>OW386289.2:137870979-139070979 GCA_936432065.2 Rutpela maculata
CTTTAAACCGAGAACTCTAGATGTAACATATTCTAAGACATGAACTTTACACAAAGAACTCTGAACCAAGAACTCTAAACCTTAATAGTTCTTGCCTTAGGAACTTAACAGTCTTGTCTTAATTTATAATAGGTTTAAGTTTTTGATTTAAAGTTCTTGTCTCAGGTTATGTTGGGTTAAGAATTCTTAGTTTGAAGTTCTTGGTTTAAAGCTCTTAGCTCTTGCCTTAGGTTATGTTAGTTTTAAAGTTCTTGGTTTAAGCTTTTAATTTATTTGTTTTGGATTTTTAGGCATTTTTTGAGGTTAAAATTCCCAACTGATCTGGTAATTCCCACCTCATATTCAGTTTCAGCGCCCCAAATTACGTATAGATATAGAGATCAGCTCATTTAAGCTTTTTATTTACTTGTTTGTTTTGGGCATTTTTAAGGTGTTTTTTGAGGTCAGCAAAAATGCAAGAGCCAATCGGGCAAAACGGACATCTGATTCGTGTTCAGCGGGTCAAAATGCATGGGAATACATAGGTCTTCTCGCATTCGACTTTTTTTGTGTGTGCCTGTGTAATGAACAAAAGAATAACAAAGTAGTAAATTAAATCGTCAATTGTTCAAGTAGTCCATGTAAAATGCGGAATACATCATCGGGACTACTTTTATTTTATGTTTTTTGGGTCTCTGATCACGAAAATCGGGCTCCCGCGGCTCTAAAAATGCCGAAAACCACCCCTTTTGGGAATAATACTGTAAAATAATGTTATGAATGTGCTAATTGTAATGACATTTTGCCAGTTCAGTATGTTCATCTAAAGTAAGGATACATTTTATGCTGAGGGCTAACCAGAGGGGGTGAAAATACCCCTAAATTGA
The DNA here is from genome assembly GCA_936432065.2 of Rutpela maculata. Classification (NCBI taxonomy): domain Eukaryota; kingdom Metazoa; phylum Arthropoda; class Insecta; order Coleoptera; family Cerambycidae; genus Rutpela; species Rutpela maculata. Next base: position 137,871,846 of record OW386289.2, read on the forward strand.
CGTAAAATGAAAAAATGATTGAATTTTTTTTATTCACTTTTTGATTTAAATTTAGATAAATGGGAATTGTATAATGAAGAAAATTTTTTTCCAACCCAAGGGGTGAAAACTGGAAAAATGATTGAATTTTTTTTATTCACTTTTTGACTTAAATTCAGGTGAATGGGGATTGTATAATGAAGAAAATTTTTTCCAACCCATCAGGGGTGAAATTTTCTGTATGCCTTTAAATTGAACTAACGCTTAGAAATTAAGTAGAGATGTAGTTTGCTTGTAATTTCTGATAAACTTCCGTCGAAAAAAATACCACAACATTTTTTCACCCCTAAGCGTTAGTTCAATTTAAAGGCGATGCAGGGGTAGTTTTCACCCATGAAGGGTTGGAAAAAACTTTTCTTCATTGTAAAATCCCCATTCATCTAAATTTTAATCAAAAAGTGAATAAAAAAAAAAATTCAATCATTTTTCCATTTTACGTCAATTTAGGGGAAATTTCACCCCCTCTATAAAATTTGTCCTTAATTTAGATGAACATACTGAACTGGCAAAATATCATTACAATTGGCACATTCATAACATTATTTTACAGTATTATTCCCAAAAGGGGTGGTTTTTGGCATTGTTAGGGGTGACGCACTATTTTTAGAGCCGCGGGACTCCGATGTTCGTGATCAGCGACTCAAAAAACCTGGAATAAAAGTAGTCCCGATGAGGGGGGCATTCCGAGCGTCAAGCTCCGCGTTTTACATGGCCGGACTAAAGTGGACGGACGAGTCGTAGAAAAACAACATATATTTCTTTCAGAATGTAGGTTTTTTCATCTAATTTTCAGTGGTATTGAAAAAACTATATTTTAAACAAATGCATATTTTCGCGCAAGCAAAATCTTTTATCTCTGTTCCCAATGGGCATAGAAAAAAAAAAGATTTTTTAAATTGTTTCTTTTTTGTATATTTTTGATGCATAATAATAACTTTAATTTTCGAATAGAGTTTTGATTTGTTTAAAAAAGATAATTTAAAGAAAAGCAAGAAATGACTTTAAATATTTCAAAAAACAATGTAGATTATTAAGCCTAATAAAAAGTACATGAAAAAACCTTCACTGTAACAAAAAAGATGTACGACTTGATGCATTTACAATCGACTATTCAATTTTCGACAGCTATTTTTTTTAGGCGTTCGCCTTAATATTATGCCATGATGATTTAGCTCAACTAGAAGCATTATTTCCTAAAATTTTGTTGAAATGTATGCATTATTACTTAAGTCGCCGTCAATTGTTTAAAGGCTATCGATTTTAATTGTCTTAATTTTTTCGACATATCGACGAGAAGGGTTAGGCACATCTAGTTTTCGTCGCAATTTCATAATAAACATTCTAGTTTGTTGTTTATTGTGATATGACCTATACAACCAGTGGTAGCTAAGAAAAAAGACGAAATACTCTACTTTAAACATTGTTTTGTTTACTCAAATATCGTCCGGAACTTAGATTGAATGCAAAACTTTTTGTTACACCAAATAAAATACATAGGTTTTTATGTAGATAAAAGGCGCTTAAATAAAATTAGGTTGTATGGCATCATTATCGACCTTAATTTAACCTTTTATTACACTGTAATAATGAACTAAGTTTTTAAAGTTATTTGAATGTATTTTAATTTGTATGCATAATTTCACATTCGTCTAATAGTCTCTTTTTTGTATTGTTTTGAGGAAATGCTTGCCCTGCATGACTGATATGCTCTAATTTCTTACAAATGTTCGAAATTTGAAATAAAAATTTTCAGTCTAACTACAGTCATCATGTTTAATATGTATTAGCATTTGGTAGCACACGAATGCAATTTTCATTATTAATAACACCTCAATAGCATTTTGAAGTTAAATTGATATACCCTTCAATCTACGTAAAAGTACTTTCGAACCTTATAGACACACTATATTATATAGTTTTGATACCCTATATATCTTCATATTTTTGTATAGTAATATTTTTCTAAAATTATAATAAACACAGTTTATGTAAAACCTGATCATTTGTACGCCTCTGGTTATCGCCCTGTATGGCGGATATGGCCCAATTTCAACAGGGAGTATTTTACCACACTATTTTACATACGCGCCAAAGAAATAATTATTTTAAGTCTAATAGAAGTTATCCTGTTTACAAGAAACTATCTACACACACACACACACATACATTCGATAATTGAGTTCAACCTGTTATGAAACGGATTTCTGTACGATTTTTTTTCTATTATGATTATTATAATTTTTTTTTTTTTTTTTTTGTTAAAATATACCTATCTGATTAAATGAAATAGGTATAATAAGAAAATAATGTGAATAGGGATTTAATAGCAAAATTCATTTCATAAACGAGTTCATAAGATGAGAATTTTAGGGCCAATAAAGCCATAAATTCATTTTCTACGCCATGCTTTAAGCTGTTCAATTGTCAACAGAAAAGGTTAGCAAAGATAATATTTTACAATTACAACAGTATCCAAGTAGAGGGATGCTCTTAAAAATAAAGTTAACCATGAACATGTGTTGCTAGTAAAATCTACCAGAAATTCAAATATTTCTCTCTCGATCCTATACTAGTAATTGCATCTCAAAAATAAAAATACCAAATTGTTCCCAATAAAATTTGAAATAAATAAAACTTCCAAATAAACTATCTGATAATTTGTTAATTTACAAAAAATATATATTTTTTAAAATTGTCTTTTTGGAATAATATAAAGAATATAATGTAATAATAATACACAAATCATAATAGGAGTATTCCCTTTTATCGAGCTAAACATTGATGTCTAATTTTAATGCAAAATATTTATTTAAACAGCTGAAAATAAAAAGGACTTCGAAATTTCAGTTGATTAATGTTTAAATGCACCGACTCATAGAAGCGCATTTTTTAAATATCAGTCGTTTTAATGTATTTTGCAGCACAATTAAGAACATGTTTTTTTTTAATTTAAACATTTTTTTTGGAATTTGTTTATAATTTTCACAGTTGTAATTATAAACAAATTTTAATAAGTCTGGTTTTTTATGAAATCAAAAACAGTCAAGAATTATGAATGTAGATGAATAAACCAACATCTGAAAAACAGAATGTGATTTACTTGAATTTGGGGCCGAGATACGTTAATTTTTGTGTTTTGGTGTCTTATAAATAAAAAAATTGATATTTCTTCTTCTCTAAAGTTAGTCCTCAATGTTTTGGTCTCACTTTCTAAAATTGTAAACTAATTCCAAAAAAATCGTTTAAATGAAGAAAAAAAGTGTTTTTCTTTTTACCATCATCAAATATTTGTAAAATTATATATATAAAAAAATAATTGCCTCCTTACGAGTCTACGCACTTAAATAATAAATGATTGATATTTCAAAATCTTTTTAGATCTTTAGTCGTTTAAATAAATATTTTGCGCTATTTGGAGAGAAGGTTTAGTTCACCTGCAATTTTTTTTATTTCTTTTATAATTACAATTCACAATTTTTAAAATGTCTCCCCGTAAATTTTAGCAGTTTTGGATAAGGAACAGAAAAATATTTCTAAGAAACCTATTAGATACCTTTCGATTTATACACAATATTTAAAATACTGGCATCCCAAAAACAACTCAGTCTTGGTTTGGACACCTTAAAAAAATGGTCAAGCTTCTCAAGTAAATCTGGAATTAAAAAGTATGAAATGTTTGGTTAATCAATTTAAAAACCGAAAAAGTCGTACTACATATATCTTTCCTCTGCATTTTCAGTAGTAATTAAGTAGGTATTACATGATTAAAATTAATTAAACACCCACCCAAAAAAATATTTTATTTTCCAAAGGTGAAAGACATCTGTCTGTTTTTTGGGAGGCTGATTCTAAATATCACCTCAAAAATATATGTTTCACTGCACTAGTTTTTTTTTGGGGGGGGGGGGTGGGGGGGAGTACACCACCATAATTTCCGTGGTATGATAGAACATTGGGAGAATGTGACAAGAGCCATTTTAAACGATTCAGAAGTTTCACTTCAACGCATATCGTGCTATTAGTTTTAAAGGCCATTTAACCCCGAATTTAGGGATAAAATGTCAATTTGCTAAAAATTGAACAGTGAAACATATATTTTTGACGTGATATTTGGAATCAAAATATTTGTTTTTTTTTGTGTGGCTGTGTTATATTTTTATTTATTTGCTTTTATCATAAATAGAAGATAATATTTAGGTATTATGCAAATCACAACTTACACATTTTTTTATTACTATAAAATTACCTACTTTGTGTATATTGGTGCCTCAATCTGGTCATGCTAATATACACTAGTTAGGTAAACACTTTAAAACACTCATTATTGAAGAACTAATCAAAACAACTACTTTTCTAGCTAATACTAACGAAATATTGAATTATACGATAGGATTCCTAGCATTCTAAAGCAAAAAATATATTGAAATTTTTTATAACATTTATTTAAATTTAGCCATTCACACTATTTTATTTTATATGATATTATCTACTTTTTGTATATTGGTATCTTAATCTGGTCACGCTAATATACTACTTAAGTAAACACCTTAAAACACTCATTATTAGAGAACCAATCAAAACAACTACTCTTCTAGCTAATACTTCCAAATTGTTGAATTACATGATAGGATTCCTAGCATTTTAAAGCAAACAAATGTTTATATTTATTGAAATTCAGTCATTCACAACAACTATTGAACCTTACATTCTATTTCAACTCTAGAAAAGTACAAGTTTTTTCGAACTCAGAACTCATCAGTAGGGTATAGAAACATTCATTCACTATTTACAAGCCTGTTCTTGATTTATTTTTACAATTAATTATATTTTTATTTAGTTTCTTTTATCATGATTAGAAAATAATATTTAGGTATTATGCAAATCACAACTTACACACTTTTTTATTTAATATGATATTACCTACTTTCTGAATATTGGTGCCTCAATCCAGTCACGCTAATATATATTAGTATTACATGAATTTAGTTAAGTACTAAGTACTTAAGTACTATATCAATTTGTTACTTTTATATTTACATTTATTTAATAGTTAAATAATAAAATAGCTAATAACCCTCGAATGATCTTAATAACTGGATTGTGGCCAAAACTTCGCATCAAACCATATACCTAGTTAAAAAAAAATGGTAGGTACTAATTCAAATTAACTATTAATATTAACATGAATAGGAATGTAAATGCAAAATTCATTTTATATACAAGTGGACAGTAAATAGACAAATAAAAGGAAAAGTTTACAGTATATTGGTGCCTCAACTTTTGGAAGTAATAAAAAAATTCGTCATGCGGAGGGTACATTTGAGCGGGAATACCGATTCCCGCTCCACTATTACCGTTAAGTGGAGTCAAATTAACCATCCAAATAAGGTAAAGAAGTAATTGTCTTGCTGCAGCGATTTTATGATTTTAATTTTCTTTAGATGTGACAACAAGTGTAATGAGAAGTTGTAGGCAGCTGCTGGTGTTATATTAATTTTTTTGGTTTTTATTTTTTTATGTGGTTTCCTCAGATCTTAGTAAAATTATGAGAGTGAAATAAAATTAAAACAAGTTTAGTGTACTTATTTCTTATATTCCCTAATCTCTAGCCACATAAAAATAATATAGCGAATTAATATTAGTCATAATAATTTATTTCGTATGCAATCTTTATACTACACTGAAGGGAAATCAAGATGAAATAATATTTGCTGTGATTTAAAGTGGTGACAAATAATATCCCCTAAAAAAATCGCTAATAGTTAGCCATGGAATCACAAGTGTCTTGGAATATGTCATAAAATGGCTCTGTGCTTTATTTTCTGAGAAAAGAAGATGTACAAGTGTAATTTTTAAAGCATTTGGAATTAGTTAATGATGTAAGGAATCATAGTAAGCCAGAATTGTACTAATTTAATTCAAAATAAATATAAAGATATTTTTCATAATATAAACGCCATTGTCTAATCATTGCTGTCAAACCAGGGAAATTTCCACTTATTAATCACATAGGTAGGTGCTCATGGGTAAGTAAAATTTCCAAAAAAATTGATGGTTGTCATAGCAACAATGACAAAATAAACGTGTCCGATTGGCTAATAATGATTGGTATAAAGTTTTCAACAATAATACCTCTGCATTTTATTTATTAGTATGCCAATTTTAAATTTTTATAAAAAATTCTAAATCTTAAAAAAACCATTGAAAAGAAGTGTCATAAAAATATATTTTCTAAATAAAGAATGCGCAAAAAAAATTGGAAAATGATATCACTGCATTTTCTTTAAATTAATATGTAAATTTTAAACATTAAAACACAAAATTAAACTATAAATCATTTTTGTATTTGTGAATCAACTGTTTGAAAATTACACGCTTGTCGAAAAGTAACGTTTGGTTATAATAAATTAATGATAAAAACAAAGAAAGGTGTTTAATTTGTTTAATAATTGTTGAAAATAAGTCATTTTAAAACATATTTTGAATGGGGGAAGTCTCCATATTTTTCTATTATTTGAATCTTTTGCAGAAAATATAAACTTAGGTTTTACTAAAAGGAAGCTTTGAGAAAGTAATAAAGTTGTAAACATGCACAATGCAATTTACAGGAAATTTTAATAACCTGTAAATCGGTAAATAAATATGAACATAACCGGTTAACCGGTATTTAAATATGTACCGAAATATGTAAAAAAAATATGTAATGAAGGGCAGGTTAGAGGCAACTTTTTGATGTGCTGTAAAATATTTTTACCGTAATGTGCTTGAATTAGAAATTTTATTTCTACCGTGTGGTCCTCGGTACACAATGATTCTTTTACCCCATAATTCCCGCCAACTAATTAGTTTAAAATGTGCCATATATTCCTTAAAATGTGCAGTGGTCCATTTACTTTAAAATTCAGTCAAAGTAAGTTCTAGTATCTTCTTTTGTGTCTTATTATTAACACGTGTTTGTTACCTCTTTGTCCCTTTTCAATATTACATTGAACCTTTCTGGAATCTTATTCATTTTAAACATTTATGTTGCAGGCACTTTTTCTAAGAAACTATTCAGCTTTCATTAATTTTATATAATTCTCTGTTATTTAAATAAAATTAAATGGAAAACACATATCACAAACAAATAATAGAAAAGAAAATGGGACTTTTATTTAAAAAAATGTTTAAAAAGACTTATTTTCAATAATTTTTGAAAATTTTAATTTTTATATAAGTTTAAAATTGACATATTGAATTGAAGAAGGTAGTTTTATGTTTTTTGTACACTCCATGGTAAGCTTGTTAAAATTTTGCAGCTTATATATTTTTTCCATGGCATTCTTTCTACTGAGATGTTAAATTCTATTTTTACTCAGCCATTCTTAAATTTGAAAAAAGGAGTATAAAGAAAATTGAACTTCGGATTACGAAAGAAAGTTACCATTAAATATAAAAAAGTTGCAAACTTCGGCTAAATTGGAAGTAACCCAAAAAAAAAATATGTGCCGATGACCACACAGTAGAAGTAAGATCTCTACTTCAAGCAACCAAAAACATTTTATAGTACTTTACTTCCTACTGAAAAATGCCTAACACGCCCATAGAAGTTTCACGATAAAAACTTGTCCCCATCCTTTATCTAGAAAGATAAAAGTTTCTCGCTGTATTAATGAATGCAATTTTTCACTATCGACATGGCAATAAAATTCATATTTTCTACACTTATTAAAATTTGACCTTCATATTAACAGTTCTCGTTAACAAATATGTAAATATGCTAATATACTAGTTGGTAAATACTTCAAACACTCATTATTGGAGAACCAATCAAAACAACTATCTTCTAGCTAATACTGAGGAAGTATTGAATTATTAGTATATTAGCGTGCCCAGATTAGGGCAACAATATACAGAAAGTAGGTATTTTCATAATAAATAAGAAAGTGTGTAAGTTGTGATTTGCATAATACCTAAATAATATTCTCTGATCATGATAAAAGCAAATAAATAAAAATAATCAATTGTAAATATGTAAAATATGTAAAAAGGTAAAAACTTGAGGCCTCATTTTTGAAAAATAATTAACGTAATCTAAACGTTGCCTATACTTCCGTAACTATTTTCGTTAACATAACCTGTTTGTTGTGAATCGTTCCCTACTGAGAAGTGCCTAATCTTTGTTAATTACATTTTTTTCAGAGTTTTTCAACTGAAAGGTATTAACATTCCCGTGATATATACAATGAGTGTCAACATCACATACAATTATTTAGCTTACTTTTTCAGAATTTTACTTGACTATTTCCTGTATTCCTACAATTACTCTACCTATATTGCCGCATTGCCATACGTATATTATAATGACAATGCATAGCGATTGTCATCCCTGAACTAGCTCCATCTGATAATGTAATAAAATTGTAGTATCTGTCTGTATTGTGTTCTTTTAGGCAGGAGGAGTCTGGCCTATCTACAAATTGTTGTTTACATTATTTCTCACTTTAAACTATACTTTATAATCAGGGCCCCAACAAGGCAGAAGGGGGTGGTGTGTAGGTCCAGTAGGTACCGTGGTACCAGGGCCCGACCACTTAGAGGTCCGAATAGACTAGGAAACGCAATGCAATAATATTAAACTAATTAACATTTGGGTACAGGTAGTGTACTTATAAAAACGGGGGTGGACCGAGGCCCATGATTTGATGTGAGTGCCCGTTAATAATATAAGTCTATGAACTGAAAATTGACAAAACTTTGATGCACCGACCATTTGAACCGTAACTAGTTTAAGATAATATATAAACATTTATTTATAACGGCACTTATCCCTTTTATAGACAAGAGAATGGGATAAACTCTGAAAACAACCTATTTAGCAGCGTTAACAAATTTAAGAGCTAAAGCTCCATATACTTTATAACTTTCACCCAAACTAAATCTAAGAGCATATTATATATGTATAATTTTCTGAAAAGACATAAATAAAATCAAGTAGAGTATCGAAATCAACCGTAGTTAACCTTTTATTGTAATTAAGGTGAGCGGTGCCGTGAACGTAATTCGACAATTTCTCCTACATTCCTAAACCGATTAAAATAATTTTTTGATAGGCTTTTATAGGCAACTTTATAGAATGGTACTAGCCTATTGAAAACTAAAGAAAGAAAAACATTTTTTTCTTGCGTGAAAAACAAAAAAAAAATTTTTTTTTTGTTGACTTCAATATCCCAGTATCATTCTATCAAGTATTTTCTAAAAGCCTGTCAAAATATTTTTCAATCGGTTCATAGGAGAACTTGTTGAATTACGAAATCATTTTTTTAAGCCAGACCGCCACCCTTAAAGCAATTGTACAAATTCAACAGTAGTAGATTGTAATACAAGTGTGGCAAGGGCTTCATTGCAAAACTCGTATGATAGGAACACTCGCTGCGCTCGTGTTCCTACTTTCATACATCGTTTTGCAATGAAGCTTGCCACACGTGTGTTACATACTATTTTTTCTACGGTTGTGAAGTTATTTCCCTTTTCAAAGTCTCCAAAATTTTAAATTTGCTGCTTGTCAGATTTTATTTAAAGTGACATTTTCCGCTGTCATTCTGAAATAAGAAAATTTGACTTTGTAATTGCAATTCATGTGTAATTAATGTATATTTATAGAATTTAATTGTTATTACCAGTAAGTAATATAAAATTCTTTAAGGTAAACACACTATTTTATTCCGGTGCGTGAAGATGTAATCAAGACGTGTGGCAAATTCTTTGCCGCACGGCGTGCGGCAAAGTGATATTTTCTGCACTCATTTTGAAGTTAGAAAATTTGACTTTCAGCACAATCGTAGAAAAAATATATTAACGTTGAGATCCAACGTTACCGTATGTAACAGTTCATACAAAATAAGGTAATAAATTATATTTTTAAATCGTACTACCTATTACACTATTTCATAATATAATATTTAGAATCAAAAGATTGTAAATAAATTGACATTTTTATTATATGAAATTAATATTTTACTCGCTTATTGTTTTGTAATATACATTTTTGTGATTTTAAGAATTTTCGAGGGAAACGATTATTATATTATTTTTGTACGACATGCTTTGAAATTAGCCGAACTGTCAATAATAAATGTCAGTTACTATTGGTATGTCATATACACAAATACACACTGTATTTTACAATAACTAAAATTGATATTCTAAATGTTTTCATAAGTGATTCATCACCACTGAATAATAAATAATTAATTTGTTTCTTTTTTAATCAACCTCATCTACTTGTCTTTTTTTTCAAATAATTTTTTAAACCCCAATTGAAACAAAATATAGAATATGATGAGTCAACATCAATAACAATTTTTAGTTCATTCTTTGAGAATTATTTCTCATCTTATTTCCTCTATTTCTGCAATTACACCACGGATATCGCACGTCTGTGATACGTTTCAAAAAGACAAGCAACACAATGGCCTATTTTTACAGAGCGCGTTAGCAATCCTAAATGTATTAACAACACAGTGAGTATCTAAAGAAAAAGTGTCTTCACCATATATACGGTGCCAAAACGCATATACATATCGGGAATATATAGGGAGCCACTTGCTCACATTAAATGCGGAAAATATTGGGTGCGGGAACGTCAATTTAGTTTTCGGTGCCACTTAGTGATTTTACGCGTATATATATATATATATATATATATATATATATATATATATATATATATATATATATATATATATATATATATATATATATATATATATATATCTCTTGGAGAAGGAATATAATAATAAATTAGAAGTGTTGCATTCTAACTGAGTTTAATAACTGCCTTTACAAAGCATGTCTAGTAGTATTTATAACATACAGAACCTGAGTAAGCAAAATATAGAACAAAGGAAATGCAATTCGACAGTCAGCATAAAATGTGAGAAACAAAGGTGAAATATAATATCTCTAAGATAAGCGATTAATAAGAGAAGTCGTTATCATGTAATATGATATACCTGTGAAGGTTTGTTATTACTAAGTCTTTATAATAAGCATATAATTTTATATAACAACTTCCCCCTTAATAAAAAAGTTGATGTTATGCAGCAACTTTTGAAAATTGTTAGAAATGTTAAATGAATATAATGCAAAATAAATTGAAACAATGTTGAATGAATACAAAGCAAAATAATAAAATACATAAAAGTTAAAATTGGTAAATGATAATAATAATAAGTGAGTAATACATTACATAAATGTAATAAGAATAAAATACAATGGTCTAAATTAATAGACAAGGGTAAAACTCCACATATGAAAGTCTATGTTAACTCGATGTCCTCTTCTTCTTGAGGTTTAATACCGGGTCGCTTTCTTGGAGGGATAAGTCTAGGAAATTTGGTGAATACTCTGCTTCGCTCTGAAGGAGGTGAAGGAGGGTTGTCCGTTGAGGGTTGGATTCGCAATGCTCTACATCTTCTTCTTCTGCATTTACAAGTTATGTAAAGTACAACTAACAGGATGATGAGAGTGATTATGAAATACGTGAACCAAGATACGTGTTTGGTCACAAAAGGCTCGTTTATGAGGTCATCCAGGTCTTTGGAATATTGGTCCAATTTGGTTTTTGCAATATTTAGATCTTCTACGTCGAGATTGTTTAATTTGAGTGGTTTTAATTTTGGAATTTCGATTTTGTCGGGCATGTGATTACAGCATTCAAAAGGAATTTGGATAGGATGTGAATTGTCTTTAATTTCGGAGAAGTCTTTGGCACTGGCTTGTATTCGAGTAATGCCTGCATAGGCGTAACATCCTGGTTGTAGTTTGATGATGGAATTTTTGTTGATTAACTCTGTTGTGGATTCTCTCTTTGGACAGTTGATGGTAATGTGAAGTGGTTCGGAATTAATTACTAGCCATGTGTTGTCTTCAAGTTCTTGGACGTTGTATCCCTGACTAATAATGAAGGAAGTTTGACAGTTCTCTGGAAGTTTTGGCAATGGTTTTAGTATTCTGGCTTCACATATGGCATTTTGGTCGATAGGATATGCAAACAGGTTAGAACATAGTTTGGTTCCAAAATAAAGTGGTTTGCATTCTTTCAAATTTTGTATAGGTATGTACATCAAAGAATCATCATCTCTCGCGATATATTTTTGTGAAATAGATAAAATATGATGTAGACCAGTTCTGTTATCAAGTATCGGGATAGGATATAGGCGATAGGTGTTATAATTTTGGGGTTCAACAAGTGGTATTGTTAAAACAAATACTAAGTTAGAATCCATTTGAAACGCTTGTAATTCAATAATATCCAAATACTTAGCAACTGCCGATAATTTAATGGGGAGAGGCAAATTGTTCCTTCGTAAGCTCTGTGAAATTTCTTGTAATGCTGTTACCAAATGATTAGGGGTTATGATTGACGTGTGAATGATTCCTAGTCTGGCAAATGTTATTGAATTTAGAATGTCGTTTAAATTATCTTCGATATACAAATAGCTTGCCATTAATTGTTCGGAAGTGTATAAAAATTTTAGTTTTATGTGAGCAGCCTCGATAGCTTGAGTCATTGTTTGAATTGTGTGTTCTATTTCTTCGAGATCTTTGTTAAAGGTTTCCTCGTCAATTTGTAATTTTTGTATAGTCGAGTTGAAGTTTTTAATAACAGAAGTTGTAACTGAAATTTGATTTTTGATTAAGTTTTCCAATTGATGTTCGTCATTATTTAGTTTATTTATACAATTAGTATAGTACTGGCCATCTTCAGCATCTAGGTTACCAGTTATGGATTTGAATATTGTACCGATACCGTTAAGTATTCCTCGTTTATATCTTTTTGTATCTGAAAAGATTTCGTCAAATTTCATTTTTATAGAGTTGGATATTTGTGTTAAAAGGTTAAAGTCTGTTTTAATTTCACTCGTAAAAATAATTGACTTATGATCACCATTATGGAGAGTGTACAGGATTCTGTCTAAGATATTTTGATTTTTGTCAAAAGCTAGTTTGAGGGATGAAATGTTTTTATGCACTAGTAGAGTCCATTTGTCATTTGTCACCATGATGTCCGTGTCTTGGTGGTAGTATACACCAACGGTGTTATTGATTGGGATAATTTTGTATTGACAGAGTGCTGATCCGAACAGCAGGAGAAACCTGAAAATAAATTTAATTTTCAGTATATGGTTTCATTCTATCAAAATTTACTTTGGTTTCTTGTTTCGTTTCGAGGTTTAATAAGGTAGCAGAATTTTGAAAAATTTCTTTTATTTTAAAAGGACCGTTAAATTTGTTTTGCAATTTGTTTTTGATTTGTGATTCTTTTACGTAAACTAAGTCACCTATTTTGTATTCGGGTCGTTTTTGGGGAACATTTCTATCAAAGCGAACTTTCGCTTTCTCCTTTTGAGCTTGCGTTCGACTACGGGCTATTTTATAGTAGTGAGATATTCTGTTGTTTAAATCCCTAACGTATTTGGTTATTAACTCTTTTTGGTTATACAAAGTTTCAGGTGGTCTGTTGGACGTATGTCCAAATACAAGTTCGTATGGGGTGAAACCGTGTGTTTTATTTACTGAATTGTTATAGCATATTACTGCATATGGTAAAATTGTGAAAGGATGTTCGTTCGGATTTTCAGTTTTATGAATTCTTATCATTTCAGCTAGAGTAGCATGAAATCTTTCTATGGATCCGTTCGATTGGGGATGTCCTACGCTTGAATACGTCAGTTTTATGTCGTAGAGGGTGCAGAGATCTTTGAGCAAACGGTTGTCAAATTCGCCACCGTAATCGCAATGGATTCTTAGCGGGGTGCCGTAATGTTGAAAGTATAACAACAAGGTATTTACGACGGATTTTGCGGATTTGTCCGGGACTGCATAGGCTTGTGTAAATTTAGTTAACTCGTCGCGAATAGTTAGAGCGTAATTTCGAGTTGGGAATTCAAATAAATCGATATTAATTCTTTCGAATGGTGTTCTTGGGGTTTCTGTGACTACTAGAGGGTTGTTAAGGTTTTTCCGGCATACTTTAGTCTTTTGGCAAGTTTCGCAATTTTTTATAAAATTTTCAACGTCTTTAGTTAGACCTTGCCAAGTGTATTTTTCTCTAATTCTTCGAATCGTTTCATTTATTCCACGGTGTAGATTATTTTTACCAAAATGATTTTGCTCCAATATAATTGGAATTTCATCTTCGTCGGCAGTTCTGACGATATCTTGACAAATTACTACTTTTAAGTCTTTTTCCGCAAAAATGAATGATAGGATTTCAAGAATGGGGAGGTCTAAGTTATTTTCGACAAAGTATGTCTTAGAGAGATCTAGAATATCTTGGTTTTTAAATAATACCAAAAATAAATGTTCAATTACGGATTCGATATCAAACGGTAGGGGAATGATAAAATATCTCCTATGTCTGACTGTTTTGCTCGATACAATATTGATTTTATCGTTATGAAATTCGGGGTTTTCTTCGAATATGTCCTCAATAATTTTGTGATGTAGGTCTTGTAAGTTATTTTGTTGGAAGAAGGTTATAATATCTTTATGTTCTCGGTATAAGAGTTGTTTGTTTGAGGCTTTGATTTTTGAATAGTCTATTAAAGATGTTGTTTTATATAGGTTGGTGAAAGTTTCAAATTCTCGGGAAATTTGTTCGTTAGTGATTTCGTTGTTATTGTCTGGGTTTTCGTCGTCGTCTGACTCGTCGTCATTCGCGGCTAGGACCTTTGAATAGAATTTGGAACATTCGGAAAAATGATTAATTTTGATTCTGGAAAGTGCGTCCGCGTTCTTATTGATTTTGCCTGGTTTATAAATTATTTCGTAGTCGTACTCTTCTAATTTGAGTCGCCAACGGGCAAGTCTGCTTCCTGGGTCTTTTATAGAGAATAGCCAGGTGAGTGGTCTGTGGTCGGTTACAAGCTTAAACTTTCTACCGTACAGATATGGTCTAAAGTGCTTTACACTCCATACTATCGATAAAAGCTCGCGTTCAATCGTTGAATACTTAGTTTCTGCGCTGCACAAGGTTCTAGAAGCATAGGCAATGGGTAAATCTTTGCCAATAGGCCCCTGGCTCAGCACTGAGCCGACGGCAAATGCGCTCGCATCAGTGGTTAGAACGAAAGGTTCATCAAAGTTGGGGTAGATCAATATCGGAGTTGTCGTTAATGTTTGTTTCAAATTTTGAAAAGAATTTATACAATCATTGTCGAAGAGAAATGGTATGTCTTTTTGTAGTAGTTTTGTTAAGGGCTTGGTAATCTTGGAGAAATTAGGGATAAAGCGCCTATAATATCCGGCTAAGCCGAGAAATGATTTAATTTCTTTTTGATTTTTTGGTTGAGGGAAATTTAGAATAGCGTCAACTTTCGAAGGATTCGGTTTTACGCCGTCTTTTGTAATGAGATGTCCTAAATAAGCGACTTCTTTGCGGAGAAACTCGCATTTGTCGGGTTGAATTTTGAGATTGGCTTTCTGTAATCTTTTGAATACTTCTGTTAATCGAGAAATATGCTCGTGAATAGTAGGTGAGTAAACAATAATATCGTCCATATAAACGAGACATCGTTCATTTTGGATACCTAACAAAATGTTATCCATCACTCTTTGAAACGTTGATGGAGCATTCTTAAGTCCAAAAGGCATTCTTACGAATTCAAAATGACCATTTTCAACTGTGAAAGCAGTTTTCTGAATATCTTTCGCATCAATCTCGATTTGGTGAAAACCGGAGGCTAAGTCCAAAGTTGTAAAATATTGACATTTGCCTAATTGATCGAGGAGGTCGGAAATATTGGGTAGCGGGTATTTATCGTCAATAGTCAGTTCGTTAAGTTTTCTGTAGTCCACTACAACTCGCCATTTTTGTTTACCGGAGGCGTCGAGTTTTTTAGGTACAACCCAAACTGGAGAGGACCAGGGAGAAATCGAAGGTCTAATGATGCCTTGATCAAGCATATTAGAGACTTGTGTTTTGACTTCCTCTTTATGAATATGAGGGTAGCGATATGATTTTGTAAAAACCGGTTTTGAATCGTTCGTATCAATGGAATGCTTAATTTCGTTAGTAAAAGTTAAATTGTCTCCTTCCAAATAGAATATATCTTGAAAGTCTAAACAAAGCTGCGTTACTATTTCGGCCTCTTCTTCGTTTAGATGATCCAAGCGCAATTCGTTCCTAATTTCGAAGGATCTGTCCGTCTGTAGGTGTGAGTCAGAATTTTGAGTGTTTAAATTGAAAATTGATTTGAATTTTTGTACTGGCTCTAGTTTTATGTTAGAAAAATTTACCGTTTTTGGTATTGCATTCGCGTTTATAATTGAGGTTAAAAATTCTCCATTGCTATCGATTTTGACAATAGCATTTGGTAAGCGTACTTTCTCGTTTTCCTGGGCTAACAGTATAGCCTCGGTATTTCGCAGGTTACATTTTAGTTTACAAATTTTTTCCATGCGAGGTTCGATAGAAATTAAATTTTTGATATTGCCTAAATTTGGATTTTGGTTTTTGATGTTAGAGTTACTAGTTGGTTGTACAGGTAATTTTACTGTAGTTTCTTCAGTGACTTTAAATAATGGTACGGTTTTAAAATTTGTGACTAGTTGTTTATTTTTAAAGTCTACTTGGCATTCGTAATGTTCTAAAAAGTCTGCGCCTAATAATCCATCGAAATCTATATCTAGATTATAGATATAAACTTTGTGTGACTCATTTGAAAAGGGGATGAGAACAGATTCGTTGATATAGATTTTTTGATCAGTGATACCCTGTATGATTACATTTTCAGGAGATCTACGTCTGTAATTTTCAGCTGTTTTAGGTTTAAAAATTGATATGCCTGCACCTGTGTCAATTAAGATTTTAAATTTACCAGTTGCGTCTTTCATATAATAGAGATTTTTTGAGTTTACGGTTAATAGGGTATGAGAAAGTGTATTTACATGAACGTCTGTTCTGGGAAATTCAGCATTGGGTCGAAACTGTCGTTTAGGTTCATAGTTTGTATTTGGGTTTCTAGTTCCGTAATCGGTTCGAATTGGTCTGTTTGTTGCGTTGGAGTATCCGTGGGGTACTCCGGATCTAAGCGAAAATCCTGAGGATTAGCAGTATAATCCTCGTATTGCTCGTTCTGAGAATTAGCGGTATAATTCTCCTGGATATTTTGATTGGTTTCAAAATTATAATTTTCATGTGATTCATTTTGACTTTGGCAATTTTGATAATTGTCGAAAGAGTAGTCATCGTATTGGTTATAATCACATTGGTTTTCGTAAGGTTCATAATTTAGATGATGAGCCTTTTGTTGATTGAAACGGTTGAAATTCGGGTTAGGCTGAATAGCGGATGGTCGTTGTTGTGTGAAGTTAGGGTTCGGTCTTATGGCTGAGGGCCTGTTTTGCTGTGGTTGATTTGGTTGGCCGTTTTGAGGGAATGTCCTCTGGATAAATTGATTGTTTTGTGAAAAGTTTTGGAAACTTGAATTTCCTGGGTAATTTGGTCGTTGGAAATTTTGCGAAGTTGACGGCATTGTTTGCGATTGTTGCCTTGTGCGGCATTCGCTTATGACATGTCCATTGCGTTTGCAAAATGAACAGAATTTTTGTTGGAAATTTGAAATGGGTCGTTTTTGTTGTAAAGTGGGATTTTTGACCGGACTATTTTTCGGAAATTTCTGTTGTTCGAAATAGGAGAGTTGTAGCTCTCTACGAATTCTGCTTACGGCTTTCAGTATGCTAGGAGGATTGCTAGCACGTATGATGCGGCCTAAATTCGGTTCTAAGCCTGTTAATAAATTGTTTAAGGTCATCGTTTCGATGAGATCTGATTGTGCAGCTCTTTGCGTTGTGGTTAAATTTTGCTTTTGCACTGCGGCGTGCATTTTAGCATTGTGCGTTTGTAAACGCGAAATAAATGTTAGAGCGGATTCACCTGGCAATTGGTGAATGCGCTGCAGGTCCTGAATTAGGGCCGTTAAATCTCGAGAATCTCCAAAATGAGTTTCTAAAAGTGCTTTTATTTCTGGCCATGTGCCAGGGTTACGCGAATTTATTAATTCGGCAGCTTTGCCTTTTAATTTATTTTTTATGTGGACGGTCAAAAGAATTTTTTGATCTCCAATTGCCATGCTTTGGGCGCAATGACAGGAATTTAAGAATGTTTGTAAATTTATGGCATTGCCATCGAATTCAGGTATTAGAGAAAATATCTCAGAGAGCTTGTAAGGCTCAATTTGCTCTGGTTGAGGTTGTTGTTGTTGTTGTTGTAGTTGTTGCTGTTGTAGTTGTTGTTCGGTTGGTGCCGGTGGCACTGGTTGAACTGGCTCTGGTTGAGCTCTATCTGGCATTTTGCTTTTTGTATTTAAATATTATTTGGACAGAAATTGGTTGCGTATCAGCAGTATGATACGATCTTAAATTAAATTAAAATTAGCTTGTTACGTTGCGTGCGTAAATGGATTGTATATTAGCTGTATAATACACAATGTTTCGTATTAGCAGTATAATACGAAAATAAATAAACTTAAAATTAAATGAACTTGTTTCGTTGCGTTTGTAAAGGAATGGATTTCACTTTGACAATAGAACTGGCTTTGTGTGCCGAGTGTATTAGCAGTATAATACACTTTTAATAAAATAAGTTGCGAAAAATAATAAAATGGTAAAAATGGTACGAGATGATTCTTAAATGACTTACGTTAGTTTTGTTTCCATGGGTAGGTTCTTCGTCCGTCAAGGGATTGGGATCCGCCACCACCAGTGAGGAAGGTCTCCTTGTTCTCGTAGATGTACACGTACTAGTTAGGCACCTTCTGCAGATGTTCTCCTTGTTCTCTTACGCTTCACTACCAGTTAGGCTTCTTGTTCTGATGATGTTTACGGATCCTACCGACTGCGCCAATGTTAGATCACGGTTCACATGAATGACTTTTTAAAAACTTTTATTTAGTTACATGGAGCCAACGTTGGCTCTTGGAGAAGGAATATAATAATAAATTAGAAGTGTTGCATTCTAACTGAGTTTAATAACTGCCTTTACAAAGCATGTCTAGTAGTATTTATAACATACAGAACCTGAGTAAGCAAAATATAGAACAAAGGAAATGCAATTCGACAGTCAGCATAAAATGTGAGAAACAAAGGTGAAATATAATATCTCTAAGATAAGCGATTAATAAGAGAAGTCGTTATCATGTAATATGATATACCTGTGAAGGTTTGTTATTACTAAGTCTTTATAATAAGCATATAATTTTATATAACATATATATATATATATATATATATATATATATATATATATATATATATATATATGTATATATCTCAAAAATCATGTCTTTTTTTCTGCGCATAAGCAAAAAATTGTTCTAAAAGTTGAGTACTTACTATCTATGCAAAGAAACTGCTGTTCAAAATCTTTCTTTAAAACGGCGTTTTTTTTTCCTAATTTGGGTGGACTAAAAAGGGTATTTTTTTCAAATGCGTGTTTTGATGTATTTTTAAAATGTGTTTTTAAATTTTAGTGATTACCATTATTTTGTACAAAAAAAATAGATTTTCCATGCATTGCCTAAAAATAATCGAGTAATCGAATTTTAGATTTAAGACCATTTTTTTACCATTTAAACGTTTTCTTTCATTTAAAATTTTACATTCTTATTTTATCATCACAAGGTGTATCTTTTTCAAAAAAAATACACAGACAAGCTAAGTAATTAAAAAAAAAAAAACTAAAAATTGCTTTTCATTTTTTTGAGGTTATGTAATTTTGGAAACCTAGACAGTTTTGAAGTAAAGTTTGCCCTGAAAAATCTGGTTTTTGACCTATTCCAATCTGGCTAATAGAACCTGAGATATTTTTAAAAAATGCAGAGCAGAAGTAAGAATTAAAGGTGTTCTTTTAAAAAACCAAAAAAAATGGCTTCTAGTTCGTGGACAAAATAAATAATTTGTCCAGCTATGATGTCCAGAATAAGTTACAAAAAAATCACGCTATTTCAAGACAATGCTTATTCACAAAATTTTTCACTTATTTGCCTCCACAATTTTCTAATTTCCAGTCATAATAGTAGATGATTTGTTGTAACATATATTTTGTTTTTTTGTTTTTAGGAAGAAAAATATATCACATACATCCTCGAGGACGACAGTTCGAATACGATGGAAGTAAGCGTGGCCCCACCGACTGGTACCCCCGGCGTTATGGACGATCGGGCGGTGTCCCCCAGCTCAGAGGGTCATTCTGAACTTCTTCACCATTGTCCGCAGTGTTCGTACAGCTCCACCTACAAAGCAAATGTTCTGAGGCACATAAAACTTGTCCATGAAGTTAACGCCGCCGATGAATCTGTTGTCAACGGCTCTGACGAAAAAAATACCAGATCGATGCCTATCCTAGAGGAAGATGAGGAGATCGTAGTTAAGAAGGAAGCCATCGAACCAGAAGTCATCATAGCCCAAGTTGAAGAACCAGTAATAAAAGAAGAAGCATTAGAACCCTCAACCACACCGAAAAGTAAAAACTCAGACGAGGAAATACTGCAGGAGGCTGCCAAACCTGGAGCTAAATATTGCAAGTCTTGCGACATCTACTTCAACTACTATTCAACGTTTATAGCACACAAAAAGTTTTATTGTTCAAGTCATGCGGGTGAAATAACCGCAGCTTCAGCGAACAATAATAATAACCCGACGACACGTGCCGCCGAAGCGTCCGTTCTATAGTTTCATTCATTGTTAGATTAGAAGAGACACAAAAAAGTGGTTCTTTCAGTGTTAAAATTGGGCCAGTCCTTTTGTATACGCGTAAATATGGTTTGGTGCCTTAGCTTTTTCCGATAAGAAAGTTCCGTTCCGTTTTATAGTGGAGTCAAAATAAATGTTGTTGTTTACCTGCAGCAATTTTATTCTTTTAATTTGCTTTATGTATAATAACAAGTGCTATGCAGTGCCGTATTCAGCTTTTAAGGGCGGAGGGGGCAGTCCGTTTAAAAAGTGATATAAAAAAGGTGCAAATAAGAATGAAATACGGATTTTTATCTACAGCGCAGGGTGCATAGCAATGACTTATATTCCCCTATTGATGAACGGGGGGAAGGGGGAATGGGAAAAAAATTGTTTGATGAGCGGTGGGTGCAAAAATTAAAAAGGGCGCCTACTGGAATAAAAAATTTCACGTTTCCTGACTTTTTATAAAAATTACTAAAATTCCATGATTTTACAGCAGGGGCGTCACAATATGTGGGGGGGGGCACAGCGACCCTCCTAGTTACGCAGCTGGTGCTATGAGCGGTTTTGAATTAAATCGGTACATTGCTTCTTATAAAGTTTTAACAATCTATTTTTCAACACTGAAATTGTGTGCTATTTCTTTACTATCTCCAGTCCTAGTAATCGTATCTCAAAAATATAAATACCAAATTGTTCCCAATAAAATTTCGAATAAGACTAGGCCTATAAAACAATTTTTTGATAATTTGTTAATTTGTAGAAAAATTAAAACCACCAAAATTACTTTTTTGACAATTTAAGAAATATAACGTAATAATGCATTAATTTTAACGAAAGCTGGTGAATCTATTCCCTCTATTGAACTAATCCTTCGTGCCAAATATTTATGCACTAAACGACTAAAAACTAATAATAATTTCGAGAAGTCCATCGCTTATAATTTAAGTGCATCGACTCGTAGGAGGACAATTTTCTTAATGTAGGTTTTTACACAAATTTTACAATAGTATTAAGAAAAAATATATATCTATGGATTCTTTATCAAACAAAAAACGGCAAACGAACTATGGAAATAGATGAAATATCTAGCATCTTTCTAAAAAAAAAAAAATAATGATCTACTTGCATTTGGGGCCGAAATACGTCAGTTTTTGCGTTTAGGTCACTTATAAATAAACAAATCGATATATTTTTTTGAAAATTGGCCTGGTTGTTCTCTAATGCTTATTTTTTGCCTCTGCTCTTTGAAAATAATTCAAAAAGACAATTTTTAAAATTACATTGAATAAAGCTGCTTTGAAGACATAGCGCACAAATGCTACAAACTGGGCTGTGTGATGAGTAGAGTCTGATTTATAACCATAATATAACGTTTAGACCTATTTGGCGATTTTTAGATTTCTAACATAATCACTAAAGACTCAACTTTCGGGCCTCGATACACTATTTTTTAACAATTCTGCTTCTGGCTTGTTTTCACCTAGCTGAGACAAAGATATAAGATTGAAAAACAAGCAGTCCAAATTTTAAGAAGAAATATCAATTTGCTTATTTACTGACGTATCTCGGCCTCAAATGTAAGTAGATCATTATATTTTTTAGAAAAATGTTAAATATTTCATCTATTTACATAATTCGTTTGCCGTTTTTGGTTTGATAAAAAAAATCCACAGAGTTATTTCAATTTATTTATAACCATAACTTTGAAAATTATAAACAAATTTAAAAAAAACGGTTTAATTTTTTTTTCTTAATATAATTGTACAATGCATGTAAAAACCTACATTTCATCGATGCACTTAAACAATAAAGGATAAAAATTTCAAAATCTTTTTTTATTCTTAACCTTTTAAATAAATATTTTGCACTAAAATTTGGCAGGAAGGTTTATTTCAATAGAGGGAGTTTCATCAACTTCCGTTAAAATTGATGCATTATTACATTATATTTCTTAAACTATCCAAAGAAAGGCAATGTTTTAATTTTTTTACAAATTAACAAATTATCAAAAAGTTTTTTCATAAGTCTAGTTTTATTAAACATTTTTTATGAACAATTCTGTACTTTTATTTTTGCGATGCGATTACTAGGACTGGAGATAATAACAGCAGAACATTTCAATGTTGAAACAAGAACTGTTTAAATTTTACAAGAAGCAATGAACCGATTTATTTCAAAACTTCTCACAGAACTTGTTATTATACCTACAACAAATTAAAATAATAAAATTGCTGCAGACAGAGAATTCCTTATTCACATATTTTGATGCTCAATTTGACTCCACTATTATTTGCAAAGGAAAAGTTCTGAGTAGTAACAATTTCGTAAAATGTTGAGTCATTTCTATGTCAAATCGATCATCATGTCGCAAAATGAGGGATATTTATAGAAAGTGCCGCAAAAATTTTTTGATGAAATGCTGTTTCTGTAAATCTGTGATGAAAAATACTCCTTGCAGAGCTCCTCGTCTAAAGTTAATGGTTCTGTGAAACAAGTTCGGAGCAATTAAGCAAATAATAAAAAAAAATATTAGTTTAATAATTACTTAGTAGCAATATGGCAGTGTGTAGAATGTAGATATTAAAATTTTCATGACATCTAAAATTATAAGATCTGATTTTTAGTATAAAAATATCTTATTCTTCATTCAACAGTGCATATTTTGGAATGTATTGGACAGACTGTTAAGAGAGACTGTTATTATTGTAAATAAATCACTAGCTCATACTTCAGTGTGCCCAAACTTTGATATTTCTCTGACAGTTAGTGTGTAAAATCAGAGACAGAGACGATAAAAGAATGACAGCTACTCCGGTAGTAGTGCATCATGTTTACTTTTTTTTATATTAACTGATCGATTTGACATAAAAGCAGACTATTTTCCATAATTTATTATATACAGAGTGTTTTTTTTTTCTATATTTTTACTAACTTCTGTACCGCTGACTTATGAAAACGTATGTTAGCAGTGTCACTTATAATACCATGAGCCATGAAAATATACCCACACAGCCACAAGTAGAACATTAGAATACAAAATAACAACAGATTTTTACTAGCCATTGAAAAGTAACGACTGAAAATAAGCAAAAAATGTTCCTATAGATGTGCGTTTGGAAAGGCTTCGTTTCCAAAATGCAAATGCAAATTGCGTAAAATAATAAAAAATTTGTAGTTTTTCTGAAATATATCAAGAACACTTAATACGCCAAATAGGTACATAGGCGAGAAAATGCGTCTATTTACGAAGTCCGGAAATTTTTAACCTAGGTGAATTTATACATACTAGATTTGCACCCTCGTATATTTGTCGCTTACGCCACCATATTGGTAAGATGGCGGCAGAAATGGTTCTTCCAAATTTGCTGCAAATTATGTACAAAACATATTTATTGTAAAATGAATAGCTTTGGCTTAGCAGCCTGGTAAACTAAAGCATAATTCTTATTTACATTTAGAATCTTGCTTTTCGCACTTTTCTTCATTTCAATCTTGTTGATGTTGATGGATAATTTTCATCATTGTAGTATTCAGCAGTATTTGTTTCTTTACCTGTCCATGTCCTTTGGATGAATTGGTTCGTCGATGCCCGCGTTTGAAAAGAATATCTCGGAAGTGAATCGAAATCTTCATCCACGTAAGATTCCTGGAGTATCTCTTGCATATTTTCACATAATTGTCCATTGCAAAAACCGCAAATTGAAAATTTAAAACCGGCCTTCCTATAACCACAAGCTGTTTCACACGCTTTTTTCATTTGCATTATATAAATTTAAGCAGCGTTTAGGAACAAGGTCTTTCAGTATTGTAATTGGACTAGGGCCAGTTTTGCTTCTCTGTTATTAGTGCAGTTGAATTGATTATTTTCGACGACAACATTCCACAAGAAATTTTATTGTTGATTCTTACGTATTATGACCTCCTGATTACAAAAAAAAAAAAACTGCGCCCAAAAATTTCTGATGCGTCAAAAGTTATAGGCACTTTTCAAAAGTGCACCTGACGCACCAGGAATTTTTCAACAATAAAATTTCTAGTGGAATGTTGTCGCTGAAAAAAATTGAATTAAATCAATTCGACTGTACTATATCCCTATTCTTCTGCATTTTTCTGTAAGCCGTACTACAACCTCTGGTAAGTTCTTAATGAATGATGCCGGGTAGCTGGCACTATGGGTGGCAATAATGCGATTTTGAATGTAGTTTTGATCAGTGATCTCAAGAAATAATGGTAACGATGAATGTTTGATAAGTGTGTCCTCATCTTTTTTGAAGCCGCCCAACGAGCAAAATTTAAATGTTATCCAACTATTTTGTTTTATTGCAATTTTATAAATGTAATAAAGTAGCAATAAAACAAAATTGTTGTAGAAATGACCAGTATAAAACAAATTTGTTTATTGGGCTACAATACGTATCAGCAATTTCGTCGGGATTACCATGCAAGAAAAGTATATACAATGTAATTTGTAGCAAATTTTATTTTCTTTAAATTTCGCAATCATTGCTTTTGCCACAGAATGTATTGAAAACGGAATATTTTGAGAAAAAAAAACGGTTCTTTGCCGCTATTTGGCTAATATGGCGTCACGAACGGCAAAGGTACGAAGATACAAATCTATCACGTTACTAAAGGTACTAATATCTACAAATTCACCATTTTGTATCGGACTTATTCAGAGGCAAAACTTCCTAGCGCCTGGCCTATAAATAGATATTTGAAAACAAAAAAACGTGCAAAAGAATTATTAGTTTTTTCTTATCTTTTTATTTTTAAAAAATATTATGTGCCATCACAAAAAACAGGTCAGTCAACGTTGTCAAAGTCATACATCAGAATGTAATAGGTTTTCTCCAGTAATTTTACAGCGATGGTTGATTTCACTTTTTCCCTGCACTATCTTGCTAATTAATACTCGTGAACCATTCAACAGTTTTACTAGGAAGCCAATGCCTTTTAGTATTAAGCCCTGTATAACTGGCCCTAGATACATCAAATTAGATTGTATCATATTTATAATAGAGCAGGCAAGCTACACGTTTTGTATAGGTCCTAGGCAATAAAATTAGTAACGATTTTTGTCCGTAGGATTGTAATTGTTTTAAAAAAAAATTTAATGCCGAATTTAGGTCGATTTTTCTTAATTAGTTTGGAAATGGTTCGTTTTACGTAAAAAATATATAGGACTAAATTGAAAAAGAAAAGACCTATAGTAAGTATAGCTATTTCATTTTCATGGTTAAGAAAAAAAATGTCACTTTTCGAAGAAAAAAATTGCATTCAAGAAACTTTTTTTTGGCTGTAGTGTTAAATCTGTTAGGAGTTTTTATACGTTGTTTAGGAAATCACTTAACAAAAATTCTATGACGAAAAATTTTACTCATTTTGTCGTCAACGCATGCCAATGCTCCTGTACTATAAGTGTCATGAGGTATTTGAAACACATATATTTTCTTATTATATTTAAGACCCTCTTTCTAGGAAATTAATATTTCTCCAAAAATCCACAGATCCATAAGAAATTTTCTGCTTAGTTTCAGTTCATAGCTTTCATTAAAAAGTTTTAACGTTTTTATTAATAAGTGCATTTATTTATATTTTCGGCAGATGTAGATATTCTGATTCTTAAATAGAAAATATTAAAGCTTGTACAGGGTTTAGTGATAAATACATTTTTGATGAAAAATTATCATAAACATTCACGAGATAAACAAAAGGTTGGATATGATGGTTTCAGCTGATTATAAATTTATTACTATCAATCAGTTGTAGAGAATTACTATAAAATGTCATATCATTTTTCGGAACATAGTTACTTATCCTTATCTGAATAATAAAAAGATTTAAAATCAAATTTGGGGTTAATATCTGGAATGATATTTTAATAAGGAAAATGTTAAGGCACTAAATAAATAATTGTTATTAATGTAGATCGTTATTGACGGTCGACAAAACTCCATTGCAATATGTTACATATTCCATATTACATATATGTATAAAATATACCTAATAACTATTAAGATTTGTTTTGTATAAAGTTAAAGATTTATAATTTGTTTAGTTATAAGTTCGTAGTGTAAATTAAAAATATATATTATGCCAAAGCATTTTTTTTGATTATGTGTAATTAGTTGTCTTTATATTGGTTATTAAATTCTGATATAGTTGCATATAGGCTTTTTATTGATTATTGTTTAGGTAAGATTTACATTTTGCAATTTGAAATAGTTAATGTACAAGTGAATCCATGTTATTATATTATAGCTGTGCGGTGTTCTAAACACCTACCTAAGGTTATACACAGTGATGATTACCCTTCTTGGAGACAATAAATTATTTATTTCTACTGGCGTCTTTCATTTTGATTACCTCACAAAAATATCTATATAATAATATACTAGTCAACCATCCTAGGATGGCAAGTAGCCGTGCAGAGAGAGAGGACATATCGTCACTGTTGGACACAGACAAACAAGCTTCTTAAGCTAGTAGTCGGAGAGCAGCCAATCTGTAGGAAGCATTTTAAAAGTAGTCTATACAACTCGCGAACACCCACCTAAAATACAGATGATATTATGTAAAATGACCTTCTAGATTTGATTTTTGAGTTCGCCCGTTAATTTGAGATTGCCAAATCGGTCAATTCGAATATTTTTTGAAAAATTTTAAAATTATGTGTTAATTTTTGTTTTCCACATAACACATCATATCTTTTTTATTTTATTTCCGATTTAGACCAATATTTTACACATTATCCCTCCAATATTCTTGGACAGGCTGGCGGCAAAGAATATAGTGTAACTAATAATATAGTGCCTACAAAATATATAATTACCGTCTATTGTCGCGGTTTTTTAAAATTTGCATTGAAAAATACCCGATCGAGGTAACTTTTTTATTTTTAAAGACAGAGTTATAGTATAAACTAGAAAAATGTTCCATATACTGTAAACAAACTTTTTTATAAAGAGATTTTTTTGAAATTCGGCTCATGTAACGAGATGACGCTGTTGAATGCGGCCGCGAAACTCGTCCGCATTAATTTAAAGCATAACTTCTGTTAACGTCGCCCATCTGTGGTGTCGTTTAAGCTATCAAGTGAGTCTACGGATTATTTAGTTTCTATTTGCAATTAAATGTTATAAAACTATGTAGATAATCTCGAAACATACCTACACATTAAAAAATAATTATAACAGCAAGTGGGTACTAAAGAATACATTTTCCTTCGCATAAACAACTTATGTTACATTGCACGTTTGCTTTGCTACACTTGCAGCTTGTAGTAGGTACAGTTATACAGTTTACATTTACAAAATGGGAGTTAACTCAATAAAATTCTGTTTTGGGCTTTTTGAAATCATATTTGGAAATAAGATTTCCTCCTTTAGGTATGTACCATCCAAAATCTAAAACATTTGGAATTCTGGGCTTAATTTGGTAGGCTGTCTTGTAAATAGCACATTGCAGAAGTGTCATTTTTACTTGTATTCTCTGTACTAGGATTTACAATTTCTAATTTTCTTTTATAAGCAGTTCGGGTATACGATCTTCTACATTGTGCATGGTAAACTGGATTTAAAATAAATCTTTCTGTTCTAAATATTGTTTTAGGGCCACAGAAATGTCATCGGATTTCTCGGACGCTGCTTGCAATAAATAGTCGAATGCATCTGCTGTGACAGCTTGAACTGTTTCACAACTGCTTCTCTGGCACAACATACGTTGTTCAAAACTTAATTGTTGATACATATTCTCTATATTATATCTCTATTGTTTGTATGAAAAAAAAGTAACTACTTATTATACTCTTCGCAAATACGAAAACGAAGAGTATACTGCGTTTGATCGGTACATTCTAAAACAGTAAATATCGCTCGCAGACAAAAAATTTTCATACAATTGTGTTAGTGAACGAATTCTGAACAACGTTCAAAATGTCCGTCTGTCCTTCCGTCACTTTTCTTGTAAGCACGATAACTCAAGAAAGAAAATTCCGATTATACTGAAATTTGGACAGTAAATTAGTGTTAGCTAGAGGAAGAACCCTAGTGTTTTTGAACAAAATCGATCGGTAAAGAAAAATGTTATTAATGATTTAAATTCGTAATTTTTTTTTTTTTGATTTTTATGTTTTCATAATTGAATAGAAATCTGGTGGAATGATATTTCACTTTAATATCTAAATATTTATATATTTTACAAATATACATTTCATAATGTAATATACAACCTTGAAAAAATGATTTTAGCTCGTGTCTTATAATGTAAAAATTTACGTGTAAGGTGGTGGTGTAGTTCTTACGCTTTTGAGCCGTTCGAAACCCAAATGGGGTTTGGTATACTTTTTTTTTATTTTTACTTAATTTCACACTGAGTCTTTTACCAACTAAGTTCTTACCATACAATTGAAAATGTCTAAAAGTAACATTATTTACAAAAAACTGCGAAGAGTATCTCCTATAGAATGTATACCAATTATATAAAAATCCAGTGAACAGGCGAAGAGTACGTTTTTAGCTTGTTTCCTTTGATTTCCTATCCGAGTAATTATAATTTATTATGCCAAACTATGTGTTTATAACGCACTAAATATAAGGACTGAGACAAAAAGCACTTTCAACGAACATAAATGGACACTGGAAAATAATAATCACCCGGCACGTGCCTGCGTTTAGCTCTAGGTGCGATTGCGGCCGATTCATAGTAGCGCGCATTCGTTCGGACGCTGAAACAATCAATAAATATTTCGAACAGGGGGCAACATTTCAAAAAAAACTCCTTATAGAAGATTTTATCTAGTTCATTCGGAACATTTTCTTCGGTTATAGTAATCACCTAACTTTAAAAATAAAAAAGATACCTCGATCGGACATTTTCCTCTGCAAATTTTAAAGATTTTGCGTCAAAGAAAAGTTGTTATTTTTTTTGCCAACTAATTATTTTTTAGGTAAGGTTTTTTACTTTCAACATATCAAAGAATAGTTAGAGAATATTATGTAAAAAATTTAAATTATTCTGAAATAAAATAAAAAATATATGACGTGTTATATGAAAAATAAAAAATAACACATAATCTTTATTTTTTTAGAAAATTGCCAATTTGGTCATTTTGGCAATCTCAAATCAGTTGGCTAATTCAAAAATCAAGTTTAGCAGGTTATTTTACATCAGATTACCTATTTTTTAGGTGGGTGTTCGCGAGTTGTATAGAGGGTGTCGAATTCAGAGGGTCTGTTTTTCCACTATAGCCTAGCTAGCTAGCTTAAGAAGCTTAAAAATCTTGTTTGTCTCTGTCCAAGAGTGACGATATTCTTCTCTCTCTGCATAGTTACTTGCCATCCTAAGATGGTTGACTAGTACACTAGGTAAATGAAGAAAAGTGTTGGAGAGCCTCTCGCCTCTCTTCATCCTCTATCACACCTTCAAGTTCAATGGGAACTTGAAGTTGTGCAAATGTTTTTTGTATTTTTGGCGTGAGCATCGTAAATATAACTGATAAGTCAGAAGAACCTTTTTTCAGCAATTTATGAGCTGTCGATTTAAAAAAAGAAGCAGTTGGTCAAAATGGTCAAGTGGGTTGTGAGATATACAACGTAATTTACCATGACATTTGGAAAATAAAATGGTGTACTAGTCATCAATGTGGGAAAGCCCCTGCAAAATTTTAGAATGCTCTGAGGTAATTTAATATATTAAAAATGGTTAAAATTTACGAAGATACACTACTGTTATTGTCTAGGTCAGTAATAGGCCGACGAACTTACTTGTGAAAGAACATATTGGAGATGTTTACATTTCCTTAATTGGCATAAAAAGTGCGATCAAAGTGCCAAGTTTTTTGCTTTCGGTCGAACAATCAGGACACCGGCAGGTACAAAGCACCGCCGAAGTTGGAGTTTTTGTGTTATTGGCGGGTTTAAGTAAATATCTCTTATATCTACTTATTGTTGTAGTGTTCACTAGCATAGGGTCAATGTCTTTTCGATTTATTTCGCTATTTTTGTAGTGTGATTTTATTAAAACCAAAAAGTCACTTCTACCCTCTCCAGCTTTGCTGTCAATAGTGTCAATCCCAAGTCAGATTGGTTATAGGCATTGGTGGCGCATTTCTACAAAAAAAAAAAGGTAATTTTTTGGTTATTTTTTTTTAATTTTTCAACTCCTTTCTCCGGGTACAACCTACCGATAAATTTTCCGGATGTCATGGTAGATCACCCTGTATTAACTGAATGCCCAATTTCCACAATTTTTTTAAGATGGAGAGACGCTTACACAGGATTAATTGGGAACTTCAGTATGTGTTAAAGGACGGAAAGAGTTTTCAGTCGATGTAATCTTAGTTAGCACAAACTTTGAGCACTCATATACAGGGAAGCCCATTAGTGCGAGGAAGTTCAATATCTGGCTTATTATAAAAAATATGAAAACATGTTTTCAATAAAAGTTATAGGTGCTTTCTCTATTTCTAAAATACTGTGAAATACATAGGGTGTTCCTTTAAAACGGGACAGCTTAAAGGTCGAATTTTTTAAATGACACGCACCCTATATATTTTTACACCATTGATTTCAGCGTGAAATTTTACGTACAGTACTAATTTTTTTTTTTTTTTTTTTTGAAAATGCTGCAGAGTTGCCAAGTTATTGTGAAGAATACGAAAATTCTCGGAAAAACAGTGCGTCACAAATATCATCAAAAAAACTTTGTTAATGATAGTTAAGGGAAAACATTTAGTAAGTACAAAGATAAGAGTTAGTTGAAATGTCTGAGAGGAGCGAAATTTTATTTTTATGCACAGGAAATTTTATTATAGGGGCATCAACTTGCCAATCTTCAAACATCTAAAACGTCGTTTTTTCAAATGGAACACCCAGTATATTATTCCACCAATTTGTGGAACTATTTCATTCCTTCAAATTTGCTATCATAATAATCCTTAAAATTAATATTTTTTGAGATATTTTCAATTTAATTGATAACTTGAAAATAATTGCGTCTCTTCTCAAGTAAGCTATGTCTTTGACATTTATAACAGTATGGTCAGAGAACTTACACAGAGAAGCGACAATATCGGCGGTTCCTTTGATATTTTCTGGCCTGGTTCTAATGGCATTGACCCTGAGAGAACTTTAAAGTTTGATGTACACTGAAACCAATTCAGTATAATATATTACTATACCCCTTATTAAATATAATTAATAATAATAATATAATATAATGACAACTACACAACCTATTTCGCACATACGCATACGAAAACGGCCATCGTGGGAAGCCTTGCTGTCGCTTCTCTGTGGTATGGTCGATAAGGCAAACAGTTACTGTCACATAATTTCGTACCTGTGCAATTTTAGTGTTTAAAATAATGAATATCTCTACCGAAGAATTGACAGATTTTTTTTGTACTGACAGCGATATAAACTGTTTACTTGCGAGAAGGATATTATAGGCAAAGATATCTAGATAGAAGGCAACTCAGGAAAGAAGCTTTTGAAAAATTTACTGCAGCGGTTTACTCGAACGGGAAATGTCGCATATGAAAAAACAGAAATAACCAAGATTGCATTACTTCCACCTCGTTATTAAGTGGGTGAAAAAAATAAAATTGTAATTTAGCGTGAAAATTGAAAAGATATACTAAGGAGTTCCTCGTAGACATTTTATACATTTTTATAAGGATATATTTGTACTATTTTTATAAGACTTCATGGGTATATATCAGTTTAGTTTACATAAGAATTTAATGGAAACGTGTAATAGTCTGGGAGGTAGTGTCAAATTTTAAGGGTGATTTTGGCACGATTTCTATGAGTTTATGATGATAGTTAGTACGTATTGAAGAACTAAAATTGATGTTAACTGGCGCGACTCCGTGACTTTTGGACCATTTTGGCAAAGATGGAAAAGTATGAATGATTAATTTATGAAACGCAGATCTTAAAATAATGTGTCAGCTGCATCGAATCCATGGAAAAACGTGTTAGCTGACCATGTAAACATGTCGGAAAATTCAGGAAAATCGGAGCGTTTTGGCAAAGCTGAAAATTTTATATATTAATGTTTATGATTTAATAATTGCATTAATGTGTGTCAGACCTGTCTTTAAATTTGGCACACGTTGAATGTCTTCTGGACAAATATCAGATTGAAACACAGATGCGAATGTTGCTTCCGTTTCCAATTCTTCGAGAACAGTGTACCTGCAACAATGTCCAAATCTATTAAGAATATTAATGATCTGCTTACTGTTCGTTAAACTTTTCAAAGTCATTCCTAGTGAAATGTGTTTAGATGTTTTCACGACTCCATCTGATACGGTATAAATTAGATCTTCAGAGAACGATTTTGCCAACCTCTGTTTATTCTCACTATTTCTTCGTCGAGATGTAGAAGAGATTAATGTTGAATAAAAATCTTGGATAAGCTCAGGAACGTCGCATTCTCATGCTATCATGTTACTTGCAGTTATTTTATGAGGAAGTGGTTTGTGTTTAATATTTCGTACTTCCGATCTCAGAATCATAGCAGCTCTATTCAATTATTTTCGATATTTTCCAAATTATTTTGCAATAAAATTCCATTGAAAGGCTTCCCAACTTTTCTCTTGTTAATAGTCACATTTTTCGCGGAAATGATTTCAACAATCTGCTTTCCAGATTTCTCAGATCAACTTTACTATCAAAATCTGGCAATTTCGTCTTCATATATTCAATATAAATATTTTTCAAAAATGATAAACAAACATTGACCTAAATTTACAACTTTCTCCGAGACATAATTTAATACCGTTTCGTAGGCAGCTTTGTGGACATTTCGTTTGCGGTGCCACTCTGTCTCTTCATGATTACCATCATTTTTTTTACTTTGATTCACAAGATCTTTTTTACATTGATTATGATAAAATACTTGTATTTTATTCGATTTACTGAACTCTAGTCCTTTTAATAAATCAATATTCTCATTAATTTTCTCGAGAAATATGAAACTTTCAAAGCTATCTTTTTGGCATAAATGCAAAGGTAGGTTTCGTCCCTTGATTAGTTTTCTTGTTTGCAAACAAATTATGCATGTACTTGTACTGTCATATTCAGCAGGAATTTGATCACCTGAGAGGTCATTATCAGAATCTACTACTTCATTATCCTCGTGTTCTTGTGATTCAATTCCTTCTTCATTTTCGATTATTTCTTCATTCGCTTGAATACTTGAACTTTGACTTGAATTAAAAACGCCAGAAGCTTCTGCAGATGGTCTATATTTTGGAGGCAATGCTGTAAAACGCTGGTAGCATGACCGATGATACATGTGATGCTCATTTATTGTTGTTGGTAGCACTACATTATTCAACGATAAATTGTTCCTTTCACGAATTTCTAGCACACTCTTACACTTCTTTAAAGTAGCGTTTTGTATATATTTTTTAATAATATTTCGAAGGCTACGCCGCACTTTGAAAGTCCAGCTAACAGGTTTTCACACATCGGAATAACAGCTGACACCAATTAATACTATTATTGAATTATAAACTTAAACTTAAATTATAAATATATGAAATTTGCCAAAATGCTCCGATTTTCCTGAATTTTCCGACATGTTTACATGGTCAGCTAACACGTTTTTCCACAGATCCGATGCATCTGACACATTCTTTTAAGATCAACGTTTCGTAAATTAATAATCCTTTCTTTT
Source organism: Rutpela maculata (assembly GCA_936432065.2). Classification (NCBI taxonomy): domain Eukaryota; kingdom Metazoa; phylum Arthropoda; class Insecta; order Coleoptera; family Cerambycidae; genus Rutpela; species Rutpela maculata. The sequence continues at coordinate 137,906,301 of OW386289.2, forward strand.
TCAGCATTGCCAAAATGGTCCGAAAAAATTTTTTTTTCTACAACTTTCGCAGCCTCTTCTCATCTTAAGTCACGGTTTTGAGCCAGCTGACACTTCATTCCTTAATAAGCTATAGGACAACAAGCTATGTTAAAAAAATCAGCTTTGCCAAAATGCTCCATTAACATTTGACACTACCTCCCAGACTATAAGGATGCATGTTAAAAAGTATGAATAAGGTATTATCGAATACTTTTGTGAGTTTTTTGGAATCTGAAGAGTAATGAAATTGAAAAGATATACCAAGGAATTCCTAGTAGGCATTTTATACATTTTTATAAGAATATATATGTACTTATTTTTATAGGACTTCATGGGTCCATATCAGTTTAGTTTATATAAGAATTTAATAATTTATAGGGACATCTATTAAAAAGTATTAATAATGATTTACAACTATTAATTTGTTCATGAGGTTCCAATAGTAGTAAAACTAATAATGTTTCATCGGGAAACCAGGGATGAATTTTATAACATTTAATAAGAAATAATTAGTATATATAAGATTTGTAGGGTTATTTAGATTAGTTTTATATAAGAATTTAATAAGGATTTCTCAGTGCACCCATTGAAAAGTATTATTTACAACTATTAATTTGAAAAGTTTTCATGGGATTTCAATAGTAGTCAACCTAAAAAAGTTATAATACTTACTAAATTAAACTTACTAATACAATAGATTTCATATCATTTACATTAAAATTCATTGTAAGTATATACACATTGTATTTTAGAAAACCCTCTTATTCCCATAAAAGCATAAAAGTCTTACAATAGGCCTCAAGCGAGGAATATACGTTAAAAACTCACAAAATAAATAAAATTTTCGTGTTTCAAACGACATAAAAACTTATAAATACTTACAGACTTCGTACTGAGAATTTACATTAATAACTTTCTCATATAAAAACCTATAAAACTTCGCAATTTAATTACCATAAATACTTATAAATATACTGATAGACTTCATTCAGGGAATTTACTTTAAAACCCCATTGCATATATATCCTCATAGAATTTTATAAAAACTTCGTGTTTATTATTAAGACGTGTAAGTGTTGATAGACTTCAGGCAAGGAATTTACATTCAAAACACATTTCAAATACTTCAAAAACTTAGACACATCTGAACCTATAAAATCTTCGTATTTCAAACACCATATAAGAACAAACACTGATAGGCCTCGTATGGAGAATTATTTTCATTAAAAATACTTTTCAAATACATATAAAATATCTATAATACTTCAATTACCGTGAAAACGTATAACTACTGATGGACTCCATATAGGGAATTTACATTAAAAACCCATTGTAAGCAGCAAATCTTATAAAAACTTCGTATTTCCTATTAATATATGCAAACGATGACAGACCTCAGGCAAGAAATTCACATTAAAAACACATCTCAAATAGCCACATCAAACCACATTCAGAACTTATAAAAAACTTTGTATTTCAAATACTATAAAAACTTAAATATACTAATACATATAACTACTGATAGACTCCATATAGGTAATTTACATTAAAAACCAATTGTACGCAGCAAATATTATAAAAACTTCGCATTTCCTATTAGTATATGCAAATGCTGATAGACCTCAGGCAAGGAATTTACAATAAAAACACATCTCAAATAGCCACATCAAACCACATTCAGAACTTATAAAAAAAATTTTGTATTTCAAATATTATAAAAACTTACGTATACTAATAGGTTTCATACGAGGAATGTACATTTAAAACACACACACACACACATAATTAAAACTTATAAAAGTTTAGTGTTACATACCATAGCCTCCAGTAGAGTTGTTATACATGTCGCTAATTCATATCTAATCTAATGTGACCTAGGAAACTAGTGTGGGCTTGTTAAATTCAAACTAAAGCAGTCTCTCTTACTGCTAACTTATTAACTGCGTTTAGGCTAGACCGCTAGAGGAAACAAGGACTTTTGCAGTATTTAGTGTTTACCACTATATTACTATTGATACTTGAAATATTAATAGTAAGTAAATAACATTTACTTACCTATGTAAGTTTATGGGATTTGACATTAAAATACACAACCAAAATCTGTAAAAAAACCTATCAATACTAATAGAATTTCTGGGCCACAAGGCCTGAGTGCGGCGACTCTCAGTCGCCCCGCTAAAAGAAGAAGAAGAAGAACAGAATTTCTATGAGAAATTTACATTCAGAACACTATAAAAACCTATAGAAACTTTTAATTACATGTACTTTAAAAACTCATCAACACTAATAGATATCATATGGGAATTTACATTCAAAACACTAGAACTTTTAATTACATGTACTATAAAAATTTATCAATACTTGTAGACATCATATGAGAATTTACAATTAAAACACATTTCAAATACACACATCAAAAATTATAAAAACTTATACATTTTTTTTATAAGGTTTTATAAGGATTTTTTGACAGGGAAACTCCCTTGCATGTCGAAGTGGAACTGGAAGCTAGGAAAGCAGCAAATATACTGTTTAAAGGTGGAACGTGGAACACGATGAGACAAGGGCTAGGGCACACAAAGGCTCAAACTCTGCCTATAAGGGACCAGGTCGTTGCTCAGTCAGAGGACGACCGGTGTCTCCCCCGTCTTTGATTTCACTATTCCATATACAGTCGTGTTACCTAGTCGAAACGACTGGGAACGCGATAAAATGAATCTTCTGAGTCCCGGAGGTCTGGAATGGTATACAGACGGATCGAAGACTCAGGAGGGAACCGGTGCTGGTGTACACGGATGCAAGCCAAGGGCTCGTATATCGGCGCCACTTGGTAAGTATCCTATGTGTATTTCAGGCTGAGATATATGCCATTTTACTGTATGCAAGTGAAAACCTCAAGAGAGGCTTCGTTAATAAGCACATTTATATATGTAGCGAAAGTCAGGCAGCCTTGAGGGCTCTTGCATCAAACAAGGTGACCTCTAAGCTTGTGCTGAACTGTCGAAACATTCTGACTGAGCTGTGTGAACGCAACTCAGTTAAACTTATATGGGTGCCCGGACACAGTGGAGTCGAGGGCAACGAAGAAGCTGACCGTTTGGCGGGCGAAGGAGCAAAAACTTCTTTCCCTGGCCCCGAGCCAGCCTTCGGTCTGCCAAGAAGTCTGATACAATCAGAGCTGCAAGACTGGGCTACGGCACATTTTAATGACTATTGAGCTCAGGCCCCCGGAATGAGGCAGTCGAGGCTCCATATAAAGGGGCCCTCGATTGACTCCACCGCAGAGTGGCTTATTGGGCTCGATAGAGAGCGATTGAGATGGATGGTAGGCCTGATAACAGGACACTGTCCTCTGAACAAGCACCTGCATACAATGCAGTTGAAAGATGATCCTATTTGTAGGATGTGTGGAGAGGAGGATGAAACCATCACTCATATCCTGTGCCATTGTGCACCAATAGGAGCGTCAAGGTATAGGTATTTTGGAAGGCAGTTTCTACAGCCGGAGGAACTACGGGATCTACCCTGGAAAGGGTTGCTCTCCTTCGTGGAGAGCACTGGTCTTTTCTAGGGGATCCTAAATGTCGCGAATGTACAATGGGCCGATAGGCCTGAGTACTGCGGATCTTCGGATCTGCTCGCGTTTTCTAATAATAAAGTAAATATAAGAGAAGCTAAGGTCTCAAAAAAAATTTTGGCATTAGCCACCCCATTATTAAAGGGGGAGAAAAAATATTTTCATTTAGTGTGTGTATAGGAACCAAAGTCTTCAAGAATTTTTTTCACTTCATTCACCACCTACTACCGATGTGGCATATAATTTTATGGGTTTTTGGGATACACGATTTCTAATATTATACTATTAAAGTTCCATAAAAAAATATTTTCACATAGTGGAGTTCAAATGTAGTATTTTCGTTGTAAGAGACTTGGATAGGAAGTCTGGATGTGAAAGTAGTGATTCCTTAGGCAGCGGATTTTAGACATATCTTATAGGATGGTATACAATTAAAATAAAAATGAATTAGAATTGGTATATTGTTAATATTTACATCTCGAGAATATATACATGCAAATTCGTTTTTGTATAAAAATATTATATCCTATATTTTGTTATTATTTTTCTTCATGGAAACGATTGGAATCACAAGTAGCTAGTAGAGTCGAATCTACTTAACTGGAGTGAGTGAGTCGCTACAGATGGCAATCGATTTGGCAGAGCAAATCATGCAGATAGGGGCAGTATAAAGAATTAATTCACGTCGCTAACTAGAATATGACTAAAAGTGGATAAGACTCATTTTTTAATGACTCCTCTTATATAAGGGTAGGTATAGCAAACCTTCCATTTGCTATATGGCATGCCTGACAGTATAGGCGATAGGCGGCGTAATACTGCCGCGGTTGCCTGATAAACGTAAGATCTGACTAAAGCTAACATGTTTGTGTTGATACCGCTACAATATGGCGACTATGTTCAAATAATATATGCAATTATTAAACATTATCTAGTTGGATTTATTTACTGCATGGTATGTCGCACGCCTGATAACATCCCGTAATGCAGACAGACAGACTGACGTCTGGGAGTATCGCAGTTCCACAATTAACAACGCAACATTTGGCTTGATATTGTAACGTGTTTCCACCCTTAGGAAACTACCCCTTGCAAAATCCGTGGGTTCCAAAAATTATAACAAGAGATTGTCCACTAACACACTTTATTAAATATTTACTGGATACTTCACAATACTATTATTAATTTAAATACACTTTACTGACTAAAATCACAATGTTTATTACTTTGTTTATCTTTGAAGTCTTAACCTCACTTTCTATGCTTTCTGAACTTTCTGAACTCCTCGCCGAGAATGCGGTCGGTCTTTTATACCTAAAAATGACAGATCTCGATTGTTCTGTGATGACGCCACCATTCTCAAGATAATTCCAGATGTCACTTTGGAATCTTCTGGTAGGTTCTTTTTCGAGTAGGTGCAAATACATCATTCTAGGGGTTGTAACATATTACACTGCCCCCTCCTTAAGCCTGAACGTCCCGGTCAGGTAATTCAGCCTCTTTCACATACTTCGCCAGTCTATCCAAGTGTACGATCTTCATCTTGGACTTTTTGTTTCGTTGAATACGATAGACGACATCATTAATTCGGGTAATAACAGTATAAGGTCCTTCCCAAGGAGGTTGAAGTTTCGGTGACTTCCCTTTCTTCCGCTGTGGGTTGTACAGCCAAACCAGATCTCCTGCCTTGAACCCTTCTGAACTACCCTTACGGTCGTATCGAGCCTTCATTCGGTCACTGGCTATGGTGATTTGGTCTCTAACCAGCTCATGAACATTTCTTAGCCGTTCACTCATTTCATCCACATAGCTGTTCACAGGAAGCTGTTCTCCGCCTGGTGTTCCGAAAATCAAATCACACGGCAGTCTGATCTCGTGTCCAAATACTACACGGGCTGGTGTTTGTTTCGTAGACTCGTGGATAGCAGCTCTGTATGCCATGAGGAAGAACGATATGTGGAGATCCCAATCGCGTTGATTCTTATGAACCACTTTAGAAAGATGTTCTTTCATGGTCTTGTTATGTCGTTCCACCATTCCATCTGATTGCGGGTGAAGGGCTGTTGTCCGTGTTTTGTGTATATAACTTGCAGATTTGTTGAAACACCTCTGACTCAAAGTTCCTCCCTTGATCTGAGTGCAGCTCCAGGGGTACACCAAACCGACATATCAAATTATCTACCAAGACTTTGGCGACAGTGACTGCTTCTTGGTTTGGAATTGCATAGGCCTCTGGCCACTTACTAAAATAGTCCATGGCAACCAGTATGTACTTGTTCCCATCCTTGGTTACTGGGAATGGGCCGGCTATATCGATCGCGATCCTCTGGAAAGGAGCTCCGACGTTATATTGCTTCATTGCACCCCTACTTCTAGTCTGTGGTCCCTTACTGGCTGCACAAATTTTGCAATTGCGACACCAAGCTTCCACATCTTGACGACTATTTACCCAATAAAATCGTTCTCGTACTTTATTCAGGGTCTTATTAACGCCGAAGTGCCCACCGGATGCTCCATTATGCACTTCCTGAAGTACTTTCGGTACTCGACACCTGGGAATCACTAGACGCATAACAACTTCCCTGCCATCCGGGCTTTCCCAAGCTCTCTTTAGCAGCCCGTTCATGACTTTAAGTGAATCCCATTGGGCCCACAAAGCCTTCAATCCAACTGCCTTATCCGAAACATCCTTCCACGCTGGTCGAATTCCTTTCTCCTTTGCTCTCAATATAGGCCCAATTTCTGTGTCATTCAGTTGTTCTTGTCTCGGGGCTTCGGTCGTCCAATCGTCCGGAACCTCTATTTTAATAGTATTGACAGCCACCGTACCCTGCAATTTCTCAACGTGGCGGCAGTGCTTGCAATCTTCCTTGCATGGTCTTCTAGATAAAGCGTCTGCGTTCTTATGAGATCTTCCAGGTCGATGTTCTATTTTGAAATCATACTGTTGCAGCCGTTCTATCCAACGAGCCAGTTGACCTTCAGGGGTTTTCAACTGCAACAGCCATTTTAATGCAGCATGGTCGGTCCGGATCTTGAAATGTCGTCCATAAAGATATTTATGAAAATGGTCCACTGATTTAACGATGGCCAGTAACTCTTTCCGAGTTACACAATAATTTCTTTCCGGTTTGGACAGCACCTTGCTGAAGTACTCGATCACTCTTTCCTGCCCATTCTGGATTTGGGACAGTACACAACCGACCGAAGAATTGCTGGCATCCGTGTCTAAAATAAAAAGTCCTTCCCGTTGTGGGTATGCTAGCACAGGACCAGTACATAGAGCTGCCTTCAATTTTCTCCATGCCGTTTCACATTCCGGTGTCCATTGGTACTGTACTTTCTCTTCTGTCAGCCGGTGTAATGGCCTCGCAATTTCGGCAAACCCTTCCACAAAGCGCCTATAATAAGTGCAGAGGCCAAGGAAGCTCCGTACTTCATGAACGTTAGATGGTCTTGGCCAATCTCGTACAGCAGAAATTTTATCGGGGTCTGTTTGTATTCCATCCGAAGACACCACGTGACCAAGAAATTTGACTTCTTTCTGGAATAGCAGGCACTTCTTCGGGTTCAACTTCAGATGGGCATTCCTGACTCGCCCAAATACTTCTTGAAGATTTTTCAAATGTTCTGTAAAGTCTTGTCCCATAACAAGCACGTCGTCAAGGTAAACCAGGCACGTCCTCCAGGTTAGCCCTCGCAGTACGAATTCCATCAATATTTCAAAGGTAGCTGGTGCATTGCAAAGTTCAAAAGGCATCACGGTAAATTGATAAAGACCACTGCCTGCTGAAAACGCTGTCTTTTCCTTATCATCCGGATGAAGCCCCACTTGCCAGTATCCACTCCTAAGGTCTAACGTAGAAAACCATCGTGAGCCTGCCAACGTGCTTAACGTGTCGTCAATTCGTGGTAATGGGTAACTGTCTTTCTTCGTGACATCATTTAATTTTCGATAATCGACACAAAATCTTAATGTTCCGTCCTTCTTGGCAACCAAAACTACTGGCGATGACCAGGGACTTGTTGACTCCTCAATGACTCCATCTTGTAGCATCTTGTCTATCATTGCCGAGGCATCCTCTTGTTTCGCTAATGGAAGCCTCCTAGGTGGTTGTCGAATAGCGGGTGAGTCGCCAGTATTTATCCGATGCTGGACTATGTCTGTTTTTGTAAGGGCCTCTGTATTCTTGGCAAATACTGAACTTTCCTTTTCCAGGAACTTGATTGCCTCCCTTCGTTCATCCTCAGATAAATGCTCCAACTGGGTACTCAGCAAGGTCAAAACTTCCTGGTCTATTTTCGTAGATGAACTTCCCTCTGTTTGTTCCTCGCACCTTGCTACCCATGAGACCGGTTCATAGGAGCCAATCGGTTTGCCTTCCTTAATTGTCACTGAGTGGGAATTTAAATTAACGACTCTAATTGGGATTTTGTCTTTAGTCCGGGTTAAAGTTCTCGCCACAATAATATTGGGTAGGGACTTAATCGATTCGTCATCTTCAACTAGGCCAACACGGTACCCTCCAGGATTTCCTTCTAAGGCAGCATCGATCATTTGTTCTGAATGAGCAGGAATCTTGATCGTCTGTGTTGTTAACAATCTCGCTTTATGGAATTGGTCGTCTGCGGTTGCCAGAATAAATTCCTCATTTCCAATTTTTAAGACTCGCTCCCCTACGTCAGCAATAAATCCCTGCTCTCCCATGATGTCCAGACCCAAAATGAAATCATCCATAATGTCAGCCACAATGACCTTGTAATTGAACCTCAACCGTCCAACCTGCAGTTCCAAGTTGATTTCTCCAAGGACCGCAGCCCTGTCCCCCGTGGCTGTCTGAATGATTACTCCATTTTGCTTCTTGTCAATCTGCAAGCCTGATATAAACCCTGGCCGCACTATTGATGACGTAGCACCGGTGTCAATAGTAAACACGCATTTTCTTCCATTCACATATCCTTGCAACAACAGACTGCTTGGAATTCTTTGGAGCTGGGAAATCTTTATTTCTCTGGGGGCACCGCATTCCCTAGCCAGCACAGCCCCCTTGGTGCTGGCTATCTTTAGTTTTCCTGCTTCTCTTCAACATTCACAGCATTTACTCGACTCTCCGAGTTCTGCTGTCGACAGTCTCGTTTCATATGTCCCACCTTGCCGCAGTTGAAACATTTAATACCTCCGCTCGGCTTTCCTTTATTTTGTTGTTTCTCCTGCTTTCCGAGGCCATCCAATTTATCGCATAATTTGGTGAATATTTTCTGCATCTCAGTCAGCAAGGGGTTCTGGTTCATTTCTGGTTGCGATTCTTCGAGAGTCACAGCTCGAACTCTCGACCTTGGAGTATCCCTGTAAGCGGCTTCTACTTCGAGTGCACGCACCAAAGCTTCGCTACTACTTTGGTGTCTCGTCAGCTTCAGTACTCGCCTGACCTCTTCGTCCCTTATACCATCTAAAAAGGCCCCCACGGCTAATTGTTCCTGGAATTCTTTAGGTGCACTCGGATACGCCAGGTGTGCCAGTCTCTCTATCGCAGCTTCAAATTCTTGTAAACTTTCCCCAGCTTTTTGCATCCGGGATTTCAGCTGAGTCTGGTATAATTGGGCAAGGTGTTGATCGCCATACCTCAAGTCTAATGCAGCCTCCAAGACTTTAAAGTCCCTTTGTTTCTCAACTGGGATGGTTTGGAGTAACTCTGAAGCTTGGCCCCTTAATGCTAGAACTAATGCCATGGACTTTTCCTCATTATCCCAATTGTTCGCACACGCTGCTGCCTCAAACTGCCTCTTGTACGTCGTCCAGGAACTTTGGCCATCAAAAGAAGGAGGTTTTAGTCGCTGTCCTGATGATACCACTTGCTGGCTTCCTCTATCTCTCAACTGTCGTTTAAGCCGGTCTATTTCTCCTTTGACTTCTTCTTCGAACTTGTTTACTTTCTCTTTAACTTCGGTTACTTCTCCTTTTACTTGACTGACTTCTGTCACGACTACTCCTACTTTACCTTCGACCTTGTTTATCTCTTCTTTGACTTCACATTTTAGTACTTCATTGGCAGAAATTATAGCATCCTGTTGTATTTTGATTTGTTCATTTAGAATTTTCCTTAATTCTTCCTGGCGTCTTTCTTGCTCCTGTTTTTCCTCTTGATGTCGTCTTTCTTGTTCTTCTTTCTCCTCTTGCTGTCGTATCTTCAGGTCTTCCATAATTTGTCTCAATTCGTCTTTCTCTTCTTGACGTCTTCTTTCTTCATCCTCTTTTTCTTTCTGACGTTTTGTTTCTTCATCCTCTTTTTCTTTCTGACGTCTTGTTTCTTCATCCTCTTTCTCTTTCTGACGTCTTCTTTCTTCATCCTCTTTTTCTTTCTGACGTCTTATTTCTTCATCCTCTTTTTCTTTCTGACGTCTTATTTCCTGATCTTCCATCATTTTCTTTAATTCGTCCCTTTCTTCTCGACGTCTTCTTTCTTCCTCTTGACGTTTTTTCTCCTGTTCTACTTTGTCTTCCTGCCGTTGCTGCGCCATCATTTTTTGGAATTGTTCGAATAAGTCCTGTATTTGTTTATCGGATGCCATACTTCTTGTTGTTACGGGCATACGACGAAATTAAAATAAAATAAATTTAACTGTCACGTCAATATCGGTAATGGAACTTTTCAGACAAATCTCGAAATAGCACGAAAAAGTCTTATCCAGAGTCTTTTGTCACTATCCAGTTCAGAGAATTTAATAATCTCCACTAATGTCCAAATAGAAAAGTTCTAGAAATTTTCACGCACTAAATGAGTCTTTTTCAGTGTCTCTATCAGTTCTCAGTTCAAAGGATTTAATTATCGCACTAATGTCCTAATAAAATGTTCTACAATGTCTCAAAAATGCACTTAAACACTATTTTCCTGTTCGAAAATAACCCTCGAACAATGTCCAGTAAATTAGTCCTGTGTTAGCACTAACTCTCGAGAATACTTCTCGAACACTCCAACACAACTTCAGAGCTCCTCTTGTCATAAAATTCCGCTTTCTGACACCAATTGTAACGTGTTTCCACCCTTAGGAAACTACCCCTTGCAAAATCCGTGGGTTCCAAAAATTATAACAAGAGATTGTCCACTAACACACTTTATTAAATATTTACTGGATACTTTGACTGAACTCTACTATATAAATGGAAGGTCAATATCTATACCAATTTTTACGTGAAATTGAACCTCGCGCAAGTATGGCGACCTTAAAGCGGAACGCAATCGCACTAAAAATACGCCAGAGCCGGTCTTATTGTTACTGCAACTGTTTAAAACACGGGATTTTGCAACGATTCTTGCAACACAGTACCATACAAGATTGCACCATGTTGTCTCAATTAACTGTTTATAACAGTCACAAAATATATTTCACAAAATAATCAATTTATAACAACTTTACATAAATGACAGAAATAAACAAAGAATAAAATGAGTGACACCGACTCTGGAAATTACATCTAATCCAAGACTTACGCTACGGAATCATGAGGAACGAATAAAGCACAGAATCGCGTCAGCGCATAACTTCCGTAGACAGCCATTTGGTTCATGCTCAGACATCAATTTCTCTACTGCGTCGACGCGTGGCTTTATATTTTGAGTTTTATTCTGTGGCGTAATTGCCGTATTTTGTTCACGCGCATATACCTATATTGGCCTTCCATTTATAATAGTAGAGTTCAGTGGATACTTCACAATACTATTATTAATTTAAATACACTTTACTGACTAAAATCACAATGTTTATTACTTTGTTTATCTTTGAAGTCTTAACCTCACTTTCTATGCTTTCTGAACTTTCTGAACTCCTCGCCGAGAATGCGGTCGGTCTTTTATACCTAAAAATGACAGATCTCGATTGTTCTGTGATGACGCCACCATTCTCAAGATAATTCCAGATGTCACTTTGGAATCTTCTGGTAGGTTCTTTTTCGAGTAGGTGCAAATACATCATTCTAGGGGTTGTAACATATTACAATATAATATTCATAAAAATTTTAATATTATGGAAAGTTCAATCAATCCTTATTTAAGCCCCAAGAAATTTCAGTTTCAGAGATATGTCAAACATTGCGGCATAACACGCACGTGGCTTATACGCAGATGAATTTTCAAAGTGTGTGGGTCAAACTGTAGTATGTATGTATGTGTGTATCTTCTAGTGTTTCTGTATCCGAACCGACAGATGACGCTGTTGCCTGTATTTCCTCGAGCTTTTCACTCTATCTAATCCTCTTTGGTTAATACCAGACAACTAGATTACACCTCTAATCTAAGTCGACTTTGGACACTGAGCTATTAAGAAGTATTTATTATATGAATGAATGAATATTTGAAAGCTTACAAGTTAAAAATTAAACGTGATGGAACTTGCGTTTCCAGAGGTAATCCATTAATAGCTACTTAACTACTTCAACATTTTTAACGATTAAATGTATGTAATAATAATGTGCGTGAAGAAAACAACAATCGATTGAAAAATATTGTTTTCTTAAATAACAAGGGTGTATTTTAGATTCTTTTTAACATTTATGCAAAACAAGTATAAAAATCTATGCACATAATTTAAATCCCTCATGCAACGTGCGTTTTTAGCATAGAATCAGAGCAAAAATTATATACGAGGAAGAGTACCTAGATATATTTTAGAGAAAATGGAATGGGGTTTCTACATTCTATACCAAATTCATAATTTTCAAAGAACTCTAAATTTGACAAGACTTCAAATTATATGCCCATTATTTAGAAATAGCTCAGGAAATGACCCCGCTCGTTTCTTATGCATTTTCCATAAGAAACGAGCGGAGTCATTTCCTGAGCTTTTTCTAAATAATGGGCTTTCCAAATTTGATATGTTTAGCTTATGTGATGCTGACCAAAAGTTCCCATGGTCTCAATCTTAAAATAAAAAAAATTGTCTGGTATAACGTGATGTCATTTCTTGAAAACTTTGCTAATGCGCTGGTGTATAAGTTTAAATAAAAGACCGCTGCCTAAGGAATCACTACTTCCACATCCAGATTCTCTATCCAAGTCACTCACAACGAAAAAACTTTGTACGTGAAAATAATTGTTTATGGAACTTTAATAATATAATATTTGAAATCCTCTACCCCAAAAACCCATCAAACGATACCCCACATCGGTAGTGGGGTGGGGGTGGTGATAGAGAGGTGGTAGTGGGGGTGGATGAAGTAAAAAAATATTTCGAGGTTTCTGGTTCCTGTACATACACTAAATCACAATTTTTTTTCATCCCCTTTAATAAGGAGGTGGGGGTGGTAATGTGGGTGGCTAATGCTAAAAATTTTTGGCCATCATAACGATGCGTGATGGTCCAACTTTCCAAGATAAGTTAATGACATATATAAGCGAAGTCAACCCATTAAATGACAAAAATCCAGATGCTCTGAGGGACTCTCTAAAAGACAACTTTACACGAGCAGTGACCGAAACACAAAGCGAGATAAACAGAAATGTGAAAAAAAGTTGAATAACTGCTGAAACTCGGGAAAGAACTGGGGTTACATGCTGACCACAATAATAGCAAGGATCTTTTTAGAACAGTGAGAGTGATTACAGGGAACATTTAAACCTAAAACGTGATCAATTAGAGACTCCACCGGTACTCTAAGAACAGGGATAAGATAATTGAAGCTGGGTGACAATATTGCGAAAAGATTTTCGCTAGTAACTGCCCTGTGGTAAGAGAAGATTGGTAGCGCGGGACTAACCTTCAATACTGAAATAAGGAGTGGAGGTAGCTATACAAAAACCGCTGCCCAAGGAATCACTATTTCCATATCCAGATTTTCTATCCAAGTCTCAGAACGAAAAAAAAATTGTATGTGGAAATAATTGTTTATGGAACTTTAACATTGAACTCGCCTACCTCAAAAATTCATGAAACCATATGCCACATCGGTAGTGTGGGTGGGGGTGATAGAAGAGGGGTGGTAGGGGGGTGGACTGAGTAAAAAAAAATTTTGAGGCCGTTGGTTCTTGTACACACACTAAATCACAATCACCAACTTTTTATAGTGAAGTGGGAATGGGGATGGCTAATGCCAAGAAATTTTTTAAGACTTTAGCTTCCCTTATATATACTAAATATCAATTCTATGGACTCTTACTTGCTTGATTTACCTATTTACCCCCTTTACCCCAACCCTTCAACGGAATAAGATCAAAATAAAATCTAGTTCCAGATCTCTTTAAAATACATACATGTAAAGTTAAAGCATTCGCAATAGTGATCGAAGTACCGCCTCTGTAGGCAGTGTTGCTGAGACACAATTTCTACAGAACGCAGGGCCGGATTTAACTGTATTGTTCGCTCGTTTACTTTTTCATTGTATGTGTTTGTCAGTCGCGGCTTATGAAATTTAGATTGGTCATATCTTAGTATTGAGTCATGGGACCCAAGCCATATTTTATGACATGACTACCAAGATAAAATAAAGCAGTTTTGCGGAAAAAAAAAATTACATCGAAATTTGTGAAAGAAAGTTTTAAAAATGAGTTGAATATCTTGGGTTTTTGTAAAAAAACTCATTTAAATTTTATACATTTTTTTTTTCAGAAAAAGGAGGAAAACGATATTTAATAGAATTTAAATCAGTCTTTTTACAAAAACCCATTTGTTGTGTGGTGCTCAATTCATTTTTAAAACTTTTTTTGCAAAATTCGATGATTTTTTTTTTGCAAAACTGCTTCATTTTATCATGGTAGTGGTGCCATAAAGTATGGCTTGGGTCCCTATGAGTCAATACTAAGATATGACCAATCTAAATTTCACAACTCACCTCTGGATTTGTGCTCAGTTTAGCTAGCAACAATGTACAAAAAACGTATTAACTTGAAATAAAAGTAGTGACTACACCTATAAATAGTAGTTACAGTATATACAGTTCGCTTAATATAAATTGTTACTACCCAGCAAGAACCGCGAGGAGGTATGAGCATTTCTCGCCAGGAAAGGATGGGTATGGAATATTAAAATAGGATAAAGAGATTATTTAAAAAGTAACAAAAGCAAAATAAAACAAAAAATATACTCTAAAAATAGTAACAGAAACAAATATTTCTCTCAATAAATAAACTAAAAATAAACTGTAAAAGTTATTACTACAATAAAATCAGAAAGATGAATCCTTGCAAAAACAAACAAAAAATAACATTAATAAATAATAACATACTGAAAAATAATATTTCTGAAGCACTGAAGTACGAAAGCACAAAAACTGAAATAAATAATAAAGCGGATATCACAAAATTCACTTTTTCACTTCACATCACTTCACTTTACCTCACCTCACTGCACTACGAAAACACAAAAACGGAAATAAATAATACAGTGGATATCACAAAACTCACTTCTTCACTTCACATCACTTCACTTTACCTCACCTCACTGCACTACGAAAACACAAAAACGGAAATAAATAATACAGTGGATATCACAAAATTCACATCTTCACTTCACATTATCTCACCTCACATCGCGTCTTCCTCTGAATCCTCGCCCTTTTCTCCCTCTTCTTCATTTCCAGATGAACTGCTATCTTCGTTCAAATTTATAATAAATTTATTTCCACCGTTTATATGAAGTTGGCCAATTTTTGAATATTCACCTTCAGTTTTAATTACTTTCGTAATTCTTTTTTCCCAATCTTCCTTGTTAATTTTCGACACTTCATTTTGAATTAACTCTACGACTTTTTTGTCGAATTTCGGAAAAGTATTTCCTTTTCTGACATTTTTCTTCAATTTACACCAGATTAATTCAATCGGATTGAAAATACAGAAATATGGCGGTAATCTCAACACTTTGTGGCCATATATCTCCGCTACAGTGTCTATAACATACTTCTCAATTTTTTTCGTTCGCAAGACTTCCAAGAGTTGTGCTTTATTATAATTTTCCTCATAATAGAGATCATGTTCTATTAAAAAAAATTGTAACTCTGCCTTAGTAGAATTCTTGTTAGGAATTCTATAGACTTGTCTCGAATGGTATTTTGCATTATCAAGAACAATAACGCTGTTCGGTTTTAATTTTGGAATTAGGGTCTTTTCACACCATTCCTCAAATATTGTTCCCTCCATGTTCTTGTGGTAAGCCACGTTACAGTCTTCCATGTTTTTCCGCACAGTTTCAATGCACCATCAACCCATCCATCAACTGATCCACAATGTAATATAATCAACCAGGTCCCTTTATTAGGGGCAATGAGATTGGTTGACATTTCCTAGATCCATCAGTCCATCCTTTTTTTACAGTGTCATGAGTATCATACCAAGTTTCATCTAGATAATAAATGGGTCTATTTTCCCTGAGTGGTTTTATTTCTTCTAGATATGAATTTCGCCAATATCGTCTGCTTTCCATAATCGCCATTCGTTTATTAATAGTTTGATATTTACATCCAATTTTTTTCATCCAATTTCCTAAAGTTCTTTTGGTATATTTTAGAGGATAATCCATTTCCTTTAGTTTTCTGTCTATCACGTCGAGAGTTGGAATTTCATTTTTCTGACACGCGTCGTAAACGACACATTTTAAAAGTTTTGCTAAAGATGGGTCCAGAATTTTCGATTTACCGGCGTCGGATCTTGTTTTCTTGGGAGGGCACCTTCTTTCACCAGTTTGTGTATTGTCGAACGGGGAACTTTTGTCAGAGATGCTGTTTCACCTATTACATCTAAATCATCCAAATTAGGGTCATTAGCTTTTCGTTCCAAAATACTATCGTAAGCATATAAGCAAATTTGTTTTCCGTCCACTCGTATTTTTCTTACTGAAAACACTGATGGATTTTGATTTTTTTTATCACTGTAATCATTGCAATCACTATCACTTTCATTTTCACAAACTCGATTAGATGTATACGTAGATACCTCACACGGTCGAAATATTTTTATATAAAATATATTTTATATTAAAAAATAAATAGTGTGATGTGTTGCAACCCCTTCAATTAATTCAGATGTATTTGCACCTACTCCAGAAAGAACCTACCAGTAATTCTAAAGTGATGACATCTGGAATTATCTAGAGAATGGTGGCGTCATCACAGAAAAATCGAGATCTGTCATTTTTTCATTTTATAAAAGATCGCATTCTCGGCGGGTAGTTCAGAAAGTGCAGAAAGTTTTGAAGTCTTGGATTTGACAAGTGAGAATTGAGGTTAAGACTCCAATGTGAAAAACAAAGTGATAAACATTGTTATTTTTAGTCAGTAAAGTACATTTAAGTTATTAACAGTATTGTGAAGTATCCAGTAAGTTATTAAATAAAGTGTGTTAGTGGTTATCTCTTGTTATAGGTAATTATAATTGAAACCCACGGAATTTGCAAGGGTGGTTTCCTAGGGGTGGAAACACGTTACAATAGATATATAATAATAATAATTTATAATATTACACTTACAATATCCCCCAAAGCACTGCTATGAATTGGAACAAAACTTACTCAAATTATTTTCAAAAACACATTACCAAATAAAGAAATATAAAGTAATTATTGAATTATATCTTCACCCCGACGCGACAGTGTAAGCTCGACTACGGTCGCTCTCTAACTACGGTCCTCAATTCAAAATAACAGTCTGCAACGGTTACTCCTACACGCTACGTCACCCAGGTAGCAAGGGTACGTTATAATGACGTCAAAATCTGGTGATTCTGGTCAAAAAGACGTCAGGGCACTAAAAATCGACGACATAATGGCGTCTCATATATCACATTAAAATGACGTGCTACATATCACGTCATATTGTCGTCTTTTTTCGGTGTTAAATTTATTTATATTTTATCGGATTACAAACTTTAAAACTCGCTGATGGCATTTTGTTATCGTAAGCAAAGTGTAAAGTTTAAAAAAAATAAACCGTGTCATGAGGGATAGGTATTGGCGTTTGTATTCGAGGATAATGTTTTTTAACAATATCCAAAATAATTTATATTCGGAAAAGTTTGCAAAGATTCGGCAGTTTATTTGTGAAGATATCGAGTTCTTTTAATAATAAAATTAGATTAAAATGCATTAAAAAGCAAAATCTAGCCGTTACGTGTTCCACTATAAAGGCTTTAAGCAAGTATTCAAACAGAGGTTAGTGGTCGAGAGGGTTAAGCGTCGTCTTTCAAGTCACGAGGTCCGGGATTCGACCCCTGTTCATTCCGTCTTTTTTTTTTGTTAAAATAATTGCAAAAAAAATTTTAGTTGTTTTTTTAAGGTAATTGCTTATAAAACCGATGTACGAATATACTTCTTTTCAATTTTAGGTCTGTTTTAAACCATTAAATATTCTATTTATGTTGTAGATGATATTATACCTTTACCGTTTTTTCTTCAACACTGCTCCCAGGTTTGTATAAGTACTTCAACTTAAAACTTAAATTCTAAAAACATTTTTTAACGAACTGAATTAATATAATAATTACGTTGTTCAACAAGTACTCGTACTTCTCAGGTGACACTGGTGACAGTTTAATTAAATTAAATAAGTTCTTCTTAATAATTATGAATAAATAATAATACCAGTAACTCGAAAAATTCAGGTTTAGGAACACGTAAAAAAATAGAAAAAAAAGAGAACCTGAAAGATTTTCATATATTTTAAATAAGGCTAGAAATTCAATTTCACATAATAAAGACTTCATACACATCACCATAAATACTGCTTTTAGCATCCGAAATAACGGTCACTAAGATAGCTCAGTTGGTAGAAGAGTCAGTACTGTAATACGGACAACGGAAGACATGTAGGTTCGAACCCTACGGACCGCAATTGGTAAAGGTAAGTAAAAATGAATTTAATAACTTAATAAACGTTATAATTTGCAGGCAACCCTTGTGAGAAAAAGTTGGAGTGATGGCAAACAATATTAGATATGTTAATATGTAAATAAAATTACGGATGGCTAACAAACAAATTCATTAGGACAAAACTTATTTATGCATTAATTATTTTATTTTTATCAAGTAGATTACTAACTAGTATGTAGTTTTATATGTTCCTATTACTAACCTGTGGGGGGGATTACCGAATATAACCTGAAAAAGACGTCATTCGTCTGAAACATTACGAAGTCATTTTCACGTTTCATTTACGTCATCTAACTCGTCATTTCTCGCCACTCCTGATCATTTTTTCACGTCATTTTCACGTGCCTTTGCTACCTGGGCGACATCCAATGACCGATATCGGTAGATCTATTTGCCGCCTTATTATTTCCTCTCACCCCTCATAACGCCATAACACCGCTCACTATTAAGAATACTTCAACTAGTAGAAGTAATCTAAATAGTGAGCCGTTATTAGGGGCGAGAGGAATCAATAGGTGGCAACTAGATCTCCCGTCTTTACTCCACTTTTACGTTAAGTGAGAGAGAAGATACCGGCCATTCAATGTCGGTTATCTCACGCGGTGCGTAGGCGTGACTGTTATATTTAATCCAGGACCGCAGTTAGACACCGCAGTCGAGCTTATACTGTCAGGCTGAAGATATAATTCGATAATTACTTTATATTTCTTTATTTGGTAATGTGTTTCTGAAAATAATGTTATTAAGTTTTGTTACCATAGCAGTGCCTTGGGGGATATTGGAAGAGTAATATTATAAATTATTATTATTTTATATCTATTTACAATATAGGTAAATCCGGCTCTGCGTTCTGCACCCCTTGCCTCTCAATGTCGCTCACAAATGCGATCCCTGTCAAAAAATCCTTATAAAAACTTACAAAAAAAAATGTATAAGTTTTTATAATTTTTGATGTGTGTATTTGAAATGTGTTTTAACTGTAAATTCTCATATGGTATCTACCAGTATTGATGAGGTGTTATAGTATATTTAATTAAAAGTTTGTATAGATTTTTACAGTGTTTTGAATATAAATTCCCATATGATATCTATTAGTATTGATGAGTTTTTATAGTACATATAATTAAAAGTCTCTATAGGTTTGTATAGTGTTGTGAATGTAAATTTTTCATAGAAATTCTATTAGTATTAATAGGTTTTTTTACAGATTTTGCTTGTGATTTGAAATATATTTTTAATGCCAAATCCCATAAACTTACATAGGTAAGTAAATATTATTTACTTGCTATTAATATTTCAAATATCAAAGTGGTAAACACTAAATACTGCAAAAGTCCTCTTGTTTCCTCTAGCGTTCTAGCCTAAACACAGTTAATAAGTTAGCAGTAAAAGAGACTGCTTTACTTTCAATTTAACAAGCCCACGCTAGTTTCTTAGGTCACATTAGATTAGATATGAATTAGCTCCCTCTGCTGGAGGCTGGAGTATGTAACACTAAACTTTCATAAGTTTTAATTATGTGTGTGTGTGTTTTAAATGTACATTCCTCGTATGAAACCTATTAGTATACGTAAGTTTTTATAGTATTTGAAATACAAAGTTTTTTTATAAGTTCTAAATGTGGTCTAATGTGCGGCTATTTGAAATGTGTTTTTAATGTGAATTCCTTGCCTGAGGTCTATCAGCATTTGCATATATTAATAGGAAATGCGAAATTTTTATAATATTTGCTGCGTACAATGGGTTTTTAATGTAAATTACCTATATGGAGTCTATCAGTAGTTATATGTATTAGTATAATTAAGTTTTTATAGTATTTTAAATACAAAGTTTTTTATAAGTTCTGAATATGGTTTGATGTGGCTATTTGATATGTGTTTTTAATGTAAATTCCTTACCTGAGGTCTATCAGTATTTGCATATATTAATAGGAAATACGAAGTTTTTATAAGATTTGCTGCGTACAATGGGTTTTTAATGTAAATTCCCTATATGGAGTCTATCAGTAGTTATACGTTTTCACGGTAATTGAAATATGAAGTGTTATAGATATTTTATATGTATTTGAAAAGTATTTTTAAAGAAAATTCTCCATACGAGGCCTATCAGTATTTGTAAGTTCTTATATGGTGTTTGAAATAGGTACGAAGATTTTAAAGGTTCAGATGTGTCTAAGTTCTTGGAGTTCTATGAGGATATGCAATGGGATTTTAAAGTAAATTCTCTGAATGAAGTCTATCAGTACATTTATAAGTATTTATGGTAATTAAATTGCGAAGTTTTATAGGTTTTTATATGAATTTGAAAGATATTAATGTAAACTCTCAGTACGAGGCCTATAAGTATTTATGGCGTTTGAAACACGAAAATTTTATAGATTCTGTGAGTTTTTAATGTATATTCCTCGCTTGAGGTCTATTTGTAAAACTTTTATGCTTTTATGGGAATAAGAGGGTTTTCTAAAATACAATGTGTATACTTACAATGGATTTTAATGTAAATTATATGAAATCTATTGTATTAGTAAGTTTAGTTTAGTAAGTATTGTAACTCTTTTAGGTTGACCACTATTGAAATCCCATGAAAACTTTTCAAATTAATATTGTAAATAATACTTTTCAATGGGTGCACTGAGAAGCCCTTATTAAATTCTTATATAAAACTAAACTAATAATAACCCTTCAAATCTTATATATACTAATTATTTCTTATTAAATATTATAAAATTCATCCCTGGTTTCCTGATGAAACATTATTAGTCTTACTACTATTGGAACCCCATGAACACTTATCAAATTAATAGTTGTAAATCATTATTAATACTTTTTAATAGATGTCCCTATAAATCCTTATTAAATTCTTATATAAACTAAACTGATATGGACCCATGAAGTCTTATAAAAATAAGTACAAATATATCCTTATAGAAATGTCTAAAATGCCTAATAGGAACTCCTTGGTATATCTTTTCAATTTCATTACTCTTCAGATTCCAAAAAAAATCACAAAAGTATTCGATAATACCTTATTCATAATTTTTAACATGCATCCTTACACGTTTCCATTAAATTCTTGTATAAACTAAACTGATATATACCCATGAAGTCTTATAAAAATAAGTACAAATATATCCTTATAAAAATGTATAAAATGTCTGCTAGGAACTCTTTAGTATATCTTTTCAATTTCATTACTCTTCAGATCCCATAAAAAGCCACTAAAATATTCGATGTAATACCTTATTAACACTTTTTAATACGTATCCTTATAAATCCTCATTAAATTATTATATAAACTAAACTAATAACAACCTCTCAGATCTTACAAAAACCATATACTAATTGTTTCTTATAAAAGATTACAGAACTCGTATTTGATTTTACTGATGAAACCTTTTCAGTTTCAACACTGTTCAGATCCCATGAGAACTTACCAAATTAAAAGTTGTAATGCCATATAAAAACTGTTTTTGGTATAAACACTTATGGAAACATACCAATAACTACATGGGTATTCCAACTCAATTAAGACTCCTTTAGATACTTATTCATCCCAATATAATTTCTATATGGCAAAATTAATATACTGTATAAAACCTTATAAACCAGATAGGCTCTTATGATTACCCATAAAAAAATTATAATTATCTATAAGTTTGAAATAGAATTTTTTGACAGGGATTGCTTCAACTATATCCAATTTTGTACGTGTATAACCTTCGACAAATGAGTGAACTAAAACAGTCTGATATTTCACTAGGTTATCAGTGGATTTTATATGTTTGTTTTCTGGTTTGAAAATGGCAAAATATTAGGAATACACTTTCATTCGTCCTCGTACAGTTTCAGGCGGGGCTGTGGGCAGCGTGTTTCGCGGGAGCGATATGTGTTGCACTTATCGAATCTAGGTAATCTGAGCTGGCCATGCATATATTCACCATGCACCTAGATAACTTCGTTTATTTATTATAGCCTTATGCAAATGATGCCCGTATCTCGGGAAAAATGCACGAGTGGCCAGCCGATAGCGCGCGATATAGCTAATATTTTGCAGCGACACGATAAACCAAATACAACTAAAACCTACACAAAAAGACACAACTTAGTTTAGAGAACCGCCAGCTAATGTGAGTTTTTAGTTACAGATAACGCTATTACTATTTTTATCTGTTGGATGTGTAGCGCTATTTACGATTTTACTGTACACCGCAAATAAATAAAATAATGGAGGTTTTATTCATTATATTTAAGTACAAACGTACGAACTTGTTATCGATAGTAGGTACTTAAAATTTGTAACAATATATTGAATTAATTGAAAGTTTGGTAAAATTTGAGATCTCATGTTCATCAAGGACGCAATGAGTGGTAACATCCACGTTCAGCGTTCTTCTACAGGAGACAAATTAAAACTAGTGGAAGCCACTGGCGGTCCTAAGGGGGGGCCACGGGGTCCATGCCCCCCCCTCCCCGGAGCTCTGATCATGATAAAAACTGATCAATACAAATACTAAAAATTCCAATTCCTTTTGTTAAATTATAGAGAAAAAGCAATTAAATAAATAATTTTTTGTTACAAAAGTTAAATAAAAACACTTTTTTAGGATTTAGGAAAAAGTAGAGAAAATTATTAATGACTAATCAAAAATGAAAATCTGTTATTAAAATATTAATTTCTAATCTTCGAATTTTTCTAATAACCTACATTCTGACTATATAAGAAAATAAACAGCATATAATGAAATTATTTGCAAAACATCTATCTAAAAATATTTGAAGTACAAAAGACACGAGCCTTGGAGTCAGTCTCTACCAATCAAAAATGAAAATCAATTCCTATCTAATCTTTGTTCTAACATAATAACCGACACTGGTTATGAAAGGCACCAAAAAGTTCCAAAATGAATTTATTTCGAAAAAAAACCCAGCCCGAAATTTTTCTGACGTACAAAAATCACTCACTTCTTCCACTCGCTTATACCTTGAAACATTTTTCGCCGTTGTTTATTTTTTGTACATAAATTCATTTTAAGCTCTTTGTGTCTTGCATAACCAGATGGCGTCGACGCGACCACCTCATAACGCCAGACTCCTGGAGCTCCAAACTGGTAGGTACCTCAACTTTTTTCTTAATTTCATAAAATAAAAATAAATAGTAAGTGTGCCTAAGTTAGGACTGGATTTTAAAAAGGGTCATAAAATTGACCTTAGTTCAAGATGGTACCCATAAATTATAATTTATTGGTGCCATCTTGAACTAAGGTCAATTTGTCATCATCCCATCTCAAACGTCATTTTTCGAGAAAAAGGAAAATGAAGAATTGCAAAAAATCTACAGCTTACAGAGCAAAACTACCTACCTACAGATTTGAACCAAGCGCCTTCAAATTAGTTAAGAACGAGTACTGTAATAAATGCAACAAAATTTTTGTTCCCCTTTGTTATCAATGGTTACAATATTTCAAGAAAGAGCAAGAAAAAAAAGCGGATAACTTGTGTTTTGTGTTTTGGTCATTAAAATATAAAATTCTCTTTCATAAATTAGATTGACTTCTGTGCAGGCATGTATTGAAGAATATTCTTTTCTTTTATTTTGTTAAGTTTATTAAAGTTTATTTATGTTTACTGCTCTGTGTAAATATTTAGTTGAATACTTATATATTTTTTGAAAGGATATGACTTATGATTACATTTTCAAAAATTAAAAAAATAAGTGGAAGAGTAGAAGGTTACTTGTAACTATTTCTGAACTTCGCCATTTGTAAATTTTACAACTTGTATGTTTGCAATAAAGACATTTATTATTATTATTATTATTAATATTATTATTAATATTATTATTATAAAATAGAAGTTATATAATTTTATACCCTGCTACAACTTCATATTACAATACGAATATTTTCAGAATAAAAATCATACCTATCAATTTTTAAGGGACAGTCCTGCCGAGTGGGGGGTGGTGCGGGGGTGATTCCCGCCCGGGCCCGGGCTTGTTAAGGGTCCCAATTTTGTATTATATTTAAACAATTTTTTTTCGGATTTTCCTCTCTCGCATCAAAAATTTATTTTTCGGGTTTCTCCCCCTCCCGCTCATCAAAAAATTTTTTTTGGATTTCTCCCTCCACTCATTAAAATTTTTTTTGGAATTTCACCCCCCTCCCACTTATCAATTTTCAAAAAAAATTTCCCCCCGAGCCCGTATTTTCTCTCCACGGCCCTATTAAGGGGTTAAAAAATGTTGGTACATATTTTAATAAGGATACCCCCCCCCCCCCCCCAGAAACAAGACGTAGGACCGCCCTTGGTGGAAGCATTATATTCTATAGAATACTCTTCGCAGTTTTCTTGTAAATAATGTTAGTTTTTGGACATTCTAAATTTTGTGATATCATCTTTGTTGTGAAAAAAAATGTTTAATAAAAAAAAAATGAAAAAAAAAACACCTTGTCAGGGATTCGGATTGCCAGACAAAGCAAGCAAGAAGCAAGCAATAACAAGTTTATTAAAATTAAGTATGTACCTCTCCGGAGTCTGTCCCGGAGCCAGCCAGACAACCACGACGCGCAGCGCCGTCGTGCTGGGCTGGGCGGGGTAGGTCCGGTTTGGCTTAAGTTGAAAATGAAATGTTAAACGCCTGCCTAAGAATAAATCTTAAAATGAACAATTTGAATGAATAATAGCACACAAAATTACTCACAAAATAATTAAAATTAGCACTTTAAAAACTAGCGGTTTCGCGCACAGACGAATACTTTGGAATTTTGATTGCTGACACGAGAAAACAGAGCTCAATGAAAAAACCCACTCGAAGCAATTCCACCCTGGTGGTCTTCCTGCCAGGAAGGTGTGGTGGATAAAAGGTGTGGCTTAAAATATTTGGATTTCCAGGAAATTTTTCGGCCTAGTAGTCCAATCAATGAATGCCCAAAGGGGGGGGGGGGGGGGATTGTAGAGAACATTTTGGAGGGGAGAATTTTTCTCTTCAGGGATGTGTTGGGGGTAGTCAGGAGGTAAACATACTAAAAGTCCCCGCCCCTAGCCCCGCCGCTTCGGGTGGTAGGAGGGTCGAAAGGTTCCTTTTTCGATTTTTCGCTTATAACTCGGAAACGATGCGTCGCGCGTCGTATGGGAAAAGGTAATCTATGCAAAATTATCCCATGTGTTATAGTTTACGAGATGTTCGCCAGCGAAAATCGATAATTAATAAAAAAAATCAATTATGTACCTTGAATATTTCTATCAAAGCGGTTTACCGTGGTCTGCTAATAAATCACAGTCACAAAACAATCTTTATTTTACAACACTCGACGTATTTACTAACGTAATATTTTGTCGAAATCTATACATTTCCTTAAATATACATCAGTGTGACTCACTTAAAATGAAGACGCCCTTATAACTTTTTTATTTTGTTTTCGATTTGAATCAAATTTTACTCAAGTATAGAACAAATTAGGATCTACTTATGACCAAAAAAACATTCGCCTGCTACAAAGGCAACGCCACCTGTGGTCCAGCGGCGGCTGGTGAAATTTTAATATTTTTTTTCTCGTCTGTGGCGCATGGGACCCATACGAAATTTGGGAAATAACATCTAGAGAAGCACTTCTCTAATGACCCCTAAAAAATTTTGAAAAAGCAGTTTGCGAAAAAATTTTTGAAAATTTGCTAGCCTCCCCTGGGTCTAGGGACCCCTGTTTACTTTTATTTTTTTTTGTCATATGCATTTGACTTTTCATAAAAATGCATCGACAGATTTTAGAGTTTGTGAAAATATTTTCATTACTAACTGAAATACAATGAACTGAAATTTTGTAATTTACAATTTAACAAATTACAATATTTCAATTCGTTGTATCTCAGTTAGTAATGAAAATATTTTCACAAACTCCAAAATCTGTCGATGCATTTTTATGAAAAGTCAAATGCATATGACAAAAAAAAATAAAAGTAAACAGGGGTCCCTAGACCCAGGGGAGGCTAGCGAATTTTCAAAAAATTTTTCGCAAACTGCTTTTTCAAAATTTTTTAGGGGTCATTAGAGAAGTGCTTCTCTAGATGTTATTTCCCAAGTTTCGTATGGGTCCCATGCGCCACAGACGAGAAAAAAATATTGAAATTTCACCAGCCGCCACTGCTGTGGTCCCAAAATATGCTGAAAAAAATTAAAAATCTTATTAATAAAATGATTGGATATGTTTTTGGCTTTAAACTTGAATACTACTTAGTTCTTAATTTTTTCTCATTATTGTTTGGTTAATTGTGCGTTAACTTATTGAGTTTATTATATTGATTTTACAAAGTTTTACAGGAAATGGAAAAAATGTTACAATTTGGTATATCACCGAAAATTGAAATTTTAAACGTATAAAATTGGGTGCTACTGGACCATCTTAAATCTATAAATTTTGAATAAACATTTTTATTGAAGAAAATACGTTAATTAGAAAATTCCTGACATGTGCTGTTTCTGAAATGAACGTTACTACTATAGTCCAGTCACCGGGGAGGTTCACCTCTAATTTGAGTACTAATGAATGGATTTTGATGAAACCTTGTGCAATGTGTTTGTAATGAAAAATACATGAAGATTTGAAAAAAGGCTCTACAAGTGACGATTTCTGCAAGATGGAAACCTAACCCAGACACCATTGATGGATCAGCTCTTTTATGATGCGTCCGCTGGCCCGAAAAAGGCACTGTAAAAGATTACATTATAGAAATTAAAACAGTTGTGGGAAAGCATTTGGACTACGGGAACGTCCACTTAGTATTTGATCGTTATATTGAAGCACCAAAAACTGCACTAGGTCTGAGAGGGGAAAAACCGCTAGTAGAGAATATAAGTTTTATTTTTATTTCGGCCAAAAAGAGTCTGTCCGACTAACTTTTTTTGTACGCACGTTTACTCTGGAACCTTTTATTATATTGACTTGAAATATTGAATTGACTTATGTATTATAACGAGATCTGGAACTAGATTATATTTTGATCTAACTCCGTTGAAGGGTTCGGGTTCGGGGGTAAATGGGGATAACTAGGTAAAGCAAGCAAAATTGAAATTTAGAGCATGTACGAGAAGCTAATATCTCTTTTTTGGCATCAGCCACCCCCATTATCAGCCCCCTACACTATTATTAAAGGGTGTAAAAAAATTAAATTCGTCAAAGCGGCAGTGACGAACTATTTCGAACATATTTGTAAGTGTTTAAAAAAAAAAACGTTGATAATTCAAAAGTCGACTCTCAGAGTGATTTTTTAACGTTTTGCTACACACTGTGACGTATTGTAACCCGAAAATGGGCTGGACAGCCATCAGCCTGGAACACCATATTTTGCCTCCTTTCAGCAACGGCATCAACTCGTTTCTTAAAAATAATTCACAACTGTCGCCGTTTAAATTTGGGGGCACAAAGTAAGGACCAATTAAGTGGTTGTGGATTACTTCCATCCAGACATTTAATCTAAAACTTTTTTGAAAACTCAAGCTTGACGAATTATTTAACTACTCGTAGTACTGTTAAAAGCAGGTAAATGGGACTCTCTCTCAAATATTCACCTGTTATTGAACTTTTTCGTGGAACTAGTTTTTTTTTTCATAACATTTTACCTCGTTGGAAAGCTAATAAAAAAGAGATGTTATTTAAATAATTTTTACGATTAATGTATTCATGAATTTTTGTAATAAATCACCGTCACAGCAATTGAAAAATCGAAAAAAAAAAAAATTGTTGCATCTTTTGGACCATTGGGTATTTTTTGACATTTTACTGTTAGTAATGTATTGTTGAAGAGTCATCTAAGTACGAAAAACCGCTGCCCAAGGAATCACTACTTCCACATCCAGATTTTCTATCCAAGTCACTCACAACGAAAAAATTTTGTATGTGGAAATAATTGCTTAAGGAACTTTAATAATATAATATTTGAAATCCTCTACCCCAAAAACCTATAAAACGATACCCCACATCGGTAATGGGGTGGGGGTGGTGCTAGGGGGTGGTAGTGGGGGTGGATGAAGTAAAAAAATATTTTGAGGTTTCTGGTTCTTGTACACACACTAAATCACAATTTTTTTTCATCCCCTTTAATAATGGGGGTGGTAATGGGGGTGGCTAATGCCAAAAATTTTTTTGAGACCTTAGCTTCTCTTTAATATACTAAATACCAATTTTCTGGACTCTTACCTGCTTAATTTACCTATTTACCCCAAATTTACCCCAATTTACCCCCAACCCTTCGATGGAACAAGATGAAAATATAATCTAGTTCCAGATCACGTTAAAATACATACGTGTACAAAATTTCAAGTCAATATCTTAAACGGTTCCAGAGTAAACGTGCGCACAAAAAAAAAGTTACAGACCGACAGACCGACAGACAGACAGAAATTTTTTTTCGCTCAAACTTAAAATCTCGACGTTTCATGACATTCTAAGCCTATTTGAACAATAAAAATTTTTAAAAATTTTTTTGTCGTTACTATACTTCCACTGGATGTGGAAGTAAAATTAAAATCAGTGTCACTGAATTAGTGGTAATTTCTAAATTTTTGAATAAGCAAATTTGGGGTTTTTCAATAAAAAGTGAAAAATTGAAATATCTCGAAAACTAAAAACTTTTGCATATAACACATGTCAGTTGAAATGATTGCAAATTAGGTCCTCTAGCACTCCCTGACAGGAATATGTCGAGTTAGGTACCAATAACCCTGTATATAATCTTGAACGGAACAAAATGAACTAAATACTATTACACTCAAAGAAATAGCATGGGTAAATTCAACAAAAAAAAAATGGTTAACTAACAATATCGTTAATTTTGTTAAACCAAACTATATTGATGGTATTTTTAAACAAGAGGTGATTGTTATTTTAATTAATAAAAAGTTGTCGTACAACAAAACAAACATTAACTTAAAAAATAGATGAATAAGACTATTATTTTGTTCGTCTGACTATTATTTTGTTGAATTCTGTCAAATTAAACTAGATAATAGTATATTTTATTTTTAACTATTATCGAATTGTAATTCTAACCCAGTATTAGTTCGCTGTACTATTGTACTTGGTAAACAAACCAATATTATTGTCGTCTTCTAGAAGTTCTAAAAGAATTATCATAAAATTTGCTTGCTTACCACGTAGTCTATTACAGAAATTATTCCCAGATGACGCCACATACAAATCACTGACAATAATCAATCATGCATTATCTTATACTCTTATGAATTTATAGAAAATTAATAACATTATTGCAATGTTCAAATTCTCTCAGGGATCATCGATATATTTCGATGGATCTTATAAACGATCTCTAATGTTTGGTTTGGGTGGTCTGATGTCTCAATACTGAGATTTTAGCTAACCAAAAAAAACTTCATCATACAATAAAGTGTAGATCAACCTAAAAATTAGTTGGTGAACAAAAAACAAAGTCGTTGTACTATTTAATTGTAGACCAAATTGAAAATGGTTAGTGAACATAAAAAAATGTCATTGTACTATTTAATTTGTTAAAAGAAGATATGATTATTAAACTACTATTTGTTTACGAAAACAAATAAAGTTGTATGATTATTCTTTTCTGATTGATTTAACTATGAAACTAGATAGGCGCGATTTCATATGCTCTTTTTGGTTGAATTTACCTATCATTTTCTTTGAGTGTACAAGGTAGTAATAAGATACTATGTATTGTATTATTGTGCATGAAAATTGATCAAATTTTTCACTGCAGAGCCATAGAGCCTATCCTGGTTTTGACGTCATGATGACGTGGATTACATTTTTGATTAATTGTTACAGTGACGCTGATCAGTAGCGGATCTACGTGGGGGAGAAGCTAACCCCCATGCTTAATTCAGCACCTCAACCAATACGAAGGTTAAAAAAAAAAAGAAATGTTGGTATCAGTTTTAGAAATATACCCTATTCGCGAAAATCAAACAAATGACACAATAGGGATTTACATTCGATACACACAAATTTACCAATATGTGACAGCGATTTATATATCATGACAAATTTCCGCTGTTACTTTACTATATAAACTTTTCCTTATACGTGAATTCCTTTGTGTCGAAGGTAAATCCCTATTGTGTTCATTTGTTTGATTTTCGCGAATACCTATTCGAGCCAGGGATAGTTGCTGCAAAATTGCATTCAAATGTTGACACTAACAGATCAAAAGGCGTGTTCTTGTTTTAGATATAAGATGTAAGTACTTATAAAAGTACCGCTTCATATTTTTATTGTTCCCCTGTAACAACAGCCACTGCCGAAAGAAGTTTTATGGTTGGAA
The DNA here is from genome assembly GCA_936432065.2 of Rutpela maculata. Classification (NCBI taxonomy): domain Eukaryota; kingdom Metazoa; phylum Arthropoda; class Insecta; order Coleoptera; family Cerambycidae; genus Rutpela; species Rutpela maculata. The sequence goes on from OW386289.2 coordinate 137,937,051, forward strand.
GTTACTTTACAGGTAGGTACTATGGATGAGAGAAAAACCTGAATGGCCTCTAGATAGTGCATCAAACGATATTTGAGCCCATAAAAATTGCAAAAAAAAACTATAAAATAGGTATCCCAAACCATAATGTATCACAAAGATACAGTTACTACTAAATATGTTATACACATTTATCCATCTTGTCACAGTGATTTATCTCTGAAACTATTATAGTAGTCCAATCAATGAATGCCCAAAAGCGGATTGTAGAGGACATTGAGGAGGGAAGAATTTTCCTCTTCAGGAATGTGTTGGGGGTAGTTAGGAGGTAAACATACTGAAAGTCCCCACCTCTAGCCTCGCCGCTTCAGGCGGGAGGGGGTGGAAAGGTAGTTCTCTTTTCTGTGGCTGAACTTCCTTCCGGCATTCGTTGGTAATAGATGGCAGCACATCCCAATTGCTATTTCCTACCCTTAAATAATAGAGGGAGACACTTTAATTAAATGAACTTGAAATTCAATATCCTTAGCTGATGCCTCCAACCAAAAGATGGCACGAGGATTAGCGCGGGGACTGTAATAGAGTTTATATTTTTCTTTTAGGTAGGTATCTATAATGATGACATTTTTGTGATATTATATTGTATCACTGAACTCTACTATATAAATGGAAGGTCAATATCTATACCAATTTTTACGTGAAATTGTACCTTGCGCAAGTATGGCGACCAGCAAGAAGAGTGCAATCGCACTACAAAATACGCCAGACCCGGTCTTATTGTTACTGCAACTGTTTAAAACCCGGGACTTTGCCCCGATTCTTGCAACACACTATCATACAAGATTGCACCCACTGACCTCTATATATTAAATGGATAGCCTACACGGTCATTAAACTATAACGGTTGCCTCATACAGTAGCTTCTAGACGAAGGAGCGCGCGGGGGGGGGGGGGAACTTGGGTCTAGCGCCTACGTCATGTAGCCACCGATATCTTTGTCTCTATCTTTTGCATGGGAATTGGATATATGTCTCTCTTGCACGCTTTATTTGTTTAATCATTCAGATCAAGGTCAAAGTCTAGGTAGATCCAGAGCCGGCACTAGTTGCCGCGTGTCCTGTTTTCAATTTGTCTGACATACTACAACGACAGTGTGTTTATTTTTATATTGTTTGTCGCACGTCACACTGTCACTGTCCGGTGTAATAAACTAGTTTGCTGTCGTCCCAGTGTATACTATTCGTCTATATCAGTGTTTATTAATTGAGTGAGTAGCAAAATGTCTAGTGCCGGCCCTGGCTGGGTCTAGAGGCTACGTCATTTTCGGTTACCTCCCCCGCGCGCTCCTTCGTCTAAAAGCTGTGGGATGATGCAACCGTATAGTTTACTGACCGTGGATAGCCTATACCATAGGGATGCGCGTGAAATTTTAGCCAAAATTGAAGAATTCAATAAAGGTGAAAGTCGTCTGCTACGGGGCTTTACGTCTTGCGCAGTATATATGTTTTGAGTTCTGAAGTTAGCAACACGTTGATGGCAACGCGTTGCTAACAAAGCAGTCCGGCAACGATCAGGTAGGAAATAAGTTTTGAGACATTATTGGAATAATAAATCTATCATAAATACATGATTGCCTCAAAACTTATTTCCGTTGCCAAAAATTAATTGATAACGTGAAGTTGGCAACGTGTTTCCAGCAACGAGTGGCTTCCTACTGCGCAAACTCGGCAGCCCCGTGCGCAAATTGTATTTGTACCATTTTTCAGCTCACACATCGGCTATCCATTTAATATATAGAGGTCAGTGATTGCACCATATTGTCCCAATTAACTATTTTAGGTATAACAGTCACACAATACAATCAATCCAGGCCTGTAGCTAGAAAGTGCTTTCAGGGCGGGCCCGTATTGATGAGCGGGGAGGAGAAATCCAAAAAAAATTTTTTGATGAGCGGGGGGAAGAAATCCAAAAAAAAAATCCCCATTACGATCACCGTAGGTCGGGCGAAACTTATTCCAGGACGGGCAATGCCCGTCCTGGCCCCCCTAGCTACAGGCCTGAATCAATCTATAACAAAACTTTACGCAAACGACAGAAATAAACAAGAATAAAATGAGTAACACCGACTCTGGAAATTGCATCTAATCCAAGACTTACACTACAGAATCTATGGGAAACCAAGGAGGTTGATATTTATATTCTACCACCATGTGGGAAACAAATAAAACACAGAATTGCGTCAGCGCATATAACTCCTGTAGACAACCGTTTGGTTCAAGCCAGGGTGTATTGTTCAAGCACAGACATCAATTTCTCTATACTGCGTCGACGCATGGCTTACACTTTTTGAATCCGTAATTACCGTATTTTGTTCACGCGCATATACCTATACTGGCCTTCCATTCATATAGTAGAGTTCAGTGTATTGTATACTAAAAATAAAGTAAATATAATAAATGGAAAATATTTTTATTTTAAGGTCATTTTGATTACAAATAAATATTTACAAAAAAGTGTTGATTTTTGTTGAGGAAACATATAGAGTGAAGAAGCATCCCTAATAGCACAACATTGTGCTATGGATATCCGAAGGACGTCCTCGACGGACATACAGGACATCCGATGGACGTTTGTTTTTTGGTTCATAAAGTACACATCCGACGGACAACCAAGAAACGTCTAAATGTCACAACTTTGGACAATATTTGTACATTCGTTATATAAAAAAAAAACAGTAATGAGCTGGGATCGAACCGCCGATCTCATGATTTGTAAGTCAATGCTTTCTCACTCAATTTACAAAAAATGTTAAAATTGAATTATCAATGACAAATTACAAATTACTATAAAAGATAAACTACAAATTTTACAGAAATAACTGTCAAATATACACAATAACATTGTAAAATTGAAAAGCCGGTTTTGTTAACATTTTTTTGTTTTTATAGTAAATAGATCTTCTGCTGCTGTCCGTATAGGGACCTAAAATGTGTGTACTTGTCGAACATAAGGACGTCGGCTGCGGCACATATGTTGGACGTTCAGTACGTGTGGTATCCCTGCCAAAAATTCCACATAGAAACTTATAAAAAAAAAGTGATGCGGTTTTATCGTTCCTATAAGTTATATTAGTATTATACAGACAGGATTTTATTTGTTTTATTAAGTTTTAAATCAGTTATGAAACAGTAATTCCGAATGAGCTATTTGGAATTATCATGTTGCCCTTTCATGAGTACTTATATGAAATATACATCAACAAATCTACAGTTTAGTGTCTGCAAATGCACCCTTGCCCTTATATCTGTAAACATATGGAATTACAGATACAACTTTAAAGAGATTCTAAACTTTTCTATAAGTAATATCATAAGAGTTCCAGTCCGTCCTTTCTTCAGTATCTATCGTATGTAACACACCATTTATCAACATGTTTTTATTGTAAATTTCAACATTGTTATTTATTAGTATTAATGTGGATATACATGTCAACAAATGTACAGTTTCAATTGTATATTTTACAGATGTATTTTTATTGTAAACTTCAATTTTGCTTTTTTTATTAGTATTAATTTGGATATGCATGCCGACAAATGTACAGTTTAAATTGCATATTTCAAATAGAAATACTAATATTGTGGTAAACACAAAATTCTACAAAGTCCTTATTTCCTCGGGTGTTCTTGTTCTAGCCTAGAAGCAATGAATGAGTTAGCAGTGAAAGAGACTGCTTTGTTTTTAATTTTTAATTTAACAAACACACTTCAGTTCCTTAGGTCACATTAGATTAGATATGAACTAGCTACACGTATACAGCTCCCTCTACTGGAGCCTGGAGTAAAGTTGCTGCTGAAATTTCTATCAGTTTCTACCAGAATGGAGCAGCAAACATTTACTTATACCACATCAATGAGAATTTATGAGAACAGTATCTAAGGTAAAACGTGCGGCTTTCCGTGGTTAAATGGCAAGTGTTTCTATAAGAAACGAGCTGCATTAGGTTGACTTGCAATTAAAGATTACTAATTATAATGTTTGAATAGGGATTTATGAGATCAGTTTCTATGAGTATTAATGTTTTTTTTCAGTAATATATTAAATGTGTTTTCATTTGTTTGAATGGGTAAAAAGAAAGGTCAGTTTTCAACTGCAATTACAAATATAAGTTTAATCGCTTTGAATGGGGTTATATGCGATTAATTTCTAAAAGTATTTATGCTGTTTTCCGAATATAATTGTGATGAGGTTTAATCAGTAACAAATTGTTCACTACTTGTTATGATATGGTCGGAAATTCCAAGTACACATTTAGTATTCCTCCAAAAGGATTGATGAGAGCAGTTTCTACGAGTATCTGTTTGTTGTTCCTCTAGTAAATTATATAAGTCTTTACATTTACTTATACTATCTCAATGAGAATTTATGAGAACAGTATCTAATGTAAAACGTACGGCTTTCCGTGGTTAAATGGCAAGTGTTTCTATAAGAAACGAGCTGCATTAGGTTAGAACAGTTTTGATTTGCAATTGAAGATTACAAATTATAATGTTTGAATAGGGATTTATGAGATCAGTTTCTATGAGTATTAATGTTTTTTTTTCAGTAATATATTAAATGTGTTTTCATATGTTTGAATGGGTAAAAAGAAAGGTCAGTTTTCAACTGAAATTACAAATACAAATTTAATCACTTCGAATGGGGTTATATGCGATCAATTTCTAATAGTATTTATACTGTTTTCCGAATATAATTGTGATGAGGTTTGATCAGTAACAAATTGTTCACTACATGTTACGATATGGTCGGAAATTCCGGGTACATATTTAGTATTACTTCGAAAGGATTGATGATAGCAGCGTCTACGAGTATGTATTTGTTGTACCAATAGTAAATTATATAAGTCTTTATCAGTATGCATTCGGATCTAATTTAAATATGAAAATTATATCAGAATAAAGCAACCAAATATTTTAAACAGAATCTATTTTTAAATCCAGACATTTACTTATACTATCTCAATGATAATTTATGAGGACAGTATCTAATGTAAAACGTGCGGCTTTCCGTGGTTAAATGGCAAGAGTTTCTATATGAAACGAGCTGCATTTGGTTAGAACAGTTTTGATTTGCAATTGAAGATTACAAATTATAATGTTTATGAGATCAGTTTCTATGAGTATTAATGTTTTTTTTTCAGTAATATATTAAATGGGTTTTCATTTGTTTGAATTGGTAAAAAGAAAGGTCAGTTTTCAACTGCAATTACAAATACAAGTTTAACCACTTCGAATGGGATTATATGCGATCAATTTCTAACAGTATTTATGCTGTTTTCCGAATATAATTGTGATGAGGTTTGATCAGTAACAAATTGTTCACTACATGTTACGTGTGGAAATTCCAGGTACATATTTAGTATTACTTCGAAAGGATTGATGATAGCAATTTCTACGAGTATGTATTTGTTGTGCCAATAGTAAATTATATAAGTCTTAATCAGTATGCATTCGGATCTAATTTAAATATGAAAATTATATCAGAATAAAGCAACTAAATATTTTAAATAGTATCTATATGTAAATCCAGACATTTACTTATACTAAGTATCTCAATGAGAATTTATGAGAACAGTATCTAATGTAAAACGTGCGGCTTTCCGTGGTTAAATGGCAAGAGTTTCTATAAGAAACGAGCTGCATTAGGTTAGAACAGTTTTGATTTGCAATTGAAGATTAAAAATTATAATGTTTGAACAGGGATTTATGAGATCAGTTTCTATGAGTATTAATGTTTTTTTTTCAGTAATAAGTATATTAAATGTGTTTTCATTTGTTTGAATGGGTAAAAAGAAAGGTCAGTTTTTAACTGCAATTACAAATACAAGTTTAATCACTTCGAATGGTGTTATATGCGATCAGTTTCTAACAGTATTTATGCTGTTTTCCGAATATAATTGTGATGAGGTTTGATCAGTAACAAATTGTTCACCACATGTTACGATATGGTCGGAAATTCCAGGTACATATTTAGTATTCCTTCGAAAGGATTGATGATAGCAGTTTCTATGAGTATGTATTTGTTGTTCCAATAGAAAATTTGTCTTTATTAGTATGCATTCGGATCTACTTTAAATACAAAAATTATATCAGAATGACACAACCAAATATTTTAAACAGTATCCACTTGTAAATCCAAACGTTTAAAGATATATTTTAATGAGAACCAATCAGAACAGTATCAGTGTCTTTGTGTAATGTTTATTTTCCAATAAAAACACATTTTATTGAAAAAAAACATTACACTGACCTCATAGATCCCTAACAATTAAAACTATTCATCTGGAAATGCAAAACTGTTCGAATCCGTTAAAGCTTATTTATTGCAAATAATTTTAAAATTTAGCCACGGAAAACCGCACACGTTACATTAGATACTATTGTGATGGATTCTCATTATAATATTATCTTGGATTTACAGGTGGACACTGTTTAAAATATTTGGGGTTTCATTCTGATATGATTTTTGTATTTAAATTAGATCCGAATGCATACTGATAAAGACTTATATAATTTACTGTAGGAACAACAAATAAATACTTGTAGAAACTGCTCTCATTAATCCTCTTGAAGGAATACTAAACATGTACCTGGAATTTCCGACCATATCGTAACATGTAGTGAACAATTTGTTACGGATCAAACCTCATCACAATTATATTCGGAAAACAGCATAAATACTGTTAGAAATTGATCGCATATAACCCCATTCGAAGTGATTAAACTTATATTTGTAATTGCAGTTCAAAACTGACCTTCCTTTTTACCCATTCAAACAAATGAAAACACATTTAATATATTACTGAAAAAAAAAACATTAATACTCATAGAAACTGATCTCATAAATCCCTATTTAAACATTATAATTTGTAATCTTCAATTGCAAATCAAAACTGTTCTAACCTAATGCAGCTCGTTTCTTATAGAAACACTTGCCATTTAACCACGAAAAGCCGCACGTTTTACATTAGATACTGTTCTCATAAATTCTTATTGAGATAGTATAAGTAAATGTCTGGATTTACAAATAGATACTGTTTGAAATATTTGGTTGCTTTATTCTGATATGAATTTTCATATTTAAATTAGATCCGAATTTTTACTGATAAAGACTTATATAATTTACTAGAGGAACAACAAATAGATACTCGTAGAAACTGCTCTCATCAATCCTCTTGAAGGAATACCAAATGTGTACTTGGAATTTCCGACCATATCATAACATGTAGTGAACAATTTGTTACTGATTAAACCTCTTCACAATTATATCCGGAAAACAGCATAAATACTTTTAGAAATTGATCGCATATAACCCCATTCGAAGTGATTAAACTTGTATTTGTAATTGCAGTTGAAAACTGACCTTTCTTTTTACTCATTCAAACAAATGAAAACACATTTAATATATTACTGAAAAAAAAACATTAATACTCATAGAAACTGATCTCATAAATCCCTATTCAAACATTATAATTTTGAATCTTCAATTGCAAATCAAAACTGTCCTAACCTAATGCAGCTCGTTTCTTATAGAAACTCTTGCCATTTAACCACGGAAAGCCGCACGTTTTACATTAGATACTGTTCTCATAAATTCTCATTGAGATAGTATAAGTAAATGTTTGGATTTACAAATAGATACTGTTTAAAATATTTGGTTGCTTTATTCTGATATAATTTTCATATTTAAATTAGATCCGAATCTGTACTGATAAAGACTTATATAATTTACTATAGGAACAACAAATAGATACTAGTAGAAACTGCTCTCATCATCCTCTTGAAGGAATACTAAATGTGTACTTGGAATTTCCGACCATATCATAACAACTAGTTAACAATTTGTTACTGATTAAACCTCATCATAACTATATTCGGAAAACAGCATAAATACTTTTAGAAATTTATCGCATATAATCCCATTCGAAGCGATTAAACTTGTATCTGTAATTGCAGTTGAAAACTGACCTTTCTTTTTACCCATTCAAACAAATGAAAACACATTTAATATATTACTGAAAAAAAACATTAATACTCATAGAAACTGATCTCATAAATCCCTATTCAAACATTATAATTTGTAATCTTCAATTGCAAATCAAAACTGTTCTAACCTAATGCAGCTCGTTTCTTATAGAAACACTTGCCATTTAACCACGAACAGCCGCACGTTTTACATTAGATACTGTTCTCATAAATTCTCATTGAGATAGTATAAGTAAATGTCTGGATTTACAAATAGATACTGTTTAAAATATTTGGTTGCTTTATTCTGATATAATTTTCATATTTAAATTAGATCCGAATCTTTACTGATAAAGACTTATATAATTTACTAGAGGAACAACAAATAGATACTCGTAGAAACTGCTCTCATCAATGCTCTTGAAGGAATACCAAATGTGTACTTGGAATTTCCGACCATATCATAATATGTAGTGAACAATTTGTTACTGATTTAACCTCTTCACAATTATATCCGGAAAACAGCATAAATACTTTGAGAAAATGATCGCATCTAACCCCATTCGAAGTGATTAAACTTGTATTTGTAATTGCAGTTGAAAACTGACCTTTCTTTTTACCTATTCAAACAAATGAAAACACATTTAATATATTACTGAAAAAAAAAAACATTAATACTCATAGAAACTGATCTCATAAATCCCTATTCAAACATTATAATTTTGAATCTTCAATTGCAAATCAAAACTGTTCTGACCTAATGCAGCTCGTTTCTTATAGAAACTCTTGCCATTTAACCACGGAAAGCCGCACGTTTTACATTAGATACTGCTCTCATAAATTCTCATTGAGATAGTATAAGTAAATGTTTGGATTTACAAATAGATACTGTTTAAAATATTTGGTTGCTTTATTCTGATATAATTTTCATATTTAAATTAAATCCGAATCTGTACTGATAAAGACTTATATAATTTACTATAGGAACAACAAATAGATACTCGTAGAAACTGCTCTCATCAATCCTCTTGAAGGAATACTAAATGTGTACTTGGAATTTCCGACCATATCATAACAAGTAGTTAACAATTTGTTACTGATTAAACCTCATCATAACTATATTCGGAAAACAGCATAAATACTTTTAGAAATTGATCGCATATAATCCCATTCGAAGCGATTAAACTTGTATTTGTAATTGCAGTTGAAAACTGACCTTTCTTTTTTCCCATTCAAACAAATGAAAACACATTTAATATATTACTGAAAAAAAACATTAATACTCATAGAAACTGATCTCATAAATCCCTATTCAAACATTATAATTTGTAATCTTCAATTGCAAATCCAAACTGTTCTAACCTAATGCAGCTCGTTTCTTAAAGAAACACTTGTCTTTTAATCACGGAAAGCCGCACGAATTACATTAGATACTGTGCTCATAAATTCTCATTGATATGGTATAAGTAAATGTTTGGATTAACAAATGGATATGGCTTGACTCATTTTGCTGGTCAATGCGGATATAAACTGATAACAATTTCAACAGCAACTTTACCTAACTCTTATAGAAACTTATTGACCATATAGGTTCTCATAGATACTTATTAATTTTTGATAATTTCCAATACGGATTGATGAGATTTTTTTGACAGGGATTCGCTGTTATGTATACATATTTCGGAAACGTGTTGGAGAGAAAACGGTATGGAGATATTATCATGTATTACAAAAATATAATATTTAATTCAACGGACACGAAATGGACATTCAGAGGATGTCCATTCCGTACAATTTCAAAGTAAATCCGATGATGGACGTCCGGTAGACGTCCAGTTTATGTCCATGGACGTCAGTACATTAAATGGACATAAAACGGACGTTCGGCGGACATCGTGTGCTATCAGGGATATCGATATCCTAGTTGAGCATCCTAGACTAGACTAGGTAGATAACATTCTTGACCCAACACCATTAATGGTAGGTACATATATATTTGAATACAATTATGCGGAAAATCTTTTAGCTAAAATATTTGAATACAACATATAAAGTGAGCCAAAAGCAACTCAAACACAGCAATTCATTTTATAGGCAGGGCTTATTCTAACATTGCCACGGCTGTTTTAGGCAGTCATAATTTCAAAATGAGCAGTGGTAAAAGCCAAAAATGTAAGAGGTTGGGATTAACATTTTGCAAAAAAAAAAAAGAAATCGAGATCAAGGGAGTAAAATAGTTGTTGTCGGGGGGAAATATGTGAGAATTTTTGTTGTTTTAATAATTGATGAGCGGGGGGGGGTGTAAAATCATAGCAAAAATTTTTTTGTAAATTGATAGGCAGAGGGAAGCGAAATGGCAAAAAATTTATTTCGATGTTCTAGCCCTGGGAGGCTATTATGTTAAGACAGATACAAACACAAAACAAAATGGTGTTTGTCAAGTCTGTCCTTTTCTGTACCGTCTTGCATTGCGGAATGTGCCCTCATACATGTTTTGATATTTCTGGCTTTTGGCGCACATTTTGAACTACATTTTGAGCCCTTGAGCCATACTAAGACTGCATACGTCAGGTTCCAATCTTTTAATGAAGGCATATTATTTTGATTGTCATTTAATTTAAATCAAATTATTACTCGGTAAAGTAAAACTCTCTCTCTATGCTCTTACCTTACTGCTTACTATAAATTAATTAGCTCTTTCTAATTTGTTATTTGAAATATTGGCCAGGTTTTGCCTCACGAGGCAAGTCATGCTGATCATTGAGCAAGCACGTTCTCGGGAGTTGGGAAACGGACGGGCGGAATATGTTCCATTTCAAAGCTGTTCATAAGCACTGTGCTTATAGTGCTCATCATCACCTTAAGCACTTCTGTGCTCGGGAGCACTGTAAGAGCACTTTTTAACATCGATGTTTAGTACTTCGAGCACTTCATGAAAGGGTTTAGTGCTTATTAGTAAACCTGGAAAATGCCCATGAAAATTTTAAGTCTCGTGAGCAAGGCATCATTTTTCCAAGAAATTTGTGGACTAGACATGAGTATAGAAACGCCGTTAAACATTTGAACTTATACCCAATTTAGAAAAGGAAATTAGGAACAACTATTTTGAATAAAGTGGATATTATGACAAAAAAATATATAATTACATTAAATATATAATTTACATCACGTCTCATGTAATAAATCTTTGGAGAATGGGCTAATATATATATATTTTTAAATAGGATGAGCCTAAATATTTAATGACGGTTTCCTCTTTTCTCGAAAGCAGTTGGGATTATCAAATTCAATCATACATCATCATCATATTATATTACATTACAAGCACAAGTGTACCAATTTCGTGTAAAAATGATACTTTTATCATATTATCTAGTCAGAAATGCCAAAATGTTTCATTTAAAACAATAACTAAATATTACCTCATATATAGCTCACATGGTGCCCTCTACCTCAAAGCATATGATAAATTGTTTCTTTTCTTAAAAAATAATTACCTCACCAAATTTGGTGAAAATAACATTGAACTAATAAATATCTATTTGTCTATCTACAATATAAATATTTTTCAGGTGGACAGATCTGCAATTTAAATTGAGAAAGCCATCATTTGTACTAAAAATATTTTATTTTATTATTAAAATTCAAATATACACAGCTCAAAAACAAATTTAACAAACCAAAATTGGTATCAAATAAAACGAATATGTACGTAAATTTCAGTAGGAACAAAAAAGAAATAAAAGAACTAGTAGTAATATTCATTCTCATCGATATCACCATAGTAAAAATCATGGTCAAGACCAGAACTCTCAACGGCCTTCTTATTCTTAGCCTTAAACCTAGCATATCGCTCGCCATAACGAAAAACATCTGATTCATCAATATCTTCTTCAAACCCTGCAGCCTCACTATCAATACTGTACACGAACCCTTCTTCACCATCATCACTAGAGAGGAGATCTTCAGTTATGTCTACTTTTTGCATTGCTTCTATCATGTCATCTTCATTTATTGACTCCATGTCAGATTCATCAGGATAGTCGTTGCGCCAGTTATTTTCAGCATTAGAATCTTCACTATCATCGTCACTATCAGGTACATTTAACCCATTATCTCTGGTTGAGCCTAACAACAAAGGGTCGCTCAAAGGATAAATGCTAGAAAAAATAAAATAAAATTCAGGAAAGCTTCAGGTAATTTTTCCCATAAAATGATTTTGACATGTCTACTGTCTAGTCACTTAGAGAAAAATCAATAACTCTTTTCCTATATATAATATTTTTCAGCAATGTTTAAAAACGTTCCAAGGAGCATTTAAAGATACATTCTAGGTTATGTGTCGACACTGCAATGAAACATATTTTGACACGACACATTTTAAAGGCACAGTTTTGATATTCAGTCCACACACTATAGGACATGTGCCCAAATAGTGGAGTCAAATTAAGGATCAAAATAGGTGAATAAGGAATTCTCTGGCTACAGCAATTTTATTGTTTGCTGTAGGTATAATAACAAGTGCTCTGAGCAATTTTTTGTTAAATCCGTCCATTGCTTCTTGTAGAATTTTAACAATTTATTTTTCAACACAGAAATTTTCTGCTATTTTCCCTATTATCTCAGGTCATAGTAATCGTATCTCAAAAATAAAAATACCAAACTGTTCGCTATAAAATTATGAATAAGACTAGGCATATGAAGAAACTTTTTGATAATTTGTAAATTTGTAAAAAAATAAACACCACCAAAAACTGCCTTTTTTAACAGTTTAAGAAATATGATGTAATTATCAATTTTAAAGAAAGTTGGTGGAACCATGCCCTTTACTGAACTAAACCTCCGCGTCAAATTTTAGCGCAAAATATTTATTCAAACGGCTAAAAATCAACAATAATTTCGAAATTTCCATCGCATTTTGTTTAAGTGCATCGATTCGTAGTAGGACAATTTTTCTTTTAAAGTGTAGGTTTTTACATGTACTTTATGGTGGTGTTTAGAAAGAAAAAAAAAATTTTAAGTTAAAAAAATAGAATTATTTTTTTTTACTGTTATAATTTTTATTACTATTACTTTTTTTAACATTTATGTGTTTGTATAGCAATTTTCTTGTGCTAAATAAAGATTATATTATTATTATAAACCAATCTTTTGAAATTTTATTGTAATTACGGATATTGCACATATAAACAATTTCAAATAACTACGTGATTTTTTTGTGAAACCAAAAACCAAAAGCGAATTATGAAAGTATATGAAATAATCAACGTTAAAAAAAAAGGAATGATATTCTACTTGCATTTGAATCCGTGATACGTTAGTTTTTGTGTTTTAGTCGATTATAAATAAACATATTGATATTTTTTCTTGAAATTTGCACATATTGTTCCAAAATGCTCAGATTTCTCTCTCTGCTAGTTGAGAATTATCCACAACTAAAATTTTTTAAAGTACATCTCATAAAGCACCCTTGAGGATGTAAAGCACGTTCGAAAAAAATTATCTCCCCACTCCTTGAATATTGTAACTAGGCAACTAACTTAATTAAACAGTTTTTTTGTTTAAAACAGGTTTAAAACGTTTAAAACTCTATTCAATTAAATTTAAATGGTGCCAAGTTACTGTGTCTGCTACTACTACTTGATGTCAGATGGCGCTCTTAAATGGATTTTACAGCACTCTACAAATAAAATGCTCAGTTTAGTGCATGTGACCACTGACCGTTTGACTCACATGAGTAAGACCACAGAGGCAATTTTTTTGTGAGTGTGTTTACTGTTTATATCGGAGTTATTTTTCGGAATACAGACACTTTTCCTGCTTTTCCACAAACTCCAAAATAATACATTTGTTTAAAATATTGCGCTGCGTTTTAAACTTGCTTTAAACAGTTGTTTAAAACACCGCATTGTGTATTAAATGTGTTTTAAACATTTGTCTAAAACACAGTGCGATATTTTAAACATCTTGTTTAAAACATTTTGTTTTAAACATGGCAACTCTGGTTAAAAGGGAAATTTGTTAATTGCAACAAGGTTGATTTGGTGGAAAAAATCAAGGTAATTACTTTGGAGGACCCAGCAACAAACGAATTGAACCCATAAGTTGCTCTATGAGCTAGTTCGTAAAATGTATTAGCCGAGCACTGAGCGGGCAGTTTTAATGAAACATCTTTCCAGCAAGTATGGACAGGAAACATTAGAAGTAATTATGTTATATAATAGTTTCAGATCTCATGTTTTCGGCAAACTTCACAAGGATTTATATGAAGATCATATTCAAGATTGAGACTTGCATATAATCAAGATTTCTATTTGATTTAATAGTGATATAACCGAAGATAAGTACATAACGCAAGAATTTATGTTGAATTTGTTCTAGTTTCTGGATGTGTATGTTAAAATATGGACTAAAAACACACGAAGCATATTCTATATGTGGCCTTACAAGTGAACAGTAGAGTAGCTTAATGGAAACAATATCAATGAAACCCAACATTTTTAGTGAGTTGGAACAGTTTGAGAAATGTGAGACGTAAAAATATATTTTATATACTTATAAATAGATAAACCAATAAATATTTGGTGTGCTACTAATTACCAAACCTAGTGTTAATGTTAATGAATTTTAATCTAATTATTTCATTTGTTAAAAGAACTTTAAAGATAAAATAGTTAAATTTATAAATATTTTGTTGTGCATTTAGGCTAGAGTCAGGATTTTTATGATAATCATTAATTTCTTTTAAATATATAAATTTGTAAGTATTTGTTTGATATATTTTTAGTAACTATATTGTATGTACCACCTATTTATTGTGTAGATATACTTATTCAATTTCAACTAAAATGTGTAGAAAAACATTTTGTATACCTTTAATACTCTCATTATTTTTGGATATACCTACCTACATAAGTTAAACTTACAAATTTAGCATAGTTTGTCTCAATGCTAATTGGTGTTCAAAGGGGCCAACATTTGATCTTTACCAGATTCATTGTCGGCACATTTGAAACGCCGTCTGTAAACTGTCAGATATGGTTTTGTAATGTAATACATAGGAGATAAATTGTTATGTAAACTATTCTTTCTGCAACATTCGCAAAGTGCCTGCCTCAAAATGAGCAGGGAAGTGGAATTTCCTTACCTAGTCAGGGATAGTGTTGGGCGATTTTTCGATCACAACGTAAATCGTTACTGTGATTTTCTTATATCAGTGAATTTAAAACGTGATGTGATCATGACATTCATAATACGATGTACGGGAGAAATTGTTAATTGTTCCCTATTCCTAAATAAGCGCTGAGTGACGGTGAATGGTGAATTAGCTACTTTGGTAATCTCTGTAGCCGCAGATATGTAATATGTATAATATATATATTAGGATTTGCTTATTCAACTAACCTGATTTATGGATTGGTGATAAAGCAAAACCACAAAATTTGAATGGATAATAGGATATTTTTGTAAAGTTATACAATAAACATAAACATTTCGGAAGCGTCGACAAATTTTTAGTTTATATTTAGATTGTCAACTAGACCAGCGTCTTTAATTTTTGCTGGGTTATTGTTTATAATAGTGTTGAAACCTTTTTTAATATGAGCCTTGGATTTTAATAAAAATGTACAAATTAAATAATGAATATAATGTTTGTTTATATAGTTCTTATTTGTTATTATTTAATGGAATAAATTTGATTTAATAGCGTATTGCAAACCACACTTATTTATCGTAAATTAAATATTTTCTGTTTGTAAATATACATTATTAATTATGTTTATTTTATGCGAATTTTTGTTAATTTAAAATGGTAAGTGTATTTTTCAATGTTATTTTTTTGTCATATTTTATATACAGTGCGTGTAGTCGCGGGCTAGGCATAGGGAGTAAGAATTACATCGCGTGCGCCAGCTGGCTGAAATGAAATAACTGAGAGCTGGGATGCTTCGTCGACGACGGGCGTATTTACTGCGCTGTGTAAGCTGTATTGTTATATCCCTCGCGCTACGTGAATGTACATGCCTAATGGGAAATTACACGCACGGTATAAGGATGTTTTTTAAAAATGTTTTCATTTGCTTTTATCAAATTCCATATTTCTATTCATATTTCATGCCGAGATGTAAATGTTCAATATTTGCAATAAAATTGCTAGTACATTTAATCATATAAAATATATTTACGCATGGTTTTAGTAGTTAGTTACTCCTGGTCTTGTAACAAAAATGTTCCGTCATGACCCTGCCTCTAATATCGCCACATCGCATTGTCGGTGAATAAAAGATGAATATATTTACTTATATAAATATATATTTTATATAGTGTGAAATGCGTACCTAATAACAATAAAGCACGGAATCGCTTATTGCTTTACGTGTTAATACATACGGTCGCAAACAAAAATCAACTCAAAGTAAATATCATGATATATTGGCATTGGTTGAATCTTACGATAGACCACGGCAAGGGAACGAAATACGGAAAGTCGTGATCATGTCACGCATTTCTACCAACTTTATTAACAGTCGTTACCTGTGATTTGTTAATATCAGCGATTAAATCACAGTTCGTGATATATCGCCCATCACTAGTCAGGGAATTCCGTTGCAGCTGTAATTCAAAAGATATACTGTGGCTAGTCGTGCTGTCTCACTCAGTCATGCTCTAGCCCACCGTACTGTTCAGGGGCGTAGCGAAGCCAACTTTATCAGACTTGGTAAAAGTTGGAAATTTGAGACCCAAGTTGGCAATTTTCATTGAAAATTTTTTTTTAGAATTTCTCCCCTCCCCGCTCATCAACTTGTATTTCGGTGGAATTTGGCAAAAGTTGGATAAAAGTTGGAAATTTAAGATGGCAATTTTTAGTGAAAAATTTTTTTTTTAGATTTTCTTCCCTCCGCTCATCAATAATTTTTTTTTGGAGGAATTATTATTTAATTATTTACAGAGTTGGCTTTTTAAGTCTTATGAAGTTGGCAAATTTGAAAAATAACCCCCCCAAAAAACTTGGTACTGTCCTCTGTCACCATGATCTTGACCTTATGCAATATGCAATGGTGTGCAATATCGTGCAATATGTGTGCAATATTGTAATTGTGGGACACATAATTTCAAGTGATTGCCCCTTCGATCTTGACCAAGAAAAAACATGGTAGAATATGAAATTCATGTTAATACTTTATGTACCGGGCAAGTAAAAACTCATTTATATTCAAATGGGGGAACCGAGGGTGGAACTAAGCATCTTGCAGTGTTTTATATAAAGGCTAATTTATAGTGCATTATACATGGTCGCTCGTCACACTGCATAACACATTAAGATCAACACACATACGCATAGAATCATTTATAGTTACAATGCAATGTTAACAAATAAAACTCTAACAGCTCCCGCATCGACAGATAGACATACTTTAATAGTTTTGCATTGCATAATGTATTTCCTTACCTCACATAATCTTCAATTTCAGTATCTCCAAAATCATCTGAATTGGTGTAATATAAATCATAAACATACTTAGGAACAAAGGTTTCACCATTTTTATCATTAGTCTTAGAATTGTCATCATTTACATCTGTTTCTACATCCAATATTGTATATTCAGATTTAACTGTATCTAATTCTACATTCGGGTTATTATCATCCAAGTGTTGAGACCGAAAACAATTTACTATTTTATAACGGTTATTTTTAGAATTTTCTTGTTTCTGTGTCCTTAACTTCTCGCTAATATTAACTGAATGTTTTTTAAAGTGTTCTTTCAGTTCATGTATTTCTGGAATATGCTGTTTTTTCAAATGTGCAAGAAAATTCTCATCCTGAAAAACAATCACTTATTACAAGAATAAAATTATGTTAATTTTACTTGCTTCTTTAACGGTTCCTGCAAATTTAAGTAATGTAGCTGATAATTCTGCATCTGTGGGTTCTAAATCATTGATATCCTCGCTAATTTTCCTCTTTTTACACCTTAAAATGAAGGCTTCTAACGGTTCCTCATCCAAACGACGTTTCACACGCACTACAGCAGCCATTTTACAAAGTAATTTCTGTTTGAAATGAGCAGTATTTGAACTACATCCGTAAATAATAGTTCAATAGTAAATAAAATACAAAATGACTACAGCGCAGTGTTCTCAACACTTTTTACATTATAGGTAGTTTATTTGAACGCTGACGTTGTTGCCAACAGAAGTATTAATTCTGAAAATTCTATAGGGCACTTTCGAAAATGTGACTTCAGATCCATATGTTGGTTATATTCGACTGGGATCATCATAGTCGCGCCCACAATCGACGAATTTGAACGCCTATGTGCAGACCGGCAGTTACATCTTAACACCAGGACGTCATTTGTTCAAACCTGTTTTTTCATTTAGTTCCGTTTTCCCGTAACAGCAAATCAAAATTTCTTAGTGCCTCTTTGCGTCTTGTGCTAGAAAACGCCAACCTCGTTGTGTTTTTATTATTAATTAGCTCTAGGTCCATGTGGGCACATTTTTAATTCTAATATTAATATTAACTCCGGTTTTTAACGCCGCTTAGCCCAACCGGACCCCAGATAACAATATTTCTTCTGTGTCATACCTTGAAATCGATGATTTTTCACACGGTCATTGGATTTATTTATATCTTGGGGTAGCCTCTATTTTAGTAGAATCTTTATCAACCGAAAATATAATAATATAATATATATATATAGGTATAATAAATTATACGGAAATATTTCAAGAAAACTTTCACGTCTATCGAAATTATTTTTGAAATATAAGTATGAAAGAATAAATGTACTTCATGACGAATTTAGTTGACTATGTAGTAACGCCATAGTAATAAAGTAATAAATCATATCTCATATAAAAACGGGCAGGTTGAAATCTGCTTCGAATGGATAGCATTTCCGTAAGTTCCCACAATTAGTGAAAAAAAAGGATGGTGATAAAACATTGTTGTCAATGTTGAGCAAATTAAATCGCCATCAAAATAATTACAGAACATTGGAATCTACTAGTTTTCATTGTTTGCTACACTGGAATGACCTCGAGTATGACTCATTTCTACAAATACCTGTCAATTTTTAGGTAGTTTATTATCGTTTTTATTGATATTAAACCTGAAGTTTGTAAGTACCCCCTTTAGGCTTAATTTCAATCCTTATTTTAAAAACAATTGAAATTAATAGTGATGGGAAACGAAATGTCGTCAACAGCCATGGAAAGTATCCTTTTGTAAAAATATTTCTAGGTGATAAATGTTTATTGTGACTCATAAAATGTGTAACAAATAACTACGTAATTTCTTTAAAATGTTGCCTTTCCTTAACATTTGATAGAACATCTTTTCAACTTAAAATTCGCCGTAAAAGAATTGGAGAGGAATTCAAAACGATGTGAAAAAGAGGAAAAACAAGAAAAAGCTAAAACAAAACAGGCAATTCAAAAGGGAAATATGGAAGTAGCTCGTATACATGCAGAAAATGCAATACGACAGAAAAATCAATCTCTTAACTATCTTCGCATGTCTGCCAGAGTAGACGCTGTGGCTAGTAAAGTTCAGTCTGCCGTGACTACGAGAAAGGTCACAAATTCTATGGCAGGTGTAGTTAAAGCGATGGATGCTGCTATGAAGAGTATGAATTTGGAAAAAATATCTAATGTGATGGATAAATTTGAGCAACAGTTTGAAGATCTCGGAGTTCAGACAGACGTTCTTGAAAATACCATGGGACAAACTACCACTACTCTTGTACCTCAGAATGATGTTGATTCTCTTATGCAGCAAGTAGCAGATGAAGCTGGGTATGTATATCCACTCTGTATTCATTATCTACCTTTAGAATGTAAATATTGTCTACATATTATATTTTAAATTAAATTCTATTAAGTAAATGTTAGTTAATTGAAGTTTGTAAATTATTCGATGGATAATTTTATATTATTTTCTATTTCCAGTTTGGAACTGAATATGGAGCTTCCTGAAGGACCTCAAGGTAGCGCTATTGGAACTTCAACACAAATGTCCCATGAACAAGACGAATTAAGTCAAAGATTAGCAAGATTACGGCAAACCGAGTAAAATTCTGTGTGTTATATATAACGGATATGATAGAGGATATGTGATATAGTTTTTATTCCCAAAATACAAACTTTCTACAAATAAAGTGTCTGGAGTGCTTTTGTATACATGTTAGAGAAATATATTTGCTTATAGTTTATCTAAAATGTAGCACTATATAATAAATGTTTTTTATTTAAGTTTAAAAGCGGTTTATATGATTGGATATTATTATTTTAAGTATATTAATTATGAGAATTGTTCAGTTCACAACAATCAATACCTAATAGAAGACTATAACCCCCTTTAATAATTTTTGTATATTGACTACATCAAATAAATTAATGATAATGCAAAATACTACTTTCATTTATCTAATAGGATAGAACTTTTTTTTTGAGTAAATAGTACGTCCAACGTTGCCATTTAAGAGTTGTGTATGTCGGGCATGTCAAATATACCCTCATTTAGGTTATGTGATGTCTAGTGATGTATTTGACTAATTTTTTTTCGTTTTATTCACCTGCCAAATTGAAAAAAAAAATTAATAAATAATTTTTATCTATGATACTATAAGGATTGAATATATTACCGATTTTTCATGTAAAATGTTCAATTTGAGGTTAGATTTTTAATTTTACCGGTGGAATAAATGTCCAATCAAAGATTGTAATCTTCGTTGTTATAGAAACACGTAAACATCCCGTTACCAATCACATCACATAATGCTATCATGTGATATTGCACTGTTCTCTCATTGGTTAATGTAAATTCGTTTAAAGTTCCCGCCACAGGAGCACCTGCACATTAAATGTGTCTTTGAAATCCGGCAACGCTGCAAAAGTTATCAACAAAATTAATGAAAACGCGAATATATTACGTTGTCCAGCAAAAAACTTAAAGTTTTCAATAAATTCATATTTTATATAATATTTTAGAGTGCTTAAAGAGATAATAATATAATTTTATCTGAAAAGAGAGCGCTGTTGTAGGAGGCTTTTCCTGTACGGACGCAAGCTAATCACACGCCATTTTTACGTCGTATCGTGGCTGTTAATTGTGAATTGTGTTAATATAAGCAAAGGTTTTAACGTGTAATTCCTTTAAAAACGATAAATAATTGTGTATTTGACCATTACGAACTAAGAAGAGTTAAAAAGTGGTTATAACTTTACTGGTTTAAGTTGTGCTAATTTGCCCAAAGCAGTCATCTCTCTTGAAGTCACCAACAACGTAAGTTTCATAAGTTCAATGTGCTTTTTCGTAAATTTAGTGGTAGGTATTGCCATTCTTTATTAGTTGGCATAATTTACATATAAAATATGTTGTATTACTTACCAGTTTAGTGTTTACTTCATAGTGTTCATATACCTATATGTATTCCAGCAGAAGTACAATGAATACAAACAAGTTTTAATCCCTCAAATTATGGCCCAGTACTATGAAGTATTGAGTCAGGGAGATAAAACTACAGAACAACAGTTTTATAATAACGTAGAAGATCAGACTGTGCAATATGTGATTACACCCGACAAGACACAAGTACAATATCCTACGCAACAGGTAAGAACAAAACATTGTAGTTTCTTTAGAAAATATTTCTTCATATATTAACCACAACATGTTTAATTCTTGGTTCAATAATTGGTGATAAACTGGAGATCAATTAATTTAATATTGAGAGGTTAATCTCTGTGCAATATGATGTAAAGGAATTGTGAAGTTAGAAAAAATCCTAAAATACACAACATAAATTGGACAATGTTTAAATGCACATATTAAAATTTTATTTTAATGTATAATATTAGCAATAAGAAAAGAGAGTGATGCCACATTTTTATAAAGCATGCAACTCAATGCGCGATAGTTTTTGCACTCAATTTACAAACAATAATATTACTGTTCACGTTTGACGTTACCATTCCTGTTCCTGATTTTTAAAAAGTGTTGCCATTCACAGAAATTTATATATATTAAAGAATGCGGAAGAATGTCACTTTTGAATTTTGCATAAAACTGTTAAAAGGATAAAGTTATGTTTCTGGGAGTGTTTATGGGATTTGTTTTGTTTATGTTTATCTTATTTTTTAATTTGAACATATATTTACAACTTGTCATGAAAATGAATGAAATTTTGATATTAATCGTGTGACGAGACTCTTCACTTTCATTGTAGCCCAGACAACAGAGAACATTTTCTAGTGAAACCCAAAAAAACTAAATAATTTTTTTATTTCGATGATATGGGATAGTAAAAAAAGTTAATTTAAAGATAAAATAAAGAATGACTTTTTTTCGAAAAAAATTTCGTTACAAATTTATTGATTATTTAATGTTTAAAATAGGTAATTTTTAGCGGGCCGTAATTCAAAAACCAAAAATCAAAATGTTGTTAAATTCTGGATATAGCAGTTCTACAGCATGCTGATCAATAATATTGCATTAGTTTTTCAACACAAATATGCCTAATATAATTTCTCGAAAAATCGACCCTTTTTTTCATAATAAAAATGCATGCCAATGAAAAAGGTATAATAAAGGTCTTTGATACCTATCCAAACTTGGTTAAAATTGGGTGACTAATAACTGAGCTACAAAGGTGTTACCGTGAAAAGTGGGACACACTGTATACCTATAAAGTGAGCCTTTAGACGTAACCACATTTGATTTTAGTCAGAGACGTCCGATTCTAGCATGGAAAAAGGTAGTTTCAAAAAAAAGTATTACCCATTTTTTTTTAGAAAAAAACTAGTAAGATATTCTTAATCAGCACCTTTAAAAACCCCTTTATACAAGTTTACATCGTAGTGGGTTCAAAGGTGTTTGAGATAGGGGCCGTCAAAAAAATAATTTTTTCAGCTAAAAATAATTTTTACCTGTAAAACGGATTCTCAAATGAAAAAAATGTATTCTTCATTTTTTGTTCAGAATAAAATGTATTGTACTAATTTGAATTGACTTTACAACAAATAATCATTTATTGAAAACAAAAGTTATTGCAAATGTCAATTTATTGTTGAACGTAAATAAGTTAATCAGTTAATTGTATATTAGGTAACGACCATTTAATGATGGCTATTAAGATACGAACATGAGAATTATGACATGAGCCGTAGGTGAAAGGTCTGAGACAGGGTAAAGAGCGGTTGCAGCCCCTGGGGGTGGATATTTGACTTTTTTTCTCATTTAGTTTTAATACTTATTCCCCTGTTTCGAAGGAGCTGAACTCGAAAAAAATAGTCGATGTCTTCAATTCTTCCTAACCTCTCAAACGGGCAAAAAATAAACCCTTTTCTTGATTGATGAAGTCTAAGTAATTATCATCATTAGCATCATCAGGCGCGTTCGATTCTGTACGTAGGTTATCATCTTCATCCTCTAAGGTACAACTTTCACAATCCTGACCTCGACAATTCTTACAGAAAAAACATGGTATTATGGTATACCCAATTTTACACAGCCACACCGTTTTGAATGTCCGTTCTTACGTCTACAATTATAATCCTTAAAAAAGGAGTCTGGGATCAATTTATTTCCTGAAAGTTTTAGATCTATATAATTGGTTTGTGCTATCCATCCCCACTCGATGGAATTCAGTTCATTTGAAAGCTAGGTTTGACACTGCAAATACAAATGCACGAATCGCCCCTTCAGGGGGGGGCTAACGAACAAACATTAATATTTTTTGCTCTCGTCTGCATATTGAATAATGTTAAAATCATAGAGGGATGGATTTTCTTTTTAAATATTCCTTACTTACTAATTTTAATGCTATATTACATAGTTCATCCGACGATGTACTAGGATTCAAGAACATCTCGCATCCAGTAAGCAAACTGAAATCGTCTCCACTCGGTTACCGAAGACCCACGTGAATTCGAAATTACCGTCCACTTGTATTTTTATTGTTTTTTTTTTATGAATTGAAAACTTTTTTGGTTTTTTCCCGTTTGAAGTAGGTGGAAGAGTTAAAAACGTAATCGACTATTTTTTTCGAGTTCAGCACCATTGAAAATTTTTTTGCTTTGCCAACTTTACATTTGTCAGAATTGGTGCTGTCGACTTCCAAGCCTTATGGTAGTCACAAAATAAATTTACACTTCTGTGCAATAAAATCCCGTACACCTATTTTTCGATATATTGAATCATTCTTTATTTATTTGTCAGTGTCAGTGTCATATTTTCGAAATGCCGAAATTAACATGAAAAAATTCTAATTCTCTCTAAAATTGAAGAGGGATGGTCTATCAGAGCAGTTGCTAACCATTATCACTTAAATAAAAGTACCGTTATTAGTGTGAAGAAAAGGTGGGAGGAGGAAGGTATCATAAAGAGAAAAGACGGTTCAGGCCAACCGAGAAGTTCAAATCTCGCTCAAGATGAAGTACTCCTGGCTATTTGAGGGAAAATCCGTTTCAAACAGCGGTAGACGCTGTGTCCATGACATATTTTCCAGCATCGAGGTCAACAGCTAGCCGAAGGATAGGAAAATCGGAATTTTTTTTCTCAAACTTAAAATCTCGACGTTTCATGACATTCTAAAGCTATTTGAACAATGAAAATTTTCAAATTTTTTTTTGCCGTTAATATATTTCCACTGGATGTGGAAGTAAACTTATCACAGGCAGACACGTGCAGAACAGCCATGCAAAAAACAGCTTTTTAATGTTTTGAGCTTTCAGAATCTGGCCTTATCTCGGACACAATTTTTCAATGTCAATTTTTACATTTATTTGTTATAAATCGAAATCATTAAATCATTAACATTTTTCCAAATACTTTACTTATGACATTTCACAATCAATGTCACTTTTTTATAACATATGATAATAAAAAATCCAAATTCCAAAAAGACTGATTCACATCACTTAGGTAATATTAGCAAAAAGTGGATTACTTGATTTTTCAAATGTACGGGATTTTATTACATTACACAGAAGTGTACATAGGCCAGGGTGTATTAAATAGGTGGTCCGACGAACGGCACTTTCCTATTATAATAATGGCTTCATAAGTGCATGGTTACTATTTACTTTAGTAGATGGCGCGAGCAATAAGGTCCTACAATTACCTGGGCATGTGCATCGTATAACTAACATAACCACAAATTTTAAGGTTTTTTCGTTTATTCTCATTTTTAATGTTTGTATAGGCATTTTTAGCTTGGAGCCATACTGGCTCCAGGTAAATATTTAAAAATTCACGCAAATAATTTTTTAATATTGTTGATTAATAAAAATAGACTGCTAATTATAGGTTAGATTCCTAACCTGCAAAAAGTGTTTTATTTTATTGTGACAAACTATTTAAAATTTCATACACATTGCGTTGAACTTGATTTTGGTTGAAAGTACAGGAACCAGGTAGAAATTTTAATAATAGCTACGTAACACTTGTAAATCTTAAGAAATATATATTTTTGAGGTTAGCTGTGGCGACACGTGCAATGCTGCATGTAGTGTTGCATATATTCTTTCAATGTTTTAATTTAGCTACTTAATGTCAGATGTCACTGGACTCTTGTTTCACTAAACAAAAAACAAAAGGCCGGGAATGTATGCAACACTGTATTCACGTATGCACAGAACCTTATCTATCTATGCGTAAGTAATGAGAGAACTTATTGGTCCTGCCATCTATTACATTATGTACAAAGTAAGCACTTATGAAGCCACTGTGAGGGTTGTCGTCGCACCACCTATTTAATACACCCTGACATAGGCACAATAATCTTCTCTTATATTCTCGATTACTTGTCGTATGGTCAATATTTGGTTTTGAGTAATGCATCCTTTAACAAAGTCTACATCGGTAGAGAAAAGCAGGTTTTGTTTCTTGAGTTAGTAGTATGTAACATTTATTTAAGTTTATTTGGCTCAGATTCAGATTAAATGTGTAGGTATTCAATTTGGATAATTGTTCATTGTAATTAATAACTTGGATAGTACTTTTTAAAATATTCAACATAGCTAAAATATATTATAAAGTAAACATGATATGGTATAACATGATTATTGTAGAATTTTTCTTATAAAATCGGTAGATTGTCGTAACTTCGGGAGAACCGTTAATGGTAGTGGATGGTCAGCAACAACAAATTGTTATCGATCAGTCCGCAATCACGTATCAAGGTCAACAAATTCAGCCCCAACAAATACAGGTACTTAACAATTATTACTAAAAATGTTTATTAGTTTTTTTCCTTTGTCATTTTACCCGTTATAATATGTAGAAAACTATTTTAACCAAATAAGATATTTGTTTCATTTTTTATATTTATATTTTACATATTTTTCTTATATTTGGCTAAGGCCAAGTAAACAAAATTTCTGAATAAAAAACATTATTTAGACTACTACCTGATTATTAGATATAATCTAGTTCGTGTTATATTACGGTGTTTTTAAATGAATCATTCATTCATTTTATATGTATTTCCAAAAATGATTGGATATACAAGGTGATCTACCATGACATGCGGAAAATTTATCAGTAGGTTGTCCCCACCAAAAAAATTACCTTATTTTTTTCTAGAAATGCGCTGCCCATTGGCAGCGCTTTAACCAATCTGACGTAACGCGGTACAAGCACATAACTTTATCAGACTTAGGATTGACACTATTGACAGCAAAGCTGGAGAGGGTAGAAGTGACTTTTTGGTTTTAATAAAATCATACTACAAAAATAGCGAAATAAATCGAAAAGACATTGACCCTATGCTAGTGAACTCTACACAACAAGTAGATATAAGAGATATTTACTTAAACCCGCCAATAACACCTACTTCGGCAGTGCTTTGGACTTGCCGGTGTCCTGATTGTTCGACCAAAAGCAAAAGACATGGCACTTTGACCGCACCCGCCAGTGTCACTTTTTATGCCAATTAAGGAAATGTAAACATCTCCAATATGTTCTTTCACAAGTAAGTTCGTCGCCCTATTACTGACCTAGGCAATTAGTGTATCTTCCTAAGTTTTAACCATTTTTAATATACTAAATTATCTCAGAGCACTCTAAAATTTTGCAGGGGCTTTCTCACATTGAAGACTAGTACACCATTTTATTTTCCGCATATCATGGTAAATCACATTGTATATCTTATAAATAATTTTACTTCTATTTTTTAGCATAGCCTGATTTAGGTTAGTTATCTAAAAAAATATTAAAAATTAATATTGCAGATATTCATTTTTAATATACCCTAAATCATTTATTAGCTGTTAGGTATTGTAAAAAAATGTTTTTTTCTATTTTCCATATAATAGTATGTTGTTTCATTAGAAGTAAAAATGATACTTTTGTGACGAGTGTGTAGGTTTCCCAGACAAACGAAGTGAGTCCGGCAATTACAGACGTGTCACAATAAGTGGCTTTCACTCCGAATAAAACATGCTATTCTTCAAACGTCGATTAGCATTAAAAAAAATTAATATAAAAAATCTCTAATTTCACCACCAAAAACACATTGTGTTAATATCGCATTGCCGGCGTATTAAATAAAATACGCGTAGCTATGGGTATTACTTTTTCTGCCGCTGTACCTTTACCTCCGCATAGCCGTCTAAAAAGTCAAACTTAAATGTCGTGAAATGAATTCAGAAACGTTATGTTTTTTCTTGTTTTTATTTGAAAAAATTGTTGCTATTTTTATTGGCTTTGGAAACAGTTTTAAACATGAATACATTAAATTAGTATAAGATTGAAATGTATTAAATCCTCACATTAACTGTAAATATTTGTAGATCCCTTTTCAGTGTAATTCTGTTCTGATTGGTTGTTTCAGCACACATGATTAGAAATGGACGAATTTAATAGGATTGCTATTTGAACTAAAAATTTTCGTTGTAATTTGATGTGAAATTTCTACTTGGTATGCAATTTTTGCAGAAAGTTTATTCTTATTGGTCCAAATTTTCAAAATCTTGCTATTTCATTGGTTCTTATAATGCTAGGAAAATAGTCAACATAAGTTATTCAAACATCAGTAATTTACAATGGACATAATGAACACATAATGGGTGCTTTTTTTTTATTGCTGCTATTGTGATAGTGTTTTATAAAAAAATTTCGCCGTATTTTTTGAAAAGTGTGGAAATAAAGCGCGCGCTTTGAACGTGACGTCACGCACTCACCTTAGTGACGTCGACGAGCCTATGACCTTCATGACATACCGATACGAACTTCATTATGAAGTTCGTGCATACCAGTGTAACATAAAGTAGTGATGGGTAAAAGCAGTTATTTTTTAATAACAGTTTAAACTGCTACTGCTATTTTGAAATAACTGTTTAAAATAACAGTTTAAAAATAACAGATCGCTGAGAAGTACTGGCATGCGTATACCGCAGCGCGCAGTTTGCAAATGTTATTTCAGAGATGTTATTTTATACATCATGCTGCGGCCGCTGCTGCTTATCTGTTATTTTCTCACCTGTTATTTTCGAACAGAGATAACAGTCTGCTAATGCTATTTACAAATAACTTATAAAATAACAGGTTGTTAAATAGCAACTCATCTCTAACATAAAGTTGGTTCCCTGCTTTTTGACAGTTGACGTTGTTTTAATATTCCTGACTTCTGCTAATAAATAATCTAAAAAGTAAAACTCGTCCACCATGCTGAAATCAACTTTCGGCAGATTTTCTGCACTTCCTTTAAAATCCTGGTTCCATTTTCTTCCACTATTGTACAGAAACAAAGCAAAACACAATTTGTAAAGGAACACACAGAACATAACCCCAAAACAAAGCGTAAACAATAAACATGTGTCAGTTGTGGTGTGATGTTAGTGGCCGTTAGGCGTTCTGGCAAATGCTGCCAACATAAGTCCGGGATGTGTGACGTCACTCAGCCTCAAGGTCAAATGAGTGTTCAAATTGCCGTAATAAATGTTTATTTTTTTATTAAATACTGTGAGATTTATATTTGAAACAGAGTTGCACAAGTTGTTTTGAGATTTAAGAATATAGTGAAAAGGCCCATTTTTGAAAATGTTTACATTCTCCTGTTTTGAGATATTCGCAGATAAAATGAGGACTTAATACATTTGAATCGTATATTAGTATAATATAATGTAAACAATTATGAGTTCATAGAGACTTTTTTTTTGGAAAAAAACAGTATTCCCTGACAAAACGACATATTATTATATTCCGTTGTGGAATATGGTGTACACATGATGTAAATTAATTATGGAAAAAAAAAAAGACAGCTCGTAGATTAAATAATGTGTAGTTGTCGCAATCCCAATAGTGATCGACATACCACCTATCTAGGCGGTGTTGTTGAAAGGCGAGCAGAACGCAGAGCCGGATTTTACTATATTGTTTGCTCGTTTACTTTTTATAACATTACACTTATAATATCCCTATTAAAGCACTACTATGAATTGGTAACAAAACTTACTAAAATTATTTTCAAAAACACATCACCAAATAAAGAAATATAAAGTAATTATCGAATTATATCTTCATCCGACAGTATAAGCTCGACTGCGGTGTCTCTAATTGCGGTCCTGGGGTAAACAATACACTCACAAGTTTACGCCCACACGTCACGTCAGATAGTTGACATTGAATGGCCGGTATCGTCTCTTTCACTTAATGTAAAAGTGGAGTAAAGACGGGAGATCTATTTACCGGCCTATTCATTCCTCTCGCCCTCATAACGTCATAACTCCGTTCACTATTAAGACTGCTTCAACTATAGTACTTGAAGAAGGTATTGTTGAAATACTTCAGATATAAAATATTGTGTACACAATTTTTCCTAGCGGTTGACCCCTGGGTTATATAATGCAATGACTGCTGTTAAAAGTAATTCTTTGTGTAGGTTCAGATTCAACAACAACCGGTCCAGGGACAACAACAACAGCAAGTGCAAGTTCAGCAACCACCAGTTCAAGCGCAAACTCATACTCAGCAGTACGCTGTGATTCAAGATGGCCTAAACAACGGTACACAGCAAATATTTTATATGGAGGGCAATTCTAATTCTAATGATAGAGTAATTGTGGAACAGCCAGTTCAACAATCACCACAACCACAGCAACCAATCGTATTAAATCATCAGATATCTCAAAGCAATTCCATTGTGAGGAACCAGCCGAATAAGAGCAATCCCAGTCAAATACAGGCTCGTGCTGCAGTTCGGCAACCACTCATGCAGGTAATTAACAGATGAGTAGAGTATTGTATTTTTTCTCGTTGATCCTCAAGATCAATCATTTGCTTTTCTTATTTGGCATCTTACCAAACAATTTTTATGACATTTTATTTGTTTTTAAATATTTTTTTTTCTATAAAAAATATAACCAGTTTACTCTTATGCAATTTTAAGTTTTTGTAATTTATGAGCACCCCGTATAAAAAATATAATTCTTCTCAACGCCATTACTATTTTTTAGGCAAGCAAAAACTTTTATAAAGAATAACATTTTCTCGAAAAGTTAAAAATTTTAGCTATTACACCTATAGTAAACCCCATCCGGGGACATATTGTATATATGCCGGGTGTAACAGGATCATCCTTTAGTTTTGAAGATGATTGAAATTTGGCAGTGGCGCAGCCAGAAAATTCATCTGGGGGGGGGGGGCAATAGAACCGGCCTCCCCAGAGGATGAGGAAAATTTTTCAGAAAATGGTTGAAAACGTATGTGTATTATATGTAGATTCCTCTATTAGATAATTTTGGCATTAATTACAAAATATTTATTTCAAGGGATAATTTAGATACTGCTTTGTACTGCTTCTTTATTTTTTGGCTCATGGAAGATAGCTGGGGGGGGGGAGGGGGCATGGCTCCCCCCCTGGCTGCGCCCATGAAATTTGGGATATCCTATATACATAATAAGTGACACTTTTTGACATACAAGTGATTTTTTTTTCACTTCCGGTTTCGCCGGAAGTGACACTAACTTTCGATTTTTAAATGGAACACCCTGTATATTATTGCATTTTTGAATTCTACATAATTTTCTGAATCCAACAATACCAAATAAGTGACATTTCAAACGTCAATATTTTTTATAAAATTTTTAGTTTTCCATTGAAGTGTGCCATGACAGTTCCGATTTATTCTAAATGAGAAAATGATCCTGTTACACCCGGTATATATGTATGTATCTCAAAAAGCATGTCTTTTTTTTTCTGCATATTAGCAAAACATTTGTTCTAAAAGTTGAATACTTATTTTCTATGCAGAGAAACTGCTGTTCAAAATTTTTCTCCACTTTTCATAATTTGAGTGGACTGATTTTTTGAAGTCTGTTAACAAGTAAAATTGAAAATTTTTAAAAATCCCCGATCAATGTATCTAATCGCACCAGTTTCATATGACCGAATCAAAATGAGGCCTAAATCATGTTCGGCTACCATAATTGTCTGCACATTTTCAATTTTACTTCAATCGGACAATTTCTAGAGAAGTTCAACATGGCGAATTCAAGATGGCGACCAAACATCAAAATCTAATATGGTCTATAACCTTCTCGACAAAATACTCTTTCAAATAAAAAAAAACTGCATCAAAATCGGATCACCCGTTGAAGAGAAGTCTAAGGATTATATTCTATCAGCTAATTTATTATAAAATTTAATGCATTAATGGCCGCTGGTTGTCTCCGAATTTCATAAAACTAAGAAAGTTTTGTTTCATATTGCCTCTGTATCTTATGTGATAAAGATCTTAAAATGTTGGCGATAATTGTCTATAGTTTAGACCAATGAAGTCTAATACATTTCCTTTAAAATCTATTGTTGGGCCAAAAGAATTTTTTTTTTTAGATGGAGGATGTGTTTCTTGCAAATTTTTCGAAAAATAAACGTTTGGTTTATTTTATTTTTATTTTAATTGCCTAATTTGTATTAATGCCCTGACGAAGTTTAGCTAATGCTACTTCACCACCCAGGACGGCGAGATGAGATACGGTCACCCATCCAAGTGCCGGACTCGCCTGACATGCCTCGCCACCTCACCTCCCTTTTTAGTGAAAAACAATAACAGATCTCTGTTAAATTTTATAAAATATCCTTCAATTTGAGATTTGTCTTTAAAAAATTTACCAAGATATAGTGTTTTGAAGTTATGGCCTATTTTTCACCCCTTTAAATAATAGGTAGCAATTGATGTAATCTTACACGATTTGGATTTTAGCAATCCAGGTCCCAGGCCCGTCAGATGCCAAGACCAGCAAACAGTACTCAACCAGCTAGGCAGCAAAGCCCCAGTCAACCGCCGCAACTTAGACTACCAAATTCTAACCAGACACCACAACTTAGGGCCCCAAATCCTCAACTGAGGCAGCCAAATCCTCAGCAACAACTTAGGCAACAAACACCCATTTCAATTGCAAGACCTGTCAATCCCACACAACAGCAGTTTAGACTGCAGAATCCAAACCAGCCCCCAATTAGATCCCCAAATCCGAATCAGCAACAACAGGTTAGACAGACCAATCCCAACCAGCAGCCTCAAATTAGGCAGCAGAATCAACAAAGAGGTGTCAACCAACAAATGTCGAAAAATCAGGGCGCAACTAACACCCGTTTTCCGGGTTTGGCCCAATTACAGCAGCAGCAACAGCAAAAGAACAATAATTTGCCACAACTTGATATAGATACCTTGGAAATAGTAAGTGTTTGATTTTATTTATTAATGACTGAAAAATAGAATCAGTCAAGTTTGCCCCACCCCCGTGAGCAATGGGACCCTATTATGCATGATAATTATGAATTTTACACAATTTGGCATGGCCTCTCGCAAATTTTGCGCCCTCCAACTCTGGAAATGGTTGGTACAATTAGATGGGAGGCGCAAACTTGATAAGCGCCCCCCTAGTTGCTCCAATTAAATTAATTTTTGCTTCATCATAATCACCTAATTTTGCACACCTTATTTCAAATTTAGTGCACACCCAACTTAGTGCCGATGGCTTCTTGTTTTGATTTCTCCAGAATGTATCCAATGCTTGGTACCATTCCCTGTAGGCAGCTTGAACGTAACCTACTAATTCTTTTTCAAAATTATGCATTTGAATGTTGAAACTTTCGTAGATATTGATAGAAATTAATAAATTGAAGGAAAAGCATTTCTGGAATTGCTATTAAAAGCTAAAATTTAAAATTAATTTTAAAATAAAGTACCAAGGGCTGGTTTATCAATACAGGGTTAGGTTAGTTTGCCCCGGCGCTAACTTCATTATAAAGTGTTTATTTTGGTCCAAGCTAAAAAGAACTTTAAATTAAATTAAAATTTGCTGTAACTCGAAAACAAATGAAAACCGGATTACAACTTCGAATGAAGTAAAAAAACATTTTGAGGTTTCTGGTTCTTGTACACACACTAAATCACAATTTTTTTTCATCCCCTTTAATAATGGTGGGGGTGGTAATGGGGGTGGCTAATGCCAAACTTTTTTTTGGGACCTTAGCTTCTCTTGTATATACTAAATACCAATTGTATGGACTCTCATCTGCTTCATTTACCTATTTTCCCCAAATTTACCCCAATTTATCCCCTAACCCTTCGACGGAACAAGATGAAAATAATAATCTAGTTCTAGATCTCGTTAAATTACATATGTGTACCAAATTTCAAGTCAATATCTCAAACGGTTCCAGAGTAAACGTGGGCACAAAAAAAGTTACAGACAGACCGACAGACAGAAATTTTTTTTCACTCAAACTTAAAATCTCGACGTTTCGTGACATTCTAAGCCTATTTGAACAATAAAAATTTTTAAAAATTTTTTTGTCGTTACTATACTTCCACTGGATGTGGAAGTAATTAAAGAGCATTAAATTTCGCTTCGAATGAGTACCTCAAAGTTGACATTTCATCAAGAGGTATGGACGTAATTGGCAGTCGAATAACAACAATTTTTACCAACTTGTAAAAAATTCACACTTGATATCTTTTTAAACATCTTCAGCTCTGAAACGGCTAATCTAAATAAAAAAATCCATGGAATGAAAGTTGTAGAGCATGTAATTTCAAGTTCATAGATTACCTGATTTTCCAATTTTGATCAATATAAATAAATAAAAATAAAAAAAATACGCCCATACCTCTTGATGAAATTTCAACTTTGAGGTACTCATTCGAAGTAAAATTTAATGCTCTTTAGTTTTGATGATAGATGACTTTTCGATTGGATGCATTGTTTTTAAGTTATAGGCCACAAACTGAAAAAAGGGCCAAAATTCGTGGTTTTTTCTTCCACACAAAAATTTGCCAGGAGGTCTAAAACTTGGATTCTACATACTCTCTACAACATATACAAGATTAAAAAAAAAATCTACTACCTCGTTTAAAGTAACTATAAAGTACCCCGTTATTGAACTAACTAAATTTTAGCAAAAATACGTGATAAGACTTGTCCCATTTTTTTGCGCACGACAATATTAGAATAATGGGATTTAGATGTGCGAGATCACTTTATTTGTCTTGTAGATTAGATTATCAAGGTTTGAATTAATATATATTTTTGTGTCACAAAACATTGATTTTTGGCTCTTTTATTACTTTTTTTTTTCTTTTAGAAATCTTCTGATGAACAAGAAGCTGTTCCCCTACCGGACGGATCAGTAGTGTCAATGGCTGTTTATAAGAAAATGCTAGTTGAACAAAAAACAAGAGCTTTACAACAGAGGTTTGTATGAATTAGTTTTTATAATTTTTTATATTACTATCATGAAAGCTTCTGAAGTAATTTTCACAACACCAAAACACTTGAACACTACACATCTAGAGATTAAATGATCAGTAAAAAAGATTTTGAGGTTTTTGGTTCTTGTACACTAGTGTGGATCGTTCTTATACTCAACAAAAAATTTTTTTCTTCTAATCGAATTTGCTTGGAGTAGAATTGCTGTTCTATGATGTAAGTAATTATGTGGCAAAATTTTATCCCGAAATGTTTTCATTTAGTACTGCCACAATAGGGTCCAATACATATATAAAAAAGAGAAATTATTTGATATCAGATTTACGTCATTATAATCATTGTAGTGTTAAAAAACAAGATCAAAAGTTGGTATTGCAACAAACAATTACCAGAATGGATTTGGGGTAGGTGCATGTGGTATAAAATCAGATAAACATAATGTTATTAGGTATAATAATAAATAATATTTTTAATGAGACCAATTTTCATTAATATGTCAAATAATTTTCTCATGGCGCCCCTTACAAAATTTCTAGAACTGCCCCTGGTAAGAACATACTCTGACAGCTAGTGACAAAATAATTTCAAATAATTCTACAAATCTACAGAAATCGATTGCGATGGTACCATAACCAATACAGGGCATAAAGGTGGTGTGATAAGGCTTATAGAATTAGAACTCAAGAAGCCAATTCATTGGATTGTTTGTCAGTTACATGCAAACGAACTCCCTCTGCGACATCTGTTTCACCACTAAGATCATAGATTAAATAATATTACCTAAGATATAGATAGGGAACTCTCAGGGATTTTTTAAACAGCAAAACTTACGTCGCTGGTAGCGCTGTATTCCCGCCTTTTTGATACAGGCGGGATTGGCATAGGCGGGAATTTTAAATGATTTTCAAACAAATTGCTTAGGCCATCATTAGACTACAAAAGTCCTTTGACAAAGATTTTTATAAAAGATATTTTACGAGATAAAATATCTATCAAATTACTCATAAAATATCTTTTATAAAAGATCTTTGTTCAAGAACTTTTATAGTCTAACAGTGGCCTTAAAATTAAATAAGTCATTTCAAAACTAGAAATTGATCATTTATTAATTTAACGGAAAATCATTACAATAAATACAATAATATTTAAAAATACATTTAAAAAGTAACTAACGTAAGTAAAATTATTACAAAAGTATTAAGATGTTGAAACTGCGTTGAAATAAGTAAAATGTTAAAGTAACTAATGTACCAAAATACCTATAATACAATTAAATAATAGTGGGTTTATACGTGCATGCATCGAAATCATTCCCATCGAATGGTGTAAAAAAGTGAAAAAAAAAAAATGTAAGTTTTTCTTCTGGAGTAACATTATTCAAATACATTACTTATGACGTTTCACAATCAATGTCAATTTTTTGTAACCTATATGATAATGAAAAATTTAAATTCCAAAAAGACTGATTCACACCACTTAATATTAGTGAAGGACGTGAAAATGTATATTATAACGGGTTTATATGTACATGGATTTAGTGGCCCTAGTAGATATTGGCACGCCAGTAAAAAAATATTGCACGTATAAACAGTTACTGGCGAGCATGCATCAATGTATGCAAGGTCAAAGCTTGCTCGCCAGTAACTGTTTATACGTGTAATATTTTTTTACTGGCGTGCCAATATCTACTGGCGCCACTAAATCCATGCACGTATAAACCCGCTATAATATAAATTTTCACGTCCTTCAATAATATTAAGTGGTGTGAATCAGACTTTTTGGAATTTAGATTTTTCATTATCATATAGGTTACAAAAAACTGACATTGATTGTGAAACGTCATAAGTAATGTATTTGAATAATGTTAATCCAGAAGAAAACATACATATTTTTGTTTTTTTTTACGTTTTTACACCATTCGATGGGAACGATTTCGATTGATAACAAATGTAAAAATTGACGTTGAAAAATTCACAGATGCGATGCGACTGCACATAGCTGCGATTGTATTTATTATGTAAATAATGTAACCTAATATTTTGTACAGGTCCGTCATGACAAGACTGAAAAACTTTTTCATCGGTAAACACAACATTGGTCCAAAACTCCAACGGGCGATAGACACAATTTAAACAAAACATAATGCGGGCTTGCTTCTGTTCTTCTGTTAATATGATCTTCTTGGCACTTGTACCGTTTTTTATTTTCAATTTTCCTATCCTTTGGCTAGCTGCTGACCTCGACACCAGAAAATGTGTCATGAACACAGCGTTTCCTGCTGTTTGAAACAGATTTTTCCTCAAATAGCCAAGGAGTGCTTCATCTTGAACTAGATTTGAACTTCTCGATAGGCCTGAACCGTCTTTTCTCTTGGCGCTACCTTCCTCTTCCACTTTTCTTCACACTCATAACAGTACTTTTATTCAATTGATAATGGTTAGCAATTGCTCTGATAGACCATATCTCTTCAATTTTAGAGAGAATTAAAATTTTTTTATGTTCAGTTAATTTTGGCATTGCGAAAATATGACACTGACAAATAAATAAAGAATGATTTAATAAGGCGGGATTTCACTGCACAGAAGTGTACATACAACCCATCAGTCTTTTGTTTTTAGTCAATTTCTTGGGAGTCACGTTCTTTGCAAATCAATAACACCTATGCATGTTGGAATTTTTGGAAATCGCAACACGACGTGAACACAACACTCAAAACCTATTACAGTTTTTAATATTCAACAGAACAGCGTTGTTTCTAGCCAATTTCATTGGAAACTCACATTATTTACAAATAAGCAAATGGACTCCTGCTCTATGGATTTAATAATTATTAGCCTAATGTCCAGAACACAAAGAAAGAATGTAAACAAAAATGGCGTACA
The DNA here is from genome assembly GCA_936432065.2 of Rutpela maculata. Taxonomy (NCBI): domain Eukaryota; kingdom Metazoa; phylum Arthropoda; class Insecta; order Coleoptera; family Cerambycidae; genus Rutpela; species Rutpela maculata. Next base: position 137,974,658 of record OW386289.2, read on the forward strand.
AGTACAAGTAGCGACAAAGCGACGTAAGTTCCAACTAAACACGATGATTTTGAAATTTAATAGTAGTGCGCAATTCCTGACTAAAATGGAACAAGTGGTCCTAGAACATTTAGAGGACCAAAAAGGAGTTGGCTGATTGGCCAAAGCTCCTTATCCAACTTTGCCTTTTGTATCAGACTCCACAGCCTTGATAAGGGTTCCTTGGTGTAGCTATCTGCCCTTGGTTTCTCTTCGCCAAATAGTTGGAACCAGTCTGGCTAGGCCTTCACAATGGCACAGCACATGTACTGAGGTTTCTTCTTCCTCTTGACATAATCTGAATGTTGCATCCTCTACCAGGCCCATTAGACTCATATGTCTATTAAGCCTACAATGTCCAGTTATCCTAATCCGTTAGTCCTAATCAGTTATAATAAGTTATCCTAATGGCCTTTCTATTTTGGCGTAATAGGTCTTCCGTGAATTTGGTCGATCGTTCTTTAATGAACTTTTTGGCCTGTCACTGTTGTGGGAAATTCTTCCACCACTCTAGAGATTTATTTTGTACCCATTCATTAATGGATGTTCGTATGCGTGGCTTAGTCGTGTCCTTGTACCCATGGTCACTTTGTTTTGACTTCCTAAGTCTGTAAGGGCATTTATACAATCTCATACTAGTCTTGAATCGACCTGCATGGAATCGAGTGCCATTAACTCTGCTTGGCTGTCGGAAAAAATGGCAATTACAGTTCCTTGCCTCATTATTTCCTTTGCACACCACTGTATAGCAGCCATTTCAGCCTAAAATATTGTGGCGTGTATTCCTAGAGTTATCGGGATTTTCGTTTTTGATCTTATCCCGTAAATCTCAGCTCCAACTCCCTGTTTTGTCTTGGAGCCGTCCGTATACCAGATCGTTTGCGCTGATATTGGAGGACCGTTTTTCCAGTCCTCTCTGTCTGGTATTTTGATTTGTAAATTTTTGTAGAAGTTATACTTTGGGACCATAGTGTTCTTGGGCATTCCCAAAATGGGATCTGCCTTCAGCTCTGATTATAACTTTTGGTGCTTTGTTCCGTGTTGTTGCCTTATGGGCGTTGTACCTTGCATTAGCCTGTGTAGCACTGAACGAGCTTCCCCTTGGAGAAATATGTGTAGTGGTGTCAGGTCTAAAAGGATTTTCAATGCAGCCATGGGAGCAGTTTTTATGGCCCCAGTGGCGCACATGCAAGCAAGCCTTTGTACGCCACTTAATAGCCTTATTGCTCCAAGCTGCAGTGTCTTGGTCCACCGTACCACCGATCCATAGGTTATCATGGGTCTTACACCTAGTGTATAACTATAGGGTCATCTTGGGGTTTAACCTCCAGTTTTTTCCACACATCTGCCTGCATCTTCCCAGGGCAATGGCTGCTTTCTGTGTGACTTTTTGGATGTGGGAATTCCATGTCAGCTTTTGGTCGAAAATGACTTCTAGGTATTTAACCTCGCTGGTAAATGGAATTTCCACTCCATTGGGCCTTAGGGTTTTTAGGTCTCTCAAGGCTCTTTAGAGGACCTATAGGAACAGCTCTTTCGAAATACAAGTACGAACCAGTGGTGAAATATGAGAAGATTAACTGTAGTCTTCCAGCAATTACAAAGAAAGATCTAAGTACGGATCAACAATATTTGTTGGATATGTGTCGTGCAATTGACTCTGGTGTCTGTTCTCCTAGTTTATCAAAGTGTAATCCTGAAAAGATGGTACATTCAAGATGGCTCATTACCACGAATAGAATCTTGTGATTGTATGTTTGTTCTTCAGACCCTCAAACTTAGTACATTCATCATAAGAGTTTATGTGCCAATGTGGTTTTTTATTAAAACTAGTCCATCTTGCATTAACGGGCCTAATCATTTGTGTCAATCATTAGTTTTATCGCGATATTTACTGGAAGATTTAAAAGCTATTATTGATCCAGTGATACAAAGAAACTGATGTTTTGGACATACAGAAAATATTCTATTAACCATGTTATGCGATGAGCAACAATTTATTAGCGTTAAGAAGGATTTTAAAGTCAGATGATGCTCTCAGAATGAAAACTCTGTCAGAACATTTTCTTTGCCAGAATTTAATTTTTCTGCCAAAGAATATAGTGATCTGATAGACTGGCAATGTGCTATTATAACAGAACCACCGGTTACTAAATGTGTAACTGAAGAATTTCTAACTGCAATTAGACAAAAAAGTGCAGAGCCGATTGCTTCATTTTTGTTAGAGATAGCACGTTCCCCATGTCACACCCAAGCAGTGAAAAGGTGTGTTAAAATTGTGACAGAATCGTGTGCCGCCGTTTGTGGGTCAGCAAGGAGAGACGGGTTCATTAAGGCCAGGACAGAATCAAGAAAAGCAATGCTGTCGTTCAACACAAAAAGGGAGTATCACACAGATTAACGATTTACTGTTTTTTTACTTATTTTTGTTTCATTGTTTTATTTTTTTATAAGTCGTTTTCTCACATATTTATAGTTTACCCTGATTATTACACATACTCTATGTTTTGTTAATAAATAATAAAATAATAAATAAATCCTTCAATGTTTATATATATTTTCAAATACCTGCATTCCGATTTTTAAAATCAAGGGCCGTTGAAATTGAATGTTTTTGTGGAAATCTAGAATTCTCGACTTCATCTACACACTTTTTACATGGTTTTTAATTATGATCTGTTCAGAATTTTTTGGTTTTCTTCCCTGTTTATATATTTTCATTCTGATTTTAAAAAATAAAGCCTGCCAAAGTTGAATATTTTTTTGGAGATCCTAAATTATCAATACACACTTTTTACTTCTTTTTTAATCATCATCTTTTCAGAGCCCTTTGATTTTCTCTTCTCCATTTGTATATATTTACCCCCGGTCACATGAAGCGCACATGTGCGTCTAGGAGTAAGTTTGTCTGTTGTGGTTCTCTCTTACCTTCTATCTTTTGTAATGAATGTATTGATTTAGATTCGGTTTTCACCATGCAATTCGATATTTTTATAGTAAGGTTTATAGATATGTAAATCTTTGAATTTTGGCCACCATCAAAATGTTAAATATGATCCAATTGCAATAACATTAAAAACGTATGTGTACTGTATCGCGCGCTGTAATGGCCCGGGAGGCAGCGACCTTTTGGAGCTAGTCATGGTGGAGGTAGGTGTTTGAGCGCCTCCCATAAAAAATTTATTGAAATATATCAAAGTTGAAATTTTGTTTAATAATGTTAAAAAGTGATAAAAAGTCATAGCTGTTAAAATGGTAGTGGATAATACATCTGCTGCTCATATAAATATGTTGATTAAAAGTTTAAATTTTAGTAATTTCATCAAGGTTCAAATTTTGTTAAATAACAATATGTATTTCACGAGAAATTGAGTCAGAGCTGATTCGAGCCCGTATTTTGTTAAAATGTCAAAAAATGCCAGTTTTGATTCATTCCTGCTGAGCCGAATTTCCGATTTGCCCAGTGCAATTTACGATGTGGACCTACTAGAACTCTTGCTCTTTCTGTCGCGACATCATACATCCGCTGGTGTATTTCGAAAAATATGAATGTTTTAATATTGCATATTTTTGCACTTTATTCGGAATGTTTTTGTACGGTGTTTCACCTATATCTCGGAAAAGGATGAAATTAGCTCAAAAATAAAAACTCCCAAAGAACAAGTTCTTGGAATCGTCCGATTCCATCAGAATTTTCCTAAATTGTTTCGTTTCAGAGATATTGACTTGAATATGTGGCGATGTACGGCGGGAAATTGGACATTTATTGCTTAAAACCTACATAACTTCTAAACGGTGGTTCCTAGACAAAAAAACTACGCCCTAACGAATTTGTAGAGAATTGAATTATTTAAGTCTTTTTTTCTTAAATTTTCGTCATATTCCAAAAATTAATGAGCTAGGAGCGGTTAAAGTGGAGACTTTTTTCTTTCTAGAAAATACATACGTCATAGCTAAATTAGTAGAGAGGTATCAATTTTCTAAAATGTCACAGAATGCTACTTTTGATTCGTTTGTGCCGAGCCGAATTTTCGAATTTTGTCATGCAATTTACGATTAGATTTAACTGGAAGTCTACCTCTTTACGCCACGACATCGTATGGCCTTCCCTCTGGTGTTTTTCGAAAAATATGAGCGTGTCCAGATCACACGTTTGAGCAATTTCCTCTGCTCCAAAATGCGAGCTATTTTTTACTATTTTTCGCAGATATCTTCGAAACGGTGAGAGCTAGCTCGAGATAAAAAATGTCAGACCAGTATTTTTCAATACGAATCTTTTGCTGCTATCAGAATTTCGATATTTTTTTTTCGTTTCGGAGATATTTACTGAAATGTGGGCGATGAACGGGAAAAAAATCACATTTTGTGTTTCAAAAGTGCCGGCAACTTCTCAATCTTGGCTCCTAGGCCAAAAGACTAGTCTTACGAATTTAAATAGAATTAAGTTTAATAAAAGCATTTTAAAAACTTTTTGAATTGCGGCAAAAATGAGGAAACTGGAGGGGGCGGAAGTTCGCACTTCCCATTTTTCGGGAGAATTTTTTAAGATTTACATGCATTATTACTCGAATAGCAGCTTCCCCCACCGCGGGTGTGTCAGATGACCGCCGTTTCGTGTATGTACACACAATAAACTACTACATATGTGAAAATCAGCCTTAATGGTATGAGTCCCAAAAATGTGTCACTGTCTCCCGGTCTATAAGCTTGATACTAAAAATTTTTATATTAATTTTTGAATATTTCGCCACAAAAATGTACAAAGTAACATAAATATTCTATGTACGAAAATATTTACACGATGTTAGTTACTAACATTTGTAGCTTATCAGCTAGAGCCAACCCTAGTCGACAAACAAACATTGGTAATTAAACATTGGACCAACTCATTCGCAATCTTTGAAAGTGAAACCACATACGTCACCAAGCGGTAAGATAATAAAAAATGATAAATTGAAACTTTGTCACTTCATTTATTAATTAGAACCTCTATGCTCTTCACCACATACATTAGATAGAACATAACAAGTTAGACAGGTGGGATGACCCTATTAGCAGAGATGGGTTGAGGAAACTTTCCATATTTGATAAAACTCTGTAAAAGTCATGTAAATAATATAATTGTTTGCACCTATTTGGTATCAAAATGAAGCTTGCGTCATCACGAACCAGATTTCACCATGAAATGGGCTATCAATATACCCAATGGAAAGTTTTCCTTCTAAGTTTCCGTTGGGTATATTGATAGCCTATTTTATAGTGAAATGTGATTCGTGATGATGCAAGCTTCATTTTGATACCAAATAGGTGCATACAATTATATTATTTACATGACTTTTGCAGACTTTTATCAAATATGGAAAGTTTCCTCGACCCATTTCTGCCTATTAGTGCTATCTGCGAAAATTTTATTTATATTAAATCAGGCAGCATGATAAATAATTTACTGTTATGAAACAGGACGAATCCTGCTCAACAAAACAACACCCCTAATCAACCCAGTGTCCCAGTAACGTCAACCCCCGTCCCTAAGAGAAGAAACCCCACGCCCCGTAGTAACTCGAGGCAAGCATCGGCAGCAAGAGGTGGTGCGGCGCGCGCAGCAGGAAGAGGTCGGAACACCATCGCCCAACTTACAGCTCCCCAGCAGAGACCTCCTCCACAGCCAAATGACCCATCAAGGTATGCCATGATGAACCAGCAGCAACCATTGAATAAACCACAACCCCCGCAAGTTCCCCAGCCAGTTCCCCCACAAGTTCCTCCGCAAGTTCCCTCGCTGTTCCAAAATCAGATTTCTAATCAGCTATTGCAACAGCAGCAGCAAAGACAGCAGCAACAGATTAGACAGTCTCAGGCAAATTATGTTATTCAGCCACCGAAGCCTAATCAAAAGCCTCAGCAGCAGAGGCCTTTACCGTCTTATATTCCATCTACTCAGATTCAGAAAATAATTGGTGAGTCGTATGTATTTGATATCGAAACCTTAAAAGTAAAAATGCCAAATTTTTTTTTTTTTCTCTCGTAATGTAAAGATAATAGTTTAGAGAGCACTGTATAATGTACTGTGCTTTCTTATTATTATTATTATTATTATTATTTTTGAGAAAATCGCATGGCCATCAAAAGGTTCATATAATGATTGCCATCTTTTGATATGATTTTTAAATTTTTTCACAAGGCTATGACGTCATGAATTTTTTTTTTAAACGGAAACCCTCATTTTTTATTACTAGCCCACGGAAATTAGCATTTGACCTGGACAAAACACTAGCAAAAATCTGAATTTTTGCACAGACGTTCTTTGAGGTGTCCCAAACCCAAATCCACAAAAATACCAACATGGCTACCCAAGATATTCAAGGTCAAAGTTTTTTGCAAATATCTCGCGTCCTATGCATCGGATGCCCATGAGGTCAATGTGAAAGTTGTAGTGAATTAAATTATTTACAAGTTGTCTTTTTTGTTGTTTACCAAATCGCCCCACTTTTTCGAGATATTCAACGTCAAAGTTGTTTTTTCGTCGCGGTCTAATGCATAGGGAGCGAGATTTTCGCGAAAAACCATTTTTTTTAAACTTCGACCTTGAATATCGCCCTTCAATTTCAACCTCAACTGTCAAAAAGCAGGGAACCAACTTTATGATACACCAGTATGTACGTAGGCTCGTCGACGTCACTAAGGTGAGTGCGTGACGTCACTTTCAAAGCGTGCGCTTTATTTCCACACTTTGATTTTTTGTTTTTCAATAAAAATCATGCTAAAAAAAATACGGCGAAATTTTTTTATAAAACACTATCACATAAAGCAATAAAAAAAAACAGTGAAAAGGCCCATTAATAATCAATAATAGGCGAACCATGCAATAATGATAATAACTATTAATGATAATAATTTTTTCAAACGAAGGAACCTTTGTTTTAAATTCTCATGTCAATAGGCAAAATTGTTAATATTGAGCTACAGAGAATCCCCACTGGATGATGGAGTATCACACTCGGAACCTTCAAAAATTGAATGTGTGGTCTCAGTCCCTCCTTGGGGGGGCGGTGCACACAGGCGCCAGGGCATCGGGGACCCCACGGGCCCATTTTGCACCTCCTCGTTCATCAAAAAAAATTTTTTATTACTCCCGCCCATCAATTTTCATTTTCGAGAAAAAGAGGAGGCGCTTCATAGATTTTGCGGGACCCCATCAAGCCCAGCGATTACGGGGCCCGCAATTTGATGCGGGATGCCCGTGTCTGATAATTGAGGGAAGAATTCTGGGTCCTTATTTCTTTGACGAGACTTTAACCAGTGCAAGGTATTTGCATTTGTAATTTTGTATCCAGATCCAGATGAACCCGATCTTCCGAAAAACATTTTCTTAAAAGCAAAGTATGTGAATGTGGATGATTTATAGGGAAGAATTTGCCAGAAAAATTATCGACAACTTTTAAAAACCATTTTGGCTATTGTCAGGCTGCGAATTGAGCAGAATTTAAATACTTAATTTTGTTATTTTTAAAAAAAATTTATTTCTAATAAAGTTGGTGTTTTTAAATTTCAATATAATTTTTTTTATAAAAATTTCCCCGTATGACCTACATCAATATTTACCGCATTATATTTAAAATCCGTAACGAAAAATGGGGAGTACCACATAAAAAAATATATTGAAGACAGACCTTTTAGCTTTGTGAAACTTGCCAAAAAAATTTTAAAAATGTGTGGATTTTTTCTCGAATTTATTCATTACTTTTCGAAAGCACTGTATTTAGTCCACTGATATTAGACCTAATATGGGCAAATAGAGGAAATGAATTATAATGTTTTATTCTTTGGGGATTATACACATGTGGGCAGCTTTTAAGAAATGAAAAGTTCACAAGGGCTGTAGCACTTTGCTAAAGAAAATGCTAAGCGCTTCCTAGTTTGATTGCCCATTTCTCGAAAACCATGTGCCGATCGGCAATATGCATAGAACTTCATTTCAGGATTCAAACATATCGTGATATTTATCGTAAATTACAAAATATTCGATATTACGATATGTATCGGATATATGTCAACAATTGGTGTAATAAAATATCCGATATATTTTATTTATAATAAAATTATAAAAAAAAATTATTTAAAAAAGCGTTTGTTTCAAAAATGTAGGTACCAAATAGTAAAAAATAAACATTTTTTTAATTCATACATCCAGAAAATAAAATCCTTGCGGGCCGTCAATTGAACAAAGTAACTGTGCAATAGTTATATGACTGCTAGCAAAGCTTTTATTTTCCAGATGTACGAATTTGAAAATGTTTTTTTTTACTTTTTAGTACATTTTTGAAATAAAAACTTAAAAAAAAAATTTATACAGTTTTATTTTTTTACTATTTAGTCATCAGATCAGCAATGTTCAATGATACCATAATATAATATACTGTTGTGTCATCAAAACTTACTGTACTTATATGTAAAATTTCAGCTTATTTCGATAACGAGAACTTGTTCAAAATTGACATTTTCCACAATTTCCCTAATGAATTTTTTTACCAATTTTAATATAATATTGTATTTTATCAGAAATACATATGTATGCAAAATTTCAGGTCAATTGAACGTACTAACAGAGTAACAGGTCAAGTTAAATAAAAACTTTTAAAAAGTGACAGCATAATGTAGGTTAGGTATTGGTTTGCAGAATGGATGTCCTTGCTTTGCTAAAAGCAGCAACAGTAGTTCACATAATCAAAGCAGTATTGCCATATTCTCACAATTTTAAGCATTTTTTCAGAAATTTGATATACAGTGTGTCTCAGGATAGATGTAACAAGAGGTGTAATGGAATTTTGGAATGGTATTTGGGGATTGAGTCCTGCTTGTAAAACTAAAGTATACCAAAAATTACTTGATTTGGTGTTCTACAGGGTGTTTTATAAGCAAAGTTGTAAAAATCACCACTAATAAAGTACCTTTATTTTTCAAAATATGAAAAAATTCCACTAAGGAAAGTTATTTAGAATGCAATTTTATACCTCTATACCAAATTTCAGGAATATAAAATTATTTTTTTGAAACTTCCCATTTTTTGCGAATTAAGACTTGAATTCATATTTAAAGTTGTGTAGGAGCAAATGTTAATCATCTCAAAAAGTAGGCTATTGGTAAATAAAAAATTGAATATACGAGATGTAAGAAGGTATAATGTTAATCAAACTAATTGTCAAACAAGAAACAATTACTAACAGAAGATTAATAAGGTTTAAAAATTATAACAAGTAATAAATGTCAAAAACATAACAGATTCACAAACAAATTAATTATTGACCAATACAAAACAATGTTTACAATTTTTTTATTATTCGACGTAGCTACCACCCACATCCACACATATTTCGATCCTTCGCCTGAAGTCCTTAAAACTGTTTCGAATATGATCTAACGGTATGGAGTTTACGGCATTTGTAATTCTCTGCTTCAATACTGTTACATCGTTAGGTGGTTCAGCGTAAACCAACTGCTTGAGGCGACCCCATAAAAAAAAATCCAATATTGGTCTGGGGATCTCGCCGGCTACTTGATCGGCCCATTCCTGGCAATCCAATTTTCTCCAAAATTTAAATTCAACCACCGATTAACCATTTCTGTGGAGTGGCCAGGGCAACCGTTATGTTGAAAATGAACTAAAGGCATATCTCTTAAAATATTTAAATGTTCTTCAGAAAATCTTTGAAGAAGCTGTAAATAAGTGTGCTGGTTTAACCTTCCCTCAATGAAATAAGGTCCAATAACTCCAACGTGATAAGAAACGGCACACCAGACATTCACTTTTTTATAATAATGTCTTCAACAATGAATTTTAAAATTTGGATTTTCAGAAGCCCAAAACCGACAATTCTGAGATGAAACAACACCATTGGTTGTGAATGTGGATTCATCTGAGAAAATTATGAAATGATGAAAAAATCTCTCTTCCATGATTTTTTCTCCAATGGTCAAACAAAAATCCAACCTATGGCCGTCATCTCCCTCTTCAAGCGTATGTTTATAATTTGCTTTAGATGCCCTAATTTTCTTTGCCTTGTAAATTCTTTGGAGTTCAGACTTGCTAATATTAATATCCTAGGATTTTCTATAACAGAGGCATGAGCTATAATAGCCCCAACATTGTCTTCATCATATGCTTTTATTTTTCTTTTCATGTTAAGAACACTGTCAGTAGCCAGAAACTTTTAAATTATTCTCATAGCCTGAGTATGTGACGAAGCAGTGTTTGGAAATTTCAAATTAAATTGGCTTACCACTTCTCTTAGCGAGTTTTCACCGCCAATTCCGTAGCATTGCAGAATATAATTTTTTTCACACACTGTGAGTACCATTTTCACTTAATTTTTCATGCTTGGTTCGTTAATTTGAAACAGAAATTAAGGATAATATTGACTACGTTTGACAGATATGTCAATAATAAATGATAAATGTGTATCCACTGCTTTTCTCATAGCCTACTTTTAGCTTCTACATAACTTTAAATATTAATTCACAAAAAATAATTTCTATGCAGTTTTAATTGAATGATTCAAAATAAAATACTAATTTATTGAAAAAATGGGAAGTTTCAAAAAAATAATTTTATATTCCTGAAATTTGGTATAGAGGTATAGAATTGCATTGTAAATAACTTTCCTTAGTGGAATTTTTGGAACTGAATTATTTTGGAATATTTTGAAAAATAAAGGTACTTTATTAGTGGTGATTTTTACAACTTTGCTTATAAAACACCCTGTAGAACACCAAATCAAGTCATTTTTGGTATTCTTGACCTCTTGTTACATCTATCCTGGGACACTCTGTATATCAAGAAAAGTGATATTTATTTCACTATAAATATGATATATATCGTGATATATGATATATATCACGGGATATATATAATCGAACACTGCCTTATTTGTAGTAAATTTTATATAGAATATTATCAATGAATATAAAATATTCTGCAGACCAACTATTTTGAGAAAAATCAGAAATCCACTGCATGTTAGGGAAGATTTTTAAGGGTGCCGTTACCACTTTTGTGCTTTGGAAACCCTTTTACTTCTGAAAACTAGCCATCTTGAGTGTATTATCTTCAAAACGACAAAACATAATTCATTTTTCCTATTTTTCCTAATATAATGGACTAATTTGTACAGTTAAATACTTCTTCAAATAAATAAATAGTCAAATAGCCATTGCAATGATAGTAACTGATTTTTGTGATCCTCTTTGCAGAGAGCACTCCTGTTGGTGAGGAGTTTTCCGATTCGATAAGAATGTTGGTGCTCTTAGAGAATGGAGAGCAGAGACTCATCACTTTCACTTTACCGAAGGAGGCATGCACGATACAAGAAATTCTCGAACAGGTGAACGTTCCATTTCGAAATGACACCAATATACAAGTAACAGAGGCAAACACCAATGGTATTAATTATATTGTAACAGTTGGAAACGTTCCTAACTTTGGATATGAGGTAAGTAAAATTAAAACACACTCCTTCATGTTTTTGTTCGCCTATTGACATGCTTTTGGCATTGGCGTAATTTCAACATTTTTATTGGGTAGGCAGGGATTTTTCACAGGTATCCCAATATATGGAAGAAAAAAGAAATTTTGTAGGATTTTAATTTATTTTTTTTTTAAGCAAGAATTCCCAAGTTTTCCTAGATATATTAGGATTTTCTCCAGCTTTTCTACCGCTTTATTATATATTTTTGCTTGAGGTTTTACAATTGATCCAAACTGTTTTAAATTTTGTTGTAGCCTTTTGAATATTTTTGTCTGGCTGTCTCATTTCTGGATATCTAAAAATATTGTTTAGGCGACACTTTCGCCACAAAGTTTTGCTGTCTATAATTTACCTATTAAAATAAATCTCGGAAGCTAAATTTGAATCTTCCCCGCATTCCATAAAACACCTAATCATAGTGATGGGAAAGTTTCTAATGAAAATTTCCGAAAGTTTCCGAAACTTTCTACTTTTGTTAAAATTATTATTTGTTTGAATTTGTTATAACGATTGCTTTTCAAAAATACCAAACATATACTTTTTTTAGAAAGATAAGGAAAATATTCGAAAAAACCTTGTTTCTTGTTTTCTTAACCACTTCTCAAGTCACCGAAGTAACTCCTTGAAAATCCAGAATGAATTTGTGTTAGGTAAAGAGAAACGAGGCCCTACAGCTTATAGTGGAGTCCGAACCACTTCAAAAATATTAAATTTTCGTGTGATTGTTGTTGAATAAATACTATGAGGCATACGGCACTTGATATATGGTTTTAAACAAAAAATCAAAGATCCAATAATTTTGAAATTTTCGAACAATCATTAATAGGTGAAATAGGAAGAAAGCACCTAATGGGTGTTATCTTGCTACCGACAATCTTAGCTTCCCAAATTTAAGATTTTTATCTTAACTAACTTGCAAAAAAACGATCAAAATGGACTGTAAAATATAGGCAAGCGTGTTAAGATTTCAGGTATTTTGACCAATCGCCGCCTTGAAATCAACTTAGGCAAATTTTACGGGGAGGTATTTGACTGAGCTAATCTAAGATAGAAAGGTCAAATAGAACGACCAACTAATAGTCTAGGAAATAGCGTGCAAATTCGACGACGAATGGTTACCGTCTGCCAGTCGGTAATCGAAGAGACCATATAAATACAAAATTTTTTTCTCTTTGGAACTTTTTGGTATGGTGGGGGGGATAGGGAGGGGGGGGGCATTTATTTTTAAATCGAATGATTATCGATATCTGTCCGCATAGGTAATTAGTATATGTACTTCACATACCCCAATTACATTGGCAGACGAAACTTCCGAACGGCGCGCGCGCTAACCGGAAAAAGAAACTAAAAATTTTTTTTCTTTTTCCGGTTAGCGCGCGCGCCGTTCGGAAGTTTCGTCTGCCAGCGTAATTGGGCTATGTGAAGTACATATACTAACTACCTATGCGGACAGATATCGATAATCATTCGATTTAAAAATAAATGCCCCTCCCTCCCTATCCCCCCACTATACCAAAAAGTTCCAGAGAGAAAAAAATTTTGTATTTATATGGTCTCTTCGATTACCGACTGGCAGACGGTAACCACTCGTCGTCGAATTTGCACGTTATTTCCTATACTATAAGTTAGATTTCTTAAGATTTCAGTTCTCTGGTAGAAAGAAAGCAACTAATATGTCAAATGTTTAGAAAACTGTCATTAATGCCAATTATTGGCGGGAACTTCAAAAATGTTTGTAAAGGGTTTAGCCGGATAAGCATGACGAGTCGGCCCCCAAATGGCAACCTATATCGAAACTTATGTTTTAACATTGATTTGATGTATGAACGTGATTTATATCTGTTTTTCCGCTGTACTCTGCTTTGACCTTGAGATATGGACAAAAAATGAGCGCATGCATGAGTATCATTCAAAGAGACATATCTCGAAAACTAATTGAGCCAGAGAGGTAAATCCAACGGGAGGTTTCAGGTAACCTTAAAGAGTAGTAGTTTTTTCGTTCAAAATTATCTAGAGCACTTCGCAACTGATTGGGATAATTTTTTTTTGAAATACATTTTTTATTTAAATCTTAATAAAATTTATAAAGAAAATTTGTTTTGTCTAAACCAATTTACATAAATCTTGTTACTCGGGGAGTTTTTGAGGTCGCTGATTACGAATCTGATATCCAAATTGTCATAAACCAACCTACAAGATGGCGGAATCAATGGTGGCTATAAAATGCTAAAAAATTATGAAAAATTAAATATTTTCGTTAAAGTTTATTCCGAGAAGTTTTGAATATTTTTTATTAGTACAAGTTCCAGGAAGAAATTCAAGATGGCAGATCCAATATGGCGGCAATAAGATGATAAAATTAACTTAAAATTAAATTAAACGCATTAAACTAAAAACGCTATTCCTAAGACTTATTAAAAAATTTAAGAAGGAACAAATTTTCTGAAATTTTCAAATATATGCAATATGGCTGCCAGATATTAATTATATCAATCATAAATATGCGATTCAGTCCTCCATTAATTTTAAACATAACTCTAAGTATGTCATATTAATATTTATTTTTTTTATCTACTAATAATATAATAAACAGCTAACACCAAGAATATAAAACCTAACATATCCTAAGCCTAATAGAACCTTAAACCGAGAACTCTATACCTAACATAACCTAAGGCAAGAGTTTTAAACCATGAACTTTAAACCTAACTTAGTGCAAAAATGTTTCGTCATTTATTTTTAAGTTAGTTTTATCATCTTATTGCCGCCATATTGGATCCGCCATCTTGAATTTCTTCCTGGAACTTAAAATTTAGTCTATTTTAACTTAAAAGTACTTATCAGAAATATTCAAAACTTCTCGGCATAAACTTTAACAAAAATATTTAATTTTTCATAATTTTTTAGCATTTTATAGCCGCCCTTTTGCAGGTTGGTTTATGACAATTTGGATACCAGATTCGTAATCAGCGGCCTCAAAAACCCCCCGAGTAACAAGATTTATGTAAATTGGATAAAAACAATTTTTTTTTTTTTTGAAGTTTTATTAAGATTTAAATACAAAATGGACATTTTGGCGAAGCTCAACAATTTTGGTTAGCATAATTAAAAAATCGACTCTCTTACGTTTTTTTGAAATTAAATAACGAGTATTTAAAAAAAAATTATCCCAATCGGTTGCAAAGTGCTTTAAATAATTTTGAACAAAAAAAATTACGATTTGTGCCACTGTGGCGTATGAAATAGATATTTACGTGACAATTATTTATATTTTCATTCAATTTATCTTCTAACAATAATTCCAATTCATAAAATATTTATATGTGCGTTCCATGTCAAGTCTGTATCCTAAAATAATGTAGTGCGTGTCGAATTTTATTTTTTTTAGAAGCGTTGCACCAACTTTTTTTCTAACGCAACTTTTATGAGTAATAGTGCATATAAAGTATTGCAACATATATTATTTCAGTGATTTAAGTCACAGAGAACACGGAAATATTAATTATTGTATTTTTTATTTATTTTTTAATGATGTGCGTAATTATTCTAAAAATTCAAAAAAAAAATAGAATATACTCATTAAGGTTACCTGAAACCTCCTGTTGGTTTTACCTCTCTAGCTCAATTAGTTTTCGAGATATGTCTCTGAACGATAGTCATGCATGCGCTCATTTTTTTCCATATCTCAAGGTCAAAGCGGAGTACGGCGGCAAAACACATATAAATCACGTTCATACATCAAGTCGATATTAAAACATAGTTTCGATACAGGTTGCCATTTGAGGGCCAACTCATCATGCTTATCCAGCTAAACCCTATCAGGAGAATGTTTTAGAATATTTCCGAAATATTCCTGGAAACTTTCTAGGAAATATTGTCTAATGCGATTGGACTAATTACATAAACTATAATATTAAATATTCCAATCATTGGTCATTTCTGTATCATCGAATTTTCTAAAGCAGTAAAAATGGCTAAAAAAAACTCAGCATGCTGGATACTTGCACAGATACTGCATCATTAAAAAATTGTATTCATTCCTTGGACATGGTTCTTTCTCTATAAAAATCTGAAAAAGTAATTGTAACCAATTAGAAAGAAATCGTGAGAACATAATACCCGTTTTACTATAATGTACATTTGAAAAAAAAACACTCAAGTTTAAATCATGTGAAATAGAAAATAATTCATACATTTTTTTTCCAGGAGGAAGAATCTCAAATACCCGAAGAACCCCCTACACTATCACAACCACCACCTTTGGTACCAGTAACTCCACCTCAGCCTCAACCTCAATCTCAACCACAGCCACAACAACAACCTACACAGTTACCCCCTTGTCCCGCACTCACTCCACAAGTAGTACCAGAGCTGAGTGAGCCTCCCACACCAGACCTCCCAAAGGAGCTACCAAAATTTGTTCCTGGAATGCTAGCTCTCTGTGGGGCATGTGGATATTTATCAGAAGACTTTTCTAAGTGTATAAGGTGTGGAAGGAAGCTTCCAGATAACGTCAAAGCAATTCCAGCTACGATTCGTACTAGTAACGGACAAAAGAAGGAAGTGGTACTGCATACTCAGCAACATCCTAAACCTATAACTGGTGAGTTTTTTTTTTGGTAACTACATTGTCGATACTGTTTTCACTGTATTAAGAAGAGTCTGTCAACATCAAAATTTTAAATTTTATACTTGTTTGTTAATATTAGGTGTTAATTTTCACCCAGTATTTTAAGTTTTGGGTAGGTTCATTTGTACCTTCGTGTATTTGCAATAATGCGAAAATCATCGGGAAAAGTGGTTGATTTTTACATAAAATATCAGCATGGTCAGGGAGGTTAAGTTAAAAATTACTTTATTTTGTAAAATAAAACGTTGTTTATATTTACTTTACAAGAGAGTCTTATACTTATCTGCATTGTTGTTTCTCAGTTTAATTTGATCATAAAAATTCTTTCAAGTTTTTTGTGCCTTGAAATGTTTTTATATTATTTTAAAAAATGAGGATCGTAAACCATCCATATATTTGTTTGTGCCAGTGCCCATGTTTGCTTGCTATAAGATGAGAACTACTGAACCAAATTCAACGAAACTCTTTATAACAGCTTAGCAATCTTTCAAATTGGATGTTAAATTTACTAAACTTAAAAACTGCTACTATATCTTTTTTGAGTAAAAGAAAACTTATTTTAGTCATTGGTGCACATTCTTATAAGAAAAAAGTGTTGATTTTTTTGAGAAGCCATATTAGGCATTTTTTTAATGAAAAACTAGTGCAATATTATTGATCAGAATGCTGCAAAATTTAACGTCATTTTGATGTAAGGTTTTCGAATGACGGCCTTCTTAAAATTACATTTACATTTTTTAAATAATTAATAACTTGGAAACAAATTGTTTTTGGAAAAAAAAGTCATTCTTCATTTTCTATTTCAGTATCATAGATGCTTTCAAATTTCTTGGGCTAAAAATTTTCATTGAAGAGTTACCAAAAATTTTGTGAATTATATGGGCATTAAATTTCCAGGTTATTAATTATTTAATATTTGAAAAATTTAATTTTAAGGGAGCCGTAATTCGAAAACCATAAATCAAAATGTCATTAAATTTTGGATATAGGGCATTCGTTTTTCAATTACTTCTCGTAAAATCGACCCTTCTCTTCTTAATAAAAATGCATGGCAATGAATGCAATATGTTTTATTTTACTTAAAAAAAATATAGTAGAGGGCTTTGATACCGATCCAAAGGTGGAAATTGAATGACTCACTTTAATAACTAAGGGCAGATTTTTAAATTCACTGATGGATCACACCGGTAAGCAATAACATTATTGGATTGGCTATTTTGAAAAGCATAGCCAATCAGCTTCATATTTTGTTCACCCGGTGCGTCCACCGGTGAATTTAGAAAAGTGCGGTGAGCTACGAAGGAATTACCTTGAAAAGTGGAACACACTATGGTGTATATATTTTTTATTTTCTCGAAAACTACATTTTATAAACAAAAGTTATTAAGATTTTATTCATATTTTATTATCCAGAATTTATGTATATATATGAACTACATGACCATAATTTGTTTCGTTTTTATTGAAGGGGAAAAATTTGACTACGTTACACCCACACACACACAGACATCAATCTGAAAATAGGCTGAACCGATTTCTAGGGTATCGAAACCTGAAGTTTTATTAAAATCTCAACACAAAAAATTCTAAATGATTCTAGTACTTCCTACTAGGTGGGAAATAAAAACATTTAAAATAATGATACTGCAGCTCATGTGATCGAAGAGAAACTGCTTTGAGTTAGTATGGATTATGAACTTAATAGAGATTGTGTTAGATCCCTTGACAACAGTGATTAACCTATATTGTGGACAGTGATGTTTCAATTCTCCCTTAAATAATATTTTGAATTGTCGTTTTCTGGTATTAGCTCAGTCAAAAAAGGAGGTGCAGAGTGCGTGAGCAGGGACCTAAGCGATTCATTTAAAAAGTGGTTCAGGGTGCTTAGGGAGTGAACATACCGAAAGTCCTGACGTCTAGGAGGTGAGCCGGAGGAGAGGGGGCACAAAGAAAGCCCCACTTTTGTTTTTTTGCGTATATCTCGAAAACGGTGCATCGCAGGGAAAATTTTCAAATGAAAGCTCATGAAATTCTCTACAACTTTCGTTTTATACACTTTTTTCGAATTCGCAACCGTTTTCGAGATACATGCTCCGAAAAAGTGAAAATTTTCTAAAAACAGATTTTTTCCTCACATTTTTCATCAAACATTCCCTTGGCACTGTTCAATGAAAGTGGGATGAGGAAGACAACCAAATCTGTCCTGTATACCATGTTCGAGCCTACCGATAAGGCTGTTCAACTGTCTCAAATGAACAGAATAGTATCCATTTGTGATGGGTATATCACCTCATTTTTCTTATACCACATGGAAAACATCGATACCTGTGAAACAAGAAGATTTTTTGTCCAATCCTACCAACAAAAGTCAGTTTATCTCCTTACTACAGATAGAGCTTCAAGAGAATGGGATACAGACTCTCCAGACCAAAGATGATGCTCGCGAATTCGAAAAAAGTATATAAAATGAAAGTTGTAGAGAATTTCATGAGCTTTCATTTGGTATAAGAAAATTTTTCCCTGCGATGCACCGTTTTTGAGATATAAGCGAAAAAACCAAAAGTGGGACTTTCTTTGTGCCCCCTCCCCTCCGGCTTACCTCCTAGACGTCAGGACTTTTAGTTTGTTCACTCCCTAAGCACCCTGAACAACTTTCTAAAGGAATCGCTTAGGTCCTTGCTCATGCACTCTACACCATCCTTTGGGCCATTCGTTGACTGGACTATATACATTTCTTGATATGAGATTTCACATAAAATGTACACTTTTAAGAATGTATAAAGATGAGACAATGGGCTTGTTACCGATATTTCTTTTTTGTTATTTTTTTTATGGTATACAATAAAATTCGATCATCTAGATAAACTGTTAAAATTTCATCTTCATAAGTATATCCAAACCTTAGATATTCAATATTAAAGATTGGGTTTCAGTAAAAAGCGCTTCGTCGACTCGTGACGTCATTCTGCATAAACACTACGGCGCAGCTGCTTTTGACACGTTCGGATTTGAAAACTGTGCAAACTCCTGACGGTTCTCTGACGGTAATTTAACAATCAAATGCCGTTTCCATATATACATATCCTTTAATCTATGGTTTCCATACAGAAACACAATAATACACGCCACACGCTTATTAAATCTCGACCGTCACCTTATCAGCATTTGCAAAGTAATGTCACGCGAAGCTCCACCCCGTTTTGGCACGGTCCAACTTTGGTAATTTATTTAAGGTCTTTGAAGTTGGCAGGAGGAATTCAAATAGCAGAAATAGCTTCGCATTGGGGGTGTATCCCAGCACTGAAAAAGCGTTCAGTGATGGTCACTCTTAAATGCCTGTCCAAAGATTCAACTTTTGCATATATAACTTTGAGTATTAACACTCTACTTTCTGAGTGCAGTGCAGTGGGTAGATTATGGTGACCATTAATTGAGAATAAGAAAATAAAATATTTTTGCATTTCTATCATTCATAGTCTCGGAGAATTCCATTTATTTGATATGATCCTTAGGAAAAGTTTCATGAACTGCTTCCTTGGTTTGCTCTCTTAGGACTTGGGTACTGGCATTTTCAGACTATTTTTAAGCAATTTATAATTTCACAATTTCAGTAGAAGAATTTCTATGGAAATACCATTTGATACCTGTATTTTTTCCACAATTGTGAAGTAGTTACATAAAATTTTCACTTAAATATGTTCTAATGTAACGATTAAAGCAAAATTAGTGAATGAATACCAGCAAGGTGGAGTTTCACAATACACAGTGTCGACAAAATGTCAGCTGATCCCTGATCTAGGAAGTATCTCTCTTTATGTTGTAAGGATATTTTAATGAGTTTGACTATATAGTTTGTATTCACAATTGTTTAGTAAATTTGAGAGGGTTACCCTGATTTTGAGATAGACATTTTATAAAAAAATTACACTGAAAGAAATGTGATCGTAATTTAATGTATGGCGGTTTATCGACTGAAAGTTTATTAATTTGTTTATTAATGCAATGTACACATACATTGTATTAATAAACGTACATTGTCTTAATAAACTTCAGTCAATAAACCAGTATTAATTTATATTACGAATACATTTTTTTCAGTATATTAGCACTTTTATATTATATTTTATATAATGTTTAAGTTATAATTGGATGATATGAAATTTACTTGTAGTGTCAATAAAACCACCATCTCCCACTAAGAAAAAGCCCAGTAGAAGTTCAAAAGTTGTAGAACACGAAAGTGTCGTCATCAGTTCTGATGAGGAAGGGGACGATCAGCCTTCAAAAGTGGTACTGTACTATTTTAATGTATATGGATTTGTTAAAGTTTAACAAGTTTTATACTTACAGAATGAGAACATTTTGCAAAAACTCGGAGCCTCCATAACAATCAGCCCAGTAACTAAAGAGCCCTCAACGAATGATATCCAGAGACATAGCATAGTTAAACCTAAAGGTAAGCGAGAAAAGCTGCATTAACATTTAAGAACAACAAAAACAAAAAAATTGTTGGTCCCCAGGGTGCAATACTTGGACCTGTACTATTTCTCTTAACACGTTCGCTGCTGATGGGATTTTATTAGGTTTCGCCAGGTGCTGAGTTGGTTTTTGACAATAGAATTATACATAGGATCAGATCGCCATATGGCGACACCAGCATTGCGCAATATACTACTGCGTCGCCATATGGCGACATCAGCAGTGAACGTGTTAAATATTTTAATATCCAAATTATTTTTACTAACCTAATATACATACATATTCTATTTAGTTGAAGGTGTCAATAACATACACCTACAATAGGGTATTCTCACAAATTTGAATGTCATATTTTATTAATGAAAAAACAAAGGACCTGTGTTTTTTTATTTTTCTCAAACATGCATTAATTAAAAGCCCATAAAAGAAATTCTTATTTTTAACCTGACGTACTGACTTCTACAATATTTGATTGGTCAACCAACACTTTGAATCCCTTAGTACTGTTGTGCACAAAAAAAAATCTAGTTGTGTACATTTAACTTTAATTTTTGTGACATTGTCCGTTATTTGTTAAAATTCATTGCAAGAGGGCAAAAACTAATATGCTCCATATAAGTGATTTAGTTAAAGCTGGAGTTATTGCTAAAGCAGAAGATGGATGGTCAATGAGGCAAATTGCACTGCATCATAATATTAACAAAAATTCGGTGTGTAACATTTTAAAAAAGTGGAGAATAAACGGTGCGATTAGTAGATATCCTGGATCAGGGTGACGAAGAATATCAACTCAACAACAAGATTTACAATTGGTAAATACATTAGTAGAAAATCCATTTCACTCAGTTATTCAGGCTGCTGAAGAAACGAATTTTCCTGGATCGAGTAGTACTGGTCGCCGGCGAGTAAGAGAATCGGAGCTATGCTGTTGTCCAGCAGCACAGAAATAATTGCTTAAAGCTGAGCATAAAGAAGCTCGACTAGGATTTGCGCTTGAATTTTTAGTGCATGATGTAAATTTTTGGAACAATATAGTTTTTACACATGAAAAACTTTCCAGTCAACACACAGTGGTCGTATTCGTGTTTACCGACCTCCGAATACTCGATTCGATGCAAAATATCACGTTCTGCACATTGCCTTCTGGTTGGTTGATTTGTTGTCAAAGATCAATTGCCAATCACAGGTTGTGAGGTACAGTGAGCAAACACAGAAGCATCATATGTGAAGTGAGCTTACAATATCAAACAACAGAGATGTCAAATAAAAAAGACATAACCTCTTTCGCATCTTTGGTCTGTCATTATTATGCTCTTCGCAAATACGAAAACGAAGAGTATATTGCATTTAATCGGCACATTTCTAAAACCGTAAATATCGTTCTCAGACAAAAAATTTTCATATAATTGTGTTAGTGAACGAATTCTGAACAAAATGCCCATCTGTCTGTCACGTTTCTTGTAAGCACGATAACTCAAGAAAGAAAAATCCGATTGTGCTGAAATTTGGACAATAAATTAGTGTTAGCTAGAGGAAGAACCTTATTGCTTACTTTAGCTTAATGCGAATTAGTAATGTCCACTTTGACATATGTCAAATGGGGTAAAAGTCAACTTGACAGATGTCAAAATGACAGCTGTCAACTTGACGGATGTTAAGATGACAGCTGTCAAACAGGGTAAACGTCAACTTAATGCATTCACAAAGTACATGTTCCGCAGTCTCAGTTGCAGCTTCACAGTATCTGCATTTGTCATCTGCCATGCCCATGTTCTTGAGATGATATATCTCAAGGGGCAATGGCCAGTTAGAAGGCCTGTGATCAGCCTTATGTCGGACTTTTCAAGTTCGAGAAGCCTTGTAGCATTCTTTGTTGAATAGGTTATAAACCTTTTCGCTTGTCTTTGGCCTGGAGTATTCCTTCAGTAGGGCTTCTTTTGTTCCTTTTCCCAATTTTGGACCTCCTCTGTTATGTGAAATCATCTTCATAAGATATGTGCTGTTCCCGATCTTTTGCACTTCTTGTGTGCTTGGTTGGTTAGGCAGTTCTTGTAGACTGTGGCCATGACTCTTAGCTCCTACAGTTATTGGCACATAGCAATGTGGTTAAGCGTTTAGAAATTCGTCTACCGAATAAAAACAATTTTCGATTGGATATGCTTTGAGACTCTTTTAAGGTGTTTTATGGAATGACATTGCCCATCAATTTTCAAAGCCTTCTAATGCTGCTTGGTTATCAAATTATAAGCGTCAGTTGAATTTGTCATTAAATATAATTTCAAATTTAATTAATCCTATTCTCTTTTTTCTCCATCGCTCTCAACGAGTTTCTAAATTAGCACTTTTTTTTTGTCGCTTCATAACTAACTTCTCTGCGGAGTGCCGTTTTGATGTCATCAGTGTTTGAAATTTAATTGACCTATTTCACGTTAGAAAGTTTGGTAAAAAGTGTTATGGTGAAAATTAGATTTATATCGCTAAAAGTCACTGCAGACGTTGACCAGCTCGTCTAATTCCCAAACTTTGCAAAAATGAAATACCCGTAATATAATAATCATATGATTGTTTTCATTATCTTTAACATTAAGTCTACTTTGATTGATTAGAAATCATCTTCATTAGTTTGTTTTGTAGTCCACAATAGTTAAAAAAATTAAAATTACAAATTTTATCACTTTTATCAGAGCTGTCAGTTTAGAAGTTAGGTATTTCATTTTTACGAAGTTTAGAAATTAAACATGTTTGTCAACATGTGCAGTGACTTTTTACTACATTTAGTGATGCCAGTCTAGTTTTTGCTATGACAGTTTTTACCAAACTTTCTAACGTGAAATAGGTCAATTGATATTGTAATAATTTCATTTTCAACTTTTACATGAATCTAATGATTTTTTATGATGAAATGGTATCGTTTAACAAAAATTCTATTAAAACTTTACCTTCTTGCTGCAACCCAATTATTGAGATTAGAGGATATTTCTTTTATGAACACTTCAACACATTCAAAGGACATTGTCAAATTTCACCAAGTGAGAATACCCTATTTATTGTAACAGTTTTTCTGATAGGTTTTGAAAGACAATGGACTGCTTTTTTTTTTAACAAACATCCTTTTCAGTATCAGCACCAGCAGACGGAGAAGATATCATGTTTGTTAGCACAAAAATTAAATGTAGGACAATTAGAATAGGATCTTACCGATTTGTCCCACCAGAACAGGTAGTGTTGTTTTTAGCAATACATATATTTTTTTATTTCCAAAGTTTTTTTTAGGTGATAATAGATTCCATGCAAGTTATAATGCAGGTGCCCCATCCAAGCAAGGAAAATGATATAAAGACAATAAGAATTGATAAAAGTGAAATTGTTAAAGTTTTAGCTAGTTTTAACAAATCCTTGCCAGTATTCTTCTATTATTTAAATCCTGCACTGGCGAAATTCATCCGGGAAGAGTTAGACATGACTCCAGATGGAGATTATTACTATGATCCTTTATCTTCCAAGGAAGAGGCTTTTCGCAGGGTGACGCTTCTTCCAGATGATATCAGTGATGAGGATAAGGAGAACTTCCAATTGATATATGGGAGCGTACCAGGTATTTTGGATGAGTTGAATGTCAAGGAGGCAAATGATATTCTAATTAAAACGTGCCCGAAGGAACTGACCAAAGCGGCACTAGGCCTAGGGTAAGTAAAATGGAAGTATTTGTTACTTTTGTGATGAAATCTGGTAACTTTAGTAAACCGATAAACACTAATAAGTCTAAAGAAACTTTTTGTAAGCTGCAAAACCATACTTCAAAAAATGGTAAATTTAAACAGGATCAAGGACCTTGGTAAATAGCCTATTGAATCAGTTTGTTGATTCAATAAATTTCATTTTATTATTATTATCGTGACAAATATCCACCTAATTCAACATTTATAAACTGTATGTAGGAAACTAATTATACATTTTTTGATGTTATATTGATATCTTATATACGTTTTTCAAATACATTTATAAGTTGTATGCTTACTGTACAAAGAAACTTCCTATTTCCGCTACTAGGGCCTATCACCGACTCCAGGAGACAAGCTACCCCCAACCTGGAAATTTTGCCGAACCTCTTCCCTTAAGAAGAGTAGGGATCTTTTACTTGCCTAACATTTAATAGACAAGGGACCGCCTGCTTTACATTCCCTCCGAAGGATGGTATATCCATTACGTAATCCTCGTCTGAAATTACGTAGCTTCCACGTATACACTGATATACAAGCCGCTAGAAGGTGGGACGAGAACGCTGTATTTCCCAAGATGGGTCCATCCAAGTACTAACCGCGCTCGACGTTGCTTCAACGGAATATCGACTGAAATTCACATTGAAGTCGCCTCTATGCTCTATGCCCCTGTATGACATTGTACAAACTATAAAATACTGGGTCAGCGTGTACCAAGCAGTCCAGACTACCACAAATTATGAGGGCCAGTTATCCACCAATCGTCAGCCCAATCGCACTGCAATTAGAAGATCCTGGGAGAATCTCCTTATTGATCGAGGTGCGATACCTGGTACCCCCACACCGTATAACAAGCTGATGCTTAAGATGATCCATCTTCCACAGATGCTTATGCCTCTAAAATATTTGATAAAAGTGATCAGCAACTTAAAACGAATATAGCGGGTGGCATCTTCTTTTGAGACTGTACTTTTATACATCAATATCAACTTTTGTCTAACTCTTATATCTGAAATTCATTTAAAAGTTTGGGAAGAATATTTTTTAAAGCTATAGATAGATTACTTGAATTATATCTATACCGTTTGTTAAGTAAATTTAATTTTAACTAAGGATCGGATTTTGCAGTGAAATATGCATTTATTATCAATTTTTTATAAATATTTAAAAATCCAAACATATACTGCAGGAGCCCACCCTAACTGTAAAGTTTTATTATTATTTTTTTTCCTGTTTAACATATATAGGTCTGTAAATATATTTTATTTCAACTGTAAATTGGATATTTAAACATAATTTACATTATACCGATGATATATTTCGTATTAATATTTATTATATTCACTTAAAAAAAAAATCAAAAGATAAAAAAGTAGCACTGTTCGTGCGTCTGTAGCTCTTAAAGGAAGAATTTTCTGGGAAAATGTCAAGAATAGTAAAATATTCAAAATCAATTTTCTCGACTTTTCTATCTCTTGATATATTTTCAGACAATGCTTCAGTTACGAGTTATACTGCAAATAAAGCGAAAAATAGCAAAAATGGATGATTTTTTGAATTTTAAAGTGTGTTGCCCCACCTGTCACGCGTGCGGATAGTTGGCATATGTTTGTGGACATCTCAAACTACACTTTGAGAAAAAAAAAATTGCGGGTAAACGACATTTCGCAAAATGATCTTTTTTCCATCTATTCCGACTGGCCTATACCTGTATTTAACGCTTCAGAAACAGGCCTTTTTTTATCATACAATTTTGTTTTTAAACCTATTTAGTAGGCCGTTATGTGTCAAATTAAATTTAAACGTCAACGTTATTTACAAATTAATTTCTTCAGTAAACAATTTAATCAAAAATATTTAATAATCGTGGACAAAGTATAGTATTCTACTATTGGTTACTATTCACTCTGGTGATTTACGAAACTTGCCTGCGGCTCTTGTCTTAAACTTCACCCTCGTGAATAATAACCATCATTATATGCTTGTTGAATAATATACTATTAAACCATTTTGGAAATATTTTTCTTTAGAGCTTTATGAAATATTTTTGTAAGTAGAATGTCACCGAGAATATTACCATATCGAGAGCTTCGTGGAAAAAGGGCGTACAGACCATTTTTATAAAATTTTATATTTTTAGGCATATGTGTTCATATTTGCGGTATTCGTTGTGTAGTGAAAGGGCCTTCTCAGATTCTTGTTCTTCTCCGGTATTTACTGATAACAATAGCCGTAAAAACCGTTATTTGCTTTCAGATATCATGGAAGAAGGACGGAAATGCTATATATACATCCTACAAAATGGTATATGGTCAGTACGCCCTTCTTCCATGAAGCCCTCGATATAATTATCAGGAGAATGGAATTAAAGATCATTTGTATTATGATTATTTATTATTATCGTAGTTTTAAAGTTTTAATAACAGTGAATATTTTCCTCTATTTTTAATTAGTTTTGTAAATTAAATTATAGTAGTATGATATAGACATATGTTTTACAACTGTTTTATTTGAAGCAAATTCTCGAAAAAGAAAGAAAATATTCTTATTATCATCAATACCCTCTTAGTCCACTCAAATTAGGAAAAAAGCGCAGAAGAATTTTGAACAGCAGTTTCTCTGCATAGGAAGTAAGTATTCAACTTTTAGAACAATGTTTTGCTTATGCGCAGAAAAAAAAAGACATTTTTGAGATATATACATATATATACATTTTTTCGTGTTTTTTTTAATTTGGACGTAAATATCTCGAAAAGTACGCGTTTTTAAGGCTAAACGAACATAGGTAAACGTGTTCAGAATACGATTTTCTACAAAAAAGGTTCTATACATTTTTCAGATTATCCCATTGATTTTCCGGAAGTGCGACTTGAAATATATATATATGCGTGTTTTTTCGTGTTTTTTTTATTTTGAATGCAAATATCTCGAAAAGTACGCGATTTTATGGCTAAATGTGTTCAGAATGCGATTGCCCACTAAAAAGGTTCTATACATTTTTCCGATTATCCCATTGGTTTTTCCGGAAAAGCTTCTTGAAAAATATATAGATTTGCTTTTTCGTGTTTTTTTTTTCATTTAGACGTATATATCTCGAAAAGTACGCGTTTTTAATGCTAAATGAACATCAGTAAACTCGTTCAGAATGTGATTTCCTACAAAGAAAGGTTCTATACACTTTTCGATAAATACGTCCAAATTAAAAAAAAAATGAAATAGCAAATATATATATTCTTCAAGAAGTTTTTCCGGAAAACCCAATTAGTACAGTAACTTTATACATTCTACCTGACATTAAATCAGGTATGGATGCTTTTTTAATATGTTGTATAGGATTAAAAAGTAATGTTAAATCCAAGTTTATGACCTCGGCGGCACACCTCCGGATCTTGGTCAAAAATCCAAAAAACTGCGAGATTTTTGTTGTTTTTTTTCAGTTTTTGTCGATTTTAACACCTTAAGGTCTACTTTTTCGGTAAAAACATTTTGGTATTTTTTAAAAGTAGATTAAAATTGCTAGAAATTGGTACCAGAGCGGACTCTGTAGATCAAATAGTATCCGAGATACAGCTGTTCAAAGTTTTGCAAAATTTTACTTTTTCGACATTTTTAACAATTTCTAACTTAACCCTTTAAGGACGGTTGCCGTATATTAACGGCTTTCCTGACTTTGTCCCACCGCCGACCGCCGTATATATATACGTTAAAGGTTATTTTTGCTCTCGGGACGGCCGCCGTTTAAATGCACTTAACTTTAAAAATTGCAACCTCGAGGAACGGTTGCCGTAGTTAAACGGCTCATTCAAACTTCTTCACCAGACGAATGCCTTAGAAAAACGGCACTTCTGCGCGACCAGATGCCGTACATAAACGGCGCATGTATTTTCGGAATGTTGAATAAAACTTTGTTTACTTTGTGTTTGTTTTTGACAATTAATAAAAGTAATATAATAAATGAAACTTATAAAATGCCATATAAATATGGCACTAAATGCATTCGCACTTACAAAAAAGACGCCGTATATATACGGCAACCGTCCCTACGCCACTCAAAATGGAGCCGTCTGGTATTTAGGTTGGTAAAATAAGGAGCCGTACTTAAAGGGTTAAAAATCTGTGAAATACTACCATACTACTCCCATAAAAATGTCGAAAAATGAAAATTTTGCAAAACTGAACAGCTGTATCTCGGATACTATTTGATCTACAGAGTCCGCTTTGGTACCAATTTGTAGCAAATTTAATCTACTTTTAAAAAATACTAAAATGTTTTTACCGAAAAAGTAGGCCTTAGGAGTCAAAATCGACAAAAACTGAAAAAAGAACAAAAATCTCGCAGTTTCTTGGATTTTTGACCAAGATCCGGAGGTCTGCCGAGGTCGTAAACTTGGATTTAACATTACTTTTTAATCCTATACAACATATTAAAAAAGCAGCCATACCTGATTTAATGTCAGATGACAAAGTTACTGGATTAAATGGGATAATCGGAAAAATGTATAGGACCTTTTTTTGTGAGAAATCTCATTCTGAACAAGTTTACCTATGTTCATTTAGTCCTAAAATCGCGTACTTCTCAAGATATTTGCATTCAAAATAAAAAAAAACACGAAAAAGCAAATATATATATTTTTTAAGTCACTTTTCCGGAAAAACCAATGGGATAATCGGAAAAATGTATAGAACCTTTTTTTTGTAGGAAGTTGTATTCTGAACATGTTTACTTATATTCGTGTAGCCTTAAAAACGCGCACTTTTCGAGATATCTACGTCCAAATGAAAAAAAAACACGAAAAAATGTATACATATATGTATATATTCCAAAAATCATGTCTTTTCTACGCATAAGCAAACAATTGTTCTAAAAGTTGAGTACTTACTTCCTATGTAGAGAAACTGCTGTTCAAAATTTTTCTCCAAAACAGCGTTTTTTTTCCTAATTTGAGTGGACTATCTGTGATTATCTGACTTATTGATAATGTTCAAATTTACTTTTAGATATTTCTGTAGTGGTAACATTTACTATTTAGGTTAGGTTTCTGTTTGCTTTCACTCAATCAAATGTTATATTAATGTTTTCTCACATAGAGGAACTGTTATGATACAATTCAGAAACAATGTATGTTAAATGTGTTCTTTAGAGTTGGAGTTTGTTTTTACCTAAGTTTAATTTTTAGGAGCTTCACAGAGATAAAACAGCTTCTAACCTATCCTCCAGAAGGAAGAGGCAGGATCTCCATAAATACAGAGGATTATGTGTGTCTAGCACAAGACCAGTTTTTAAATGATGTGATCATCGATTTCTATCTGAAATATTTAGTGGAAAATCTGCCGGCAGAACAAAAACCGAAGGTGCACATTTTCTCCACATTTTTTTACAAAAGGTTGACTACAAAACCCACCAAAGCTTCAAGGTAAGTAATTTTGAACGGTTTTTTAAGCAAACAAACTTCTAATATCTGTTATCTAGTAAATTTTGTTTCAATATTACATTTGAGATTTGACACAAGAATCATTGTTGCCGACTGACCAATTTAATGAATTAGTTATTTATGTCATTGTCGCCAACTGTGATTTATTATCGTTGTTACCAACTGTAATTTGTTGTAGTTGTTGCCAACTGTAGTTTGTTAACTATTGTTGCCAACTGTACTTTCTTAACAATTGTTGCCAACTGTACTTTCTTAACAATTGTTGCCATGTGTAATTCTCATTGTTGTCAACCGTAATTTTATGCCATCGTTGCCAACTTTTATTGCAATAATTAACTTTTGTCAGTGTTACTAATGTGATTTTACAATATTGTCAATAATTGTTATTACTGTTGCTAAATAATTATATTGTTTGTGATGTTTTATTAGGCTTTGTTAATCTATAATTTAAATTGATTATGAATTCTTCAGGTGTAGTATATTTGTAGTTTTATTTCACTCCAGTGTTGCCAACTGTAGGGAAATATTACTAGTGTTGTCAGTATTGTCAAATGCAGAAAGTAGTGTTTATAGTGTTGACCAGTATTTCCAACTGCACAGTGATTACTCTTATAGTGTGGTCAGTGATGCCTCATGACAAATATTATTAAGTATACAAGGTGGACTAACAAAGGTTGCCCATTATTTTATTTCATTAAGGTGTAATTATCAGATGTTTTTAATCTACCAAGCCATTGAATTAATAAAAATTACATAATAATATAACATCAAATTTTGTAATACTGATAAAATTATATTTAATAAAAAACTTGATAAATTTACACACTGCACACAAAATTAGTAACTAATAACATAGTATATTGACAAAGTAGTCCAGTCAACACAAAAATAGGAGGTATAGAAAAATAATTTAAGAATAGATGTTTTGCTTTCTCATTCAGGTGTCAAAAAAAAAAAACTGATGAGTTTGTGAATTTGGTTGGTCCAAAGTTAATGGCAGGATGTTTATTAGTCAACAACAGGAATGACTTTAGAAGATGTGTTATCGCGTAAACCTTTTCACTCATATATTATTGTGACAAATGGATAAATAGCGCAAAAGAAATTTTCTTCTGCGTAAATAGTGTGATGTTTCTCTTCCACTCTACGTCATCTCGTTTCTGTGGGTTTTCGGAATGCGGATATATTTGCGTGATGGTACTACCTTTGCATTCTCTGAAATTTCTTGTGAAAAACTCGAAGAAATATTATTTAAACTTAAATCTAACGCCATGGGTTCTGATGGTTTTAATATTAAAATTATTTTATACATTATCCCATATCTTAGTAATCATTTAACTTATATTATAAATAAGTGTCTCTTAGAAGGTATTTTTCCTTCAGCTTGGAAAGAAGCTAATGTAATTCCTGTGGCTAAAAAGAACTGTCCCACACTTATTAATCATTTTCGCCCCATTAGCTTATTGCCTGTCCTATCTAAGGTATTAGAAAAGGTAGTGTATGAGCAGGTAAATAACTACTTGAATAATAATTTGATTTTACCCATTTCGCAGTCTGGATTTCGTGCCCGACATAGCACGTCTACAGCTTTATTGCAAGTTTCTGATGACATATTCACTGCTTGTGATAATAGTCAGAACTGCTGCTTGATACTACTCGATTATAGCAAGGCATTTGATACCCTTGATCACGCCACCCTGTGTGCGAAATTAAAATATTATGGATTTGGTATTACGGCAACTTCTTTCTTTCGTAATTATCTCAGTAATCGTCGTCAAAAAGTAATATTAAATGATGAAATTTCTAACACTGTTTTTATTACAAAGGGTGTGCCACAGGGTAGTGTTTTAGGACCTCTGTTATTTTCTATATACACAGCGGATCTCAGCAAATGCCTACAGTTTTGCTCTTCTCATCAGTATGCGGACGATACTCAGTTATACTATTCTTTTTCCTTATCTGACTTAAATACTGCCGTACTAAATATTAACTGTGATCTAGATAAGATATCTAAATTTTCGGCTGATCATGGTTTGGTTTTAAATGAGGGGAAAACGGAATTACTGGTGTTTGGTAGGCACAAGGCTCAAATTATTAATAATCCCAGTTTTAAATTAGTTTTAATTAATCAGCACTTACAACCAGTCAATGCTTGCAAGAACCTTGGTGTTTGGTTTGACACAGATTTGAGATTTGTAAAACATGTAAGTACCCTTATACAAAAATCAATTAGTAAACTTAAACTTTTGTATATGCATAAGGATATTCTCAGTACAGAAGTAAAATTGAAATTAACTGATTCATTAATATTGTCGTCCATTTCTTACTGTGACACTGTTTACTGGCCAGCTATTTTAAATCGTGATAAGGAATCTCTTCAGAGGATTCAAAATGCTTGTATAAGATTTTCATATAACTTAAGAAAATTCGATCACATTACTTATCATTTCAAACAATCGAAATGGTTAAACCTCTCAGAGCGCTTCGAATGTCATATGGCCTGTTTAATTTTCAAAATAATTAAATATCAGATACCTACTTATTTACTTATTAAGTTAAAAAAAGGCACCGATACCCATCAGCGTGCTACACGCCATTGTACTCAATTTACTGTTCCCAAGCACAAATCTGCCTTGTTTCAACGTTCGTTTAGTTACACAGCCGTAAAACTGTACAATTCTATTCCTCGTAATATTAAATACTGCACTAATATCACCAAATTCAGAAAAGAGATCACAACTTTAATTATTAATAAGCGCATTATATAAATAAGTATTAATTATCTTTTTTCTTTTTTTGTGTTCCTTATTTCACATGTTTGCTAATATTATTTCAGTTCTCATATTGTATATTGTATATTTTGTTCTCAATTTTTTACTTGTGGGTGGTTATATGGAAGAGCACTTGCGTGAATATCGCCACCCATCTTTGAGCCATTTGTTTTGCTTGTAAATTTGAACGAAAAAATAAAGACATTATTATTATTATTATTATTATTATTATTACTATTTTTTTTTATTAAAATTGAAAATCAAGATGGCGGACCATTTTTTTCGTTTATGTTCCGATACGACTGAAAATCGATATCTGTGGGTTTCCGGGGACGCGGATTACGATTTTTTATCAAAATTGAAAAATCAAAATGGCTCCGCCAAGATGTCGTACCATTTTTTCATTTATAATCCGATACGACTGAAAATCGATATCTGTGGGTTTTCGGGGACGCAGATTACGATCATTTAATCAAAATTGAAAAATCAAAATGGCGGCGCTAAGATGGCTGACCATTTTTTAATTTATGATTCGATACGACTGAAAATCGATATCTATGGATTTCCGGGGAGGCGGATTACGATTTTTTATCAAAATTGAAAAATCAAAATGGCGCCGCCAAGATGGCGGACCATTTTTTTCACTTATGATCTTATGATCCGATTTAGTTTTGTAAAGTAAAAAGAAGAACAATCATTTGAACAAATTAAAAAAATTTTAAATGAAAAATGGTTGAAAAAAAATTTTTATGAAACCGCAAAATTTTAAGCAATTTGTTTTTTTTGCTATTGAAATTTTGACTTGATATGTTCTGTGATTGTTAACATCCATAAAGAGCATATTGCTCCAGAATTGTATCTAAATCGATACATTGTTATTGAAGCTATATTAAATTGTTTACAAAAGTTATATACTGGCTTCTTTATTATTATTATTTTTTTTAGAGGCTAAGTACAAAATTTGACCCTTTCGTGCCTGGATCCGGATAAACACGCAAATACGTCATGTGCCAGACACCAGAACTGATAATACACGCAAACATTTAGCCATGGTTTAGAAACTGGAGTTGAACAAACTCGCGTTAAAGTAGTATATTTATTAGACAAATAAAACACATTGACACTTTTTTTTACAATACATACTAGTAGTACAAGATCCGGCATAAGAAGTTAATACCCTCATCTGTTATTCATATAAGAAATAGTTTTTATGAAAGATAATATGTAGGCTAATAGATTGCGACTAGATTGCCTCGCCACATTTTGACCCCATGGCATTTAATTTGAAAAAAATTAATTTTTGCTTTTTTTTGTCAGGCGAAATCGAAATTTTATCTCTAAACGTATATAGCAGCGAAACCATTAATCCTACAGGAATTTTTCAACAAAGCAAATTCACCATCATTTTATAATCTTTCTAATAAATCTCAGCCAGTTTTTCCTAGAATCAACGTTTATCTAGATATTCGCAAGAGATGAGAAAAAAACACGTTTCCTTGGAAAATGTAAATTTACAGTTGTATCGCTCCTTGCGTCCTTATTTTTTGTCGTAGCGCAAAAAATAAAAAGAGACTTGTGGCTTATTAAATTCTCTACAAATTCGTTAGGTCACAGTTTTTTGCCGTAGGAGCCACCGTTTAGGAGTTAGGGATGTTTTAAGCAAAAAAGTGCAAGACACCGCCATCTTAAAAGGCCCGTCGGGCCCAAACCAAGAGTCACAGTAAAATTTGGAATGTGGCAAAACGTTCCTCACATTAAGTAGTTTTCCTTTTGGGAGTTTTTATTTTTGAGCTATTTCACACGGATTCCGAGTTACGGGCGAAAAACCGTTTTCAGAGATGCGCCATCCGAAGAGAAATTTTCGTCGAAAACCCGACATCTAAATATACTCATATTTTTAAAAATATGATACCGTGACGCCCGTACCATGTCGATACAGAAAGAGGAAGACTTGTAGTTGACGAATCAAAATTGACATTTTTGGCATTTTTCGTTTGACGTTTCTCGATCGCGATTTTGTGTTAGAAGAGTGTCTTTCGCCCCTCTCTTTCCGTCGCAAAAGAAGAGATAGTCAACCTTCCCCTGTTAATAACTAATCAACCATAAATAATACAACAACGAAAGATAACTTAACAGACGTAGAATTTAATTCTAAATCGACCTGCACCTGTCCTGCCCTTAAAAAAAGCCTTTGTTATTGCAAATTTGCAAAAAGTGTAGAATTTTACTTCAAAACCCTGTTACAACAGTCGAGCTATCTTTTATTTTTTGCCCTACGACAAAAAATAAGGACGCTAGGAACGATACAACTGGAAATTTACATTTTCCAAGGAAACGTGTTTTTTTCTCATCTCTTGCGAATATCTAGATAAACGTTGGTTCTAGGAAAAGACTGGTAGGGATCTATTAGAAAGATTATAAAATGATGATGAATTTGCTTTCTTGAAAAATTCCTGTAGGATTAATGATTTCGCTGCTATATACATTTAAAGACAAAATTTCGATTTCGCCTGAAAACATTTTTTTCAAAATAAATGTCATCGGGTCAAGATATGGGTAGGCAACCTAGTCGCGATTTATTAGCCTACATGTTATCTTTTATATAAACTATTTCTTATCTGAATAACAGATGAGGGTATTAACTTCTTATGCCGGATCTTATATAGTTGTTTCAATTTTGAACTGTAATTTTACGCGAAATATAATGACATCTAAGAAATATTTGACACATGAAGATTTGCTTGGTATTCTTATGAACAGTGGCGACGAGAATGAGTGTTTTGATGAAAATACAGATGAATTTAGGTACCGGAGCCGTAATGCATATGCTTCCCGCCCCAGTCCGACGGGTAAATCTCTCTGATCCGCTTCAATCCTGAAAGGGTTAACATAGGTCTTGTATATCTAGATCTGTTCGAAATTGCCTTGCGAATAATCTCCATTTTCTATTTGCGCAATACAACCGATAGGATCGGAGATATTTGCGAGAAATTGAGAAAGAAATGATGTTTTGTGATTTCAATTGTTAAAATGAATATGGTCCCGACCTCGTTCGGAGTCCAAAACTTGCAGTCATACTTCTTTATACATATATTTCAGATTCTAGGAAAAAAATTTCACTCCCCATACACGTACTTTCTTTATTTTGATTTTTGGCTCTATTTTGAACAAAAAAATAAGTTTTTTACTTCCACGATGTGGAAGCCAAAATGGATGCCTTCATCGGATATAGTTTCAGCCCCAAACAAGAAAGTTATGATGGCCTGTATTTCCCGAAAATTATTCATGTCGATGAATTTCTTTTTGAATCTTCCTTAATTCACGGCTAGAGTGATTTCATTGGCCTATTAGCTTTCATGCGTCATTGAAGAACAATGTTTTAGGTTAAAGTGTTTGATCCAAATTGTAGATTTTGAATTTCTTGATTCATTTATTTTCTCCTTTCAGAAAGTCTCAGCCTGCTGAACTAGACCCAACATTAACAGCAGCCCAAAAAAGACATGCCAGAGTAAAAACTTGGACAAAAAATGTAAATTTGTTTGAAAAAGACTTCATCATTGTACCGATAAATGAAAATGCCCATTGGTTCCTTGCTATTATTTGTTTTCCTGGCATGGATGGTACTCAAACGTGGGACGGCAAACCCTACACTGTCGAAGTGAAGCCTAGATCGAAAAGTAAGGATTTTTATTATTGATGTAGGGAAAAATACCTCTTTTTTTTGTTTTTAGAAAAAATTTCAACAGCCAACATTGCTAACTTATTAATCACTGCTGTAAAGCAAGAAAAAGTAGAAAAGCCAATTATCTGTGAAGATCCAGAATTGAGTGATAAAGATGAAGCTGAAGGCGACGATAGCGAGTTGGAGTCTGATGATTCTGAGGAACTTCCACTTTCACAATCCACTGTTACATCGACTACCACAACAGTACCAACACCACCAACCCCACCAACACCACCTACTCCACCAACTCCAACTAGACAACCTAAAGAACCTAGACCTCCAATAAAGCAGTAAGTACAAATGTGTTTTAATAAATTATGTAAATATAACTTTATGATTACTTATTAGTACAATAAAATAGTTCGCAGGGTCGTGACATTTTAGGTATTGATCTTCCTTTTTTGTAATTTAACTTAAGCCTTCGATTGTGCATCAACTCGTATATTATGGTTAGTAAATTAAAATATCATAATTTCTCTGGGAACAATATTCAGCGTATAGAATCTTATTTAAGACTGTCAACAACAAATTTTCGATCCATTACTTATGGAGTACCTCAAGGATCGGTGCTGGGGCCTATGTTATTCTTAATCTATATTAATGATATATCAACTAGTAACTTCAGCACTTATATCATCATGTTTGCTGATGAGACTACTGTAATTAACAAAAATGTAAGTACATTAAAAACATTACTAGCAGATGCACAATCGAAAGTCACAAATTGATTCCATGCCAGTCAATTAAGTCTTCTATTACTCTAAATGTGTAAAATTTCTTGGAATTATTTAGATCAAAGATTAATTTGGTATAATCAAGTTATATTGTTTGCAATAAAATATCCATATTAGTAGGTATGCTTTTAGAGGGCAGAATATTTACTAACGTAATATTTTGTGGAACTCTCTATACATTTCCTTAATTATACAGATTCGGAAAGTGTTTGTTTTGGTATTGCACTAATTTCAACGATTTAACTGACCGCCCACAATAAAGACGTCTACCAGTACTCTAGCAGCGGTGAAGAGTGACACGCCCCATCAAGAGAATCTATACATGATTGCTTGCTTCACTCTCGCTTGCTCTTATTGCCATACCAAAACCAACACTTTCCGATTCTGTATAAGGAATAACAAACCAGATAAATTACAAGCCTGGGTGCATTAAGTGCAATAACTATGTATTGTCACAAAACGCTAAAGCTTCCATTACAACAAACACCAGCTGAAAGACTTATTCCTACTCAAAGGAGCTCTCGTGCCAGCCACTCCACGCTACTTGCAGACAGCAGTTTCGAGCTGTTGGCTCTCGTCAGTGCGAGGTAGGTCCAGAATGGCTGTAACGAGACCGTTGATCACTCTTGGTCATGACTAGATTTATAAAACCATGACATGCAACAAAAATGGTAGGCTCCATCTAGCGGCTGATGTCCATTGCAATAGAAGTAGTAGTAGCCCTGACATGGTCATAGTTAGTAGGCATGCTTTTAGAGGGCGGAATATTTACTAACATAATATTTTGTCGAACTATACATTTCCTTAAATATATAAGGAATTTTTATTCCTTACATATTTAAGAGGAGACAACACCAATCACAAAGTTCCATCGGTAAAGATAAAGCTGAAGTGGGGCGAAGGGTAGGCAGTGCGGCTATTATAGGGCATCTGCACGTGACGTCACAGCTAACCTCAAAAATATGTGTTTCTTAAGATTTAAGAGTGTTACGCAGCTATTATTGAAATTTCTGCCAGGTTCCGGTATTTTCAACTAAAATTTAATTCAGTGTAAATGAAGTTCTAAACACTTTATCCTAATAAGATAGGACCCTTTTTGTAGGTGATTAGCAGTCTATTTTTATTAATCAACAATATTGAAAAATTATTTACGTGAATTTTTAAATATTTGCTTGGAGCCAGTACGGCTCCAAGATAAAAATGCGAATGCAAACATTAAAAATAAGAATAAACTTGAGAAACTTAAAATTTAAGGTTATGTTGGATACATGATGCAGATGTCCTATTGTAGTGCTGTAGGTGGCACCATCTATTAAAAAGCACTGTACTAAAAATCTTGACTAGGAAAAAGCAGTTTTCAGCCAAACGGCGGTATTTTTGTAAGTAAATCTTCTATTGAAGAAAGTTTTTAGCTAAAATTTGTTTATTACGTAGAATTCTCTTCACACTTCGTAATAAACAAATTTTAGCTAAAAACTTTCTTCAATAGAAGTGTAGTATTCGTTTACTTAAAAGAATATCTTTTTTTCAGTTTAATAACGCCAGCCGTTTGGCTAAAAACTGCTTTTTCCCAGTCAAGATTTTTAGTACAGTGGTTTTTAATAGATGGTGCTACCTACATCAGCATCTGCATCATGTAACCAACATAACCTTAAATTTTAAGTTTTTCAAGTTTATTCTCATTTTTAATGTTTGTATACACATTTTTGCAAATATTTAAAAATTCACGTAAATACTTTTTCAATATTGTTGATTAATAAAAATAGACTGCTAATTACAGGTTGGATTTTCAACCTACAAAAAGAGTTCTATTTTATTAGGACAAAGTATTTAGAACTTCATAAACATTACACTGAACTAGATTTTAGTTGAAGATACGGGAACCAGGCAGAAATTTTAGTAACAGCTGCATAATACTCTTAAACCTTAAGAAACACATATTTTTGAGGTTAGCTGTGACGTCACGTGCAGATGCCCTATAATAGCCACACTGCCTTCGCCCCACTTCAGCTTTAGCTTTACCGATGAAACTTTGTGATTAGTGTTGTCTCCTCTTAAGGAAACGTATAGAGGAGAAATATTACATTAGTAATTACTAACGTAATATTTTGTCGAATGTCTCTATACATTTCCTTAAATATACGTTAGTAAATATTCTGCCCTCTAAAAGCAACTATGCCCATGTCAGGGCTACTGATACTTCGATTGCAATGGACATTGGCCGCTAGATGGG
The DNA here is from genome assembly GCA_936432065.2 of Rutpela maculata. NCBI lineage: Eukaryota > Metazoa > Arthropoda > Insecta > Coleoptera > Cerambycidae > Rutpela > Rutpela maculata. The sequence goes on from OW386289.2 coordinate 138,013,920, forward strand.
GCCTACCATTTTTGTTGCATGTCGTGGTTTTATAAATCTTGTCTTTTGAGTAGGAATAAGTCTTTCGGCTGGTGTTTCTTGAAATCGAAGCTTTGGCGTTTTGTGACAATACATAGTTTTTGCACTTAACGCAGCCAGGCTTGTAATTTGTAATCCAGCTTTTGGCAGAGCATTAATCCGGAGAATAGCTGTTGGTTGCAGTCTGGTTTTTTATTCCTTATCAAAAAATGGGTCCAAATCTATTTTAGCAACAGCATTTCATGCTTTAATTTAAACAAAAAATATATTGTCCAATATTGATATGGGGTCATGCGTCCTATCAGCACAGCAAAATTTTTTCTTTCTTCAACCGTCAGAAAAACATGACATTTCATAACTTATTTCATGACATTAAAGTTTGACTTTTTAGACAGCTGTGCGCGTTGCCAATAACAATGGAGGTAAAAATACTTTTTCTAACTCTGTGAGCGGCAGAAAATGTAGTATCTATAGCAACGCGTATTTTATTTAATATGCCGACCATGTGATATTGACATAATGCGTTTTTGGTTATGAAATTCGAGATTTTTTATCTTTATTTTTTTTTTATAGCTAATCGACGTTTGAAGAAATAAAAATAGCATGTTTTAATCAGAGTAAAAGCCACTTGTGACTCCTCTGTAATTGCCGGACTCAATTCGTTCGTCTAGCAACCTACTACAGACTCATCACAAAAGTATCACTTTTACTCCTAATACAACAATATACAATTTCAGGTTGTAGCTTCTTTTATCTTCAGTGATATTAACAAAAAAAATTTAAACAATTTTTTATTGATTTTTAAAAATTTTTTTATAAACAAATTCACACTTTTTCATTAATATTTTGACCAAAAATAAAAATTATTAGCATATGTTAAAAGCTCATAAAGAAAGAATTAATTTTAAACCCCGAAGTTTTTCCCTCGCCAATTAGGAATCAAGATATGACAATGGGCAAAATATTGGTGAGAAAAGTGAATTTGTTAAAAAGAAAAAGAAAAATGGTGTAAAAATTTTAAAAAACATATTTTTGTTACTATCACTGAAAAGAAGATAAAATAAGCTACAATCTGAAAAAAAAAATTTTGCTCTGCGACTTGCTGCTCTTAAACAATCGATGATTCAATTTTTGACTTTGCTTTTGTTTTTTATTCGTTGTTGTCAATGTACCAACTTGAAATTTGGTATGACGATTTAGCTCCATTAGAGGCATCATTTTCTAAAATTTCGTCAAAATAATTACATCATTGTTTAAGTTATCATCAATTGTTTAAAAATGGCTGCTCTTTATTCTTATTTATTGCAACTTATCAAATTAATCAAAAAGGTTCGGATAAATCTAGTTTGCTCCTGAATTTTATTATGAGCAATCTCTTTTTTTATTCACTGCGATACGAGCTATGCAACCAGAGATATTTAAGAAAAGCTGTGAAAAAAACACAAATGTCAACATTCTTTTGTTTAAACAAATGACTTGCGGTACAAAGATTTAATCCAAATCTTTTTACTACAACTCCTTGTAATGTTTCCGACAAGTTCCAGCAAAAAAATTGCTATTGTAAAACAATTCCCTACAAACTTTAATGATACTCCACTAGATTATTTCAATAATAATTCTCTCTCAGAATACCGTTTCCTTGCCGAGTGTCGTAGGTCAGGTATGAATATATTTGCTTACAGGCTCAAGGTACTAATTATTGATTTTTTGTTAGTGTCCATACCTTGTATATTTTCTCCCTTAAAAGTGTATCGGGTTTTCTTCCTGGCAATTAGTGCCAATCACATTCCAAATATTTTCCTCCATCGTTTTTTTTTTCCGTATTTTTCACTAAAAATATCGCAGTTTTCTTCCTTGACAATTGTATTAATTACATGCCAAATGTTATTGTCTTTACTGTCAGAGTCAAATATGGGTTTTATTTTTGGTATCTTAACTTTCTTCAATAGCATGGATAGTTCTTGAGCTATCCACGGAAAATATGTTTTGTGACCATTTTTTCAAAATGGCGTCTCGACCATGCACAGTAAAGGTACCTTCTTTTAACTAGGTTCCATATGAGAAATCTCTTGACTTATTTATTTTGGAGTTGCTACCTTGCTTCTATTTTATTTTACTGGGCTAGAGTTCAAAAATTAATTTGTTTTTGTCTATCAAACAAACACAATTTGTTTGGGCAGCGTATCTTTAAAAATTTTGTTGGGCAGTTTATATGACTCAGTTTTTATTGTCCAGTGTATGTGGATAATTCAGACTTCAGTATCGCCAACTGTAGGTATATAATAATGCATTTGACCTACATTTGATGCTTGCACGGCAGTGTTGCCAGCTTAGGCTGATGATTCATGGATCAATAATTAACAATTTTGTTAGCTTGTTCAGGTAGCTATTGATTAATATGTGGCATTTTTAATTATACGATCAGATAACTCGTTTTGTTTATGAAGGGTAAATTAAGTACTGATAACATTTTGAATTGAGAGGGAACAAAATAGAAGTTTTGTGGATTAGGTGTGATGATGATTACTATGAAATGAGAATTTATGATTTTAGCATTTATGTTTTCCCAAAGTTAGGTTTTAGGCTTTTCTTATATATTTTTTTTAAATTTTAGTATCATTCAGTGTTGCCAACTGTAGAACACACTAAATTATAGTGTGGTCAATGTCGCCAAATAAAGAATTTCATATTCAGATAAGAATTTTGTTTTCTTTTTAATTAAATCAACTCTTTAATATCGAGAAATACATTTAGTATCTATTGTACTATGTTTAAAAGAACAAAAAATTATTTAGTGCAATGTTGCCAACTGAATATAAGTGTATGTCAAGATAGCCAACATAATTTTTACGGTATACAGAAGTGTTGCACCATGTATAACACTGTTGCCAATTTCAGTTGATGACCATATCCACAAGTGCTACAACTTGTGTAATATGTTTTGTTTAATGAAAAAAAAAATGTTTTAAATTAAAATTTTTAGGTAGTATTACTAAATTGCGTTAAAAATGTTTTTGCGGCGATAACAAATTTTACTTTAATTTTACTAAAATAAATAATTTAGATTTCATACGTCACAAAAATTCTTGTAATATCAGCATAGATGCGGTTTTGACACACTTCAATAATTTCAATATACCTACTGGGAACTGGAAGTAAATAATTGGAAATGAGTTATTAATTATTTTGAGCAGTGATGCCAACTGTGTAAGATGTGAGGCCTGCATTATAATGCTCGGAAGTGTTGCAACTTTTATTGTTACTGTTGCCAACTGTATGTGAAGGAACTCTATTTACTCCAAAATTTTAATTCTATTAACAATTAATATTTTGACGTAAGGTGTAGCATTAATAACATCTTCAATATGTTCATAATGAGAATGATCTATTTTAAGCAACTTGAATAGGGGATGCTGGCAGGAATGTTAACTATACCTTTAATTTATCAGGGTTGCCATCACGCGGAATACAAAAATCGAGTTACTAAAAAATATATTGGAAGGGAAAGGGGGTTGCTTGTTCAGACATTTTGTTCTGTTGACTCTTCATGTTGCTCTTTTTATCCCAAAAATTAAATCAGGAATTGCATCAAAAATAAGTTTTCTGGTTATAAAGGCGAGTATGTGGACATGAGTAATGTAATGTGTAATATGAATTTTCGCACGAGCACGCGGTGAATGCTACCGCGAAATCTTCGGATCCACTCAGTCAACAAATGGGCAGGTACTCATAGTCGGTTTTATTTTTGTGTTCGTTTATTTAGTCATGGAAAGTGAAAGTAAAATACGAACATTGCGAAGCCGTCGTTTGTTGGATGTAAAGAAAAAAATGTTCAGAATTGATGTTGAATTTCGAGTTGTCAACAAATAAGTGAATTATTCACTTATTCGCGAAAGGATGTCCACACACGCACCTCATAGTTAAAGAAGTTCAAACGTGTAATTTCCAAGCACAAGCCCTTTGTGTTTATTGCCGAGTTTGTAGCAGTTGATGCACCATATTCGATAGCATTATCCAAAATGTTCACATCTACTTATTGTGTGCAAGTGTAAAAATGTTCAGTGAAAAATATGCTAAATGAAATCACAAAAAAGGAGCAGTATCTAATCTAATCAGTATGTAATGCTGCGGAAGCTATGTGGCTTTTTCGGAAACTCATCGTTACGAGCATTTTCTATGCGTTGATTAATTCTATCGAACTTACATAACGACAAAATAGACTTCTGGCATATGTCAGTCCGTCGAGTTGGCCATGGTTCGGGATGTAAAAATCAGCGAAATTATATCATCATTACAAGGCTAATTTTTTTTGTGTGTACACATTTTATGTTTAGAATGAATGAAATAAGATCGCCAGAAAGTGTGGGCCGTCAGGGGCACAGCCAGAAAGGTCAAAGATGTAAAAAAAGGGAGTTGTATAACATGATCGTTACAAGCTTTTTTTAGGCTGAGCATGTTTATTTAAATGTTTTGAACCCAGAAAAAAATTCCCAGAAAGAAACTCCAGTCACTAAGGCTATCCAGAAAGAAAATGTTTAGGATTTTTGAAGAAAATTGGATTTTTTTTCGCATATTTCATCTCAGAACTCTTAAACTCATCTGCTCTGGCAAGTTCTCTGGCTCCTTTTTAAAACGTAAATATAAGCTCCTTCAACGATAGAATAGCCTCCCCAGAAAGTTCTTAGTGTTAACAAAAGTACCATAGGTTCTTAAATATACAGGAATTTAATACTTTCGCCTAACTTGATTTCCTACCGTGCCTCAGATGTATCATTATTACCTTTCTGGCTGCGCCTCCTGACGGCCCACACTTTCTGGCGATCTTATTTTATTCATTCTTAACATAAAATGTGTACACACGAAAAAAAATGAGCCTTGTAACGATGACATAATTTCACTGATTTTTAGCCAGTGTTCGTGTAACGCACCTAAAGTGTAAAATTTTTTTCTAAAGCAAATGCTTTAAATGAGCAAAAAAATTTGAGCATCTAGGTAATGCTACATCTTAACGAAAAACTGTATTTGAGATAATTTTTTTAAATTACTGGCTAATTAGAGCAACAAAATGGCGACCTTTTTATATAAAAAATATAAATACGCATATTTTTCCGTCATAACTTCTTTATTTCTTATGCTATAGGAACGAATGAAAAGTAATTTGAAAGCGCAATTAATTGTCTTTAATTTCATTTCTTAGCATGCGTGATGTAGGTGTCACAATTTCTGAGATATTTAACATTTAAATAAGCGAAATTCATTATTAGTTTATGAGCTTTATTTTTGGTCTCTACCCTTTTTTTCAATAATATTTATTGAGATTTTTTGAAAAGGAAAAAAAATTACGTTTTATAGAAAACACCTTTATAGTTTAAACTGTATTTTTTCTAAAGCAAGTGCTGTATACAAACGAAAAAATTTGAGCATCTACGTCATGTTATATATTAATGAGAAACAGTGTTTGAAATTCCTTTTTTTTAATTACTGGCTAATTACAGTAACAAAATGGCGACGTTGTCATTAAAAAAAATGTGTAGACGCACATTGCTTCGATCATAACTTCTTTGTTTTTTATGCTACAAAAACAAATAAAAAAACAGTTGAAAGCTTAAATAATAACCTATTATTCTACCTATTAGCATCCTTGATGTAGGTGTCACAGTTTCTGAGATATTTAACTCTCACTCTAAATAATTATCTTATGAACACTTGGATGTCAAATGTAAACTTAAATATCTCCGAAATTATTAATCCTACATCAATAAACAAAAAATATAATTAATTCCCAGTTTGTACTTTCTGTAATTGGTCTGTAATATTTTTTCGATAAAGTAATACTTTTCGAGATACTTGTCGAAAGCCGTTTGGAAATACCTTTTTTTTTTTGAGCTAAAATCGCAATTCGTTATAACTTAAAAACTATCAATTTATGTGAAAAATCATATAGAACCTTTTCCTCTTAAAATTTGATTCTACTTCAGCTCCAATAAATATATATATTTTTTAAGTACCACCCACTGAGAGGGGTTGGCATCCGCCCCCTATAAATTAGCAAGCCCCCGCACAATATAGAAACTTTTCTGTGAAGCATTTACTATTATACTGCCAAAAACGAACGAAATCTGTTCAATATGACATTATTCCGAAGTTTTGCATATTTGTACTAGGTACTGTACTATAAGATGACTGTCATGGTCAATGTCTTCGGCGGAGAAATTAAAGTTGAAAATATTTTGAATATTTTCAAAGTACTTTTTAAAAAGTATGTGATTCACATTTCCATGACCACCATATACTTTCACTCTCATATCCTGGACCAAAATATATTTTTCTAAGTAAAAATTTGGTGTTTCTTCGAATTGTTACCCAGTTGTGCCTAATGTCTTATCGAACTCATAACGGTCCTTTTGGACTAGTCTGTGGCTCTGAAGTCTCAGACTCTTGAAAATGTCCTTAGATGAAATTTTTCCCTAAGTCGAATTTTTTATTTTGTCTTCGACTTAGGTCAATTCTGGAAGGTTCTACAACAGGAACATGAAAATAGTATTTTTATCGAACTCATAACGGTCCTTTTGGACTAGTCTGTGGCTCTGAAGTCTCAGACTCTTGAAAATGTCCTTAGATGAAATTTTTCCCTAAGTCGAATTTTTTATTTTGTCTTCGACTTAGGTCAATTCTGGAAGGTTCTACAACAGGAACATGAAAATAGTATTTTTATCGAACTCATAACAGTCCTTTTGGACTAGTCTGTGGCTCTGAAGTCTCAGACTCTTGAAAATGTCCTTAGATGAAATTTTTCCCTAAGTCGAATTTTTTATTTTGTCTTCGACTTAGGTCAATTCTGGAAGGTTCTACAACAGGAACATGAAAATAGTATTTTTATCGAACTCATAACGGTCCTTTTGGACTAGTCTGTGGCTCTGAAGTCTCAGACTCTTGAAAATGTCCTTAGATGAAATTTTTCCCTAAGTCGAATTTTTTATTTTGTCTTCGACTTAGGTCAATTCTGGAAGGTTCTACAACAGGAACATGAAAATAGTATTTTTCGTTAAAAAGATGAAAACGTGCGATTTTCTCGACTTTTGCTATTCCAAATCCAATCGGGATCTCAAAAATATGTAATGTGAGGTTTTTCCATAAAAATTTTGTATGTTCGAGAGATGCATAGCATATATCAAATTCGGGGGTTTCGCTCTTCGATTATTAGTAGCTCTGTCCTGATCGGTGCAGATTATGGCATACTTATTTATTGCTCTTTGCTTTTATATTTTTATTTTTGTTCATGTTAACCACAAATTGATGTTTTTCCAGTAATAATAATTATTATGATATAGTTTTTGTTAAATAATTATGAGTATCATGTCAATCAAATTTCTATTAAACTCTGTTATAACTATTCAAGTTGACCATTTTCGTTAGAAATGTGATGAGAGGAACCAGCCGGAACTCTATTAAAAATCAGGATCGTTTTAATAATTTTTTTTTCATCACTAAAGATAATGAAATGAATTGTTGTAAGGGTGTTTGTTTATTTTATATTTTTTACAGTGGTTCTTGCTCAGCAATTTTCTTTTTGGCATTTGTTAGAAAGTCAAACCACATTACAACTTTAAAAAATCGATTAAAACTCAAACGTAAACACAACATATTAGACAACACCTTCAAATCTAGATCTAGGCCAACCAGAAGAGAGTTTACATATTTTAAAAACGCAGACAACATGCATCATCTGCCCACATTGCCAGTGTTGGAGGATCAAACTCAGGACACAACAGACATTGTGACTATAAGCCTACTTGCCACTAACACACTTTAGCCCACTGCTCTACCATGCAAGTACAATAATTACATGTTTTAATTCCAAACAATTAACTTTGAAGATATGTAAAATAGGTACATCTATACTGATTGTCTCAGAATTACGTTTACAGGCAATATTTCCATTATTTGAAAAGAAAAAGGTATAAATTAAAAAAACCTGCAAAAGGTATGGAAGACTCTGCCCCATAACACCTCTGGACTGTGTTGGCTCTTGCCTTTTTTTTTTCAAATGTCACTGTATAGATAGAGCCTGAAAATACATCCCCACGTCATTCTGAGCGCAGTGATGTACCATAACTTCGTACGTTACAGTTTATAAATATGTAATATTGCAAGGTAATGAAAAGAGCTGTACACGGTGCAGCCATCTTTAGCACAAAGTTAAGAGGGGACAATGCCAGTATTACGAAGCTGTTATTTTTTAGAACAATGTTGTGTTTACCGATGAAAAAGTTTTTCGGTCTTGTAATGACGGACATATGTACAAAATATTAGGTTACATTATTTACACAATAAATACAATCGCAGTTATGTGCAGTCGTATCTGTGAATTTTTCAACGTCAATTTTTGCATTTGTTATAAATTGAAATCATTCCCATCGAATGGTTTAAAAAGGTAAAAAAAAAAACAAAAATACCTATGTTTTTCTTCTGGATTAACATTATTCAGATACCTTACTTATGACATTTCACAATCAATGTCACTTTTTTATAACCTATATGATAATAAAAAAATCTAAATTCCAAAAAGACTGATTCACATCACTTAATATTAGTAAAAACTGGATTACTCGACTATTAAAGTGTACGGGATTTTATTGCACAGAAGTGTACATCACAAGCAATATATGAGCTAGTAAACTCTACATGTGAAGGGTTTCAAGAAAACATAGTTTAGCCATATTTATTGATTTAAGTAAGGCATTTGATTGTCTGTTACATGAAGTATTACCATCCAAATTAAGGTTTTATGAGTTCAGGGGAATTGAACTCGAGTTAATACACTCCTGTCTCTCTAATAGGCACCAGTCAGTATTTTTCAAGGGCGAGTTAAGTTCAAGTTTGAAATTCAAGCACAAGGAAGTGTCCTAGGACCAATACTTTTCTTAATTTATATAAATGACTTCTCTACGTCAAATAACACAGCCCCACAAAAAAAAAATAAAAGTTCTGTACCAGAGACGTGAATACATAGATTTTGTGTGTTTTTTTTATGCTGAATCCGAATCCGCAGCCAAAAATATGGGTTACCCAGGTAGTTTTTTAGTAAAACGCAAAAACATCCCCTAAAATAGAGTGATACGGTAAAGCTTTATAATGAAACGCAACAATATGTAAATATTTTGAGAAAACATTTTAAAATAAGATTTTGAGCATTAGAAAGAAATATATGCAAATTAAACCCATACCCACCCCTACGAGGGGGCTAATTCCACCTCTAAGATCAAATAACGGATGTTATAGTGCAAAACAATGTGAAAAGCCATAGCCTCGTACTTTGTAATTCAAAATATACAAATGAAGGTTGACAGACAATATACCTAAAAGATATAATATAATCTTATTTTTAAGGGGCTTGAAACCACCTCTGCAGGCCTAGGTATTTCTTTCCCTTTTGAGTCACATATTTTTCTACTCAATGGTTTGGTCTAAATTTTGTTACCGCGGGTTTTTGGGGTCGCTGATTGTGAATCTGAAGTCCGAATCCGAAAATTCCTGAATAAAAGATGGCGTATCCAATATGGCGGATGTTATAGTGCAAAACAATGTGAAAAGCCATAGCCTAGTAGTTTGTAATTCCAAATATGCAAATGTAGGTTGACAGAATATACCTAAAAAATATAATATATTCTTCTTTTTAAGGGGCTTGAAACCACCTCTGCAAGCCTAGGTATTTCTTACCCCTTTGAGTCACATATTTTTCTATTCAATAGTTTGGTCTAAATTCGGTTACCGCGGGTTTTTGTGGTCGCTGATTACGAATCTGAAGTCCGAATCCGAAAATTCCTGAATAAAAGATCCAATATGGCGGATGTAAAAAATCGGAAAAGCATTTAAAATTTGAAGATTATGGCTGAACTTGTTACTCGGTGGTTTTTGGAGTCGCTGATCACGATTCTGGGGTCTTAATTCGCAAATTCTTAAATCCAAAATGGCGGATTATGGCAAAAGTACCATAGAAATTGGTATTTATCATCCAAAGAAATATATTATGAATGTTTAAAAAAATTGAGGCATTTGAGTGCAGCAAGTGTCTAAAAATGAGAAACAAGGAATATAAATTAGATTTGCAATGTGCAGTCTCGCTTAAATGTGAAAGTGAGTACGAATAAAATAGGGACGATTTGGAGCCAAATATATAAAACTGGTCATCGTGGAAATATCGTGGGAAATTATAATTTAGAGCTTGAAAGTACCCCTTTCCTAACGAGTTGTTACATGAGCTGGGTGGAAAATTTGAATGGCGAATAATACATTATTATTATTAATCTTATGACCATTTCGGGGTAGCTGTCAGTTTGACATCTATCAAAGTGACGTTTACTCCCTTTGACACTGGCCAGTTTGACATCTGTCAAAATGACGTGTATCCCGTTTGACATCTGTCAGTCTGACATCTGCCAGTTTGACATCTGTAAGTTTGACGGATATAATTTTTACCAAATAGTTCAGCCATAATCTTCAAATTTTAAATGCTTTTCCGATTTTTTACATCCGCCATATTGGATCTTTTATTCAGGAATTTTCGGATTCGGACTTCAGATTCGTAATCAGCGACCACAAAAACCCGCGGTAACCGAATTTAGACCAAACTATTGAATAGAAAAATATGTGACTCAAAGGGGTAAGAAATACCTAGGCTTGCAGAGGTGGTTTCAAGCCCCTTAAAAAGATTATATTATATTTTTTAGGTATATTCTGTCAACCTACATTTGCATATTTGGAATTACAAACTACTAGGCTATGGCTTTTCACATTGTTTTGCACTATAACATTCTTTATTTGATCTTAGAGGTGGAATTAACCCCCTCGTAGGGGTGGGTATGGATTTAATTTGCATATATTTCTTTCTAATGCTCAAAATCTTATTTTAAAATGTTTTCTCAAAGTATTTACAATTGCATTTATTATAAAGCTTTACCGTATCACTCTATTTTAGGGGATGTTTTTGCGTTTTACTAAAAAACTACCTGGGTAACCCATATTTTTGGCTGCAGATTCGGATTCAGCATAAAAAAATACACAAAATCTATGTATTCAGGTCTCTGGTACAGAACTTTTTTTTTTGTGTGTAATTGTTTTAATGTACTTTTTGCCGATGACACCACTAGCTGTAAATATAGAAAAAAATCAGAGATTTTTTTTCCTGGGAGGGTTAAGAAAAAAAAATTTTTTTCCCATTTTTTAATTTACCGCCAATTTTAAAGGTTTTAGGTTAGAAATTTTCCCAAAAATGGTTTTTTTTTCTTGGGAGGGTTAAAAAAATTTTTTTTTTCTTCCCATTTTTGAATTTGCCGCCAATTTTAACCTAACTTGTGGGCTAAAAGTTAGGTTAGGTTAGAAATTTTCCCAAAAAGGAGTTTTTTCCTGGGAGAGTTAAAATGAAAAAAACCGTTTTTTTCCCATTAAAACAAAAGTTTTAGGGTTTTTTAAAATTCATTACAATAAAGAAAAATTAAGAATAATACAGGATCAGTCAAAAAGTCATGAGGAAACAAAGTTGTACCTATATACTATTCCATATTTCAATTCTCGAAATTCATATAGCACATCATATATCTAAATTTACTCGACTGTCTCCCTGTTCTGATGAGTAAGTCTGCTTGTTAGTCTTTTATCAGCATAAGAAAGAAAGGGCAGAACATATTTAATAGTGATATTGGAAATCTTAAATATAACGGAAGCTCGCAATCATTTTGATATAGCTGAAATGGGCAAATGGGCAGGATGCTTTTAACTGTGCGTAAAAATTTGTCTGACGGATAGCTTGGTTACAATACTTTTAACTAAAATCTTATCCAATGTAATGTTAATGAAGTTTTAAATACTTTGTCCTAATAAAATAAGGCTCTTTTATTATATTTGGTTATTTTTTAAATGTTACAGAAATATCATTGGTTTGATTAAACCTAAATTGAACATTGTTAAAATATTTCATGCTGTGTGGTTTTCGTGCCTTTATAACTTATTCTTTTTGTTGTAGGCCCTGTATATTAATATTCGACTCGTTAGCTGGTGCCAGTAGGTGTCGTGTGGTGGCTACACTTAGGGACTATCTGACTTGTGAATATAAAGCTAAATTAGGAAAAGAGAAAATTTATAATAAGGATGTTATCAAAGGAGCCTCACCTAAGGTGCCGCAGCAAAATAATTTTACCGATTGTGGATTATACTTACTTCAATATGTAGAACATTTTTTTATAGTAAGTTATTAGGACTGTAATTTGCAATTGAGAAACTAATGAACCCTTTTCAGGAGCCAATAACAGATTTTTATATACCGATTGGTCAGATAAAAAATTGGTTTGAGGAAATAATTGTAACAAGGAAGCGAGAGGATATAGCAAACTTGATTAAAAATCTTATGAAAGAATATGGAAAGGATATTAGGATGTTGCCAGAAATTACATTTCCCACTTTAAATGGTAAGTAAATGTATTTTTATTCCTGTTGGCTTAAGTAGGCTGTGAGAAATAAAAATTAGGTAAAATAACGACTAAGAGGAAGGCGAGTTTAACTCAGTATAGATATACTGTGTGATTTATCGAAAGTTGTAATAATAATAATAATAAATGGTTACCCACCAAATGGCCATTGACCTTAGTCCTTCAGCCAGTACAAATTTTTACAGAATATGTATATATAACTGTCCTATGTAAGTAGTAACGGAAAAATGTGGTTCATAATACATTAGATAATATTTACAATACAGGGTGATTTTCCACGACATGCGGAAAATTTATCAGTAGGTTGTCCCCAAAAACGGAGTTAAAAAATAATTTAAAAAATGTGACAAAAAAATTTACCTTATTTTTTTGTAGGAATGCGCTACCTATGACTTTAACAAATCTGACATAACGTGGTCCAGCCGTATCACTTCCCCTCCGCCTTTATCAGACTTGGGAATGACAGCAAAGCTGGAGAGGGTAGAAGTGACTTTTTGGTTTTAATCACACTATAAAAATAACAAAAATTAAAATAATTTTTGTAGAATACAGCACAGCGTAAAACGTAAAAGTAATGGAAAGTCAAAGAAAATGTTACATTAAATGCACCGAATGGCGTATTGAACATTGATCTACGAGTACAATTTAAAATTTAATTTTAATAGAGTCAGTGTCTTTCGACACATTAACCCTATGACAGTGAACTCTATAATAACAAGTAGGATATTTACTTAAACCCGTCGATAACAAAAAACACCAAACTGGGCCGTACTTTGTACCTGCCGCGGCGTTCGACCGAAAGAAAAAAATGCGGCACTTTGAGGACGCGCCAGCTTAACTTTTTATGCCAGTTATGGAAATGTAAACATCTCCTATATATTCTTTCTCAAATAAGTTCCTTACCCTATAACTGACCACAGACGAGTAACAGTAGCGCAAGTTTTAATGCAACAAAAAATTCTAAATTACTTAGGATCACTCTAAAATTTTGCATGGACTTTCCCACATATAAGATTAGAACGCCATTTTATTTTCCACATGTCGTGGTAAATCACCCTGTATATATATAAAAAAAAATGAGTGAATGTGAATACTAAATTTAAAACAAATATTTAAAATTGTTTGTTAACCATCTTGTGCCATATTGAGTAAGATTTCGTCGAGTGATTGCTCTGGGAATTTGTATCTAGACATTCTTTCTCTTCCGCTGATAAGGAAAGGTTCCATAATCTGTAAGCTATGTGATTGCTTAGCAAATTTTCTTGACAATTTGGGTAGTCTGTTGTTAATAGGCATAATTATTGTTTTTGTGTAGAGAGATGTATTGGATTAGTAGGATGACGAATTTTGGTTATAGCTCACAGAGATGAAGTTTCAGCATCTTTGATGTTCTTCAACGCAGGATTTCTACAGTTCAGAATAGTGTATTACCATGTTCCAGAATGGGTCTGCAGATTGTCGTGTAAATTTTGGAAGCAGTGCGGATATTTATACCTTTGTTTTTGTAGATTAAAAATCTAAAATCTTGAAATAATTCTTCGTCTAATCATTCTAGTATGGAGGTTTAAGTTCAGTTTATCGTCTAGTTGAGAACCAATATATTTGGCATTAGGTGCCGGACGAATTTGTTGGTTGTTGATGGTTAAGGTTGGTGAGGAAATGGAAGGTCTATGGTTTAAGATTAATAGTTGAAATTTGATATGGTTCGATTGTAATCTCCATTTATTTAGCCATGCTTATGTGTTGTTGGAGAGTATTTGGAGTTGGTCCATGCATTTAATAACCAAAAGAGAGTGGTGACTCCTGTGGAACTCCTTGTTCGGTAGAAAATTCGTCTGATATGGAACCGTTGATTTTTACCCATAATTTTCTAGAGAACAATTATTTTTTAATAATGTCGGGAACTTCTAATTCTTTCAGCTTAAATAGTATACACTATCAAATGCTTTCTTGATATCGAGGAACAGAGTGGCAGATTTACGGTTGGTTAATTTAGCTGACTGAACTGGAGATTAGAATGGTCAAAGGATGTACGGTTGAGCAATTTTCTTTAAATCCGAATTTATGTATATGTATTTTGACATGATGTCGAGAATTTTATATTTAATGATTTTTTCTAATAATTTTCTAAAACTGTATATGGTTGTATTCCTTAGAGCAATGGGAAGTACCTGAAATTATTTTAAAGATTATAATCAGAGCTGGGCAAGTTACTTAAAAAAAGTAACTAGTTACTAGTTACAGTTACTTGATTAAAAAAGTAACTACGTTACATGGTAACTTGGTTACTTTTTTAAAAGTAACTAGTAACTTTGCAGAAGTAACTAGTTACATTTATAAGTTACTTTTAAATTTGTTCTATTCTTGTTAGTGTTACTAGTCACTTTCGTAAGTTGGATTTTGGATTCATAGGATCTTAGGTTAGTTAGCATTATTAAGAAATAATTAATAATGAGTATAGGAGAGAGGAGAGATCGTATAAAATGCCTTTCTAAATAATAAATATATTTTTTATTAGCTTTTAATAACACCAGTTTTTCAAAAAGCGAATCTAATAGTGTGTGCCTTCTTGGGGCATTTATGAGCATTGCAAATGGAAATAGACATTCAACCGGAGCTGACGATGATAGATTTGTGTTGAAACGTATAAAAATGTTTTTAATAATTTTACAGTCATCCAGCATATTTAAATTTTATCTACTATCATCTAGATAATTTAAAAGTTCAATTTTTTTGTCTGCTCTGTCTATGTTAACGACAACCTTATCATCACTTTGGGATGTAGTTTTCTTGAAATGTTTGTAAACATTACAAATTACAAGAATTATTGCAAAAAATTTTAGATTAAAAGTACAAAATGTGGCATTTTGCACCGTAAATGATATCACAAAATTGAGAATGTGTATTCTTAAAAACAATTGAGAAATTGCAACGAGACCTAATTTTGTAATCCTGTTGTCTTGTTGTCACCCGGTATATGCGGCAAGCGGCAAGAGTATTGTTTAACTTGATTTACATGATGATGATTGACTTGGTTCCACAACATTTAATAATCTAGTTCTTTTCTTTGATTTCATGTTAAAGTAGTCTTTAATAAATTTTCTTTTAGATGTCGAAGGTTCGTTGTCGGGTATATACTCTGAATTTTTAACACTATTGGCCTTAATGGATCGTCAAGTTCTTCCTTCGAACTCATATTAGTCAAATTGAGCTAAAAAAATATACATTTTTGTAAAATATTTTTAGCGAAAATCATCGACAAAAATGTAATTATTTATTTACTTACCTCAGCATCAGACATCAAGCGCAATTCAAATAACTCTACTCTAAGTTAATACTAACAGCTTACAGTAACAATACTAACACTTGCCTGTCCAAATGTTGACAAGATACTAGCCTGTTTCAATTTTTCTAATACAGTCGTTTTGTTAATATAGGGAAGGGATTCACATGAATCACATGAAGGTAGTGTTTTAATAATTTTATGTCAAAATAAACTTTAGAGAATAGTTACTTTCAATCACTTTGGTTATTCTGAGTAACTTTAGTTATAAAAAACAGAGTAACTTTTGATTACTTCCAAAAAAAGTTGCTAAGTTACAGTTACAGTTACTCATATAAAAGTAACTAAGTTAGTTTGGTAACAGTTACCAAAAAAGTAACTAAGTTAGTATATAACTTTAGTTAAAAGTAACTAGTTATATCTACTAGTCTATCCCTAATGACTAATTTGTATTCATGTAGTTGCAGTGAATTTTATATAGATACATACTTAATGTCCCTTAAAAATTCTGATGCGATGCGATTTTTGTGTTTAGGCAAACTTATCGAACGAGAGCCTGATGAAGAGGAGGAGGAGGAGGATGAGATGATGGAAGATGAAGATATGGGTATGGAAGAGGAGCAAGAATTTAGAGATGACTCGATGATTGAAACCTCTGGGACTGAATCAATAGCAGATACATCAGCTACTGATGAGAGTAAAGAAGATTCACATTCTCCTATAAAACCATCTAGTGACAGTGTCTGTAATGATTTTGTGTCACAGACTGTGTTAAATCAAAAACCAGACATTAGTGAATTTCCTCGACAAACCAACAGAGATACTTTGTCATATCTTAAGGCGAAGCGTATTATTAGGCATAAAAACTCGGATGGACCAGAAATAAAAAAACTGAAAGGTGATCAGATGCAGTGATTTCGTTAATTTATTTAATGTTATTCTAAAACAAAGATAGGATCTTTTTGTTTTTTATTATTATATAAATTGTTACTATAGTTATTATTTTGCTTTTAATTTCCTGACTTTGTGGGAGATGAACTTTCTTAAGCGTTTTTACTGTATGGAATTGTTGTTTTCAATTAAGTGAACAATAAATTTATCAAAAAAACTTTTATTAATGTGATTTTCTTCAGATTGGGCGTTAATTACCGATTTTTAATTCTGGTTTAGTTACTGCAGCCGCTTAAGAAAGTGATGACAAGGTAAGGGAGATGGTAACATTCACACTGTAGAAGAACCCAGTCAGCAGACTGATGTCATTTTTTGGTCACATTGGTCGACGATGTCACGTGACGAAAAAATGGCGTCTCAGTAACATCATATTGTGACAAAATTATGACGTCATGTTGAGACGTTTGGCGACGTAATTTTTTCATTGCAGAAATTATTTCTAGATGGCGCTACATACAAACTATGCATTACCACGTTGTTTGTTGCATAAATTATTTCTAGAATGCGCCACATACAAACCACTGAAAATAATCAGTCATTCTTTACCTTGTACTCTAATGAATTTTGACATCACAGAATGACGTCATTTGGATGTCACGAAATGACGTTGCTGGGCTGTGACATAATGACGTCATTTCAGAGGTCAAAATGACGCCTCAGGTGACCAGAAAATGACGTCATTCTGCTGCCTGGGAACTCATCTTCGTACGCCGAAAGAATACAACAATAATTTTTTTGCTGAACACGCCAATTGTGCCTCCTTCAACGTCGGCAGTTTTTTCTACTTTCAGGGAGTTCTTATAATCCCTCAGAGATGACCTATGATAGGAGTCCTGTAATAGATGAATTCTTACTTACCGTGGATTGCTTAACTGCTCTCTCCAATGTCTGTCTTCAATATGCACTTTATCTGATATCAATCTCATTTCTAATCACTGATAGAATTCTCTCGT
Source organism: Rutpela maculata (assembly GCA_936432065.2). NCBI lineage: Eukaryota > Metazoa > Arthropoda > Insecta > Coleoptera > Cerambycidae > Rutpela > Rutpela maculata. The sequence continues at coordinate 138,031,610 of OW386289.2, forward strand.
TAGTTTCTGTGATATGATCGATATCCTGAAAACAAACTTGAGAAACTTTCTGAAGGTTCTCTAATTTCAGTGGTCGATTCAATATACAGATAGGGTCATTAACCATTTTTTAAAAATATTATATTCAAGTTCTTTATTAAATTTTATTTGACCCGTATTTTTTTATTTCACAAAAAGCCATTTTAACAATGAAATTAATTATTTAAATTAAGAAATTTTGAATTCGCGCCCATCGCCACGTCAGATGTGAGAGCATGCGCAGTTAGATAAAGGAATAATCGACGGGCGTCGTTTGCTTTACTTATTTGCTGTTAGCATACAGTCCAGTCAATGGAGGGTTTCACCTCTAATTTTAATGCTAATGAATGGATTTTGATGAAACCTTGTGCAATGTGTTTGTAATGACGTTAATAAAAAAGTTGAAAAAAAGATTAGAGTAGGAAATGATTGGAAGGAGTAGAAAACACCCCCTTTATCATGGATTCCGTAACTTGTAGAATTAGGTCAAAAATGAAAGAGAAACAATAAATTTACCTTTTTTGGTCCAAAATAAGATGTTTTTACTCTTGTGAATTTTTTCGAAAAATGCATATTTTTGGAGATATGGTCACTCCAAAATTCCTAAAAGTGGGGGAGGGTAAATGTAAAAGTTGAAAAAAAATCTGAAAAAATTCTGGTGAATGTATCATCGAAATACAAGACTCTAAACATTTTTTGTCTCTTGGAATTTTTTTGTAACTTGTTAATTTTCCGATTTACAGACAGTTTTTCGCAATAAATAATGTACTACATTTTTGCACCAAAAATACATGAAAATTCGAAAAATGAATGTCATTTGTGTATATTATTATAAAAAAATATGAAACATATAGTTATACCATTTTTAAAAGTTCAATATAATTTTTAAATTTTCATGTATTTTTTAATGTGCAAAAAATGTAGTTACATTAGTTATCCCGAAAAACTGCATGTACTCGAAAAATTAGCAAGTTACAAAAAAATTTTAAGAGACGAAAAATGTTTAGAAGGACAATGCATATGTCCGAATTTTTTCAAATAACTCTGTGAAAACGCACTTTACAGAAAAGTTGCAAATAAAAAAAGTCTTGTATTTCGATGATACATTCACCTGAATTTTTTCAAATTTTTTTTCAACTTTTATATCTCCCCTCCCACACTTTTAGGAATTTTGGAGTGGCCATATTTCCAAAAATATGCATTTCTCGAAAAAATTCACAAGAGTAAAAACATCTTATTTTGGGCCAAAAAAAGGTAAATTTATTGTTTCTTCTTCGTTTTTGACCTAATTCTACAAGTTACGGAACCTGTGGTAAAAGGGGTGTTTTCTACCCTTCCGATCATTTCCTACTTTAATCATTTTTTCAACTTTTTTATTGCACAAGGTTTTATCAAAATCCATTCATTAGCACTCAAATTAGAGATTTTGGTCATTTTACTGCTCCGTTGACTGAACTAATAGATTAAAGAATATTATACAAGGTGTTTCGAAAAGATTGGGACAACGCTTAGCCGTAGATTCTTGACATTAAAACAAGTCGATTTAACTGAAAAAGTAGTGGTCTAACTTTTTTCGTTTTCAAGATATAGGGCCCCAGTGAACACGGATACATACCTGGTATGTTTCTCTTACGTAATCTATTCAACATGTTATATCCAAGGACATTGAATGTATGGTAAATGTAAGGTACATGGACCTTAAAATTTCAGCCACAAAAAAAGTTATAGCCATGTAATGGCAACATAACTTGTAACATACTCATATATGGCAAATATATAACATACATGTAAAAGACATATATTGTATTTCAAAATATTTACCTTAAAATATGTTCTGATGTTACATGTGTGCTATATAACATGCAATTTCTGTGGTATATGCACAAGGGGGTAGCAAATAATATACAGGGTGTCCCCAAATGGGGTTACCTATACCACAAGTGGACCTAAATTTTAGTTTTTCGACAGTCACTATAAAAAAATTTTGTTTCTTAAAGAAATACGATGTGTTAAGAAAATGTACTTTTTTATGCATGGCGCTCAAAAATTTCAAAAATATGAATTTGACCCAAGAGCAAACTACCTTTAGTTTTCTCATTTTTAAGGAAAATGCAATTTGAAAAAATTGTTCATTAAATCTTGTTTAATACGTCTTTTTCCCCAATGCCTCACCTCAGTTTTCATATTTTTCCGTAACGGATACTAAAAAATTTAGGATTATGAAAGAAAAGTATTTCAAATGGCTTTTTTATTAAAAATGAAAAATAAAGGTAGTTTACTCTTAGGCAAAATTCATATTTTTGGAATTTTTAAGCACCCTGCTCCTTCATAAAAAAAATAATTTTTTTTAACATAAATCGTATTTTTTTAAAAATGCGGAAATTTTTATAGTGACTTTTTGTCCAAAAATTAAAATTTTGGTCATTTGTTGTATAGCTAATCCCATCCGGGGACACCTTGTACTACTATTACAATATGGCTTAAGTAAGGAAAAACTAGATGTAAAAAAAGGCCAATCTAAAATAAATAATTTTTATATTCATAAAATACATATATCATAATAATATATTAATCAAAGTCATACAAGAAGGATACGTTCATTTATATAATGAGTTAATCAAAAATAAACCAACTGCCAAATTAATAAAGGAACTAAATGCCAAATTGCACATTCTCTAAACTATATAGTTTGTTTATTACAAGCAAACTTTTGGTTAACAGAAAACATAGAAGATAAAATAGCTGAAGAAAAATAACATAAATAGAAAAAGTTAGCTGATTGCAAGCTATGTAATAAGGTAAAAAAAATAAAGAAAAGCCTGACAGTATACATGAATCATTTTCATTCCGCTATAAATTACGAAGAAATAAACATTAGCATGATTACTATAGAGACAAGAAAAGTGTATAAGTTTTTGGTAAAACAGAACAGCTTTATCTTACATTAAAAGAAGTTTCAGGGAAAAAGGTAGACATTAAAAGCTTAATGAAGTTTGTTCCAAATGATGCTCGGACTTTTACAACATTTAAATACTGTGGATTTTGAGGGTGACGTTGAAGGCTACAGTAACACTATTGATTTTGATATAGATGTAAACGAACAGTAGAAACGAAAATCGCAGGCATATTAATGAGAAGTACGACACTTTGCATTTTCTAAATGTCTATACACCTACATACACAAAATATACTATTTTTGACAGTCGAGTTATTATTATATTATCTATATATTAAACACAGGTAATTTTTAGTTTTATTACTTATTTACTCTAGTGACTGAATAAATGCTTTTTTGAACTATATATTTAATATCCGAATAAAGTTTGGTTTAATGTATGGTTATCCAAATTTAATTGTACCAAATATCAACTAAAATTCTGAATGAAAATAGTTAATGAAAAAACAAGAATTCTTCAATTATTCAAAAAGGAGCTAAAAATTTATTAGAAACAAGAAAAATTCAACAAACGTGACAATAATACTCAGATAATGACGAAAACAAATTTCCTATATAAAAAAAAATTTTACTTACAGACAAACCTGTCAGCATGAATTTGCAAGCAGACTAATACTTAACACTTAATTATCTTAAAACTAGTTTTTGGCGCCTGGTTTCCTTTTTTCATACATATCTCAATAAATTATGGTACAATAACTGCTCCAGCTTCTTGTTTTCTCTCTGTAGCCTTTGCTTTGACAGTCTGAACCACTCACTAGCGATGTTCTCAAATTCTTTTTCACAATGTGGGACGTTTCGTTAACAGCAGCTAGAACAATAGTTTATGACAAAATTTTATAACTTTTTTGTGTATTATTTACTTAAAAGCAATTTCTAACTTTTTTAGAAATTCTTTGTCTTTACCTATAGGTACCAACAATATGTTACATCGTTGACCAAGGACTTTGTTTCCATTTATTACTTATATAAATGTGTAGTTTTAATGACTGTGATTATACAATTTAAGCTACAATAAAGCACCTATAATTTTTCTGTGGCTTGAGCTTAGTTAAATTTCATTAAATTTCAATTTCAAGATTGGGAAATATGTCAATAAAACTCCAACAAATAAGTAGGTACCTAATAAGCGACTTAACACTGCACCGAGGTGCTAATGATTTACACTTCTACGTACTTACCTACAATAGTTTTGATCTCTGAACTTGATTCCACACAAAAACAAAGACGATATTTTTAACATGTTAAAAACGCATGCTAGAAGTCACGTTGCACCTCCTTCAGGGTCACTTGTGTTAGGTTAGAATATTACGATTAGGTTATTTTGTTGGGTATAGGCGTCTGAAAATAAGGAGTACGCCACCTGGTGGTCTATAGTCAAACTAATTATGGGCTTTTCTGTCATTGCATCATTAGTGTACGATGATATCAACAATAAATAAATAATAAAACTGAGATGCTGAGTTATTAAAAATATGATAGCGTTTAAAGGGGCTACAATTTGCTGGAGCCAACCTACTCGGTATCCTTTGTAGATTGCAGGGACAACTCGTGAAAGTTGAGTTGGCACGGCAATGTTCAAAGCATACCCTCTTTGATATAGACACCTTTAACCAGGCATTGAGAGGGAAAAAGCTGGTGCAAATAACCGTGGCCCGAGTAAAAATAATAGTGTCTTAGAAAATCACACCTTGTAAGTGAAATTTTTGAAATAAGTAAATATATGTAATTCCAGTATATTTAAAAGTAATATATACTATTGCACCATGCACTATTATGTTTTACCCCTGAATGTTTCTATTTCATATTTTACAAAATACTGTTTCATTTATTTTACTTAAAGAATTAATAAATAGTTATATTCAATGTACCACTAATTTCATGGGCATTTGAATCTGAGACACTTGTTTGTAAACATAGAGCATACACATTTCCTAAGTTTTGTGTTGAATATGGGTTGTACCACACAAAATAATATGTCCTGCATTTAAAACATATTCCCCTTCATACACACACTTAGAATTTTTACATTTTTAATGCTTCACAAATGTTTCATACATTGCAATATGCTTAACCTAAATGCCACTCATGTTTCCTGAAAAAAAAGTGATTTAAACTACAACTGTACATAAATTTGAAGAAATGCTTAAGTTTATTAATATTTAATTAGCTAGACACCGTTTATGTCGAAGAAACTGTACTTTTCAAGGGAAAAACTAGATAACCTAAAAAAATATGAATTTTGCTGAATAATGCCATTAACATCTTGCAAATCACTTACAACAAAATCTTGCAAACCTTTAGGTCATATATTATTAATGTTATTATTTTTAACGCCAAAAATAACAGTAAACAAAAAAAAAATCAATATAAGTATTCGCCTCACAAACAAACAAAAAGCCTATAATTAGTTCACGAGTTCTCCACTTTGGCGCTGGCATCTTAAATTCAGACGCCTATAGTTAGGGATATTTGAGTTAATTTCGTATCCTTTTCTAGCACGAACTATGTACTACAGAGATGTCCTATAATAATTTTATAACCAGATTTACCGGGAAATTTAAAACATCACAATATTAAAATGTTATCCAACTGTATGAAGATACGGGATTATTAAACTAGTTTTTGATCGGTGAGTTTTATTTTTTGTTATTAGATACATAAAAAAAATAAAACGGCCGGTAACACTAATCACTATTTTAATAAATTTATAGAGTATTTAAACGAATAAATCATCAAGTATTATATAGGCACAATTACATTTTCATTACCACTTAATGGCAACTGAAGACATTTTTGTTTAATATCACAAGCGTTAATTGGTAAAAGAGCTTCCTATTTTCATTGAGCATGCTATTATTATGTTGATTAAACTACACTGGTCACTGATGTTATAACCTAACTATAGCAGCTACTACATCAAAACCAAAAAGGATAGGATAGAGTGGAAGGTTCCATATGGCCACAATGTATTTTTCCGTACAAGGTTTTCCTGCGCCACCTGGGCGAGTCCTAGGCAGCATGAAATCCCCCCACAACCACACAAAGCGGGAATTTGAAACTCAAGGTCTTCAATCCATGCACCCTGCGCGGGTCGAGTTCGTAAAGGAACTTTCAGCCTTCAATTTTTAGCGGGAAATTTAAATTCGGAAGTACCGAGCCGGCGCCCTCTGCAGGTCAGATGCGTAACTAAATCTCCCACTGCCCACTACCGCCATTACCGGGAAATTTAAACTCTCGAGGCACCGCACTCGTGCCACTGGATTTCTTAAAAATTAAGGAAAAAAGAAGCGATAAACGTGAAAAAAATTACTTTATTTTAAGAAATAGCCACTGCACTAACAAAACAAATATTACTAGTAATAAGTGAATTTAAATAGTATAAATAATTTATAAAATATTCTACAAATGACACTGTATAATAACTTATAACTAGAAATGTGTATAACACTGATCAATAGTTATGCTACAGTGTTGTATTGAACAGAAAATAAAAATTCTAGCCGTAATGAATTCAACGTGTGCAATTGAAAAAAATTAATCATACAAAATTAATAAATAAAACGGACACAAAACTGACAGAAAAAATAACAATTATAAACATGTCAGCTCCAATAAAAAAAAATCGTATATCGTATACTAAAAATAAATTAATGGGTAAAACAAAAATCACTAATTGGTGGTAGCTCAAAATACAACCATTACAAATTATCGAAAAATATTATTTTGTGTACTAATTCAGCAGATAACTTTCACTGAAACCATTCATTCTTTCCATATACTATCGATCCAAGTCTGATCATACCAGTATATCAACAAAAAATGACTCTTACGAGACATCTTATCAACTGCTTTCATCTAACAATATCAATATCAAAATCAAGAAAATTATATTCTTTCTATATACTGATGATCAAGGTATGATCATGCAGTGGCGGCTGGTGATATTTCAATTTTTTTTTCTCGTTTGTGGCGCGTGGGACCCATACGAAATATGGGAAATAACATCTCAAGCTGAACTTGGTTTGAACTTAGTTGGTACAACTCGCCCTAAGTGCTAGCAATTTGCAAGATTTGTATGCTAAGTACATGATAAAGATCTTCGTAAGGCGGAGGGTACCAAGCTGGTAGCATATTTTCATAACAATTTCAAATCAAACTGGCATCTGGGATCTTACTCACATTTCGAGTTCCTTAGGGACCATAAAAAACCCATGCCCTTTATATTTATCGTTTCTTCTACGACAGTTTGAAAAATTGCAGGCCACAACCATTATATACTTTATAACTATAATCAAAACTATAATTTTTTACACATATAATACTCATTTGCTTTTTCTACATGTGACATTTATTATGATCGCATTGCATGATTGTAAGGTTAGGTGCGTTTTTTTGTCCACGACCGGTAGAGTTAGAATTACCAGAATGATATTTACCAATAAAACGACAAAACTGAAATTCCTAGGTGGGAGGCGACAAATTTCTTAGGATTCTTAAATAACGAATAATGGCATCGACATTCATGTGTATGGAATCAGAATGGCGAGCAAAAAACGACAAGATTTGATATTCCGGTGTCAGAATTGTAGCAAAAAAACGCACCTGTTGATTATAGACCAACAGCAAGGTCAATAGTATAGACAACAATCTCTTTCATTGATGCCGATGCCTGTAAATATGTTGTTGCTGCCTAAAACTCGACAGATGGCATGTGTACGCGAGCCTTCCGCTCTATCTTATCCTTTTTGATCAAAACAATATACATGATAGGTCCTTTCCTTTGCACAAGAAGTGTGACACTAATTTTGAGTGACAGAGATGGCATCAATGCGGATATCATAAGTTAAAGAGAGACAATCTTACACCAGTGCAGCTCAGTGCTACACTTTTAGTGCAAAGGAATAGACCCAATATATATATACTTAACCAAACTTTTTTGACATTCCATATGTAAGCTAGCTTGTTTCACGTTTGTAGTTTACCGAATTACATGATTAAATATATATGTGTAATGTAATTGTAGAAAACAGCGGCGGCTGGTGAAATTTTAATATTTTTTTTCTCGTCTGTGGCGCATGGGACCCATACGAAATTTGGGAAATAACATCTAGAGAAGCACTTCTCTAATGACCCCTAAAAAATTTTGAAAAAGCAGTTTGCGAAAAAATTTTTGAAAATTTGCTAGCCTCCCCTGGGTCTAGGGACCCCTGTTTACTTTTATTTTTTTTTGTCATATGCATTTGACTTTTCATAAAAATGCATCGACAGATTTTAGAGTTTGTGAAAATATTTTCATTACTAACTGAAATACAATGAACTGAAATTTTGTAATTTACAATTTAACAAATTACAATATTTCAATTCGTTGTATCTCAGTTAGTAATGAAAATATTTTCACAAACTCCAAAATCTGTCGATGCATTTTTATGAAAAGTCAAATGCATATGACAAAAAAAAATAAAAGTAAACAGGGGTCCCTAGACCCAGGGGAGGCTAGCGAATTTTCAAAAATTTTTTCGCAAACTGCTTTTTCAAAATTTTTTAGGGGTCATTAGAGAAGTGCTTCTCTAGATGTTATTTCCCAAGTTTCGTATGGGTCCCATGCGCCACAGACGAGAAAAAAAATATTGAAATTTCACCAGCCGCCACTGGTAGAAAAACTTAAAATGTCCATGATGATCACAAAATATATAAATGTTATATCTGGGGTAAACATATAAGATGGGTTGATGTGTAATATGTAGCAATTATCTAAATATCACATATTTTAATGTTATTATTTAACACACAAGCAATATAACTTTAAACGTACATACTGATTACAGAAATACATAAATGTTATATAGCTGATAAATACACATAATACTTGTTATTGTAATGTAGCAGTTACGTAAAAATCACATATTTTAATGTTATTTTTTAACAAACAGGCAATATAACTTAAAATCTACATGATGATAACAGACATACATAAATATTATATGGCATGTAAATATACAAAATACTTGTTATTGTAATGCAGCAGTTATGTAAAAATCACATATTATAATGTTTGTATTTAACAAACAGGCATGTTTGTTAATAACTTAAATGTATATAGCATTTGAAGATGGTTTATATAATAGAGATATATTTGGTAATATGGTGTGTGTTACCTTGACAATCTCTCTTTGGTACGTAACAGCCATATGTGTGTTCACTGGGGCGGTAAAGTAAAAAAATTGTATTCGTAATTTGTCTTTATCTTGGAAACTATTATGCGTATCTACTTGGTAACGACATGTTTTTCAGGTCGCTAATTACAATGGTGATTTTGTAGATAACGCTAGTTACAGGACTTTTATGTGACACTTTAAGCCATAACTTTTTTGAGGTTAGGATTTGGACATCGTCTTCTATTATAATCGAAACGCAATTTAGTTTCCTAAAGAAAAGGTGTACTTGTTTAAACCTAAATGCTGTTTCTTATCTAGTAGGTGTACGTCAAGTATGATGTCTTGAAATCGTCAATAGTGCTTGTTGTAGATACGTATAATATTCTCCAAGATAGAGACAAAATACGAATACAATTTTTTTTTTTACTATACCACTTTGTATCTTGAAAACGAAAAAGTTAGACCGCTACTTTTTGGGTTAAATCGACTTGTTTTGATGTCAAGAGTCTACGCTAAGCGTTGTCCCAATCTTTTCAAAACACCCGGGGTGTTGAATTTCTTCGAACAGATGGGTGACAAAGTTGTAAATGGCGTATTTCGATTATCGCATTCAAACAAGTACAAATTTTCTTTAAGAAACTAAATTGCGTTTCGATTATAATAGAAGACAATGTCCAACACCTAACCTCAAAAAAGTTATGGCTTAAAGTGTCACATAAAAGTACTGTAACTAGCGCCATCTATAAAATATGACATCGGCAATATCACCATTAGCTGTTTTCTTTCGTGCTGAACGAACCGATTGCAATCACTAAACAGCCAATCAAATCAAGGTATTTTTGAAATTCTCGATTTCTATTGGTTGCTTACTGATTGTGTTTACTTTGTTCCAGCGGCGGCTGGTGAAATTTCAATATTTTTTTTCTCGTCTATGGCGCATGGGACCCATACGAAATTCGGGAAATAACATCTAGAGAAGCACTTCTCTAATGACCCCTAAAAAATTTTGAAAAAGCAGTTTGCGAAAAAATTTTTGAAAATTCGTTAGCCTCCCCTGGGTCTAGGAGCTCCTGTTTATTTTTATTTTTTTTTGTCATATGCATTTGACTTTTCATTTCAACAGGTTTTGGAGTTTATGAAAATATTTTCATTACTAACTGAGATACAACAAATTGAAATATTGTAATTTGTTAAATTGTAAATTACAAAATTTCAGTTCATTGTATTTCAGTTAGTAATGAAAATATTTTCATAAACTCCAAAATCTGTTGTTGTATTTTTATGAAAAGTCAAATGCATATGACAAAAAAAAAATAAAAATAAACAGGAGCTCCTAGACCCAGGGGAGGCTAACGAATTTTCAAAAATTTTTTCGCAAACAGCTTTTTCAAAATTTTTTAGGGGTCATTAGAGAAGTGCTTTTTTAGATGTTATTTCCCAAATTTCGTATGGGTCCCATGCGCCATAGACGAAAAAAAAAAATATTGAAATTTCACCAGCCGCCACTGCTTTGTTCAGCACGAAAGAAAATAGCTATTATAATTAGCGACCTGAAAAACGTATCGTTACCAACTTTGAAGTAGATAAGTATTCTAGTCTCCAAGATAGACAAATTACGAAAACAATTTTTTTACTTTACCACCCTCTATCTTGAAAACGAAAAGAGTTGGACCACTACTTTTTGAGTTAAATCGACTTGTTTTGATGTCAAGTATCTACTACTAAGCGTTGTCCCAATCTTTTCGAAACACCCTGTATGTAGCTATTAGTGTTAGTATCGATGTGAGTCATTGTATTTTAAAGAAATACTAACCTCAAATTTTTAACATTTCGGGATTCGGCACTTTAATATATAGAGGTCAGTGGCCGGAAATCAAACTTCTGGCCCGCTGGAAGGCCGACCTTTAGTGTTTGTAGGGATACCTAACTAATATTAGGTCTTTTCCTTTGCACTAAAAGTGTAGCACTGAGCTGCACTGGTGTAAAATTGTCTCCCTTTAACTTATGATATCCCCATTGATGCCATCTTTGTCACTCAAAATTAGTGGCACACTTCTTGTGCAAAGGAAAGGACCTATTGTTTACCACCTCCAATTTTTTCTCACAAGGGTTGCCTGCAAATTATATTTTGTTTATTAAATTCATTTTATTTTACTTACCTTTACCAATTGCCGTCGGTAGGGATCGAACCGCCGCGCGTCCTACCTTTTAATTTGTAAGTCAAGGTTTAACCAGGGGCGGCTGGTGAAATTTCAACAAATTTTTTCTCGTCTGTGGCGTATGGGACCCATCCGAAATATGAGAAATAACATCTAGAGAAGCACTCCTCTAACGACCCCTAAAAAATTTTGAAAAAGCAATTTGCGAAAAATTTTTTCAAAATTCGATTGACCCCCCTAGATCTAGGGACTCCTGTTTAAAATTAATTTTTTTTGTCATATACATTTTACTTTTCATAAAAATACAACAACAGGTTTTGAAGTTTATGAAAATATTTCCATTACTAACTGAGATACAACGAATTGAAATTTTATCATTTGTTAAATTGTAAATTACAAAATTTCAGTTCATTGTGCTTCAGTTAATAATGAAAATATTTTCATAAACTTCAAAACTTGTTGTATTTTTATGAAAAGTAAAATGTATATGACAAAAAAAATTAATTTTAAACAGGAGTCCCTAGACCTAGGGGGGTCAATCGAATTTTGAAAAAATTTTTCGCAAACTGCTTTTTCAAAATTTTTTAGCGGTCGATAGAGGAGTGCTTCTCTAGATGTTATTTCCCATATTTCGTATGGGTCCCATGCGCCACAGACGAAAAAAAAATTGTTGAAATTTCACCAGCCGCCCCTGGGTTTAACTCACTCTGCCACTGAAATTACATATGCTACTACCTACTTAAAAGACTAGAGTTGAAATCCGAAACAAAATTTGATGAGCGGTGGGGGGAAGTCAGGAGTCAACTATTTTAAGATTTTATACTTGAGGTAGTTATACAAACCTGGGAAACGTGTTGGAGAAAAAACGGTAAAGATATAATATCGTCATCTACAATATTTAATGATCTAAAACAGACCTAAAATTGGAAAAAGTATATTCGTATATCGGTTTTATAAGCAATTATTACCCTTAAAAAAACAACTAAAATTTTTTTCGCAATTATTTTAACAAAAAATAAAAAAAAATGGAACGAGTAGGGATCGATCCGCCGACCTCGTGACTTACAAGACCACAACAACAAAACAAATTTATTAGGTGTTTAACGGACATAAATACGCCTCGCCGCGTCGCGGCCCGGAGCCTGCCCGACAATCACGGAATGCAGCGTCGTGGTAGATATGGGGCTGGGCGGGGTGACTCCGGTTCGGCTTAACGGTAATTTAACGATTAGAAAATCCTAAGAACTAATTAAAAATTAAAAACGGGCCCACATGGGCATAAAACTAATTAAAATACCCTATAAATAACTAAAAACTCTCTAGGCAAACGCACTTTTGGAAAATTTTGATTGTTGATACGGGAAAACAGAGTTAAACGAAAAAACCCGTTTGAACAAATGGCTCACTCGGCCACTAAACTTTCTTTTCTTTACTTAAAGACTATAGTTGGAACACTCAACGGCTAGATTTCGCTTTTTAATGCATTTTAATCTAATTTTATTATTAAAAAAACTCGATACCTGCACAAATAAGCTGCCGAATCTTTGCAAACTCTTTCGAATATAAATTTTTTTGGATAATGTTAAAAAACATTATCCTCGAATAAAAACGCCAATATCCCTCACGATACGGTTTATTTTTTTATACTTTACACTGTGCTTACGATAACAAAATGCTATTTGCGAGTTTTAAAGTTTGTAATCCGATAAAATATAAGACGTCGATTTTTAGTCCACTGACATCTTTTTGACCGGAATCACCAGATTTTGACGTCATTATAACGTACCCTTTTGCCATGGTCAATAAACGATACGGTTACCTCGATCAGCAGCTTTATGACGAGAGAGACGCGGGGGGCGGGGAATAGATTGAAAGAGACAGACATAGATTTCTGTGCAAAAGACGGAGACAAAGATGCCGGTAATGTCTACAGGTGACGTAGGCTGTAGACCTACGGGTATCTTTGTCTCTGTCTTTTGCCCGGAAATCAGATATGTCTGTCTCTTTCATTCGATTTCCCGCCCCCCGCGTCTCTCTCGTCCTAAAACTGCTGATCGAGGTAACCGTATCGTTTATTGACCTGCCCTTTTGCTACCTGGGATACGTTTAAACTCTAGTTTAAACCCAAGTTTATTCTAAAGATTAGCTGCAGTTATGTTCCCTGTATATATCCTATGATCAATACTTCTTTTTATTATTACTAACAGTTGACAACCAAATGGACTCATTTAGCACTTTTTTAATTTGATTATCGGAAAGATCTTAAAATTCTAAGACCCTGTGCAAAAAACTATAATTTTGTGAGACCTGTAAATCGTCTAAAAAAAAATTTATAATCCGCACCCGCCTTGTCGAATCTCAACCGTGACGTCACTTGATAGGAACAAGCTAGTCGCACAGAGAAAGACTCGACGATCTCAAGATTCACAAGTGGAATACACGAGCTTTGATATGTTGCGCGACCGTTTCGTTTCCTATCCTCTAACGTCACGATGTTGGTCGCATCGCGCTTCCAATTCCCTCTTTAGCAGTCGTATATTTCGAGAACCACATCGGATTCATCTGAAATTTTCAACATTGCCTAATTTTAAATAATACTTTATCCACAAGAAGTAACAACTACAAAACAAAATTCATTAAATGAGCCCATTGTGTGCTAATACTACTAATTAATTTATATTACGACATGTATTTCGTAGCACGCTGTATTTTATTGGTTGGCACATCACATAGAAAAATATATATAATAATAATATACTTATATGTTTTCTGTGGGTTGGAATATTACTCCTTAAAATGGATCCAGTGAATAACCACACTTTTCAATATTCACCAGTAAATTCACTTGTGGAGGGTACCGGTTAGAAACATTTTTCGGTTGCATGCGGTTGATTAAACATTTTGAAACGCTCGGCACAGACTAAAACAAATCAGATATTTCACTTATGACGTATCATGGTTTAGATAATAAATCAACTCCCAGCAGGTACAAATTTGCGTCGTGATCTGCGCATTGTCCAATCAGTCTTAACCAGCGAGAATAGAGTCACAGGAGGGAGCTTATGATGCATAACAATAATTAAAAGTGACCTAATAGATACTCAAAAAACCACTTAAATGTACAACAATAACAACTCTAACCTTTAATACAATACACCACGTTTGAAAATAATTAATATCACCGCTGTAGGCGATGTTGACGACTTCCGTCTCCGAGATTTCAGTACTAAACACCCTCCTATGAGAATATACTCGCTGGTCTTAACTTCCATGTCAGCCGCGAGGTTTCTCTGTTTATGACTTCTGCGCAGAATCGTGGCAGGTAACGTCACATCACAAAAAATGAAACTTGTTACATAGGGAATACTATTAAGTGAAACATCTGATTGTTTTAGTCTGTGGCTTAGGTGAGGCTTTCCGGTTTACCAATAGGTTTGTTTTGGTTAGTGATGAGGTCATTCGAATGAAAATAATCGATGTATTCGATTATTGAAATATCTCGAGATATTCGAGAATTTTCCACGAATCATTCGAATGACTGACATTCGAGCATGAATGTTCATTCCATCGCTCGGCCTGTAACTCGCCGCTCGCTGCTCGAATGCCTCCTATCATTCGAATGACGAATGATTCATTCACTGCTCGGTACTGTCTCTGTTTCAGCGAGAGCCGAGAGCGAGAGTTGTTGTATTTCGATTACCATGATGCAAAGAATACAAGGTATGATCTTCAGTTCTCCAAATTCGGTCCGGTTGGCGCAAGACGTCACGCGGTGATCGCGGGATTTTAAATTACATAGGATTTTCCTCATGATACAAAGAATTTGTATCATGGATTTGCCTGAACTCATTGGAATTTTGAATAAATAGGGATTCTTAGTGTTCTTAGTAACCATCGTTCTTTATGAATGAGCTTTATCTCCGCATAAATACGTTTTAAACATATTGTCATTTTTACATGATACCAATGCACAACGCATTTTTATAACTAAAGGTTATTGCAAGAACACTAAAATAAGTAAAATAATCCAAAAAACAACTTCCACAGACATCGGCAAACTTACTTTTACGAAGGAAGCGGGTAGAAAATTATCACCGCGTGACGAATAGAGGTGGGTAGTACTCGTATGATTCGTACATTGGTACGAATCCTTGCAGTGGTACGAATGGTACGAATCCCACAAAAATAAAAGATTCGTACATTTCGTATCGCCGATACGACTGATACATTTCGTATCGCCGATACAATTGATACATTTCGTATCACCGATACGATTGGTACGAATATGGAATTTCGGTACCGGTATTGCGATGCGATACTGGGCCAGCTGTATAAGGTTAAACTTCAAATGGGGACCGCGCGTTTAAACTGGAGATTTCAGATTTTAAGTAAAATACTCATAATCTCATAATTGAAAAAATTCCTTGTTTTTATATGTAATATGATGGATATATTCGAAATATTTGATTATTATCAGTGTACCTACTGCAAGATAGCATTCATTTTATACGCAACCTATTGATTACACAATCTGTGATATATTACCATTTTTTTACTTTTTTGTTATTGTTTTTTGTTTAGTTGACTTGCTACAAATGTACAAATATGTATATAATATGGTTAAATAAACGTTATCTATCTATCTTTTTACTGATGTCTAATGACGACGACGAAATTATTAATGTAATAAAAGATGCTCGAAGTCCTAAAAGTTTAAACTGTACGGTTAATATAACACATTATAATACTCTGGCCCTAACTAACACCACATATAATATTCTATAATCTATGCTGAACACTGTGGAGTGGAAGTGTGGGTACGGGTACGAATAGTGCGAATGGTACGAATCAGTACATGATACTGTTTCGTATCATGGAATCAGTGGTACGAAACATGCGAATAGTACGAATGGTACGAATCAATACATATTACTATTTAGTATCATGGAATCAGTGATACGAATCGTACGAATCTCCCGATACGAATCTTTTCTTGATACGGATTCATTTGGTACGAATCCTTAAAAAGAGTCGAATTGCCCAACTCTAGTGACGAAGCAACTGTCGATTTGGCTCCGCCCACATGCGCAATATCATACCTTCTATTCTTTGTATCATGTTCGAATACCTACCAATTTTTTCGATTCCGTAGAGCGCGGGGATAATAGTATTGCTTTTGTTTGAACTTTATGTACAAGTACAGGTATTTTATTTCTTTATTCCTATTTGTCGTAAAGTAGTATTACTATGAGAAGATGCCAGCAAAAAATATGCGCAGAAACGAGTGCCGGTGCCCTGCAGTACAGCGGCGGCGACGGTAATAATAATAATAATAAAACAACTTTATTAGACAAAGTTTAGTAGAACTTACTATTCTTACACTTCTCCCGAACAAAGGTTACTCGTAACAGTTGGCAAGTTTTAATCTACTCCATTTTCACAGTTCCATGACCGCGAAACTTTTATTGCAATTACACATCCCTATATCCCAGATAAAGCTATGCCACTGGTAAAAATATTCGCGCATTTTGGCTCCGCCCTGGCATCTTCTCATGGTAATACTAGTCTATACATAGCACATGTCAACAGGGCCGGTAAAAATAAAATGATAACGAAATGATTCAATTAAAAGAGAATAACAAGACGTAAGTATAATTCTGATATAATAATAAATAAGAAAACAAAACAAATATATAAATATATGGTATATAGAATATAAAATAAAGAAAAGATTTCTACAAAATATAAAACAAGAATAAATAAATAAATAAATAAATATAAAAATAAAAAACAACAAATATTCTAACAAAGTAAAATAGAATAGGGTACAATAAGCTTAAGCTTCAGTACAGCGGGGCTTCGGCACCGCAACCCATAAGGAAAAAAAAATAGATCTTTGCCATTCTTATAATAACAACAATTAAAAAAAAACAAATATAATACATCGCGCAAATATAAAATATTGAGTTGAGACATTTAATACACCCAGGTTGAGACAGAGACCGAGTTGCCCGAATCATCCGAATGAAATCATTCGAATGATATTTCGATTATTAAAATCATTCGAGTACCAAGTATTCGATTTTTGAAATCATTCGATTATTCCCATCACTAGTTTTGGTTCCAACTTCGCGGACAGTTCCCATCATGCGCAATAAAGAAACAGCCATGCGCAGTGTATTGTTTTTTATTTCTTCTTGACATATCCACCGAAATTCCAACTCAAAAACCTGGTGCATGGATATGGTACCTTACCA
Source organism: Rutpela maculata (assembly GCA_936432065.2). Lineage (NCBI taxonomy): Eukaryota > Metazoa > Arthropoda > Insecta > Coleoptera > Cerambycidae > Rutpela > Rutpela maculata. Next base: position 138,049,158 of record OW386289.2, read on the forward strand.
AGATTTGTAAAAGAGACAGGTTGCCTGATAACTCAGGAGCCAATAAAATTCTTGCGCGGGAGTGACGTGTCCAGAGGACCTTTTAAAATTAACATACACAACAAATGACCTACTTAAAATATGAATATCCAAAATAATATTTTCAATAACTGTGTAAGCAGAAATAAAATATATTAAACAAAGTACGACGTGATCAACGAGGTTAGTGATACACTGGTCGACTGTTGCATCTTTTACCTCTGTGAAGTGAGTTGTAGAAGCGGGTTCTCTGGATGACGCGCAATGTGGCGCTCCCTAGTTACCAGGCAACCTGTCCTCTATCTACAGACCTTGGTACCTTACCGGTTCAAACAGCTGATCACACCGGTGAATTTAGAAACAACTTATTTTTGGTGACTGGTTAATTTTGAAAAGGTTCGGTGAGAAACCGGTCGAGATCGGTGCACTCACCGGTGAATTTAGAAAAGTGCCCTAAAGAAGCACGGTCAATAAACGGTACGGTTACCTCAATCAGCAGCTTTATGGCGAGAGAGACGCGGGGGGCAGGAAATCGAATGAAAGAGAGAGACATATCTGATTTCCGTGCAAAAGACAGAGATAAAGATTCCGGTAGGGTCTACAACTACGTCACCTGTAGACACTACAGGCATCTTTGTCTCTGTCTTTTGCGCGGAAATCAGATATGTCTGTCTCTTTCATTCGATTTCCCGTCCCCCACGTCTCTCTCGTCCTAAAGCTGCTGATTCAGGTAACCGTACCGTTTATTGACCGTGCTAAAGAAGGACTGTCTGGCCATTACCAACTTTATGTAACTAAACTAACTAAAATAACATAATCATGTGACAACACTACAAATTTTGAATTTGCCGCTATTTAATGCCTCTTTCTCGTTCGTCGAAAATTCAACATGGACGCGATTGGGACGGGTTACGCTATTGGCTGATCCGAAAAGCTGCGCATAAGCACACCTTATATCCTTACATCATGGGGTTTATTTTAATTAATAGGCCAGTCCAACACGCTGTCACTTTGCTTTGTTTGTACTACAGCAGCCATCTTTTGTTGGTAAATTAGGGTTTTCGACAGGCCTAAAGGGCACCATACACGTTCAGTAATCTCATTTCCTGAATTTTCGCGTTTTTTCAATCATACTTAATTCAATAATTATAGCTAGATATGCTTTTTTCTTAAATAATAGACATGTAAGGTGTGAAAAATAATGACAGGGAATGACGGGGAAATTTTTAGTAATGATGTTTCTGTAATGATCTGCTGGAATGACATTATTGCTGAACGTATATGATGCCCTTTAGGCCTGACAAAAACCCTAACTTACCAACAAAAGATGGCTGCTGTAGTACAAACAAAGCAAAGTGACAGCGCGTTGGACTGGCCTATTCGTGGAAATGTAGTCCAGGCAACAGAAAAACAAATTCTTTAACAAACGTTTAACGAATGAAAACGAACGTTTGCCCATAGAGTTAGATTTGCCGGATGTTTGCCCACGGTCAATAAACGGTACGGTTACCTCAATCAGCAGCTTTATGACGAGAGAGACGCGGGAGACGTTAAATCGAATGAAAGAGACAGACATATCTGATTTCCGCGCAAAAGACAGAGACAAAGATGCCTGTAGTGTCTACAAGTGACGTAGGTTGTAGACCCTACCGGAATCCTTTTCTCTGTCTTTTGCACGGAAATCAGATATGTCTGTCTCTTTCATTCGATTTCCTGCCCCCCGCGTCTCTCTCGTCGTAAAGCTGATGATTGAGGTAACCAGCGACATAATAAGGAGAGACTGGAAAAGTAGGCGTGGCACATGGCCAGAACATATTCAAGCAACTAGTCCGCATGGGCGTCACTTTAACTTAACGTAATGGAATTTGCGAATATTTTAAAAATGTATAGAGCAGCATTTACTCCGTTTATAAATATGATATAATTTATTACTACTTCTACAGTAATTTGACTAATAGATTTCAGCTCAACTAATAATAGAACGGTAATAAAAAACAATATTTATTCATTAATTGTATCCCTCAAAGCAGTACTCCACTGCAAATCTTGGCAACTAGGGCCAACAAATGCACCCCCACTGCGTCCCTCGAGCATTTATTATATGTCCAAACAAACCATACGTATACTGAATTGGTATTGCCCCTCTATACTTTAGACCTCGTTGGAGGTAACCGTACCGTTTATTGACCGTGATGTTTGCCCACAACGCCATGTTGAAAGTCACATGGTTTGGATTGCCTAAGTGGGGAGACTGAACGCTAACAAAAGAACGCCTCTGAAAGTGATTGTATTCACTAATGGTAACTTCAATGAGTTTGTTCAGGACGAAAGAAAACAGCTATAGTGTCTACAATATTTTTTCTACTTGTGGGAACACTGATGCTATTAAGAAAAATTATTTATTATTCATTATTGCATATATTCTCTCTAGTATTTTTTAAAGTTCTGCTGCTGGATCGTTAGAAAGGCATATTAATCGTAATATTCTTTTACAGTCCGAATAGTATTTGATTTGCTAACCAAGCCATGCCATGATTGTGCACAAATCGAGAATAAAAGGACACCATTTTAAAAAGAACTAGTTACTTTCACGCCGTTTTATTGGCGGTTCCCAAGTGGCTGTCAAGAAACGAACCCAAATTTTGTCATCTGTCCTCATGTTTATTGCTATTTATTATAATTTCAAGTTTAGTGTACCCCTAAAAGTGCCGATTTATTGATAAGTACCAAAATAATATACTTTTAGTGAACATTTATCTATTCAGTGTTAGTTTACTTTTTTATACTTATGAAAAAAATGTTCTAAATTCCATAGTAGGTAAAAATAAATCCTAAACTTTTTAATCACACTGCGTAGATAATACTTAATTTACTTAATATTAACAACTTAAATATTGATAACTTCGAGAAAATAATGGCAGACTCTGCAAGTGAGTCAGATTCTAGCAGCATCGATGGGGGTCCTATCATGATGCCCCCAAGCCCCATCACCAGAGAGCAACTTCAGAAACGAATTGAGAGTCTCCAACAACAGAATCGTGTTCTTAAAGTCGAATTGGAGACCTACAAATTACGAGTGAAAGCTCTGCAAGAGGAGAATAGGGATCTTCGTAAAGCATCTGTTATTATAGTAAGTATTTCTTTACGGATTTTATTTTTATGAAATTTTCTGCACGAAATTTTTAAGTAACAAGAGATAAAAAAATATTATTTTCAGTATTCAGTTTCAAAGAAACCATTCGTTCCTTTCGTATACCATTGACCTAAGTCTGACCATGCTATTATATCAACACAAAAGAATGGTTATTTCTTCTTCTTTTTCATACTGAATGTTAAATATAGTATATGAAAGAAGTTGACAAGTCTTTTCATAGGGGGAACTTCTTGTTGATACAGTAGCATGGTCAGACTCAGATCAATGGTACCTATATGAAAGGAACGAATACTTTCTTTAAAAGTTATCTGCTTAGTACCCATAATGTAAGCAGAAATAAAAGATATTTATTTTTTACAAGAGATTTCTAGATTTTCATGGCCATAATGGCATAAATTGTTTATATATAACCATATTTTCTGTTGACCTAATGAGTTAATTAACTTCTCATTATTAGCCATTATCCATTATCTATCTTGTGTATACAAGCCGTTGCCATATTGACTTGACATATCAACCACATTGAAAAATATATACTTGTCATGGATTAGATAAACTATAAAATCTTAAAATAACCAAGTATACTAATAACGTTATGAAATCACATGTATGCTTGTCATTTCTACAGAATGATTTATTGTAGTTTCAGTGTGGTAGAAAAAGGTTCTACCATACGGTAGAAGACACAGTGACACTATGCCAGTTTACATGTTTCAAGGGTTTTAAGCAAACTTGGGAGAAAACTTCACTTTCAGGGAATTTAAATAAATAAATTTAAAAAATGTTTGATTAACCGTAAAAATATTTTGCAAATGAGTTAACTAAAGTATTACGGAGGAAAAAACCTGATTGAATCTTTCTTTAGTTAAAGAGTTATTTTTCTTTAAAATATTGGCATAAATGTCGATTTAAAGTTGAACGCATAGAGGAAAAAATAACTGTTGTCACAATGCAAATGAATAAAAACTAAAATAGGATTCTTGAAGAACCAGTACACAGGTGATTATACACATTAATTATAGTGATGTGAACTATTTCACACGTAGCATGTTTAGTTGTATTGGAACCTAAATTGTCTTTATTAAAAATCTGTATTTGATAGCAGCATTGGCCAGTACTGATTTGTTTCTAACCACTAACACGTGGAGTGCAAACGAGGGGAGCAGAATGTACTTAGCCGTAAGACAAGTAGTTATGCATTTTTATGTTATGTACCTAATCCTGTTGATAAAGTAAAAAAGTTTGGGTCCAAAGAAACTAGCTCTACAATTTAATTAAAAATTCAATATTCAGAAACTAGAATAAGGCTCTACAATACAAACAAATTTGTATTGATGCTACAGAGTATCCTGACTTCGAGTTGAAAATTAATAACTTTCTAAATCCAACCACTTCTGTTTAACAAAATTTCATATATGTTCATGTACATAGTAGTCTCAGCTAAGTTAGGTATACCCAATTTCTTATTTTACTTCCACATCCAGTGGAAGTATAGTAACGACAAAAAATTTTTAAAAATTTTTATTGTTCAAATAGGCTTAGAATGTCACGAAACGTAGAGATTTTAAGTTTGAGCGAAAAAAAAATTTCTGTCTGTCGGTCTGTCTGTAACTTTTTTTGTGCGCAGGATTATTCTGGAACCATTTGAGATATTGACTTGAAATTTGGTACACATATATACTTTAGCGAGATCTAGAACTAGATTATATTTTCATCTTGTTCCGTCGAAGGGTTGGGGGGTAAATTGGGGTAAATTTGGGGAAAATATGTAAATGAAGCAGATAAGAGTCCATAAAATTGGTATTTAGTATATACAAGAGAAGCTAAGGTCCCAAAAAAAATTTGGCATTAGCCACCCACATTACCACCCCCACCCCATTATTAACATGTTGAAGGACACTAACGCCGTAAGACGTTCTATCTGGCGTGCTCATTGTGACAGAACGCCGTCCGGCGTCTGAACTTAAACTGTTAGTAGAAGGCAGAACGTTTATCGGCGTCCCATTTGCCATATAAAATATTAAAGATTGATGGTTACTGCCACAACTAGCATGGTTCTTATCGAAACAGTGTCATTTTTTACGAGTTATACTGGTGTGTATCCCTTCCCACTTAGAGCTTTTACCGTTCTTGCCAAATTTTCACAGAACGCCGATAGACGTCTAACACTCCGTGCAAATCTAATTAGTCATTATCTTGGTGTCGAAGTGCATATATCGTTCTCACGCCATCACCCTACTTTTACGCGGGAAAACTACCTGTTGCCTAATTTATTAGTGTAGTGCAGTTTTTATAGAAATGTAAGTACCTTTCTATTTATTTTTAGTAAGTTTTAGTAATTGATTCTAAGCAGATACAAATTAGTTGCCAGTTTTAGTATTTTTTTATAAAAAAAATTATTATCTTATTATTTTATAAAAATTTATTTCAGATGAGTAATGTCAATTATGCTTACGAACAGGAGCAAAATAGGTTGAGAGAATTGTATGATGAGCTGTCTAGCGATGATGATGAAGTCGATCCATACCATAACAGCGATGGTGGATCAGATCCAAACTATGTGCCAAGCGAATCTTCAGGCTCTGATTCGGGTAATGAAAACCCAGTACAAGCATTTTTATACAACGGCTCATCATCAGAAGAAGTGGAGGATGATGACGGATCTGTGTTGGAAGAACCCGAATCATCATGGGAAAACACAACAGCACCCATTCCCGTTTTTGATTTTGATGATAGCAGTGTTGGACTAAAAATAAATCTTGACGCAAATTCTACACCGACTGATGCTTTTGAATCTCTGTTTACGCCGCAAATACTAGAACATATAGTGAAGTGCTCAAACGATTATGGACAGTTACTAACAAGTACAAATCGGCCAAAAACGAGATTCAGCAGATCAGCAAGTTTCCGACCAATTACAACGGAAGAAATGAAAGCCTTTATTGGTCTATGTTTGCTCCAAGGACAAGTTTCAACAACCAACGTGCGTCGATTTTTTTTGTATAAAGACGTATTTTATTACCATCCAATATTCCCTTTCGTTATGTCTGCAAGAAGGTTTGAGCTGATACTTAGGGTTTTGTGCTGTTCAGCGCCAAAATCAAAAGGAACAGAAAAAATTCAGATACTCTTAGATATGCTTATATGCCAGTATCAAAAAGCTTATGGGCCTACTAAAGAACTCTCTCTCGATGAATCACTGTTACATTTTCGAGGCAGGCTTGCATTTAGAGTATACATCAAGAACAAGAAAAACCGCTATGGAATAAAGTTTTTTGAGTTAACCACATCAGATGGGTACGTGTTGAATGTAGAAATGTACAGTGGATCCACCGAAAATAATGGCAATAATACTAAAACTGAAAACTTAGTACTCCGGCTAATGAAACCTTATCTAATGAAAGGGCACCATTTGTTTATGGATAATTACTACAATAGTGTTTCATTATCTGAAAAACTATTAAAATTAAAAACACATACAAATGGTCAAATCTAACCGACGAGGTAATCCGAAGTCCCTAATTCAGAAAAAATTAAAGCGCGATGAACATTTTTGGGTGCGCAAGAAGCAAGTATATGTGGCCAAATGGAAGGATAAAAGGGATGTTCTGGTGATCACCACCAGAAATCATCCCCGTATGATCACAGTAAAGAATAGGTTCGGGAGAGAAAAATATAAGCCCGAAGAAGTAGCCACGTACAACGATCACATGTCGGGTATTGATAGATGTGATCAAATGACCGCAACATATGCCACTACAAGAAAAACAATTAGATGGTATAAGAAAGTTATCTTACATATGCTAGACGTGACCACATGGAATTCTTTTTTTCTGTATAGAAAATATTGCAAAGGTGGTTCATCTAAATACTGTTTTATGCAATTCAGAGATGAGCTAATTAAATCTCTAGTTAATCTTCCTCCCAATTTAGAGGGAAAAGATATTATTCGTGCACAAAAGCATGACAGTCGCCGTTCTACACAAACGAACGGAGTTCAAAACATTGCACAGGGGCTAACAGGACATTGGCCAGAAAAAATACCGGGAACACCTGGAGGCAAATCTCAGAAAAAATCTGTGTTTTTGAAGTGCAGAATGTGCACTAAAAAAAAATATACGAAGAGAAACCAGTTTTAGATGTAAAGGCTGTGAAGAAAAACCACCTCTTTGCCCAGTTTGTTTCGAGGAATGGCATGCCTCAATGAATGATGAAATTTAAAGTAGTTTTATTTTTTCCTTATATATGATATCAGACAATTTTGCTTTACTTATTTTGTTTCCCTTTGGTTTGTTTTGTATTAGTGTTACGCTTATATAATGTTTTTTTCTTAGAATAAAATTATTTTTCTCTATATTCTTTGTTTCTCCATGTGTGTCATATAAATTTCTTTTTTAAATTTTCGACGTCTATAGACGTCTTAGCAATATCTAACGAAAATTTTACTTAAAAAATGACAGGACGTCTATCGGCGTCAACTTTAAATCGCCCTAAAAACCCTTAAATATATTTTTTTCTTAATTATGAAGTATTTGCTATATTTTACGAGATATTTCGTGACACAAATTATTAAAAAATAGTAGTGTCATTTTTAGCACCGAGTAATCGGTATTAGTGTCCTTCAACGTGTTAAAGGGGATGAAAAAAAATTGTAATTTAGTGTGTGTACAAGAACCAGAAACCTCAAAATGTTTTTTTACTTCATCCACCTCCACTACCACCCCCACCCCGCTACCGATGTGGCGTATCGTTTTATGGGTTTTTGGGGTAGAGGATTTCAAATATTATATTATTAAAGTTCCATAAACAATTATTTCCACATACAAAATTTTTCGGTTGTGACTGACTTGGATAAAAAATCTGGATGTGGAAGTAGTGATTCCTTGGGCAGCGGTTTTTTATAAGTATTCCAGCAGTGTCACAAATCTAGATCTCTTAGATTTCAGAGGGTCATTGAGGTGACCTGACAAGCAGTTAACAAACATCGAGACAAATACGTATTTTTTGTCAAACCTCCTTCGCAACTATACTCTAATTCCATTATTTTGTCGATCGTAAGTGGCGCTTTATGTACCAAAGACTTGCTGCCATTGGCAACGGGTTGTTATTTTTCATAACGTCCCTAGGGAAATAAAGTAAATTTGGGAAAATGTTCTCTTTTATATAACAAGTATTAAATGTTTGACCTTTTTTTGAAAGTAAATTCAAAGAAACCTTACTTGCTATATGTTCTATATCCGACATTATTTTCAAACATTAATTAAAATTTAAAATTAAAATTTTCAAAGCTATTATAATAATATGATTTAATTTATCTTGACAGTACTTCCCAAGCAGCACAATTAGTTTATTTTACCAGTTTAAAACCACAATAACCTAAGATAGTTGATATAATGTAATTGCAACCATTGCTTTCAACTTTGAAGTCATATGGACTTAATAGTAATTTAGTAAGCAATATTTACGTAATATTTTCTTAAGAAATGCCTGATAAAGTCACATTGACTTTAGTGTAATATACAAGAAATATTTACGTTATTGTTCCTTAAAATTTAACTCTAAAATTAAAGTGCACTTTAAGGTCCATGTGTAAGAAAATATTACGTAATTTTAGACTAAATTATTAACTTTGGAGTCGCTGTCCTTTGAATAAAAACAGGGAGATTTTACCAATTTTTTACGTAAGTATAACCTGAGTTTTGCCTTGTCGTTGTAGTCAGATTTAGGTTAAAACTTTAACCTCGTCACAACTAGTTCCAATTTTAGGTAAAATTTGCCCTAATTTTACTTCCCCACTAATTATCTTTGAGGGACTTTTTTATACTTACCAAAGTTTAGTACCAAAAATTAAAATTATGTTGATCATGTTTGTATATGTGTTATGTTTTTACGTTTTTAGCTAAGGTAGCAAGCTAGCTAGTCAAATTATATAACATGACGAATTTGTGTTGTACACTGCGCGGCATATAAATATGGTACAGCACTTGTGAACTGAAAACTATTAATTAAATTTATTGGTAGATTGTGATGTTCTCTCAAGCTTCTGAATGTTACTTAACTGTCTAGACATCGTTATTGTTTGAAATACTGATTTGTGATAGATCTTATTGTCAAATGTGACCAGTCTAGTCTTCTTTGCATTGATAAAATCGAAGTGTACCACATTAATATGACGCGCAGTGTACATTGATTAAATTTCAATTATAAATTATATCCACCTTCTACTAATTATTATAGTTTATTATTTTGAACCAAAATAACATTTCCATTTCCGAATTATGGCACTTAAAAATCACGATGACCTTGAACTTAAAAAAAAATCTGCGGAGCACTAAGGGGGCTATACTGCCCCTCTCTCTCCCCCGCAGCGTGTGCCCTGTGTACACATATTTTTCAAAATGTCCCGGTCAACATAACAATATTTATGGCACCCCTAACCTAAAGGCAAATATTACTTCATAAAATGTCCTGAAAGTTATTTTTACTTAAAATAGAATTAGGTCCTTCCCTGGCAAAATTACGTTTTCATTGTCTAAATTACTTCAAAGGACTATAATGATTGTTTTATGTTGATGCCCTTCCCAGTGTCAACTGTACTTTATTGTACTAATTTGTAGCATTATTAGCAGCAATTTATATTCTTTTGGGTTTTCTGTTTTCGTGTTTTTAAAAATAAAAATGGGGATGTTTTGTTTTAAATGCGAGAAAGTATTCTATAGCCAGTTAACCTTTAGTCGGCGCAACTGAAAAATGCATAAGCAAATAGAACATATGTTAATTATATCGAATATGTGGTGCACTAAAGAGTATTTCAACTTTTCTATTACCGACTTGTTTGCATTCGAAGTAATGACTACATTATATCAGGTAAAACAGTTGTTAATCTCTATTAGAGAGTTTAGTCTAATATAACTATTTTTTTTCTCTAGATTTCAGCTTAGTTTGCAGAATGAAAAGCAAAGTGAAGTTCAGTAGTGTTAATAGTGTAGCTGAACGACTTTATTTGAATTGTATTCAGTGTTCCTGAATGTACTCACTGAAGAGAAGTTGTAAAAATGGTTTACGGCCCACCTAGGAGGTTTAAACCTATATCTATGAACAAATTTAAGTTGATAGATGAGGAAATATTTATATGGAATTAAAAAACATGTTTCATATGATGTGTTTTCTGTTAATACATTTATTCAAATAAAAAATAAAGTATTAAACTAACCAACTAACCAAAAGATTAATTATTTTACCTGAAATATTTTTAAATTCCAAATTCACCGAATCCGTGATGTGATCATGTTTTTCTATCAAATGCAAACGCAAGTCGTTATTAAAGTTAAAATACAATTTGCATTCTAAGCACAGGTATCTTTTGGGCACCGTATATTTAATATAATTACATCGAATTTGTTTATTTATGCACAATTCTATTGTGCCGATTTAACACTGACTGGCTGGAGAATACTTTCTCACATTCAAAACAAAACACATCCATTTTTATTGATAAAATACAAGAGAAAATTGAATGAATAAACCACAAACTCACAAAACAACAAATTGCAGCCAAAAAAGTATGAGCAAATGACGTCACGGCATGCGATGCTCAATTTACCGCCTTCTCTAACCTGGACTGGGAAATATGACCAATTTAGTTCTGCAGGAACTTTAAAGACTTTACAATTTTGAAGACTACAAAATTATTTTAACCTATATTGGTCCCATTTAACTTTAAAGTAAATATAAGTTTTAACACTTCGTCTCAAGGAAAAACGTTAACGAGGTCTAAAATATTGGAAGAGAATACTTCAAAGTCGCGTGGTACTATGTTCGCCATATTTTTCAACCAGCTATAAGAGGCCATTTTACAATGAAATTTTGATAAGTATTTAATTGAAAAAAATCATTAATATATAAAGTACAATATTATCATATTTCATGCAGGGCAATTGTATAGGCTTTTACAAATATTTTTAAAATACATTTGAGCTAAAAAAATTTTTTTCTTTAAAAACGTACTTGAGGCCCCTTTAATATTCTGAGGCAGAAACCAGGAAATGTCCCGGTGGGCCCTCGACTTACCAGTTTTGGGCCCCCTGAAGCCTCTGGCGTCGAGAGATCGTAATATTATTCTTAATAAAAATAATATTAAAGTTGAAACTAGAAAATATATAAAACATTGGCCCATTTTCCCATATAAAACGTATTTTTAAAGACACACGCAACGTGGCAATAAGCTCTATTATCGTTGTCGCTCGACGGGACTTCAGTTCACACTTGTATTTGCTTGGTAATGTATACCTGTTCCTAAATTACGTTTAACATGCGTGTCTCGCTTGGTAGTGCTTAGTTGATTTTTCGCAAAGACAAAGAGCAACACTAGCAGGGTGAGATTATCCATAATGCTAACTAGGCTACAGCCTAGGGGTGACAATGCGTGAAGAGGCGCGCGCAATCAATTTTCGTTTCCGGGAATTTTTTTTTCCATTTGCTTCTCTGCTTATCAATTTTGGTTAAAAAAATTTTCTTTAGATTTCTCTCACCTGCTTGCTCATCAATTTTGAAACTCGGACGAAATTTTTTTTTTTTCATATCTGTCCAGTAAAATAATATTTACAAGTCTAAACGCAACTAGTGACTAGTGACAAGTATTTGGAATATCGTGTTTTAATTCCTTCGAAGGATGCGAGTAAGATTAAAGATGAGATCAGCATCAAAAAACCCTGAAGAACAACTTTTGATCACTGAAACTTTATTTCATTTGAATCTTGAGTTTTCACCACCTCAAACCCTCAACTCCTATTTTAACCCCTTAAAAGGGTTATGGTTCATACGTTAAAAACTATTCAAGAAACTTAAGCAATTAACTCATGATCCCATAAAAATGAATTTGATATACAATCTACATGAACACTACTTCGTTTGTTTGTGACTCTCGACCAAGGAGGTAAAAGTGAAATAAAGAGAAATATCTGCGATTTTTAGGTTAGGTTAACCCAAAGCCACTTTGTCGCAGCATTACTCTAAAGTACAATGTCTCAAGGGTATTTTCCATTTTTTTAAAATTTAAATTGATTGAGCCAATATGGTTCCAAGCTAAAAATGCCTATACAAACATTAAAAATGAGAATAAACGAAAAAACCTTAAAATTTGAGGTTATGTTAGTTATGAGATGCAGATGCCCAGGTAATTGTAGGACCTTATAACTCGCGCCATCTACTAAAGCAAATAGAAACCATGCACTTATGAAGCCATTATTATAATAGGAAAGTGCCGTATGTTGGGCCACCGTGCTATCTGCTTAGCAAATATGAAACCTGAATAATTATAATTTTCCACTAGTTTTCTCAAGTTTTTTTCTAGTTTAATGATTCAAGGATATGACGAAAAATATAATATGCACCGCAGGTCGTACTGGTTTTATTTGTAGATCTGAATGGACCATTAAATAAAATAAAGTATTCTGTGGCATGTTTTTGATAAGAAATTATGTTCAAACAAGTTGTATAGTTTGTAGGTAACAATTTTTTCTAATGCACAGAAAATTATAAAAAGGGCTCTATAAAAGTTAATACAATACACTTTTTTCTATTATGCACGCAGGCTTTTTAATTTTTAGTAATTTTTATAAATATATTATCAGGAAAACGAATCATACAATCTCATTTGTATTTTGTTTGTTTTGCTGATTTTCATTGGAATAAAAATAGGATTCTTATTTGCCTAAGAAACTTTTATTTGTTTATATGAATATTAGAATAATGTATTTTCCTATGTTACACTGTACATCAGCATTATATTCTTAAAGCAAATTAAATATTAAAAGTATTTACCGTTTCGATAAAAAATACGTAAAATCGCGTTGTTAAAATTTTTAATTTTGGAGCTTCGACCTGCTGTATTTTTAAAATAGAGAAAAGGAATAAAGGAACTTTATTCATAACAGTTTTCATTGAAATTGACCTAAAATTCTTTTTTTTGAATTTGCAGCGATTCCGTCGACAACAAATTACCCATGCATTTGGTGCATAGTTTCAATCACCTACGAAAAAAGGAAAAAATTTTACAATATCATTTACTACATTTGAATCTGAAAAATTTACTGTCAAGGCAATTTTAATATTAGAAATATTACTTGAATATTTTTGCATAAACGCATCCAAACCAGTATTATTTAATTACAGATATTAAAGATATAATAATGTCATTCATTGATGTTAAATAAAATTGACATGAATTTATATAAAAATAAATAATACTAAAAATATACACTTACAATATACTAAAAGAATGTGTAGATAATGCAGATATGCTAAAATATATACATATATACATAAAGAAAAGATATATATTAAAATTAAAAATTGTGATTGTGTGATAATTTTTATATAATTTATATTACATGGCTCTAAAATTATTCTGAAGATGTCATTAAAATTATTGTGAAGGTTCCCTTTGATTCTATAGAAAGTTTTGCTTTTTAGATAGAATTTAATTTTTTTCTTAAACAGTGAAGGCCTATTACACCTTCGGAGGGAACATTGTGCATTCTTATGCTATAGCGCCATCCCAGGTACATGAAAGTTATGAACTACTCTTTCTCTATTTTGAGTAGGATAATTGTGTATATCATTTGTTTGCAGGGATGGCCTGATTTTTTGAAGTAAAATTATGATTTAAATCAAATTTGAATATTTTTTGAAGGTGCACTTAATTACTGGAAACATACGTATCCGCCTATTACACATTATTAGTTCAACCCTTTTCTTACTCCTCCCACCGTTAGTTTTTTTTTTTTTTTTTCTATTCATCAATATGATTTTTAATCTTTTCTTCATATTTTGGTACCGCAGGTGGCTTTGCCTTTGTAGCAGCCGAATGTTTTTCTGGTCATAAGTAGATTCTAATTTGTTCTATACTTGAGTAAAATTTTATTCAAATCGGAAACAAAATAAAAAAGTTATAAGGGTATCTTCATTTTAAGTGAGTCACACTGTATATTTAAGGAAATGTATAGATTTCGACAAAATATTACGTTAGTAAATACGTCGAGTGTTGTAAAATAAAGATTGTTTTGTGACTGTGATTTATTAGCAGACCACGGTAAACCGCTTTGATAGAAATATTCAAGATACATAATTGATTTTTTTTATTAATCATCGGTTTTCACCGGCGAGTATCTCGTAAACTATAATACATAGGAAGAAAATGAATATAAACATTCTTGTGGAAAATTTAATTATGTTTAATTTTGCATAGATTACCTTTTCCCATACGACGCACCGTTTCCGAGTTATAAGCGAAGAATCCACCCCCCTCCCCCTTGAAGCGGTGGGGCTAGGGGCGGGGACTTTTAGTATCTTTACCTCCTAACTACCCTCAACACATCCCCAGAGAGGAAAATTCTCCCCTCCTAAATGTTCTCTACAATCCCCTTTTGGGCATTCATTGATTGGACTATAAAGTGAAAATACATTTTGCAAAAATTAACAAGCAGTGACAACCAGATTAATATATGACAGTCGTATTTAATACAGTGTTGCCAAATCTTTTTACTCTAATCTTTTTTGCATTTTAATTTATTAAACCCACCGTTAGATTCGTCCTTATCAGTATACAAGTACCGAGGGGGTAATCACTTTTGCAATATGTGGGACAGTATATGTGCAATGGTGTGCAATATCGTGCAATATGTATGCAATATGTGTGCAATGTTGCAATTGTGGGATACATAATTTCAAGTGATTGCCCCCTCGACAAGTACCTTAAACTCGATTTCATATTTTCTAATTTTTAGCAAACCTTGTATAATTTATCTCAAGTCTGACAACTGTTTATGACTTCCTAAGACAAGCAAAACTTTTTATAAAGAATGACTTTTTCAGCAAATCAAAAATAAGAAAGTTACAAGAGTGCGGTACCCCATCTGTGGACACACCGTATAACATGAATTATTTTATTAGTATAAATGATTTTTCTTTTAGTTTGGATTAGATAATCAGTGCTGTGCTGGACTATGAAGTTATCAAGTTAAATGGATGTTAAATAAATATTTATATTTATATATAAATATTTATATGTAAATATTGTACATTTTGAATAGTAATCACTTGGCACATCCCTTTAAAATATTATCTTTTATTTGCCTTTTTAGTTCCCTTTGTTTATTATTATTATATTTTATTTTTGTCATAATACTCCGCGGATTACTGAGAATACTTAAAATAAAGAGAACATTGCAAGTGAGCCAAATTATATGCAACAACTCTTATTATGTTGATTTCTAAGTATCAGGAACTTCCAAAAATAAACTTAATTTTTGTTGGCAATATCTATTGTTACATGTTTACATCCCTTTTATAAACACCCTGTATCTCGTTTGCCCTTCATGCCTTTCCGCATAGATCCGAAAATTATAACACCAGGGTAACACTAACACTAATTTATTAACTTACGTACTTAATTACAACAAATAATTAATTACTTTACTAATATTACACTGTACTATAATTCACTACTTCAGTCCCTTTTTATTACTCCCTGATCTGTTCTCACTAACTCTGCTAACAGAACTGTATTCAAGCTAAACTCCTTCTGTCTTTATATACCCAAAGATGAGGGATCCAGAATAGTCTGTCATGATGTCGTCACTCTTTAGATATTTCCAGTCCAGATTATAACACCCATCTCTGGGATGATTGCTGAACCATCCAACTGAATTGTTCTTTGTTTACTGTTTACCTTTTAAACTTAGAGGGAACGCATATAGATGTTTCTGGAGGTATAAATATCTAACACCGCCCCCTCCTTAAGCCTGAACATCCCGGTCAGACAATTTAGTCTCTTCAACGTACTTAGTCAGTCTGTCTAAGTGTACGATTTTCATCTTTGACTTCTTACTCCTTTGAATTCGATAGGCGCCATTAATCCGGGTGATGACTGAATATGGTCCTTCCCAAGGTGGCTGAAGCTTCGGGATCTCCATTCCTTCCGCTGTGGATTGTATAGTCAAACCAGATCCCCCATCTTGAATCCTCCTGTATTGGCATTATCAACATAACGAGCCTTCATTCGGTCACTAGCTTTGGTAATCTGCTCTCGGATATTCTTCCGCTGTTCTCGAATTTCATTCGCATAGTTGTTCACAGAAAGTGGTTCCCCATTGGCAGCACAATTTTTACATTTGTGACACCAAGCCTCCACATCCTGGCGACTCTTAACCCAATGGAATCGTTCCCGTTCTTTACTCAACGTCTTGTTTGCACCAAAGTGTCCGCCGGACGTTCCGTTATGCACTTCCTGGAGTACTTCTGGTACACGACACCTGGGAATCACTAGACGCATGTCAACTTGCTTTCCATCCGGGCTTTCTCATTCTCTTCAACAGCAACAGCCCATCCAAGACTCTAAGTGACTCTCTTTGTGACCATAAAGCCTTGAATCCTACTCCTTTGTTTGAGCCCTCCTTCCATTCCGGTCGCGTTCCTTTTTCTTTTGCTTGCAATGTAGGCCCAGTTTCGGTATTGTCCAGTTGCTTTTGTCGTAAAACTTCTTTTGTCCAATACTCTGGAATCTCTTTCCTTTCATTCACAAAGCCTGGTAGTGGTAGACTACTCGGGATTCTTCGAAGCTGGCAAGCCTTTATTTCTCTGGGGGCATCGCTTTCACTAGCCAGCACCGCTTCAGTGGCATGTACCCCTTCGGGGTTCCACTGTCGATAATCTCGTCTGCCTTTCATGCCCTTCCGCATGGCATTCCACTATTCTCTTGTTTGCCCTGCCTCACAGAAAAACTCGTCAGCAATTGCTTTACCATTTTGTGCAAGTCTGTCAGTATAGTCTCCAGATTCTTCTTGTCCCAATACAACTCTTCGACAACTGCAGCATTTACCTTCTCAGGGCTTTGCTGTCGACAATCTCTCTTAATATGCCCTAATTTTTCGCATTTATAGCACTGGATACCTCCGTTTGGTTTTGCTCCACCTTGTTGTTTGTTCTGTTTCATTGGATAATCTGATTTGGCCAGTATTTGACTCATCATTTTATGCATGTACTTCAATATAGTGCCCATGTTCTCTTGGCTCGAATGTGCCTTTTCAACTCTCACAGCATGCACTTCTGACCGCAGGGTGTCTTTAAAGGCAGCCTCTACTTCAAGGGCATGCCCCAAAGCCTCGACAATACTTTGATGCCGCGATATTCTAAGAACCTAATTGTTCCTAAAATTCTCTAGGTGCACTCGGATGTGCCAGGTGTGCCAGTCTCTCTATCGCTGCTTCGAATTCTTGTAAGCTTTCCCCAGCCTTTTGTGTCCTTGATTTCAGCTGGGCCTGGTATGCCTGAGTGAGGTGTTGGTTGCCGTATCTCAAGTCCAAGGCAGCTTCCAAGACCTTTTCCATTGGGATAGTCTGAAGTAACTCTGAGGCTTGGCCTCTCAGTGCTAAAATTAATGCCATAGCCTTTTCCTCATTAACCCAGTTATTCGCAGATGCTGCTGCCTCGAATTGTCTCTTGTAGGTTGGCCATGAGCTTTGGCCGTCAAGGAAGGATGGTTTTAACTAAGGACCTGACGATGCTACTAGCTGACCCCCCTTCTCTCTCAACTGCCGTTTAAGGTGCTCTACTTCTCCTTCGACCTCGCTCATTTTTCCTTTGATATCACTTACTTCCCCTTTGACCTGACTGACTTCTGTCTTGACTTCCCCTACTTTATCTTCGACCTTGTTTATAGCGTCTTGTTGTATTTTCATTTGATCGCTCAGAATTTTCCTTAATTCTTCCCGGCGTCTTGTTCTCCTTTCTCCTCTTGATGTTGTCTTTCTTGTTCTTCCTTTTCTTCTTGATATCGCTTTTCTTCCTCGTGATGTTTTCTTTCTTGCTCTTCTTTTTCTTCTCGATGTCTTCTTTCTTGTACCTCTCTTTCTTGGCGTCTTATTTTCTTCAATTCGTCTCTTCTTGGCGTCTTATTTCTTGGTCTTCTATAATTTTTCTTAATTCTCCTTTTTTCTTCTCGCCGCTTTTCTTCTTCTTCTTTGTCTTCCTGGCATTGCTGCGCCATCATCCTCGTAAACTCTGCAAGTAGGTCTTGTATTTGTTTCTCTACTGCCATGCTTCTTGTCGTTATGGGCATATGATGACGTTAACCAAGTTTATTGCACAATAGCGTTAAGAAAATCCTATATCTCGTCGATTTCCCAATGGAACTTTATAGAAAAATCACGAAATGGCACGAAAGAGCCTTATTTAAGGTCTAGGTCACTATCCAGTTGAAAGAATTTCACTATCTGCAGTAATCTTCAAATATAATGTTGTAAACTAACAAATAAGTCTTATTTAGTGTCTATATCACTTTCCAGTTGAAATAATTTAATTGTCTCCACTGATTTAAAAATAGAATGTTCTAGAAATTTTCTTAAACTAACACAAATGACTCTTTTTCAGTGACTCTATCACTTTCTAGTTGTAAGAATTTAATTGTCTCCACTAGTTACCGAATAGAATGTTCTAAGAAATTTTCGCGAATTAACACAAATGAGTCTTTTTCAGTGTCTCTATCACTTTCAGTTCAAAGAATTATTTCCACTAGTTTCCAAATAGAATGTTCTGGAACTTTCCCGAAAACGCAATTTTTACACAGTTTTCAGTTCAAAATTGATCCTTACACAACGTCCTGTAAGTCAATTCTCCGTGTCACCACTAATTCCCGAGAAGAACACTAGAAACCTTCTCGAACAATCCAGAAATCTTCTGTTATAATTCCGCTTCTGACACCAATTGTTACGTGTTTACATCAATTTTCTAAGTAAAAGGACCCACCATTATGAAGACTTTTTAAAAATGAAGACTTTTTAAATTCGCTTATAAAACTTCCATAGAGCGGCGTAGGTCAATCTTGAAAACCTTGTCCAGCCTGTTTTAAAACCTTTCTTAAAACTTATTTTAAAGCCAAATGGACATTTTTATAAGCTCTCTGCACTTCTAGAAAACACCTAGAAGGTTACCTTAAAACTAGTTTTTAAAACCTTTAAGTCCATATATTAGGAGTGAGAAGCTATAAGATTATCCACAAAGGAATTGAAATAATTTTATTATTGTTTTTATTTCTTCTAAATTGACTTAAGCAAACATCACACCGATTTGAAGATACTTGAAAATTTAAAAAAGCACAGGGTATTATTTTCTCAAGAACAACAAAAACATTTTATTTTCAAATCCAGACCTGGATTTCTTTTGAGTGTCATACATGTACATATTCAGGATCACTAGTGTATTATATGTGCCAAATATGAATTTATTATTCCATCCCCTACAAAAGAAATTTTGGCAAAAATACATTCAGCAAGAGGGTTCAACTAGCCATTTCTATGGTTGATTCTGATTGTCCTCGGTGTCTATCTGCCGTTAAACCATGTCCGTTTTCTCGTGAAACACGCTGTATATGTCGAAAGATCTTTTAATCCTACGTATAATTTCTGTGTCTTCCCACACTCCCTTATGATCTTGACTCTATATTGTTTTTTTTTTTAGCAAGCAAAAGCTGAACAAGAAGAGGAATTTATTTCGAACACTTTGCTGAAGAAGATACAAGCACTAAAGAAAGAAAAAGAATCGCTTGCTCACCATTACGAGAGAGAAGAAGAATGCCTTACTAATGATCTTTCCAGGAAACTAACTCAATTACGTCAAGAGAAATGCCGCTTAGAACAAACTTTGGAGCAGGAACAGGAGTGCCTTGTTAATCGTCTGATGAGGAAAATTGAGAAGCTTGAAGCTGAAACCCTTGCAAAACAGAGTAATTTGGAGCAGTTACGTAGAGAAAAGGTAAGTTCCGAAATTTTTTGTAATTTTGTACTTTTCCATATTTGTTTCTTTGTTTACAGATTTTTTCGTTAATTTAGTTAATTCATTCCTGTATAAAATATTTCAATCCAGAAGGTCAAAGAACAAAAATATAACTTTAAAACTGACTTAGACATGCAGAAACTTAAGTAAAAGGCGTACACTTTGCATTTAAGATAAGAAAATGTGGAGTATGGGAAATTTTTAATAATTGTTACTTACCTCTTACGTTTGTATTTGCATCCACCTTGACATTTCAAACCTGTTTTTTGAATTGGGCTAATAATTTGAGAGACACTGAACCAAAAATGTGTGCTAAACTTTGTTTAGCACGAATTCCGTTCGGTAATTTATTGAATAATTTAATGCCTATATAGTTTGGGCTTTTTTCGAACAAAGATGTTTTGTGCTTGTAAATCTTAAGTAGAGGACGTCTGGAGTAATCATGCATGTCATTGTCGTTAGTTTCAAATTGATGTATATTCTTTTTGACATACATAATAGTTTTTAATATACATGGGACAGTAAGCAGTGAACATTCTTTAAAATATGGTTTGCACGAATCCCTAGGTTTTAGGTTAAATATGGGTCTAATGATTCTTTTCCGAGATAAGAGGATTCTATCTGCATTGCTGCCTAAACCCCCACAAGGTGACGTTGTAACTTATATGACTGCAGCCTAGGGCGTAATAGACATTTATTAGTGCCATATATTCTGGTATTCAATATGTACCTACACTACAATTAGTCCAGTCAATGAAAGAGTTGTAGAGAACATTGAGGAGGGGAGAATTTTTCTCTTCGGGAATGTGTTGGGGGTAGTTAGGAGGTAAACATACTAAAGGTACCCGCCCCTAGACCCGTCGCTTCAGGGACACAAAATAAAAAAGTTATAAGGATATCTTCATTTAAGTGAGTCACACTGTATATTTAAGGAAATGTATAGATTTAGACAAAATATTACATTAGTAAATACGTCGAGTGTTGTAAAATAAAGATTGTTTTGTGACTGTGATTTATTAGCAGACCACGGTAAACCGCTTTGATAGAAATATTCAAGGTACATAATTGATTTTTTTTTATTATCGATTTTCGCTGGCGAATATCTTGTAAACTATAACACATATGAAGACAATGAATATAAACATTCTTGTGGAAAATTTAATTACGTTTAGTTTTGCATAGATTACCTTTTTCTGTACGACACATCATTTCCGAGTTATAAGCGAAGAATCGATAAAAGGAACCTTTCCACCCCCCCTCTCCTCCTGAAGCGGTGGGGCTAGGGTCGGGGACTTTTAGTTTTTTTACCTCCTAACTACCCCCAATACATCCCTGAAGAGGAAAATTCTCCCCTCCTAAATGTTCTCTACAATCCCCTTTTGGGCATTTATTGATTGGATTAAATACTGTGTATTTTCTTCTGGGATTGCAAACCTTAACCATTATTGAGCAAACATTTTGTTAGATGATTAAATTGAACTGTCAAAGTATCATGAAAATCAGCAACATGTTTATTATATGATATTCAGATTCGGCAAATATAATTCTTGATAGAGGGAATAAACTTCGATTGGCTATTGAAATCAGAATGCGTGGGGTCGTCGACGCGGTCAGAGGTGGTGGTATGAACGAATACCGATGCCCTGCGTTGATCTACGACAAGGAGTGGTTTACTTGCGCTGATACACGTTTACATATCACGAACTGCAATTGCTGAATCTGTATTTAATTTATTCACATGAAAAGACTTGATAACTAAAGTACGCTAATTTTAAAAGAAGTTATAGGAAACAATTAAAGTATTGAAAATTCTTAGGTGGAGTTGGAAAACACATTGGAGCAAGAGCAAGAAGCACTCGTAAACAAGCTATGGAAACGTATGGACAAGTTAGAAGCTGAGAAACGCATGCTACAGATT
This sequence comes from Rutpela maculata, assembly GCA_936432065.2. Taxonomy (NCBI): domain Eukaryota; kingdom Metazoa; phylum Arthropoda; class Insecta; order Coleoptera; family Cerambycidae; genus Rutpela; species Rutpela maculata. The sequence continues at coordinate 138,071,078 of OW386289.2, forward strand.
AAGCTGGATCAACCCGTATCTGATCCGGCTAGCCCAAGGGAAATCAGCAATGGGGACACTGCCAGCAATTTAAGTTCCCATATTCAGACGCTTCGTTCTGAGGTCACTAGGTTACGATCTACCCTAGCCATGAGCCAACAGGAACATACACAGAAGATGCAACGTTATGCCCAGGAAGAGCGCAATATTAAAGAGGAAAATTTGAGGTAATGAAAATGCAGCACCTGCAATTGGGATTTTCATTGATCTGAGATGAAACTGGAAATGCTTATATTTTAAAAATACGTTTTAAATTACATTACATTAAAATTGCAATTTTAAAGTTTAAATTTTTCAAAATGACTTCACTCAGAGCACTAGACAAATCACCAAAAATTTATTGGCAACATTATTGAGATGGTACTTCTATAATATTGGTTTTATTTGTATAGTAAGTTTAAAAAAAATTTGAAACATCGAGATTTTAAGTTTAAACAAAAAAAATGTCTCGGTCTGTCTATAACTTTTTTTGTGAGCACGATTACTCTGGAACGGTTTATGATATTGACTTGAAATTTGGTACACCTATTGTATTATAACGAGATCTAGAACTAGATATTTTGATCTTATTCCATTGAAAGGTCGGATGGTAAACGGGGGTAAATAGGTGAAGCAAGCAAGTAAGAATCCATAAAATTGAGATTTAGTGTATCTACTAGAAGCCAAGTCTTAAATTTTTCTTTGGCATCAGCCACTCCCATTATCATCCATCATCCTCCCCCCCCCCCCCCCCCAACTTTATTAAGGGTAAAAAAATAAAATTGTGATTTGTTGTGCATACAAGAACCAAAATACTCAATTTTTATTGACATCAGCCACTTCCACTATGACCCCCTTTAATAATAGGGTAGAAGTAGTAGTGAGGGACTTAGACAGGAAAAGACTTGAATCAGAAATTGGATTGTGGTAGTAGTGATTCATTAGGCTGCGTTTTTTTTTACATTTTTAAAACACACAAATATGGAACAAAATGGAAAGTAAATCAAATCATTTACCCACCATATAAAACTTTTTATATCTTTGGAGAATGAGGCTACTGTCAAATACCAAATCGGGTCATTATCATACACAATTGCAGATTATGACATCTTGAAACAAAAAAGAACTACGTTGTGTATTTGAATTTTTACTTGGCAAAGTTATGTCAGTGTATTTTTTTTTCAGTTTAAATGTATAACAAAATAAAGAAAAAATATGTGTCTCTTAATTTTATCTCAATTTTTTGATTTTCCAGGTTACAAAGGAAGTTGCAATTGGAGGTGGAAAGAAGAGAAGCTCTTTGTCGACACCTTTCAGAAAGTGAGAGTTCTCTGGAAATGGAAGAGGAGAGGCACTACAACGAACAAGTTCTTGGAGCTAGGCAGCACACTGTTTCACCTATTCCACCATATAATCCTTCGCCTAGCCAAAGCCGACCATTAAGTCCAGGTGAGTGACAGAAAGTAAAATTAAAAATCTTTTATTTGTAATCACGGATCAAATTAAAAAAAACTTAAAAAAAGATAGACTTTATGCCATGAAAAATTTTTATTATTTTGGTCATAGATAGCTGTTGGTGTGTTTGTTAAAATATATTTCTAAGTAACGGAAGCTATCTATCTATCTATTGAAATCAAAGGAAATTTATATCTCTGTATAGTCTTTTGCATAATACAAGGAGTAGTTGTGGCTTTTTTTTTACTACTGTTAACTATTTGTCATAAAAAATTACTGCAAAGATAGTGACAAGATTAAGACATATATAAAGGAAGTCTATTGTGAGGTCTGGATCACTTGGGAATAATTCTTAATCTAAAACTTATTTTGTAGTAAATATGACATGAATCAAAACTGAGAGTATATACAGATACTAGCTATATTCTATTTGGTAAAGGCAGACAGTACACTAAAGTATATTAAAGCTTATGCAAATCCCTTACTGTTTATTTGGTATTTTGCCACTTTCTGTAAAAATATTAAATCATTTTAATGAAAGAAAACTGCGCTAAATGGATCAGACAGGCTGGTTTTTAATACTTGATTAGTACAAAATATTTCACACCTAAAAATATATAAACCGAAACAAAATTGTTGAATGATGCTTCTATAATAAATAATAAATAAAATTGATAGCTGTTTAACGTTCTGGAAAAATTTGTCCTATTTCCGTTTTCAAAACTTTGACTTTTTGACATGCCAAACATGTCAGTTTGTTGTTTATCGATTTCCATACAGAGATTAAATTACATTTATTTTATTTTTACCTTTTTTTTTCTCCGAGGAGGGGAAACCCACACAGGCTGCCCATCTCACTGAGTGTCAGCCTCCAACTGACTAAAACCCTACTCCTAGTGCTCGTCTCTAAAAAATATTCCGAAAGCACTGCAGCCTCCTGTTCTTCTGGGTTTATTGAGCTTTCTCTGTCTTAGTTTACACTGTCCATTTTAATATTCCTGTATCACCGACAAGGTCTGAAAATGAGCAAGTTTTGATGGTTTCCGGGTTTGTTTATGTTTGCCCGTAGATAATAATAATAATTTTATTCCCAAGAAACTATACAGTTTATGATTAGGGATTAATATAACATACACATATAAATATTCAAACAAACACATATTATAGCTTCTGCGGTTCAGCGCCTCGCAGTCATGTATAATATGTTCTGCAGTTTCTGGTACCTTACTGCACAGTCTGCAGTTAACACGTTAAGCGCCATGTGTATCCTCAAGGATGCATAACAAGTTTGAAAGCTAGGCCGCGTATATCCTTCAATATACTGACGCAGAGCTTTACTAACTGACCTACAGCATCTATAAGGATGCTAAATACACATATAACAGCATGGTTCATAAATATACATGGCACGGTGGAATAGTAATTAGTTGAAAAGGAATTAAAAAAAATCAAAAACATGCTGGTTATTCATTAGATAGATAGATAGAATAGTTTATTTGTTCCGTTTTTAAGAACCCTCAGTGGGTATAGAACATGTCATTAAGTTTACAAAACAAAGAAACTTATTGTCTATAACTAGTACATATAAAACATATAGTGTGTAAAATACATAAAAACATAAGTGTATATTATACAAGAAAAAACAAAAACATATATAAAATATCCACTCTTAGTGTTGCCCATATACTTAAACAGGATATAAGCAATATACTATAGACATTATATCATTTCTCTACTAAAATATTCTTTCATATTATAAAATGGATTGTCCAATAGGTATTCTTTCACGTTTCAAAATTCCTCCTGGCAAACTTCTTTGTTGTAAGGGTATTTTATTCCAAATTTTAATTAGGTTCTCTTTTGTTTTTGTGTTATAATTGTGTGCCCTTTGGTTACCTACGTTACTGGTTACTACGGTTACTACTGGTTACTGTGTTACTATGTTTGGTTACCTTGTTCTGGACTATAAATTTTATTGCCTCATACACATATAAGGCAGTTGTTGTAAGTAAGCGTTTTTCTTTGAAAATCAATTGGTAATGTTCTGTTTTTTCCATTTTCAATATAGTTCTTACGCATCTCTTTTGTAAAATCACTCTCCGTGCGTTAACCGAATTTCCCCAAAATAAGATCCCGTATCGAATCTTTGATACGATATAAGCATTATTCAACAGATCATAAGTGTTTCAGGTAAAATTACATTAAGACCCAGAGGAAATTTTTTTTTGGGTATATATGGTGCTTAACGTGTTAAGGTCGCCAGCAAACTTTCCGATTAAATGCAGGTATGGGAAAATATCCCGTCAGAAGGCCTGTTACGGTTCTCAACTGGATCCTGTTCTTTGTGAGCAGTTCTTCAGTTTGTTTTGAACATGGTCCATTGATAAGTGTTTTCCCATGCCAATTTCCTGGAATATTTCTCCAGTAGTGGTTGTGTTTAAGTCTTTAATTACCCTTCTGGCTGAGCTTTTGTGATGTCCAGTGCGGGTTCTGGGCCATAGACTATAACAGCTGCTCCTTGTCTAGCAAGTTCGTCAGCTTTTTTATTGCCCTTTATACTGGTATGTCCCGGCACCCAAAGTAGTCTTACTCTGTTCTGCTCACCCAGAATTTTGAGCTCTTCGTGACAGTCACAAACCAGTCTGGAAGACACCTTGTTAGAGGCTAGTGCCTTAAGTGCCACCTGACTGTCTGATGCAATTGAGATCTGCTGGTTCACATATTCACAGTTTCTGTCTGGAATACAGAGGAGTGCTGTCCAAGAGAGAGACTTAAACTCACTCTTGGCCTTTCACCATGTACTCCTGTTCCAGCTCCTGATTCCTTCCTGGACCTGTCGGTATACCAGGCCAGGCCTTTGCGTAAAGCATCTGGAGCACCTCTCATCCATTCCTACCTATGTCCAATGGCTTGTTGAATGTAATTTTTGGTGTCATGTAGTCCGACCTCATGCTCAATACAGTGTTTACTATCCTCATGTGCCCTGAGTTGCCTCTAAGAGGAGTCGGGTTCTGAGAATTTTGTAGCCCGTAAGCTCCCATTCTGGCCTACCCCTGAATCACAAGACTCAGTGGAGGAAGGTCTAATAGGGTCTCCATGGCTGCTGTTGGGGTGCTTTTCATTGCACCTGTAATTCCCAGGCAGGCCAGCCTCTGAATCCGGTTCAGGCTATTAACTGCTGTGGTTTGAGTGACCTTAGGCCATCAAACTAAGGCTGCGTATGTGATGGTATAGAGCCAGTGCACCATACCAGGCTTGAGCTCTCATATCTTGCCACGCAATCGTCTGCATGTTGCGAGTATGGCAACGGACTTATGTATTACTCTGTCCAGGTGTTGGTTCTAGGTAAGTTTGGAGTCTATAATGATTCTAAGGTACTTTATCTCCCCCGGCATCTGTAATTGTGTGTCTTGGAGAACTAGAGGACTCAGTCCCTCCAGGTTTCTCCTTCTGGTGAATGGAACAATTCTGGTCTTTTGAGGACTGATTTTCAGCGCCTCCTCATCGGTCCATTTCTTCATCATATTCAGGGCCCTTTATAGAAGGTCCCTGCCTATGTTGTTAAACTTCCCCCTAACTAGGATATCCTTGGGCTTCGAATCCCTCATTTGTGAGTTTCTTCGGTAAGCCATCAACTACAAGGTTCCATAGCAGAGGGGACAGTGCACCCTCCTGCGGGCATCCCCCAGAAACTGACGTGCCTCATTTTTACTTACTTTGTCTCTGAGGATCGGCAACAGCTGGTACAAAAATCTATAAATAATTTGACACAATCCTTATTTAACAAAAATTTTTTACTGAAAGCTGCAAAATACCCAATAAATAATAAGAAATCATGAAAGTGCCACTAATAAATGATTATAGACAATAAACGCAAATACCCTAAAAATGTGGTAAGGTGCTATAAGAAATTTTAAGTATTTCTTCATATTTTTGACTCTGGCGCAGTGCTTACTGTTAGGCTTGCAACATTTCATTTTATTTATTATTATTTTTTTTTGTCTCCTCGGAATATAATTCCTTGGCTATAAATACACAAAAAAGGTTATCTTGTTGTAACACCTTATGACCAACCAGTTTCGAGAAATTTAAACCTGAAGAAATGATGAATTCATTGAAAAAATTCTGTTTACGCAAGAAGACTGGGAAAATTCCTTTAGGTTCAAATTTCTCTAAACTGGTTGGTCGTATGGCGTTACAACCTTTTTTGTGTATTTATAGCCAAGGGATCATATTCGGATGAGACAATCACAGAAAATTCATATTAAATAAGTTGGGGGGAGAAGTAAGTTCCCCCTTTGCAATTTTGTGCACCCCAGATTGAATTTACCCTTGATGGATAACATCAGATAATGACCTTTATTGATATCGAATCACGTGCAAAAACTAATCGCTGTAGCTCAAAGGGTTTCAATATTAAATAAAATGTTAATTTTGGGTGCCCCTTCAGAGGCTCGCGGCGTCCTTAAGAGGGATTTCCGGACCCATGCTTATATGAACTTTTTTCATATTTTTTGATGTAGAATCACCACTAGAAATTAATGACCATATCCTTGTATAAGGAAACTAGTCCTTTAAATTTGGAATTCGATTTGTAATATACAGTGTCCGCCATAAAGTTGGCTACATGTGGGAGAAATTTGTATTATTGAAATTTCTAAAAAAACTCTATTGGGGGTTTGTTTCTACATGTCCGACAACCAAAAAATACATTATGACACATGTCAATGTGATCACCGGCCTTTGCAGGAATGTAAAAAATAGTTGACGGTGATACTGAATAATGTTGATTTATTTGGGTTTTTTAACATAGTCTTAAGTTTTTATAAAATAAACTAATATATGTTTATATTAGGATGCCCTATTTCCAATAAAGTTATTATTTGGTATGGTGCGGCCAGGGAAAATGTGTTGGACTCGTATAGCCCTTGATATATGGAGTCCTCGTTGGATGCTAAGCTCTTTTCTTGATTAAATTTTTCGATATCTTGTTGGAAATACTCCAATTAAAAAAAAATCAAGTAATTCATGATTTTTGAAATCAATGATTTTTTTATTTTTTTTTTATAAAAATCCGATTTTATCCAACCCTGCTGAGTAAGCATGTTGTTGTAGGTAGGGCAGCCATAATTTTTGTTAAAAATTTCTATGGTAATTTTACTAAACAATCGTAGGAAGTTTTTACGCACCGCATTATAGTAATTACAAAACTCAGGTTTGTAAATTTACTACACGATTCATGCCAACTCATTTTAGGAAAATTACAACACATTTGTTGTAATTTACTAAGCACTCATCGAAATTTAGTTCAGTGATATTACTATACAAGTTTTGTAATTTTGCTGAACAAATGATATTAAAAATGTTTAGTAATTTACAAATGAAGTGTTGTAATTATACTACACAATTTATTTTAACTCAGTTTAAGAAAATTACCAAATAATTGTTGTAATTTTACTAAACGTTTATCTAACATTTGCAATGTAATTTTACAATAGAAATATTGTAATTTTATTAAGCACATTCTTTTAAAAATGTTTAGTAATTTGCGCATGATGGATTGTAATTTTACTAAACAATTAATTTCAATTTTTTTTTTTTACTAGTGAAATATTTTGTCGAACTCCTCTATATGTTTAGAGAATATTATTTAGGTATTATGCAAATCACAACTTACACACTTTTTTATTTATTATGAAAATACCTACTTTCTGTATATTGTTGCCCTAATCTGGGCACGCTAATATACTAGTTAGGTAAATACTTTAAAACACTCATTATTGGAGAACCAATCAAAACAACTACTCTTCTAGCTAATACTGACGAAGTATTGAATTACATGATAGGATTCTTAGCATTTTAAAGAAAAAAAAAAAAAAAATATATTGAAAATATTTCAATCGTTTATTTACATTTAGTCATCATACTTTTTTATTTAATATGAAATTATTTACTTTCTGTATATTGGTACCTTAATCGGGTCACGCTAATATACTACTTAGGAAAACACTTTAAAACACTCATTATTGGAAAACCAATCAAAACAACTACTCTTCTAGCTAATACTGACGAAGTAAAGAAAGTAAATAATTTCATATTAAATAAAAAAGTATGATGACTAAATGTAAATAAACGATTGAAATATTTTCAATATATTTTTTTTTTTTTTTTTTTTTTTTTTTTTTTTTTTTTTTTCTTTAAAATGCTAAGAATCCTATCATGTAATTCAATACTTCGTCAGTATTAGCTAGAAGAGTAGTTGTTTTGATTGGTTCTCCAATAATGAGTGTTTTAAAGTATTTACCTAACTAGTATATTAGCGTGCCCAGATTAGGGCAACAATATACAGAAAGTAGGTATTTTCATAATAAATAAAAAAGTGTGTAAGTTGTGATTTGCATAATACCTAAATAATATTCTCTAAACATGATAAAAGCAAATAAATAAAAAATAATTAATTGTAAAAAATAAATCCTCTATATGTTTCCTTAAATATATAAGGAATAAGAAACCCGACTGCAACCAACAGCTATTCTCCGGACTAATGCCCCGCCGAGCGCAGAATTACGAATTACAAGCCTGGCCGCGTTAAGTGCAATAACTATGTTATGTATTGCCACAAAACGCTAAGTTTCGATTGTAATAGACACCAGCCGAAAGAGTTTATTCCCATTGAAAGGAGCTCTCGTGCCAGCCACCTCATACCACTTGCAGACTGAAGTTTCGAGCTATTGGCTCTCGTCAGTGCAAGGTAGGTCTGAGACGGCTGTAACGAGGCATTTGTTCACTCTTGGTACATGACGAGATTTATAAAATCACGACATACAACAAAAATGACAGGCTCCATCTAGCGGCTGATATCCATTACAATCGAAACAGCAGTAGCCCTGACATGCATGGGCACAGTAGATATGCTTCTAGAGGGCAGAATATTTACTAGTGAAATATTTTGTCGAACTCCTCTATATGTTTTGCTTGCTGTTGGTTGCAGTCTGGTTTCTTATTCCTTATATATTTAAGGAAACATAGAGGAGTTCGTCAGAATATTTCACTAGTAGATATTCTGCCCTCTAGAAGCATATCTACTAATTCATTTCAAGTCAGTGTACTCACGCCATCAGACAAAAGGAGTTATACCTCGCGACCATCATATTGCTTTATAGATACAGTTGATTATAGCTTATACAAAAACTCTGTGTAAAACTTTAAGTTTAATTTTAAAATTGAATCGTTGAAAAATTAATTCACAAAAGTGGCTGTAAAAACAGTATACTTTGCGAATTTTTTTATTTAAAACTGCAATGCAAAACAAATCTTTTTGATATAAAACTACAACACAGTGTTGTGAAGTTACAAAATGTATTTGATTAATACGAAAAATAGTAGGACCATAATACTGCCGTGCTAAAATCAAACGCCGTATCTACTGGCGACAAAGAATCGAGAAATTTAGCATCAAAGTTTTTTTTATAGTTCTTCGTAAATTACAACAAAGATTATATAATCAAGATGATTTCCTATGTAAAGTGACGTAAAAAATCGACTAGACATGTTAAATTTAAAAAAAAGTTAAAAGTTTATACCAAAAAATCAGATACTGCTTTTATTGTTAAAAATATATTTGTACATGCTAAAGCACAATGCGGTATCTACAATATATTGATTTAAAACCCAGATGGGGCATTATTCTAACTTAGCATTCCCAGGAAAATAACACATGATAACAAAAACATTCCATAATGTTAATTTACCTTTAATTTTTATCACCAATAATTGACACTACATGTAAACACTTTGAAGATCATAGAGCAACTAACTAGAAATAAAGCGTGCGATTAGCAACGTTTCCTAATCGAAAAAGCGGGAACTACAGCATACTAGAAACAAATGCGGCATATGCACTTTCTCACAGGTAGTTACTGCGTTTTCAACTAGTAGCATGCAGATACCACATTTGTACTTAGGAAAGCCAGAAGTCTTGTGAAGATACGACAAAATGTGCAATGTTTTTTAATATAACTAATGTAGATACAGCTTTTTGCTTTAGTAAATAGATAGAATAAAATGTTAATATACCAAAACGATTAAAAACCCGATTTTAGATATTTTTGTAGATACGGCGTTTGATTTTAGCACGGCAGAATACATAATTGTCTTTTTAGTACAGAAGTAATAAAAATGGAAATAAGCTTTGTAAATTTCTGAATTTTCTGTGTAATTCAAATTACAAATTCTGGTTTGTAATTTCATTAAAAATTGAATTAAAAATAAATTACAAATTTTTATAAGAAATTTACAAAATTTGAAATTCAAATTTACGATACAGTTTTGTAAAATCACAAAACGTATTCGATTCACACAAAAAATAGCAGAAATGCAAACATAAATTGTATAAAAAAGATGATGATTTGTAAATTTGCAAACATTTCTTGTAAATCAAATTACAAATGATTTTTTTGTAATTTTACAAATAGTTCTGGAGAATAAATTACAAATTTTCATAAGAAATTTACAAAATTTGTATTCAAATTAACGATACAGTTTTGTAAAATTACAAGACGTATTCGATTTTCACAAAAAATAGCAAAAATGCAAACATAAATTGTATAAAAAAGATGATGATTTGTAAATTTGCAAACATTTCTTGTTATTAAAATTACAAATGTTTTTTTGTAATTTTACCGATAGTTTTGGACAATTGATTTTTAAACATGTTGAGTAATTTTGCAAAATTTTTCTACAAAACCTACTATACAGAGTTGCAAAATTACAATTAGTAGGTATCTGAAAAATACAAAAATATAGTAAATTTACAAGTTATTTAGTATTTTTACAATACTGAGATACAATTTTACTCAAAATGTAGATTAAAGTCACATTACGAAGCACTAATTGTGAATTTTACTATGCTTTTGTTTAGTAAAGATGTTGTAAATTTACAAAAATTTTTAACAGTGTTGGTCTATAATTAGACTTAGCCAAAATTTACTGATAAATAAAGAGTACGGCCACTCCACACTTAGTTTCTTGCATGATTCACCGGTTAACTACTATTATGTGAAATATAATCTGTGAGTCCTTATAGGTAATGTGAAGACCAATGCTACTTTTCAAATTTAAAAATTCAAAAAAAAAATTATTTTTAACTCACTTTTACCTTTCCAATCTCGACGCCTATGACGTAAGTTATTCACTTTTATTACAGCGTTGCCAAGGCTGCTCAAAATTATAAGGAAAACGAACACACAGTTGATATTTTCTTTGGTTAAAATAGGTGATAGCCTTCGATTGAAAGTGTCCATAGTCCCTTAAATTTTACGTAGCCGACACAAAGGTTCATTCATCAGGAATACGTATTTATTCGGAATCATCGCTCATAAAGTACCTATACGAGCCTAACACATTTTCCCTGGCCAAACCATAACAAATAATAATAACTTTATTGGAAATAGGACATCCTAATATATACATTCACTAGTTCATTTAATAAAAACTTAAGACTGTAAAAAAAATCACAAATAAATCTAGATTAGACATTAGCCTATCATATACGTCGAAAGAACAATGTGTGTAAAGTATCTGTCATTATTAAAAACGTAAAATACAATTATTCATTACTACTATGTATACATAACGACCATTTACATATTTTGACAGCAGTAAACACTACACTACTGTCACTTGCTGCTTCTATACCTGTTGGATTTCTTTTTGCAGTTTGACATCGACGGGGTAGCATGATGAGAATAACCAAGGTTATGGTGAAACGTGGAAAGATCATCATATTGAGCATACTCGATATTTGTTTGCGATATTCAGAATTCATGTTCTCTGTTGTTTTTTGGCATTTTGAAAAATAAATATTTTTGCATACATCAGGAAAATGTGATTGTTCACAGATCTGAATATATGGATGTATTTCAAAAACACCCTGTGGATAAGCACCTGAATTTTGTTGAAATATGTAGTACCAGCAATTGTTAGACATTCACTGCTTAATACCAAAAAAATTGATTAACTTACTTAAAAAGTAAGTAATAACATCTCTTATCTTATGATTTTTAGGTTTATCATCTATGCAAGCTCCTTCTCCAAGGGACTCCTTAATTGTCGGTCCCCCAAGATGCCATTCATGTGGTCAACTTGTAAATCCAGCTTGCGTCTCAGCTTCTCTACATACAGTGGGTTCTAGCAGTCCTCCAGCTCCACCTCATCGTCGAGCTAGTGAGAGATTTATTAAACCTGCCATACCAGCTCCTCAACCAGCTAGTCCAATGGACACCTCGATGAATAAAGATTAAAAGGTAAAATGGAAAAATTTGCATTAAAATATATTTGTATATGTATTACTAGATGATCACCAGACTAATACTCCACAATTTTTGCCTTCGGCAATTTAATATGCTCATACATTTTTTGATACAGTCTTCAGGCTCTTTTCACGTTCGGTTTCACTAAGGTAACCCTAATATTGTTATTTAAATGGGACTTTGTTTTTTTTTTGCAATTTTACTTCTGGATAAGAATCCTCATCACAGGGCTGGGCAAAATACATCAAGAAGAGTATTCGAAATATATGATTCAAAGCAGAGATGGGTAAATAGTGGAGTGCAATTTAATTTCGATCTTTCAGCCTGTTGACACTTTTAGAGTAAAATGTATGACCTTGCCAGATATGTGGCTTACACCCTGTACATTAGGAATCCACTAGTCGTAAAAAAATCGTAATGATTATAAGGGCACAAATCAAAATTTTCAAACTAACCAAACCACGTGATAGAGCCAATCATGAAACATATTTTATTAAAAAATCATTAAATTACTGCCTCAATCTAAAAGAAAAGAATTCCCCATGAATTTTTAAAACATCAAATATGTAACAACCTGTATAAGTTCGTAATATTGAATTAAGTGTGCGAGTAGCGTTCTTTTCGACCCATAATATGTATATTTTCCTTTCCTTTCCTTTGTCAGTAAATGTATTTTTAAGTAGCCTACTGATCTGTCTGTTGGACTTATATCCGTCCAATTCTAAATACTTCTCATAAATAGACGACATACCATACCCTTTTTGCTTTAAAAAACCTTTCTCAAGAATTTTACATATTTTGGTAAATGCCAGATCTCTTTTGATTTTACATTTTCAACTTTTATTTTCATTGTTAGATAGACCTTTGCATTTTCTATTGCGACTTAAAAAACATGAAACATGATATTTAGTTTCCATAGCTATTAAATGATTAGCACCAATTTTTTCGAAAATTATGGGATTTTGGTGAGCTGTTATTAGTCTTATTTTTCTTTCTGTGTTCGTGGTCATTACTTGAGAGACTTATTTTTGTTGATGCCTTTTGACAAAAAATACATTTCTCTATAAAAAAATGTAGTTTTACGCAAGGGCACACCTGAAGAAGTTGATGGACAGGCAGTGGATCCATCTGAACTGTTTTCAATTCCTTTCTCTTTTTCTATTTTGTTTCTCCTTAAATGTTCTATATTTCTTTTGCTAGTAAAACTAGAATAGCAATTTCAGTGCCAAACTAAACCGTCAAAACTGTTTGTTCGAAGTGACATAGTTCTAGAATATAGATCATCTTCTCTTTGGTTGCTTATTTTTTCAGTGAGTTTTAAACAATCAATAAATGTTGCAAATGATTTCTTAGAACCTTTGATTACAGGGCCCTGTTTCCTACAAATTAAGCATAATTTCTTACGAGTCTCTTTTACACTAAATTTTATTTTTGTTTCTACATCACTTTTGGAACTTGTGACGTCAGTAGTACTTTCCATTTTAATTTCTTCTGAAAAGCACGTACATCAGTTACCTATATGGTAGAAAATTCTACTGAAAAAATACATACCAGCTGAAAGTATCTTGTAAACAGTAAACTAGGGAGTTTCTTATAATGTGTTAATCTATTACATACAAATTTTATGTAGGTTCATATAACACTGAATTAATGTATATCAACAAATTTGCTTATATTTATTCCATATTAATCATTTTCAAGACAAAAAAAATTTAAAAATATCACAAACCACAAGACTTACAACATCTATTTAACGATAGGCCTTTGCGGGAAGCAGCGTGGGTTGTTGAAACAGTCTTAAAGTAGTGGGATAGCGAGTATTTCCAGCGAACGTGACGCAGATATACTTCGAAAATTGACCTCACACTACATGTTATTAAATATCTCGTTTATTTGATCCTCAAAAAATCTTATTTAAGAACCTTAGTAATCTGGAAAATATAGCGAATATTTTATAAAGAATAATTTTTTTTGATAAATATAATAGTTTGAAAAATAATTTTCTGCTGTAGTCAAACAGAAAATGAGGATTTTTGTTTTTACTGCCACATAAGCCAACGTAAAAGATCATTTATTTATTTATTTATTTTAAAAATAGAAATTCTACAGAGAAATTAATGATTTTTGGATAAAATATGCTTCATGATTGGCTCTATCACGTGGTATGGTTAGTTAGAAAATTTTGATTTGTGCTCTTATATTCATTACGATTTTTTTACGACAAGTGGATTCCTAATCTACAGCTACGTATCTAGCAAGGTCATACATTTTACTCTAAAAGTGCCAACGGGAACAAAAACTAAGCGACTTTTGTCAACGTAAGCACTCCACTAAAAGGAAACTTTCCATTTGAAAGTTTCCGGAACCAAATTTTGATAGAAATGAAAGTTTTCAATAAAATATTTAAAAATCTAATTCTGGAAAAGTTTCCTTTGGAAACCTTCGGAATATTCAAATATTTTATTGGAAACTTTCATTTTTATCAAAGATGGGTAGAGGAAGCTTTCCATATGAAAGTTTCCAGGAAATTTTCGGAAGTTTCCTGTAAAATATTTGAATATTTCTGAAAGTTTCCAAAACTCCGAGAAAGTCCAAATTTTCCGCGAATATTTCCTCATAATTTAAAATTGACGCAAGGCAGCAAAGTTGCTAGATCGCAACTTCTAGTTTGGTAACATAACCTCAAACGAGAATGGAAATTCAGTTTTTATTTATTTACCAGCACTATCGCTTCTTGATGAATATACTTTAGCATTGTGATTTTTTGGTTACATTAAGAGGGAGCAGTGTGATCAAATCAGAGGGGAGTGGGCGGAAATGAGCCAATAAAGTACAGAAAGCTGTTGTGTTGATTGTCTAGTTTTGGCGTTGGTACTTTCTTTATCGTTGCTCTATACTTACAATAACGTCTGAAAGCTTTAAGTACAAGAAATGAGTGCGCATCGGTTATAAATGTAATTATTTTTTCAATCATTTTTAATTATATCGAAGTGACTCTATCTACTAAAACAGCATTGTAAAAAAAATTTCCAGCAAAAAGCATTTTTTAGCGAACTGGCTCATGTTATTAAACTGAAAAAAAAGAAATTCTTATAGGTAAATGAATACTACACTTCTATCGAAGAACATTTTTAACTAAAACTTGTTTATTAGTCAATTTGAAGAGAGGATCTTCCTAATAAACAAGTTGTTGCTAAAAATGTTCTTCAATAGAAGTGTAGTATTCATTTACCTAAGAATATCTTTTTTTCAGTTTAATAATACCAGCCGTTTGACTAAAAACTGCTTTTTCCCAGTCACGATTTTTAGTGCAGTGCTCTATTGATGGTGCCACCTACACCTACACCTTTACTACAATAGGGCATCTGCATCATGTAACAAACATAACCTTAAATTTTAAGTTTTTCAAGTTTATTCTCATTTTTAATGTTTGTATACGCATTTTTAGCTTGAAGCCGTACTGGCTCCAAGCAAATCTTTAAAAATTCACGTAAATAATTTTTCAATATTGTTGATTAATAAAAATAGACTGCTAATTACAGGTCAGATTTCCAACCTACAAAAAGATCCTATTTTATTAGGACAAAGTATTTAGAACTTCATAAACATAACACTGAACTAGATATTAGTTGAAAATATGGGAACCAGGCAGAAATTTTAATAACAGCTGCGTAATACTCTTGAATTCTAAGAAACATATTTTTGAGGTTATCTGTGACGTCACGTGCAGATGCCCTATAATAGCCACACTGCTTACCCCTCGCCCCACTTCAGCTTTAGCTTTACCAATGAAACTTTGTGATTGGCATTGTCCCCTCTTAAGAACAAAAACTAAAAATGAAACATTATTTAAATCAAATTATCAATCATGTATGTTATGCACGTATATAAGTTTCTGATTCTGCATTCAATATCACTATAGTATTTAGATTTAGATGTTATTTAATTTCTGTTTTGTCTTCTACAATTCTGTTTCTACCCTGTGCACAAAAAAGACTCATGAGTCTTATGACAAATGTATCCATTCTTAAACGCATAATCCACATATTTGTAACATTCTCTTAATCATTTTATTTATATTTAATGATCTAATAATTCAAACAAAAAAAATACAGGATGTAACCTCCCAATCGCTCCATATTTTTCATACAGCGACTAAACGTGTAGCAGTTATCATATATCAGTTATTTGGTAAAACTCTGTTAAAGCCACGTAAATCATATAATTATATGCACTTATTTGGTATCAAAACGAAGCTCACATCATTATGAATCAGATTTCACCATAAAATAAGCTGTCAATATTCCTAATGGAAAGTTTCTAGGAAAACTTCCATATATTTGAATTTTGAAAAAGGTATTCACTAGAATATACAGGGTGTAATTAGTTTCATGTCATTAAAAAAACTGGTAATGGGGACTGACTAGACAAACAAAAAACCTTTATGACTTTTTCCTCTAGAGGCACTTTGAAAAAACTGACCTAGATCAACATTTCGAATATTAGGGTAGGAAACATTTGAGAACCACTGCCTTTCTGGGTCAATGGACGTGTAGTTCCCTTTAAATTGTCATAAAAAAAGTGCAAAGATTACCGACCGACTTGTTCTCGGCGGCACGTGACGGCCCGCGGTTTCAAAGCAAAGAAGGGCGGCACCTTTGATGACCGCCTCAACGGAACCAATTATAAAAATGTAAATAATTCGTTATCTCTTTTTGCAGAACTGCAAGCAAATGATGGGCGTAGAGGTTTAAACACAGCATTTCTTTACATGTGTGTTTTTTTAATTTAGAACAAAATATTGGAGCTTTTATTGTTGTTTACAATTTATCAGATTTAAATGTGGTTTATTAACATTTGTAACCTAAATGGGTGTTCTGGGTTAAAAGCTTGAAAAATGAGAAATTATTGCATGACATTGGGAAATAAAGAGTTAGACGTCTGAGATACAATAACAGAAAACAATTATGTGTATTTTAAGTTAGGAAAAATCTGATTTATTTAACGAATTGCCGAGCGCGACACTTTGAAAGAGCCGTATTAGCGTATTTGATGGTTAGAGGCGCCGAAATACGCGAAGATAAAAGCCTATCCCAACATTCCGGCAGTTCTAAAACAATATTATCGAAAATTTCGAAGTTTTTGTTTATTTTTTTTCCTAAAACTATGGGTTTTAGACCCCATGTTATATAAGGTTTTTTTGTTCGTTTAGTCGTTCCCCACCACCAGTTTTTTTTGACATGAAACTGATTACACCCTGTATAAATAACTTCAGTTTTGAGTAAAAACAGTTATTTTACAAATTGAGATATAGATGGCATTACTATGCAAAGAAATTGTTCGATCCTAGGAACTTTGAAATGAGGTGATGCGGCATTACATTCTAAGCAATTTTTATGATACGAACAATTTTTGAAAAATCACTAGTTTTCGAGATATTACAACTTCAATATAATTTTTTTTTAAATATAAAAATCTTCACAACTTTTTTAAAACAAATTTTAGACGGTAAGTTCTCCACTTCATTGTAAATAATTTCCCTAAATTAGGAGATTAATGATGCTATAGTATCATTAATCTTTTTTCAACTTGGTGTTTAATATGCGATTGACACTGATTGTTACAAGGAGGCGAATTTTATTTTTAGTCCCATGTGTACTTAGCACTTTGCAAAACCTTTGAAAGTACTGTAGAATCAATAAACATCTCTTCTTATCTGTGATGTAAAAAATAAATGTTTTAAGAATGAAATTTAATTTAGATATTATCAACTTGAGGATATCCAACTAGTTTTAGTGTTTACGCTCAATTGATATATTCTAACATATTCTTTTTCCTTTTTTAGATATTGAAAAAAGAAATCTCTCGATCCTCAGAATGAATAATTGAAAAAGTTTAAAAAATACGCTATAATAAAAACATGTGTAATTCTTTTGTAATGTCTACTGAATCACCCAGATGATGGGCAGCTAAAAACTGAAAATTTTTGGTTGCACTGCTCTTTGCTTTGCCTGATTTTTTATATATATATATATGTGTACTTATATAAAAATATGCCATTTAAGTAATATAGAGCTTTTTCCCTGTGAGCTCTAAATAACCCGTTTTTAATTAAATGTTTATATTGTGATGTAATAAAGTAAATATTATTTTGGTAACCTCCACATTGTTACCAAAATTATGACATTGCCAATTTCACAGTCTATGTGATATTTACAGGTTAAACAATGAAAATTATATAGTCGCCCCTAGTATTTTCTGTACATTTTAAAAGTTTTTAAGTGTCATGTCAGATATCCAGGTTTTATTAAGAATACTAAAGTTTAATTTTTTAGGAAGTCGTGTGCTATTAATTTTACCCCAAATTAAAATATTTCTAATGATTAATGTAGTTTATTTATGTACCGTAAAATGTGGTTACTTTGCCTAAATTTAGAGATTTTTTTTTTTATAGTTTTCTTCCTTTTCTCATCTTAATTCGAATATAAACATTGTGTAAGATAGGATTTAACCTGGTGGTTGATGTATTCTGATTACCTTATTCATAGGTTTTTTTTAATGTCAAACGTTTAGCCTACCCTGTGATTGATTGTTGTTGTTAAGGCAAATACAACCACGCACTCGATGTCAAGCTAACAGTGTGTTTAAAAAAATTACGATGAGAGCTTTGAAAAATAATGAATAAGAAACAATGCATTTTTTCCATTTATAAATGTTATTAACGAAAATTCACAGATATAAAAAAAATAATTCTTTTGGTAAACAGAGATAAATAAATTTGTTGGTATAACTAAGTTACATATGGTACCTAAACAACTATAACAACACTGCCAAAAGGAAATATCTTCCATGAAGACATTCATTGCCTTTTATGGTTTCTGCTTTTAATACATCGTAGGTGTTTGGTGTTACAGGAAATATGATTTTTTCATTCTTCCTCAGATACTTTACATCGTTCTCACATTTGTTAATTATTTTTCCCAAAATTTCCTTCAAATTTTCTTTGGTTGGCAATCTTATGGTTACTTATAGTCACTTCTCTTATTCTATTACTAGCAGTTTTACCTTGTAGGCCAGTCATCAGGTAAATTAACATCGTTTTAAATTGTACAAAAGATTTTACTGTTGGAACCAGTTCATTATATGTCTCTTTTAGACATACTAATTTTTCCCCCTCGCCCGCCCCCCGGAACACCCTCAATTTTGGGAGAATATCGCTTAAAAATCATTTTTTTGCCAGTATCTCGGTTCTGAACGGTCCTACCAAAAAAAAGATGGTTATCAAATTTAAAGATAAGTAAATTCTCTATCGAAATGGTTTAGACACATTTTTACGTAATATTAATATTCTTGGAGTTATAGGCGGGGGAAATCAAGCATCGTATCGCATCCGCTCTGTATATCAACAGTTTTATATACGTCAGTTTTCCTGAAAGACATACTTCGTGAATACAATGCTTACATTTCTCCATACAGAACTGTCAGCAATAAACTAGAAAGCAAATATGGCGCTGATATTATAATTTCTAACAAGCATAGTAACGATTCCATCATTAGTTTTCGGGATACCGGTTTTAAGGTTTCAACAGTGAGTTGGTACGAGAATCGAGAAAAATATGTGGAAGAAGAACGATTGCGAATTGTAAAGGCGGCTGGAGTAATAATATTAGAAGATATTAGATCTCATGTATATGAAATTAAAGTTACCCCGCATCAGATGCTTTCTTAGAAAACGTCGAGAGTGATATACTGGACAGTCTTAATGTGCTTATGCAGACAATTATGTGTATAAACAAGCACGGGGACAAAAACAAGTGGACTACGAAGTGCACTGCTATTTCACATGCAATAATAGCTTCAGCCGATATACAGGGCGGATGCGATACAATGATTGATTTCCCCTATCTATAACTCCAAGAATATTAATACTACATAAAAATGTGTCAGAAATTTTGATAGAGAATTTAATTATCTTTAAGTTTGATAACCATCTTTTTTTTTGGTAGGACCCTTCAGAACCGAGATATTGGCAACAAAATTATTTTTAAGCGATATTCCCCCAAAATTGGGGGTGTTCCGGGGCGCGGGCGAGGGGGAAAAATTAGTATGTCTAAAAGAGGCATATAATGAACTGATTCCAACAGTAAAATCTTTTGTACGATTTAAAACGGTATTTATGCATCCTGAACTCCCTGACAACTGGTCTATTGTTTCTAATCCATTATTTCATCTGTATCACTGTTCAATATCAAAAAACTGTTCTATGTGGTCATCTAATTCAAATTCAGGGTTTTTTCCAGAGTTGGGTAAAAATCCGGTTTTTATGTTTTGTTGGTTTTTCCAAAAAAATATTTTTTTATTTAAAATCAATTGGACTTGAAAATATCAAGCACATGAAATATATTTAACTGGTATCCATAACATAAAGGTTCTAGTTCTATTTAACAAAATCGAGAATGCTTATTTTATTTTAAGGACCCCGCACCAAATGCATGGGTAATTTGTTGTTGACGGAATCGTTGCAAATTCAAGGCATAGAATCCTTAGGTCATTCTCAATGGAAACTGTTATGGATAAAGTTCCAAAATGTCTTTATTTTAAAAATACAGCAAGTCGAAGCTCCAAAATTCAAAATTTTGGAGCGATTTTACATATTTTTTATCGAAACGGACTTATGTATTGATTTATATGAAGCAGTTACATGAATAATATATTGTGTATTTATGTAAATAAATATATAAATTAAATAACATTATGCTGCTTTATTTTTATTACTATAGCAACGTGATGTGAATTTGTCCTGTGTTTTTTAAATATTATGGAATGAAAATGTCAATTTTACTTTAAAATGCCGAAATCACATTTTTTAAGCTAAAGAACTTTGTGGCATAGAATCATTAAAACAGAAGGAAAAAGGTACATTTATGAACTGTATAGTTTCTTGGGAATAAAGTTATTATTATTTTTCGAGGTCCTACAAAAATACACTTTTTTCTATTAAGCACGAAAACTTTTTTAATTTTTAGTTATTTTTATAAATATATTATCAGGAAAACGAATCATACGATCTCGTTTGTATTTTGTTTGTTTTGCTGATTTCCATTGGAATAAAAAAGGATTCTTCCTATTTGCGTAAGAATCTTTTATTTGTTTATATGAATATTAGAATAATGTATTTTTCTATGTTATACTGTATTATATTCTTAAAGCAAATTAAATATTAAAAGTATTTTACCGTTTCGATAAAAAATACATAAAATCGCGTTTTTAAAATTTTGAATTTTGGAGCTTCGACCTGCTGTATTTTTAAAATAAAGACATTTTGGAACTTTATTCGTAACAGTTTTCATTGAGAATGACCTAAGGATTCTATGCCTTGAATTTGCAATGATTCCATCGACAACAAATTACCCATGCATTTGGTGCGAGGTCCTTTACGTTCAGTTTTACAGATTTTTTATTAACAGCATTAGAGCATATGTGAATATGATATATATATATATATATATTTAGTTTTGCATATTCCCAAAATATAATTTTTACAATACACCTTTTGCTAATTCTACCGTTCATTAATAATTTCGTTAAAGTATTCCCAAATAAGTTTTTTCTTGCCATGTTTTAAAACAATTTTTTGTTTGTTTTTTCATTACTTGAAACTAGCCACTTTACACTCACACCAAATGGTAGAATAACAAGTTTTTTTTATACTGAGATTAAAAGTTTGTGGGAAAATTCCCATTAAGAGAAGAAACCTTTGCCTACACTGATTTTTCTTTATTCTTGCTATTTTTTAAGGTTTCTGTTGTGCATAATATGCATTAACAGATTGAAGCTGGTAATACTGATAACACATTTTTTCTTGTTTTAGATTCAGATGTAAAATTGTTTAGTAGTCCACTCAAATTAGGAAAAAAAACATCGTTTTAGATAGTAAGTACTCAACTTTTAGAACAATTTTTTGCTTATGCGCAGAAAAAAAGATATGATTTTTGAGATATATACATATATATATATATATATATATATATATATACGTTTTTTCGTGTTTTTTTTTCATTTCGACTTTTATATCTCGAAAAGTACGCGTTTTTAAGGCTAAACGAACATAGGTAAACGTGTCCAGAGTACGATTTTCTACAAAAAAAAAAAGGTTCTAGACATTTTTCCGATTATCCCATTGGCTTTTCCGGAAAAGCGACTTGAAAAATATATATGTTTTTTCTTTTTTTTTAATTTTGAAATCGCGTGCTTTTCGAGATATTTGCAATATCGCGATTTTAGGGCTAAATAAACATAAATACACTTGTTCAGAATTAAATTTTCTACAAAAAAGCTCTTATACATTTTTCGATTATCCCATTGGTTTTTCCAGAAAAGCTTCTTGAAGAAAGTATATATTTGCTTTTTCGCGTTTTTTTTCCATTTGGATGTATATATCTCAGAAAGTACGCATTTTTAAGGCTAAATGAACATTAGTAAACTTGTTCAGAATGTGATTTCCTACAAAAAAGGTTCAATATATTTGAGAGATATATACGTCAAAATTAAAAAAAAAAAACACGAAAAAGCAAATATATATATTTTTCAAGAAGCTTTTCCGGAAAAACTAATGGTATAATTGGAAAAATGTATAGGAGCTTTTTTCTAGGAAATCTCATTCTGAACAAGTTTACTTATGTTCATTTAGCCCTAAAATCGCGCAATTTTCGAGATATTTGCTTTAAAAAAAAAAAAAACACGAAAAAAACATATATTTTTCAAGTCGCTTTTCAGGAAAAACCAATGGGATAATCGGAAAAATGTATAGAACCTTTTTTGTGGGAAGTCGTATTCTGAACACATTTACCAATGTTCGTTTAGCCTTAAAAACGCGTACTTTTCGAGATGTATACGTCTAAATGAAAAAAAAAAAACACGAAAAAACTTATATACCTCAAAAATAATTTCTTTTTTTTTTCTGCGCATAAGCAAAACCTTGTTCTAAAAGTTGAATACTTGCTTCCTACGCAGAGAAACAGCTGTTCAGAATTTTTCTCCGCTTTTTTCCTATGAGTGGACTATAGATTCTTTTCATTTTTAATGTAGTCTAAGAACAGCTACATCAATTGTTCTTTTTACCTTCTGCTCCTTTGTTTTGAAACTTGTAGGTCATAGGAAAATATTGCTGTGGCTTTAAGTGACTGAAAAAACTGAATAATTCGATTTCAAATTAAGAAATCGAGCAGAATTGGAAAAGTTTAATAAGAGTTCAATATATAAGATGTTTCAACTTATACTCTGTAAGCATATCATATCCTTCCGAGAAATCAAAACGTGTGTCAAAAGTGTTAAATTTGTGAAAAGAAAAATGATCTAATCTCTGTGACATTCACCGAGAACTTTCAAGATGACAAATTTTCCCCAATGACTATTTTTTCATCAACATAGATTGTACTGTCAAAAACGCACTGAAGGCACGTTAGACATATGCAGGATTTGTTCTGGCAATTGTCAACTAAGCTTTACAAACATCTCTTTTTCGATTCTCTCAATATTGTGGCTATAGTTGACCTTAGATAAGTAAAGTTTCAAATAGCTCAACCAATACTTCACATGCCAACTTAGAAGTTGGAAATTTTTTAAAGCAACTGTACCATTTAGCACAGTTACCATTGCTGACAAAATAACCCCATTTTACCATAGATGATAGTATTACTTCCAATTATTTTTGCCTTAAAGAGTTTAAATCAGAAATAAAAATTTAGGACAGTATTAAACATAATTAAAAACGTTTGATGAAAAATTTATGGTTTCAATTTTGTAATCATCATCAGGTGATCTATAACTAAGCTGTAATTTTGTAGCTCTTTTAAAATAAGTTAAGTGAAATATTGATCTACTCAGAGTTTCTTTGTACTTTTTAAAACTTATTAAAACTTTGTTATTGCTTATGATATTGAAGATGATAAATTATTATATAAATTGGGTCTTGGTAATTCAAATAATCTTCAGTCATAAAAATATTAATGCTGCTCTTGAATCAATTTTATTGGAAAGTTTTCAGGTGGCAAATTATGCAATGTAGATAAAATTCACGCACAATTTAAAAGCTCTGTTTGCCACTTTTTGTTATATAAAAATTTATATATTTGTCCAAGAATATAAATAATTTACTACCATTAGTTTAGCTGTTGTTTAGTTGTAAATCAGAAATTAAATGTTTTAATACACAATAATTCCTTGACTGTGTAACAACAGAGCTTCAAAATTTAACTATTAACTGTTAACAACCAAAAATGTTTCTTTTCATATTTTCATCATAATGATAATATAATAATAGGCAATTTATTATCCTTGTTCTCTACCAGCAATAGAAATTGTTCTAAGTGAAATAGACATTGGGCACGTTTAGGGAATGCAACGGTTGGCAACGTTTACGAACAGCAGTTCCCTAAACAACAACTCTGAAAATGTGTTAAACGTCAACTGCTGGATGTTTTAGTTAGAGGCAAAATTCACGCTGCGTTTAGTCAGCAGAGAAACTTAACCTCACATTCTTTCATTAAACAAATCAATTTCATTTTCTAAAAAGTATTTCAAAATCATAATCGCGTGCACCAAAAACTGATTTATTTAAACGTTTCAACGTTATGACATACACTACATAACATAGGCCTGTCGAAAACACTCTGTCACTTTCGTTTGTTTATACCACAGCAGCCATCTTTTGTTATGGTGGGTTAGGGTCTTGGACAGGCCTAAAGGGCACCTTACACATTCAGTAATAATGACATTCCAGCAGATCATTACAGAAACATCATTACTAAAAATTTCCCCGTCATTTCCTGTCATTATTTTTCACACCTTACATGTTCATTATTACTGACATTATTTTTTCGTCATTATATTTCAAGCGGCGATAGAAAGCATACCGATTTTGTTTTATCAGAGAATGGATTTTAAGAAAGCTATATACAGTATCGAAAAGTGTTTGATTTGGTACGGCAATAAGAGCAAGCGAGAGCGAAGCAAGCAATAGGGGCGTGTCACTGTTTGCCTCTGCTAGAGTACTGATAGACGCCTTTATTGTGGGCGGATCGGTTAATAGCGCAATGTCAAATGCAGGACTTTCCGATTCTGTATAGTCTAGCTATAATTATTGCATTAAGTATGAAACGTAACATGACGGGGAAATTTTTAATAATGATGTTTCTATAATGATCTGCTGGAATGACATTATTACTGAACGTGTAAGGTGTCCTTTAGGCCTGTCCAAGACCCTAACCTACCATAACAAAAGATGGCTGCTGTAGTACAAACAAACGAAAGTGACAGTGTGTTGGACAGGCCTATAAAAGTTTTCTTTGACATAACCTCAATTTTAGTGACATTTAGCAACGGTTTTACACCATTTAGCGAACTTGCAACAATAGACTCCAGTCAAAAAGTAATCAGGTTGAGTGATTATTCTCAGCGGTTGCATTCCCTAAATGCACCCATTGAATTAGGTAATGATTGATTATGATTTTTACCTTCATGTAATGACATCTTTCCAATTTATGTCAAATTGTAACAATTGTATTATTGTTTTTAAATTTTAGTATTAAATAAGTAAATTATATTCTAAAAGCATTTTATTCGAAATAAAAGATGCAATAAGAAAACTCCTGCGTTGACTTTTTGTAAAATTTACTAGGTACCTTATTAGACACTGAAAATAGGGAGTTATCGCAAAAGATAACGTATTTGCGTTAAACATTATTTTTGACATCTAAGCAAGCGCATATTGGTTTTCACGTACAAAAACAAACATGCGCAAGCGTAGATGTCAAAGATAACGTTTAACGTACATACGTTATTTTCCGTGATAATTCCCTAATATCAAAACTATTCTCGATTACCTAGCACTGCTAAAGCTTTAAAGATTAATTCAAAATAGTAACAATTTAATTTTAAAAATTATATTCTATTCTACAGTGTGTTTCACTTGAAATGGTAATACCCCAATAACTTTTTTAATTTTTTTTTCCGATTTGAATCAAATTTTACTTAAGTATAGAACAAATTAGGATCTACTTATGACCAGAAAAACATGCGCCTCCTACAAATGCAAAGCCACATGCAGTACCAAAATAAGCGGAGAAGATAAAAAAATTATATTAGGCATTTTTTTATCGGAAAATTTTGTTAATGAAATTTGTTCAGAATTGCCCAAAATTAAATCAAAATAAAAAAATATCGAAATTTTGATTAAAATAATGTCCAAGTCTGAAAATATTATTTTAATGGGTTTTTTCAGAGATGGATAAAAACCGGGTTTTTATTTTTTGGGGTTTTTACCCGGGAAAAAAAACCGGTTTTTGGACAATTCTGAACAAGTTTCATTAACAAAATTTTTCGATAAAAAACTGCCTAATATGATTTTTTGTTTTTTCCCCATACTTTGGTGCCGCATGCGGCTTTGCATTTGTATGAGGCGAATTTTTTTCTGGTCATAAGTAGATCCTAATTTGTTCCATACTTAAGTCAAATTTGATTCAAATCGGAAAAAAAATTAAAAAGTTATTGGCGTGGTACCATTTCAAGTGAAACACACTGTGTATATACTATACAGATTTTCTGTTTTATATCATCATGATGGTTGCAAAAAAATCGAAAGTTTTAGCAATTTGTAATTATCTATTTTCCCAAACATAAAATATAAGGATCGTAGTTCTAAAGAGATCTAAGTAAATCCTAATAAAAGTAAAATTAATAGCATTTGTTTAATTATTTATTACTATAAATTCTTTTGTATTTACCCACTGGAGTAGTTTTATTTTTTATAATAAAAATATTAATATTAAAATAGAAGGCGTAATAAATAGCCCTACTTCTGATCTTGTATTAGTTTGTGCTATGTTAATTTTAAGTTTATTTGTGCACAAGATATTTCTCAACAGTTTAACGGCTTTTTTGCTTTTTATGGAAGGTTATAGCACTGACATATTTGTAAGAGTAAAACTTTTTTTGAAATATTTTCGGAGTTGATCGACTCCACATTTCAGAGAATGTGTTACTTGCATAATAAATTTAAAAAACCAAGACTATTTAGGTTAGAATTAGATGTTGTTCTATAGGTATTTTCAAATTCTCAATGCTGATCTTAGTCAGTTAAAAAAAATGTGAAAAGTGATATTAGAGTATAAAAATTTTGTTTTTTTTTTATTGATGAATGAGATATAGAGAGGGAATTATACAGTGTGACAAAGTTTTGGTATGACATTTCTTAAAGTATGAACAATGTTTTAATATAATTGCAAGTGTATATGCAGAATAACATTTAAAATCTTTGATCTTTTTCCAAAGTTTATTTTGCAATTTTTCCATATTTTAAATGTTATTCGTGTGTGTATGATTAAAAACATTTTTGCGGCAAGTAAAAAATTAGAGAACCAATGAAAAATAAATTTACCCAGGGTCATACTGTAGTTATAGAATGTATTTTTTGTTATGGTTACAGGTGTTTGTTATACTTATTTGTTAAAATAAAGGTGTACTTTTTTTTATACCTAAATTTTAAAGTTATAGAAATATTGCAGATAGTTTCTACATTGGCTAGATTTTACTTTGCTCACCTATTTTTCTTCTTTCTGCAGACAAATTATGTTATATTTGATAATTTGTAATAAGGTTGAGTGATAATGTATTGGTTTCTAAATAAAAATATATTAAAACTGATTTTGCTCTTTCCTCACTTACCTTCAAGTTAATATTAATATTATTCAGAATTTAAAAAACTTGATTAACCTCTTTTCAATATTTACAACAGCTTGTGGTTTGACACCTCGCCTAGTTGAAAAACAAATGTTTTTAGTTATTTCATTTCTATTTAACTTCTTTGTATGAGGCATAATCTCCTCTCCTGGTTGCGGACGAGCTCCTATCTTGACTAGAACAGCGGGGAATATATGCGCAAGGTTATGCAGATGATATCGCCATCCTGGTAACAGGAAAACACGAGGGCGTTCCATCAGAAAAGCTGCAGTGAGTCCTCGTTATGGTAGACAGATGGTGTACCCAGAAAGGTCTTTCCGTGGATCCAGAGAAGACCACTGGTCGCCTTCACAAAAAAGAGGAAACTCAACCTGGGAAGATTGTATCTACAGGGAAACGAATTGCAGGTGTGAAGTGAAATATTTGGGACTGATTCTAGACACCAAATTAAACTTCAATGCACATTTAGATAGAGTGACTACCTTAGGCATACTATATATATGAAAAATATTTTAAAAAATCAATTCTGAAATTTCACACATATTTGAAAAAATGGTTTGAGCCATATATGGCACACCATGCAACAAAGACATTATATAATGTTCATTCTGTGTGACACATCATATAATAAATTTGGCACTTTCTACAGAACAAAAAATTTTCCAGGAAAATTGAGATATTTGCAATGCGCCTGCTTTCACTACTGCTAACTCCCCCATATTCAATTTTATTGAGTATTTCATCAGTGAAGAAAAATTTGAAAATCTGGTCCTCAATTTCTTGGGGTAGTTTCTCATTTCTAAGGAATTTTATCTATCTTTCTCATGCACTAAAATATCTGATTATGTCCAAATCGGAGGTTCTGGCTTGTTTGGGTGTCTTTACAAAATAAATTAGAGGAATGTCATCCTCATTTTCTTGGTCGTTTTCTTCATCCTCTCATTCAATGTAATCAGTTTCCTCAATAACACTGTATTGAGCTATCGGATGATCATAGAACAGATCATCTCTTTTACTAACATTTACTATTCAGTAGATCTACTACACGCCCAAAAAATTCTCTTACATTTTCTGAAGGGATAATTCAACTGAGAACAAAATTCAGTATTTTGACCAGATTTCTTTACTGCATGCTGTTGCCATCTATGGCACATACCTAATTTCCTACAAATAATGATGTCTAAAAAACATAACTGCTTTATTTTACATGTACACTACTTGATTATAGTCAAACTTCCCCACAATATTTAATTTGTTGAAAAATATTCACCAAAAATACTTCCAAATAAGTTTACAAATTGACGGTTAGGAAACATCAGCCATTGAACAAAAGTGATCATATTAGTTCATATAATATATTTAGTTGATAGTAATGCTTTCAGATGTCAGTAATAACTTCTCTATTAATACTGGCAGGATATTCTAATGATATTTTAATAGATGGCACCAAATACACTGAAAATAATTCATTGTGCCATATATGGGACGGTAAGCGGTAAGGGGTTAAGTTATGTAAAATTAAATTCTCTTTTCTCTAGTATAAGCACTTTTACAACTTTTATTCTTCATTTTATTAATGTCTACTCTTCGACATCCATTATCAATTCTCCTATTGCTGCTCCCCTGTTATCAACGTTCCTATTGCTAGCATCCTGGATGAAATGGAGGAGAGCTCGACTTGGGTATTTTATATACTGTTGATGTCGTGCCCATCCTAGGAACCATAGGACACTTGCTACATGTGCACAGCAGCCCAAAGTCCTCGCTACAGCCTTGCAGGTGCGAGGTGAGATAGGATCGTCTTCTCCATTCCCCATTGCATCATCTCTATCATTTTCTTCTTCGCCAATTCGGAAAGATATCCATAGCTGATAGTGAGTAGCATTTCTGTGTTGAGAACAGATTCTGAATTTAAGAAAACCTGGTTCATCTCTGAGCTTATCGAGTTCAAATACCTCGTCATTGGTATGGTCCAATTTATCCTGAATATGTGCAGGAGCTAATTCTACTTGGTATGGGTCAAAGGTCAATAGACGTACATATGAAAGATCAAATCGAGGAAACTCAGGGACGTGTACCTGATCCAAACGTTCCCAGATTGCATTTCTTCTGGCGAGATTTTCAACTTCAACTCTAGCCTGTACCACAATTCACATCATCATCTAATCGCTCGAGCTAAGGCTGCAATTTTATCTACCATATGTAAAAGCACTCTATATTTATTTATCAAGCCTCCAGTTATCAAGAAGAAATCTCCCAAATGTAAGACGGGAGCCCTTGGTATAATTCCATTCAAAAACTAAATTATTTTCTCGTGGCCATTCCGAGCTTCCCCGACTCATCGCTGCATGGTTACCATGCGTGCACGGTTGTACACCTAGAAAGTTGGCGTTGATTGGCTTCCATATTAGGCGGCATTTTGACAGTGTACCTTGCATTTTCTAGAAACTGAACTGCGCCCCGATCAGGTGTTCCGACGTATGGCACTTTCCTATTATAATAATGGCTTCATAAGTGCATGGTTACTATTTACTTTAGTAGATGGGGCGAGCAATAAGGTCCTACAATTACCTGGGCATGTGCATCGTATAACTAACATAACCTCAAATTTTAAGGTTTTTTCGTTTATTCTCATTTTTAATGTTTGTATAGGCATTTTTAGCTTGGAGCCATAATGGCTCCAAGCAAATATTTTAAAATTCACGCAAATAATTTTTCAATATTGTTGATTAATAAAAATAGACTGCTAATTATAGGTTAGATTCCTAACCTGCAAAAGTATCGTATTTTATTGTGACAAACTATTTAAAACTTCATACACGTTGCGCTGAACTTGATTTTGGTTGAAAGTACAGGAACCAGGTAGAAATTTTAATAATAGCTATGTAATACTTGTAAATCTTAAGAAATATATATTTTTGAGGTTAGCTGTGGCGACACGTGCAATGCTGCATGTAGTGTTGCATATATTCTTTCAATGTTCTAATTTAGCTACTTAATGTCTGATGTCACTGGACTTCACTAAACAAAAACAGGCCGGGAATGTATGCAACACTGTACGCACGTATGCACAAAACCTGTAAAATTATCTATCTATGCGTAAGTAATGAGAGAACTTATTGGTCCTGCCATCTATTACATTATGTACAAAGTAAGCACTTATGAAGCCACTGTGAGGGTTGTCATCGCACCACCTATTTAATACACCCTGGTCCCGATAGCCACGATCAACAAGAAAAACATCTCCATCTGGAAACCAATCATTAATGTTGTTCATATCTTTCTCGAACTGATCTATTAATATTGATGCATTGTTCCTCGCATCTGCAAAGTATGGTCCATGAATATCAAGAATGTAGCCATCGGGCGCAACCATTAAAACCGGTTTCACTAAATGACACTCTTTGTGAACCGAATAAGACTGCCGCAAACTCCGGTAATTCCAGATTTTTCAATATAGCCGTATGTTCCATCAACTATCACAATGGCTTTCGGTTCATCTGGGTTGCCATTATAGAGTTCATTAGAGTCGCGTCTCGCAATGAATTCCTGACGTGTTATTGCGCCAAGACCAATGTTTGCCAGTACGAATCCTATCAAGGATCTTCGCACAGTACTAATCACCATACTTATTGCTTGTCTGCTGGAGAAAGTAAATAAAATCTTCAGAAGCTCATCAGAAACTCCATGACGTATCTTACACTGAAATATGAATAGGGCTTTAGTGGATACGTGATGAAAACCGTTAGTTTCAGGGTATAAATGGTTGAATTGAACTTTCGTCAGCTTCAATACTAATTATTGTATAAGTGACTGCAAACCATATATGTATCAGTTGATCTTTGTTTGAGAACCCTCAATCTGAGACTCGGTGGATCCTGCAAAGCTTCTATATCGCGAGTAAGCAATTTATCGCAGGTAATACATACACGCGAATGATCATCTATCTCAAGGTCAGGATGATTAAGTTCTTGGCGATACCTTGAAGCAATTTCAAATTTTTGCTGATCTTTGAAGTTCCTCACCAAACGCATGGTGCGATAGGAAAAAAATCATTACACACGAAAGACGGCACATGTTGGGCCATGACTGATCTTATCAGAAAAACTGGCCGCAGTGAAGAATTTTTTCAAATGCTCGTTATTGAAGACAAATTAAAATAAGTATTTCCTTAAATGTATATAAATTGCCAGCACGTTGACATAATAGAATGACTGACATTGATGATTGTTTCTAATCATAATTTGATAATTTTTACTAAAAGTTCTAGAACATTTAAGAAAATCGCGAATATCAAAAATTTGTAAAAGAGCTTATATAGGTTATTGTCTATGTCCAAAAAAAAAGAGGGTTGAAAGGAACTAAAACGTTAAAGAGTTTTTGTTGTTTCAATTGACCCCAAAGTATAAAACCGCGAAGTGCTACCATTTAAAGGGGTGCGTTTTTGAGATCGAAGTAAAAAGGTCCACTTTTCACATTTTTGAGTTTTGTTTGAAAACTATACATTTTTCCCATAAATACGTCAATAGAAAAGTTGTAGAGAACTAAATTTCCAATCGAAATGGCACCTACAGAAGTCATTTTTTTTTACAAAAATATGTCCAAAAACGTATATTCCGATTTTCACAAAATTTTACAGGGGGATTTATCAAGTGATTCCGAACAACTTTTATTAACAAAATTTTTGTCTGTCTCTAAGCCTACTATGATTTCTCGAAAATTGCGATTTTCTTTTTATCGCAGGCCGGCATTTTAGATCTAGGCGGCATTTATGTGTTGAATACAGTCGTCTTATGGAGTTGTACGGCTGATAAAAATTTGAAATGAATTCGGCCACAAATAAAAAAGATACAGATACACGAGAAGTGAAACACACTGTATATTACCTTAGATAGTTCACTTAACATGTCGCTTCCACTCTTAAAATCAAAATATAATTATATACACAGGTCATAGCAGAAGCACTTTTGATAGTATTTCATTTAGTTGATTTAAAATATTTTAGGCTAAACAGTATATAGAATATTAAGATTAATTTACATTAAAATTAAAATATTGTAGGCTAAACAATATGTATTACTTTAAGATATCGCTTTCAAACTTAAATAAAAATGTAATTATGTATACAGGTCGAAGCGCAGTTTAATCCATGTGCAGGTCTTCCTTTGTGGATTTTCTGTGTTTATTCACCTATATAATTTTCATGTCACATTTTATTATAATTCTGATCTTTGGTGGTGAATAAATATTATTACTGTGGGTGTAATTCAAAAGTGCCGGCATTTTTTGACATAAGAGAATGACTGACATTATTGATCATGTCTAATCATGGCTAAGTTGGTGGCAATTTTTATTAAAAATTCTAGGACATTTAAGAAAATCGTGAATATCTGAAAAAGTTGTAACTTT
Source organism: Rutpela maculata (assembly GCA_936432065.2). NCBI lineage: Eukaryota > Metazoa > Arthropoda > Insecta > Coleoptera > Cerambycidae > Rutpela > Rutpela maculata. The sequence goes on from OW386289.2 coordinate 138,104,008, forward strand.
AATCCATACAGTGCTTGTATTAGAGAAAAAGGAATTTAATTTTACATAACATGATGTAAAAAAATACAGGATATTCCATTTAAATTAAAAGTTTTTGAGGTTTGAATTTGACAAAATGTAACACTGTATACAATTATGAAATTTAGTTTCAATGTAGAGTGTAGCTCGTCTTGTATTCTTTCTACATGCCAAAGAGCAAATGATCTCCTACACGAAGAAAGTTATAATGGTTCTTGCAAACCATTGCACCTGCCAAATTTTTTATAACATGTCAAATATCTTGAAACCCTGGTGGTTTGGAACCTCCGACCCATTGAAACATTTGATCAAGGGCCCAAAATATAGAACATATAAAAAATCCAGCAAATTTAACGGAAACCACTTTTATACAAGGATTTGTGCGGGGTCCTTTGTATGAGGAATACGCTCCCTCGTTTATGACATTCCATTATGTTACACCCTGTATACAATGCTTATTTTCTTTCTCATAACCTCTCTCTCACTGTTGATAAAATGAAAGGGGCATAGGCCTGATATGCTTTAAATAACGAGTATTATAGTTCAATTTTTCCTAAAGCAGGCTATGTAGGCTGGCGATAAATTTTGAGCACCTAGGTTATGTTATGTTAACAAAAAACAGTATATGAACGAACATGTTAAATAAGCCCATCGATGTCATTGCGCATTTTGTTAAATACTTTTCCACTCTGGTAAAGATCGAATACATACACATCGAACATAGAAGGCGTAGCAAACAAGAAGCCAGCTACCAAAAATTTCTTCGTTAACATTAATGACCTGCCCAAGATGAGGTTAGTAGGTATATGGATAAAGGTAGGTAAACTAGCAAAGGAATGCCTTAATGACATTAGCCTAAAAAGCACGACCCACGGCCAGTGTACACTTATGCGCTCCAGGGTAGCAGGGTAATTAAAAACAATTAGTCAAACCGTCTCCACTTCTACTCATAGTATAATGAAATGTCAACGAAAGAATTATATTCTTTTATTGTCTTGACAAATTCTTCTCATTGAAAGTAAAAACAAAATTAAATGACGTTGGGCCTGTTCGGTATGGCTATATCTAAACTCCGCTAGCGTGCAATAAGTGTTGATGAACTTTCAGTACAACACGTTAAACATAAGGTGTTTTTTAAAATTTCAATGAAAAATTTCCAGTATTTTTTTCAATTAAAATAAAACAAGAAAATTCGGTTTTACACTTTTTTTAATGAAAATGATGTAATATTACAACATTAGTGGGTTTTTGCAGCTAATCTTTTGTCCCTTTCTTCGGCGATGGACAATTTCACACCTTTACCTCTAGGTAGAGATACAAACGCCTTGGCACCCTTACCAATAACAAATACATTATTTAACCTGCAACAAAAATTATCAATAAAAAATAGTTCCACTATTATTTTATTTACTAGTTTTAATGTTTTTTGATGAAAAATATATTATCTTTTTGGTAGGAATGTTTTCTACTTGGGTAATACTGCCTTAGTTACTGAATAAAACTAGCCAGTGACCAAATGCAGAAATTTTATCTAGGCCTCATTTTGACTATGACATATCATATAGGACATTATCATAGCTTCGATAGGGCCAAAGTTAGAAATCCAACATCAAACATGTAACTGATTCCCAATTTTGCAAATTCAATTATTAGAAAGCAAGTACTTTTATTGCTAAATATTAAATTTGGATTATATTCATATTTTCTAAGGTTGTTAATTTCCACGTAGATTATACACAAAAAAATCTCTACATCTTATATCTATAAAAGAATACCCTGACTGACTCACTGATCTATCAACCTACAGCTCAATCGCTGGGTCTAGAAACTTCAAATTTTGCATAGAGGACCCTCGAATGCCGTAGGTAACAATTAAGAAGGGATTTTTCGAAAACGGTTAGATCTAGATGCGTGAAATTTGGCAGAAATATTTTTTGTTGAAATCTATTAGATACCTGTAAGACGAAATACTTCTTTGATCTATCTAAACATGTTCAACGAAATTGTAAGTGTAAACATTAAGGTCAAAAGGGCCTTGTCGGCCAAAGCCGAAACACGCACTAAGCAGTGGCATCCGGTTACGTGCTAATGTAATAATAATAACTATTATTATATAATAATAATAAACCGCTGCCCAAGGAATTACTACTTCCACATCCAGATTTTTTATCCAAGTCACAACGAAAAAATGTATGTGGAAATAATTGTTTATGGAACTTTAATATAAAATTTGAAATCCTCTACCCCAAAAACCCATAAAATGATACCCCATATCGGTAGTGGGGTGGGTGATAGGGGGGTGGATAAAGTAAAAAAATATTTTGAGGTTTCTGGTTCTTGTACAGATACCAAATCACAATTTTTTTTTCATCCCCTTTAATAATGAGGTGGGGGTGGCCAATGCCAAACATATTTTTGTATATACTAAATACCAATTTTGTGGACTTTTAACTGCTTGATTTACCTATTTACCCCATTACCCCCCAACCCTTCAACGGAACAAGATGGAAATATAATCTAGTTTTAGATCTCGTAAAAGTACAATATCTTAAAAGTAAACGTGCGCACAAAAAAAGTTACAGACAGACAGAATTTTTTTCGCTCAAACTTAAAATCTCTACGTTTCATGACAATCTAAGCCTATTTGAACAATAAAAATTTTTTTGTCGTTACTATACTTCCACTGGATGTGGAAGTAATATTATAATTATTATTATTATTTATTGAAATGCTACGGGAGTATATCGGTCAGAGCCATCACGCGCATGACCTGACATTTACAGATGTCGGCCAGAGCAGACATGGGCACTCAACGTGTTAACGAGAAATATCGATTTTATTTTTTCTTATTTTTCTAGCATCGCTAATATTTGCACACTTTAACGATATTGAGGAAATTTTTAAATATTAGGTTTTTTAATTTTATATCATTACATTATTAATACTCCTGATTTATCAAAAAGGAAACAAAAACGGATAATTTGATAGATAGAAGAAAACATAATGGCAGATAATGCTTGAAACAATAATAACATTACTAACATTTCAGGTAAATACTGGGATTCGATGAACATATCGATAAAAGTTTTATCTTCAAAAAGTTTGGAGGTACCTCATAAGCAAGATTTGTAGAGTATAAGGTTGCCTAATAACCCACAATCCCCACCAAAAAAATGTCATTAGCCAATGAACAGCTGGTGTGACACCACACCAGATGCAGAGCCTTATTCAAAATTTTGTTAAGAATTTGCGTAATGTTAATTAAGCAAAGAACTCGTAACTGGAACGGGTTCACAATGACCCGCTTTTGATGTCCGGGGTAATTATCCTCGCATTTTGAGTCACTGTTCTGCATGCTGGTAATGAGGATAAGTTGTAAAATGTAACACTACAGATCATAGTATACTTCAGACCATATTTCGGGCCAGTATAACCTCATACTCTACAAATTTTGCCTCATAAGTACGTAAGAAAAATGGTTATTGTAATGAAATAATTACAGGCCAATGATAGGATAAATATGTAGACAACTTAGCAACATTCTCAGCATATCAAGATCAACGATCAACTGTAAAGGACAAGGGTAGATAAGCTATATAATTTTCGCCCACCAATTTCATAAAAAACAAAAGTTCTCTTTAAAGTCATTAAGCGTTATTTATTTATAGTTGAACATATGATCTTTATGTTTCTATGTTCTACATTTGAAAAACAACAGTAGGTCATAGTAATATCATTACAAAGTGGGCATGTTTGCAGTTTTTTTAGTAATTTTTGACCTTTTTCCGAACTTTTAATGTATATTTCAGTTAGTAGCGTTCGATGAAACAAGATAAACTATACCTCATTTCATTGTTGAGCATTTAAGCTTTTAAATAATGGTTAATTTATATTGTTTCATCGAGCGCTTCAATGTATAAAAAACAAAATCGTTTCCGCGGGAATCGTAGTAGTGTTGACATTGCGTGCGAATTTAAACGTGTCAGCGCTCAAAACCACATATTGTGGTATGTATTGAATAAAAATATGTTTATCCACGACCATCGTATAATCATTGCATACTACATTTAACAATTGTCAAATAATGATAGTCATTATTCCAACCAAACGTATAATGAACATAATCTGAACTAATCTGAATCTAATCTGAAATAATCTGATTCTAACACATATTTAACCAACCAGGAACTAGCCATTTTCATAAGGAAACGGCGAATCCATTTTTCCATGTTTTCATGCATATTTTCGTGTTTGACGTTTAACACGTCAACGTTTTACTGTAAATGAACTTTATTTTTTCAGTTTTAAACTATTAAAACAGTTAAAATATGTGATAGTCGTGGATAAATTATAGTATTCAGTTCGCGTATAATGGCTATTACACACTCGGATGATTTACGACACGCCTTCGTCTCGTGCCGCAAACATCACCCCTGCGAGTAATAGCCATCATTATACGCTCACTAAATAATCTACTATTCCAACGAACAGTTTTTTATTACTCGTCAAGACATACTACTCGGAAAATATAATGACATAAAACATGGCCGATGGGCAGAAAAAGGCCCTTATCTACCCCTGTCCTTTGGAGGTTATGTTCTATTGTGTTTACGAAATTTAAATTGCGATTTGTATTTTTATTATTAATAAAAGTAAAATTATCAATTATGTCAAAACTGGAATCAGGTTTCATATAAAATAAATAATGGCACATGAAATTCTCAAAAGAGGTTATGTTATGTTATTTATTATTGCAAGCTTACTTTAGATACGATCGTTCTGTTTGCTTCACGATTTGTGATTGACATTGATCTTTGACAACTTAAAACAACCTATAGGAAGTCAATGCGCAGAACGCAATATTTTGCATATCAGCAGTTGTTTAGATTCAAGATTTGTAGAGTATAAGGTTGCCTATAACTCATGATCCCCACCAAAAAATGTCATTAGTCAATGAGCAGCTGGTGAGACATCACACCAGATCGGCTGTCCCAAGTCAAAACACTGTATAAGCCAGTTTAATCAAAAATCATATTTTTACATTTTTTGATATACAGTATCAACATCTACCAATCCGTGATTGAGGAAAACTAAACTTCCATGTCCAAAGTCCATGTGTAAACAATAATATCCACTGTGTATCCACTAACCGAATCAAGTTACTAATTTAAAACACTGAACATCCATAATTTTTAAATGGTTTATACAGTGTTTTGACTTGGGACAGCCGAGATGCAGGGCCTTATTCAAAATATTGTAAGAATTTGCTAATGTTAATTAAACAAAGAACTCGTAACTGGAACAGACTCTCAGTGACACCTCCTTAAGGTTCAGGGTAATTAACCTCGCATTTTGAGTCACTGTTTTGCATGATGGTAATCAGGATAAGATGTAGAATGTAACACTACAGTTCATAGTACGCTTCTGGCCATATTTCAGGCAAGTTCGGACCGTCCTTCTAGAGAGAGATAACTGCGCCACTATTACACGTTCAAAGGACAAAGATAGTGTGACTTCTCACCTAAAAGCTGAATACTCATACTTTACAAATCTTGGTTTAGATTATAATCAAACAGTGCATTAAATCATGAAATGAAATCGAGGGGAATGTATCATGGGCTCAAAATGATAGTTGATCCATAAAATGGCAGTTAAGTTAGTACCTAACTATTTATACAAATATCACCCAAATTTGTGAAAATACTCTATTGTCCTTTTTTCAATGACTAAAGTTTAATAAACGATTTTTGACGAGTAGTTAATTAATATTAGCAATGGCAACTTTTTGCGATTTCAAATATTACCCGCGAAATAAAAATAATTGTTAAATAGAAAGTGGGTAGAGAGCAACTACGCATAGATCAGATCAAAATTTGATGATTTAACCGTCATTTTTTTAAAAATTAAAGACAAATCTACAGCAAAGATTTTGCATTTTTTGCAGCAGACTTTTTATATTATCCAACCAAGGAAAATAATAATTTATTATAGGAAATATTAATGATTCACACACTTTTTATTTTTGTATTAAAATTTAACACTAGTATATTAGAATACAAATTCTTTAGAAATACATAGCTCTCTTGGCATAATTTAGACATATTCAACAAATTTTAGTTTTTCATCTATAAAATACTCTAGATATTTTATTAGCAGGCCTGAAAGTTAAAGCGGTTATTTAGTTTTGTTATAATTTTGTTTTTAATAAACACATTTAGGCTCTGAACAGAATAACATTGTCATAGATTTGAGGGCTGTAAACTTTAAATTATAGTTGCCAGAAAAATTATACATGTTTTTGTAGTCACTATCAATGAGGCATTGCAGATATAGTACAGTAACTAGAGGTTTTAACTTCAGAATAATGTAATATATCCGTATGTATATAAATCTGTTCAGGATTTCGTTCATATTTGGCAGTATTACAGAAAAGTTTCTATATTGTACGGGGGCTTGCTAATTTATAGTGGATGCCACCTCTTCTCAGGGGGTGGCACTTAAAAAAATATATATATTTATTGGAGCTAAAAAGGAATAAAATTTTAAGAAGAAAAGTTCTATGAAATTTTTCACATAAATTGATAGTTTTTAAGTTGCAACGACTTCAAAATTGAGATTTTAGCTTAAAAAAAAAAAGGTATTTCCAAACGGCTTTCGTCAAGTATCTCGAAAAGTATTACTTTATCGAAAAAATGTTACAGACCAATTACAGAAAGTACAAAGTGGGAATTAATTATATTTTTTGTTTATTGATGTAGGATTAATAATTTTGGAGATATTTAAGTTTATATTTTGCAAGTGTTTCGAAATTACCTAAATGCATTTTTTTTAAAGTGCCTTAAATGAGCAAAAAAAATTTGAGCATCTAATGCTACATTTTAACGAGATTATTTTTTTTAAATTACTAGCTAATTAGAGTAACAAAATGGCGACCTTTTTATATAAAAAATATAAATACGTACATTTTTCCGTCATAACTTCTTTATCTCTTATGCTATAGAAATGAGTAAAAAATAATTTGAAAGCGCAATTATATATATGTCCCCGTTATTCCTCAAGTGGAACATAGGGCCTCCACGAAATTTCTCCATCTGACCCGATTATGAGCCAGTTGCTTTACTTCTCCCCATGTCTTGCTCATCATCTTGGCTTCATCCAATAGTGACCTTTTCCACGTTGCCTTCGGTCTTCCTCTACCTCGGCTGCCTTGCGGGTTCCATTCGAGCGCCTTTGCCGCAATTAATTGTCTTTAATTTCATTTCGTAGCATGAGAGACACAGGTGTCATAATTTCTGAGATATTTAACATTCAAACTGCGTTTTTCATCTCATAAACGTTCGGACGTCATTTGTAAACTTCCGTATCCCCGAAACTATTAAATTTATTTAAATAAATAAAAAATCGAAATCCATTATCAGTTTATGAGCTTTATTTTTGGTCTCTAAAAACTAATACTTATTTATTGAGATATTTGGAGAAGAAAAAAAAAATTACGTTTTATCGAAAATACCTTTATAGTCTAACTGTAATTTTTTTTAAAGCAAGCACTGTATATAAACGAAAAAATTTAAGCATCTACATCATGCTATATTATATAAATGAGAAACAGTGTTTGGAATTCCTTTTTTTATTTACTGGCTAATTACAGTAACAAAATGGCGACTTTGTTATTAAAAAAATGTGGACGCATGTTGCTTCGGTCATAACTTCTTTGTTTTTTATGCCACAAAAAAAAAAAAATTAAAAGACATTAATTAACAACCTATTATTTTACCTATTAGCATTCTTGACATGGGTGTCACAGTTCCTGAGATATTTAACTCTCACTCTAAATAATTATCTTATGAACACTTGGATGCCAAATATAAACTTAAATATCTCCGAAATTATTAATCCTACATCAATAAACAAAAAATATAATTAATTTCCAGTTTGCACTTTCTGTTATTGGTCTGTAACATTTTTTCGATAAAGCAATACTTTTCGAGATACTTGACGAAAGGCGTTTGGAAATACCTTTTTTTTTTTAAGCTAAAATTGCAATTTCGAAGTCATTGTAACTTAAAAACTATCAATTTATGTGAAAAATTGCATAGAGCCTTTTCTTCTTAAAATTTGATTCTTTTTCAGCTCCAATAAATACATATATTTTTTAAGTGCCACCCCCTGAGAAGGGGTGGCATCCATCCCCTATAACTTAGCAAGCTCCCGCACAATATAGAAACTTTTCTGTGAAGAATTTACTATTATACTGCCAAAAATGAACGAAATCCGTTCAATATGACATTATTCCGAAGTTTTACATATTTTTTACCCCCAAGTACTGTACTAATATTGAAATGATCAAAGATAAAAACAATCCAATATCATCTGCGTATGCCTGGATCCGACAATTATTATTAACACATTTAAACATATCAGCTGTACAAAAAGTTATTCGATAAAAACTAAAAAGTACAGTTTCTCAGACTGTGCAACCAATTTTTATCACATTTGAAACACTGTATCACCCATTCTTTGTATCGCAAGAGGTTCATTTTACATTCATTTTATGCCGATCTTTATATGTAACGAAAGACTGTACGTTCTTCCCATACAAGGGAAACCCACTATCATACCTTTGGATGTTAATAATTTTTAAAAGGTCTTACCTACATAATGAAATAAATTTATCTACCTGTCTATTGTTCAATAATTTAAATTCTTTACTTTATACATAAACCACATTAACCAAATAATAGACATATTTACACTCACCTAGTTGCGAAAACGTGACCATTAGCATCCTTAATGTGTACAATATCGAAGGAACCAGGATGACGTTCACGGTTGATAACGGTACCAACACGACCCAAATTCCTTCCTCCAGTAATCATACACAAGTTACCAGATTCAAACTTAATATAATCAAGAATTTTGGAAGTTGCAATTTCCAGCTGAATGGTGTCATTTACTTTGATGTTTGGGTCAGGGTAACGTATCGTACGGCCATCATGCGTCACCAAAAATGGAATACCTTTTGGACCTGTTTGGACCCTCTTTACTTTGCACAATTTGTACTAAAAGAAAGAAAAAGTAAGTCAATACTTGAACTGATAATAAATAATAATGTAATTTGCATTGTGCTCCTAGCAAATGAGGAAATCAGATGAGTAAGTCATTAAATCACAAATTTTCATTGATATTGGGGAAAATATATAACATTCTCGACCCATGTGCCTTAAATATAAAAATAAATCATCATAGAATATTGTTCCTTTAAATGCAAAACTCATAAACACATGCAATTTTTAACAATACATAATACATAAATACCTTAGCTTCTTCAGCTGTGATACGATGAATAGCAAACCTCCCTTTTACGTCATAAATAAGGCGGAAGAATTCACCAGTTTTCTCAATCGTTATAACATCTAAAAGAAAACAATTTAATTAGGGTCTAGTAAATCATCAAATAGAATTTATTATAAAGGTATACAGATAAAAAATTGTATTCTGCTTGGGTAATACTAGAAAAATTATCGACTAATTAACCAGTGACCATTTGCAGAAAATTAATTTAGGCCACACTTTGACTATACTACGTCCAGAAGAGACATATACATCTTCGATAGGGCCCTTATATGTCACAGTTACAAGTATTCGGTAGTGTCCAAGTATATATTATGGCACTTACCCATGAATCCAGCTGGATAATTTGGATCAGTTCTTACTTTTCCATCTACTTTAATCAATCTTTGCATAACAATTTTAGTAACTTCACTGTTGGTAAGGGCATATTTCAATCTATTACGTAAAAAAATTACTAAAGGTAGCGATTCACGTAGTTTGTGGGGCCCGGTGGATGGACGAGGGGCGAAAACTCCTCCCAACTTGTCCAACATCCATGCTTTAGGGGCATTTAAACGTTTCAAATGTTTTTTCGGACCTCGAGCCTACAACAAACAAATTTTAGGGTTAGGTTCTTCCAACATGTTTTCTTCAGAAAAAATGTATCTGAAACTAGATTTAAACAATCACCATCTTAAATTAAGGCACTTTACTTGTTCTTGATCACTAAAATATATTTCAAGAAGAATAGTTAGCTCACTATATAATCATAAATCTAATGTTTTGATGAGAAACTCAGCACTGGAAGACAACCGTGTTTTTTTATGAAATTTCCGTCTGTGGAGCAAAAAAATACTTCTGCAAGTAGGCTCAATCCTGTTCGTTTTTTCTATTACAAACTTTAAGTTTACTAATTATTTATGGATTTAAGAGGATGATTGCAGAAAATAAAATCGTTCCAGCGATCAACTTACCATCTTGGCTATTTAACCGGAAAAGGAGGGGAAATTTTGACTCACGTTGTTCGGTTATAACGCCACCTATAGAAATTTAGAGTGGCGCCAAATTTAAATGTCGTGAGATCTACTTAAAATTAAAAAGTAATTGTTTTACAATTTACTTAAATGTGTAAAAGTGTAAAGTAACTCACAGAACGGTAATCAAGTTTTGAATTCCTATTTATTTTGTCGCTTAGAAATGTCTACTGCTTATATTAAATGAGATAATATGAAATATGTACTTAAGTAAGAAAAAAATACAAATTCATAAATTCGTGGAAAATGACTACTGAGTAATTAAGCACCCTCTAGCGATGTATCTTGAAATAACTGAGAAAATATTAAAATATCTAGTGAATTCATGTTGTTTTTGTTTTTGTCATTGGGATGTGGTTTATGGTCAGAAAATCTATTAACGTAAAATCATGGCAACCTGGATTGGAAAAGTGGAAAAATGTGAAAATGAAAATTCAAATGATATTGTAGTGACACATGATTTACAAGACTGTCTTGATGAAAGTTTGGATTTCAATTTTAACAATGTCTATGTTCCTGTTTCAAGCACTGCAAATATTAAAATCACAGATAATATTAAATCGGAAAAACCAACTACTTATATTGGGAAAATCGAACACAATGACGAAAACGTCAGGTAAGATATTAGTGATTGCTGAAATTGCTAATGTCCAAATTTAGAAATACGTGAACAACGTGAAATTTGAAATCTGTTTTTGGATTGCAGCTTTCATAATATATTTAAAAGGCTTTCAGTGTCAATGTTATTTATACCCATTAATATAAATTTACTATTTATACTTTAATTGCGTCTAATGTTTTCCGTCGCATCGCGTACTGCTAATTAGTTATTAACAATTTATAGGTTATTTTTTATCTTGAGATGTGTTCATATTGGCAGCACTGATGCTTTTTTACTACAGGTGTACGTTCTTAGTTGAACACAAGCTTGATTACGAGGGTCGCATGAAAATTAACGTTGGCCGATTCTTAAAGTACCTACTAGGGCACTAGGGTTTTCGATTTCCCGACTTTTATTCATTCCCGGGATCGAGAAGAAATAAAAGTTGACGTTCCCGAGCATAGAAATAATTCGAGCGAGGAGGGGCGCCGCCATATTGAATAAATGGCGCACAAAAACAGTTTCTTTGAAATATCTCGCTTCGGGTGCCTCATACGGCAAAAAATGTTCTTATGAAAATAAAAGAGCATTTAGCCGGAGAGTGAGACCCCCGAATTCGACACATGCTATGCAACTCTCCAACATACAAAAACAGACAGTTGATTATTATGTAAAAATACCCCACAAAATATATTTTTGAGGTCGCGATTTGTTTTGGAATTGCGAAATTGGAAAAAAATTGCACTTTTTCGTACTTCTTACGAAAATCACTATTTTCGCATTTTTAATATTCCTACTCCTCTATATCCGTTATTCGTTGTCAGAAAAAATTGATATTTTGATACATGAATTATAAAGACAAGGATTACGGACGCTAACGGGAATTCCGATGAAAACCGATCCGCAAAATATGAAGAAAGAAGAGGGCGCTACGAACACGAGTGCACCAAGTTCCAGCTAAGTTCGCGAGTATTGTCCATTGTCTCAATGTAAAGGTTATGTACATGGAAAAAGTTGGTGTCATCGAATTAAATCCTTTATATTTTGAGAAATGATGACTAGTACAAATATTGATGTATTTCATAATATTTCACATTAGGATATTGTGAATTGCTTGGTTTTTGTGAGATATAGATAGACAAAAAGGTGAGTTCAAGGCATTAAAAAATATTGAAGCTCTTTGTGGTTGGGTGAAAGAAGTACTCTCCAAGGAATTTACAGGATAAAAGCTTTTTGCAAAGGTAAGAATTAGTTAGCAATGATCAACCCTTTTTTTTTCAATATATGCTTACCTAATTAAATGTTGCTTAATGAATAATTACTAACACGCAAATTCTTTTTTCAGGTTATGAACTCTTAGCTTAGAATCTTCAACAAAAGCCATGGCATCGATTACTTGGACTACTGCTGATCCAGATGATCCTTCAGTATTCATTATGACTGTGTTACTAGTCTAGACAAGATTCATTGACTACCCAGTCTATCCCTTCAATTTTTTAGCAGTAAGCAGTGGCTACAGTCGAAAGGTTAACTGATGAATTTTGTGAAAAATACCATATAAATTAAACAATGAAGGACTGATGTACTGTGAACTAGGTACTTAAAATATGTAAAAAGGTGTACAGAATTTCTTCCAATGGTTGACCCCTCGCCTATGATATACCTATAGACTGAACTATACAAATCATTTAATTTGTGCAAGGACTTTTTCTTATCGTGTCTTATTGTTATATATCTAGCACGTACTTTATGTTTTTCATGTAAGTAGGTTAATTGTATTGTATTTTATTAAATATATTAACTTTTTATTTCACATTTTATTTATCAATTCTATTATTGTTAGCAGTAAATTGAGGTAGTCGATTATGTTGATCTTCTATATACATGCATCTAACTGAAAGTAAAATAAAATATACTTACTAAATATCCAATTATTTATTATGCAAGGTTTCATTAGTACTCAGGAAGAATCAATAAGAAACTTATGAGAGATACAAAGAAAGATCTATATTGTAACAAAAAATACATGAAAATAATACATACATAATTCAAAGGGCATTTTTATAGCTACAATTCAACATTTTCATGGCTCGTCCGAACTCTCACTGAAGTATTTCGACCAATTTCATAGCTTTTGAATATTAAACAATCCAACATTGAGTTTTTAAACACAACACAATACACTAAACAAGAAATTCTGTTGCCAGATCACTCAGTGACAGCTGTACTTTGAATTTTTTAAATTTATGCACTTCATCAGATATCTTAACATAGCTTGCACATTTTCCTCTGGTGTGTACCTCCTTTAAAACAATATCTACTATTACACTTCTTTATTCCTCGGCACTAGCTCCATCTTCGCTCAACTAAAGTATAAACACAAGAAATACTTATTACAAATACTGGCAAACCAATAAGCTTCACATCTGATGGGTTTTAAGTTGTATCTCATATTAATAGAGAACACCTAACTGAATGGATCGTCGCATGTTTTTGTATTACGGCCGTTGTTCCTACAACAAAATCCACATTCTTACATTAACAGGCAACAACTTACCACCAATAAAACCCTTGGAAAGCCCTTGTAAAATAATTTCTTTAAATTGCTTGGGATATTTTAACCCTAATCTCTTCTGGTTGTAAATCGACGTTATTTTATAAAAACTGATGTTGTCTCAGATTGCCACACTTCCACAATTAACAATACAAGAAAAACTTGCCATTTTGTATGATATAATGTCCAAAACTTAATATTGCGAAAAGTTCAATCAGTCGCAAAAACTATCAGAAACTTACCGTAAATTCATAAATATTGCACTTAATTTTTTCAGTTGGAAAAAGAAGTACATGCGGCGACGGCTACAACACAATACACCGCAAAGATTAAAGAATATTTGATACACTGACATTTTTATTATTTTTACTGATAATGATGGTTGAAAAGTATATTGTAATTTTTTCGGCCGGCAAATTCAAACAGCAGATGAGTTACTGCGGGTGGCTGAATGTTACCCCCTTTCCTGTATGTACATTTTGAAATGTAATGATTACAAGTATTTTAAAAAACGAGGCAATAAAATAGTTGCTAAATATTTACATAATTTCAATTTATTTAAATTTTTGGGTTCGTTATTTAAATAAAACAATTAGAATTAAGTATATCAAAATGATTTATTATTTTAAATAATGAATAGCGCTGCCAACAATAAAATCATCTTTCATCACAAAGACTCTTTATATAATAGTCACGAGTAACGATAATCAAATAAAGCGGTGCGTATAAAATTCATATTTTACCGCGCTCCAGTGCACTCGTGAGCGCTGCGCCATCTGTTTCTTCCAGTTTCACGGAAATGTTGAAAGCACGCGTGCGGACATTTCAATACTCAAACATTTCGATTTCCAACGGTGTATGCAAAAACAATATATGTTTTGATGTGACTGAAAAATATTAGTATTAAGTATTAATGAAAGAGTTACCACTTCTGTATACGTTACAGTGATAAAGTGTGGATTGAGGTAACTTTTTTGTTTTTGAAAACGAAATTATGATTTTTTGTAATTTCTCAATTGAGTGCAATTTAGTGTAATTTAGTATTTTTGTGTTCAGACAAAATTTGTTTTCATACCTGAAAATCTACAAATATAGTTGATTTTACTTGTCTGCTACGCATAGCTCAATGTTCAATACTCGTTTCCACACCACCTTGAGGTAGAGTATTGTGCTCCATGCTTGCGAGAAATGTTTCGACTGGAGAGTCGACTTCCTCGTCGTCATGAAGCTCGTCAACTGTTGCTGGTGCATTGTCGCAGCTTTGTCCGTCACAAAATTTTCAAATTACAGAACATTTTAACCCTACCTTTCTACAACCACATGCTCACTGCACCCTTTTATTGCCAAAGCCAAAGATAAATCACATATTAAAAGACCGTTATTATACTCATCACAAAAACGAAGAGTATATTGTATTTGATCGGCACATTTCTAAAATCATAAATATCGCTCGTAGAGAAAAAAATTTCGTATTATTGTGTTAGTGAACGAATTCTGAACAACTTTCAAAATGTCCGTCTGTCCGTCCGTCCGTCTGTCCGTCCGTCACGTTTCTTGTAAGCACGATAACTTAAGAAAGAAAAGTCCGATTGTATTGAAATTTAGAAAGTAAGTTAGTGTTAGCTAGAGGAAGAACCCTATTGTTTTTGAAGAAAATCGATCAGTAAATAAAAAAGTTATTAATTATTTAATTAAAAAAAATATATATTCTCTTAATTTTTGTCGCTTGTACTGAAATGGAAATCTTACGAGATATTATTTCCATAATAATTTTTTTTTGTTTATGAAGTTTACTAATATATATTTCATAGAAGTGAAATATGTATGAATATCGAAAGATATATATCACAGACAATCAATTTTTCTAGCAGTAGGTGGTGGCGCAGCGGCTAAAGCTTTGCGTTGCAATCCAAAGGTCCCGTGTTCGAATCCCACAGGTTGGATATTTTTTTTTTCATTTTTTTTTTAATCAAATTTTTTTCATGGTATCACAAAATTTAGGATGTCCAAAAACTAACATTATTTAGAAGAAAACTGCGAAGAGTATCCTATAGAATGTGTAACAATTATATATAAAAAGCTCAGCGAAGAGTACGTTTTTAGCTTGTTTATTATTCATTCAGACGTGTGTGGTCCAATAAATCCACCCACTATTGACAATAAAAATTATTTTATAATATTTATCGACGAATATACCCATTATACAGTTACTTATTTATTATCATATAAATCTGAGGTTTTTAAAGTTATCAAAATTTTGTAGTGAAAAGTGAAGCACACTTTAATTATTTTATTTAGCCCTACTTCCTATATATCCGATGAAATAGTGCAGTGCAACATGTGGTTGTAGATAGGCAGGGTTAAAATGCTCTGTAATTTGAAAATTTTGTAACGGAGAAAGCTGCGACAATGCACTAGCAACAGTCGACGAACTTCATGACGACGAGAAAGACGATTCTCCAGTCGAAACGTTTCTCGCAAGCGTGGAGAACAATCAATACGTGGAATCAGTGAACAGCGCAACGGAAGCAATTTCCGAAGAAAGTATTGTTGAAGGCTACAACGAACCTGGACCTTCGACATAAAGCACCTAAAACGCCTCATGAAGCAGGCTAGTCGCGGATTTGGCCTATAGGGGACAACCACGTAAAAAAACGCGCCATATACTCTACCTCAAGGTGGTGTGGAAACGAGTATTGAACATTGAGCCATGCGTTCATAG
This sequence comes from Rutpela maculata, assembly GCA_936432065.2. Classification (NCBI taxonomy): domain Eukaryota; kingdom Metazoa; phylum Arthropoda; class Insecta; order Coleoptera; family Cerambycidae; genus Rutpela; species Rutpela maculata. Next base: position 138,120,267 of record OW386289.2, read on the forward strand.
CAGACAAGTAAAATCAACTATATTTGAACATTTTCAGGTATGAAAACAAATTTTGTCTCAACACAAAAATACTCCTTCATAAAAGTCGCACTAAATTGAGAAATTACAAAAAACCATAATTTCGGCTGCTGCACCGAAACTATTCAGTTTAACTATAGGATATATTTTGTAGAAAATTTAATGTTTTTTTATTTTCATAAGAACATTTTTTGCCGTATGAGGCACCCGAAGCGAGATATTTTAAAGAGACTGTTTTTGTGCGCCATTTTTTCAATATGGCGGCGCCCCTCCCCGCTCGAGCTGTCAGCAAATTCCCAAATCAGGGTCCTCCCTTAGTGTACGACGTATTGTTACGGAAAGTTTTCATGACCCGAGTTATATCGGAATTTCGTGCCCAGCTCTCCGTCTATTATGAGGGGCGAGAGGAATGAATAGGTCGGCAAATAGATCTCCCGTCTTTACTCCACTTTTACATTAAGTGAGAGAGAAGATACCGGCGATTCCATGTCAACTATCTGACGTGGCGTGTTGGCGTAGACTTGTGAGTGTATTGTTTAACCCAGGACTGCAATTAGAGACACCACAGTCAAGCTTATACTGTCGGGATGAAGATATAATTCAATAATTACTTTATATTTCTTTATTTGGTAATGTGTTTTTGAAAATAATTTTAGTAAGTTTTGTTACCAATTGATAGCAGTGCTTGCGGGATATTGTAAGTGTAATGTTATAGAAACTAAACGAGCGAACAATATAGTCAAATCCGGCTCTGCGTTGTGCACTCCTTGCCTCTCAACAACACCGCCTAGATAGGAGGTACGTCGATCACTATTGCAATTATGAGTTGCGATAACTAGCTTGATGAAATTAATAAAGAACCAGCACACCTTGCAATTTAAGTAAGATTTAGTTTTTAATGTTTTCATTGCAGGTTAAAAAAACATTCGAAAGTTTTTTATAGGTTAGGTTTTATTCGAAATTTTATTGTGAACAATTTGTTATTTTTACGTTGCGATTTTAGGACCGGAGATACTAAGGGAAATGGCAGAAAATTTTAATTTTGCAACATAAATTGTTTAAACATACGAAGCAATTGTTAGATTTAATACAAAACTTCTTATTGCACTTGTTGTCACACCAACAATAAATTAACAAAAACAATAAAATTTCTGCAGCCAAAATAATTTCATTGAAAATTTATTTTCTATAAAAAAATCTGTAATAGTATATTACGTAATGAGTGTTGTAAGAAGCATATTACGCACGAATGGAAAAGTTACGCACGATGCCGCGTAGCGGCGAGTGCGTATTTCCATGAGTGCGTAATTGCTTTACAACTCGAATTATGTACTATACTTTACCTACGATCATATTTATTTAATTATTTAGTAAAATCTGAATTTAGTTTACTTGTCAAAAATATTATTCAACAAATATTATGTCAGTTTTGACAGCGTTTGAAAATTACGTAGGCGCATTTGTTTTTTTAAACCCCGCGTCAGCGAACTAAGCCACCTATATTTGAGTGTCCCGTGCGTTTTGTTTACCGTGCGATTTGTTTACAGTGCGTTTTGTTTACAATATGTAAAATCCAACTTACATAGATGGCAGGTAATGTGTTTTTTACTATTTACAGTAGTGATCGTAGGTAAAGTTATTTACACAAAACTTCCCTGTCTCTTTGGCATTCATTATTAATAAATTATATCTTCTGTTGGATATTTTTATTTTAATTGTATCAGATTTTCTCCTGGCAATAGTGACAATAATATTTCAAATGTCATTTGGCTTTGCCATTTCTCATTTTTTAAAGAGGCCACCCTGTTTATTTAATACTAAAGGTGTGTCAGGTTTCTTTCTCGATAATTGTATCAACTAAAGTCGAAATATTATTTACACCATAGTTTCTTAATTTATTTTTAGAGTGACAACTCTGTATATTTTTCTTTGACAGTTGCGTTAACTACACTCCGTCACATTCTTTCATTTTTTTATTTGAGTGACCACACTGTATATTTTTTTCACAATTATCTTTGATAGTTGTGTCAACTAAATGCAAAATATTATTGCTCTGTGTCACATTTTTTTCATGATTTTTGTAGGGTGACCACTCTGCAAGTTTTTCATATTTTTTTTCCTTGACAGTTGTGTCAACTACATGCCAACTATTACTGCCTTCCGTTACATTCTTTAATTTTTTTTATTTGAGTGACCACACTGCATATTTATTTCATAATTTTCATTGACAGTTGTGTCAACTACATGCAAAATATTATTGCCCTGTGACACATTTATTTCATGATTTTTTTTTAGGGTGGCCACCCTGTATATTTTTCTTTGACAGTTGTGTCAGCTACATGCCAACTATTACTGCCTTTCGTTACATTTTTCCTTATTTGTTTTTTTTTGGATGTCCACCCTGTATATTTTTCACTGGTATCAAATATTATTCTTCTTCGTCAAAAGGTTTCGTAGATATAGTGCCAACAGACAGACACCTGACCGACCGACAGATAGACAGACAGACTGACTGGCGGAATTAAAAGACTTTAATTTTCGTAATCTACAGTCTAAAACGTGAAAATCTCGAGAAATCTCAGATGGCGATTTTTTCACGATTACAATACTTCCCTTCGGTAAACGAGGGAAGTAGAAAGTTGTATACCGGGTGGCTCAACAGATGGGTACACTCTTGTAACTTTTGAATGAGCGAACAGATTTTTTTAAATTTGGTGTAGTGATATGTCAATGGCATCGAAACCGGAAATCGGCCATTTTGGTTCCTTGCATCATATAATTGGAAATTTCATCCCATATCACTACACCAAAGAACTATGTCCAGTTTAGGCTATGAGTGAACAGCTGTGAATCATATATCAATCGATAGGGGATTATCCACTGATCACCCAAATGAAGGTTTTAATTTTGCCTTTCAAGTCCTGTGCTTAGGATCACTTCAAGTGGCGACCGTTAGACACCATATCGAAATATTACACTAGTCAAAGAAAATGACTAAATTTTTTAATACTCGTTTTAACTGTCCTAAGGAGTCCTAGGAATATGAGTCCGGCATGAGATTTAACTATTTACTTAGCTATTTCAAGTTAAAGTTTGTCACTCGAAATGACCCCTGGATTCTTCCTCCTCGTCTAAACCTCAAGAGTAACACAGGACTTATTTTACGGGACTGTGCTCATGAAATATTTTAATCACCTTTGATTCTGTGTAATACTAGCAAGGTCCCAAGACTGTTCGCCAATAGCCCAAATTCCGTAAGAAAGTGGGCATAGTTCTTTGAAAAAAACCCGTTCGCCCATTCAAAAGTTACAAGAGGGTCCCTATCGGTCGAGCCACCCGGTATATATTTTTCTCTACTAACTTCCGAGCAATGACCACCGCTAAAAGCGGGATGCAGTACATCTATGAACAGACTGGTCTCGTCTTATAATTACAACAATATTAAGTAAATATTCAAATTGCGCTCCATTCGCAGCCTGAAAATAACCAAGTTAATAAACTCTTTTTGAACGTTGTCGATAATTTCCGGTAATATGCGCCGTATTTATCGACGAATACTTCCCTCTAAATCTTAGACAGATAGACAAAGGACGAGGTTGCGTAATGGTAAAAAAAAGGACCCAGAATTCATCCATCAACTATCCCACACCACATATTCAATTTTTGATTCTGAGTGTGATACTCCATGTTCCAGTGGGGATTTTTTGCAGCCCAATAATGTTAAAGATCTTGTAGTTGCCTGCAGAATTGATTTCGCCAATCAAAATCGTCTTCAGACAATTCATGAACGAGGCATACCTTATGAGAATGGTACTTTGTTTTCTTCAGTATTATATAAGAAGAAGAAAAGTTATACATGTCAACAGCTTACCTACCATATATACAAGGATGTACAGATAGGATCGGCAGAGCTTTGAAGAAAAACAATATTAAAATAATATATAATGCGAAACAGAAGGTTGCACAATATTTTTCCAAATACCAAACTCCAGAAGAACAAGAAACACCAGGAGTATATGCATTCCGTGTTCCTGCGGACAAGTTTACATCGGAGAGCCCAAACGACATATAAACACCAGACTTAAAGAACACATTAGCCATACAGGGAATGGAAATTCTACCAAATCAACGTTTGCCGAACATTCAGAAGAAACCGACCATTTGATAAAATTCAACGAGACAAAGAAATTAGCCAACACCAAGAATTATTGGCCAAGAAGGTAGAGATATGCCATTGAAATAAATAAACATCCGAATAACTATAATCGTGACATCGGACTACGATTACCAACACATGAAAGTCAATGTTCTGTATGAGCAATGAACTGGAATACTCTTCCCCGGGCACGAAACATCCGTGGGATGTCACGTTTCAAGTGGCATGATCGTAGTGAAATGACCCTCGGACGTCCCAGGGATCGAAAAATCCCTCAAAAACGTCCCTGGCACTTTCGGTAAGGGAAGTCTCTTTATTAAGAAAAATCTTGCCCCAAGGGTTTAAGGTATCGGATGTTACTGGTCATTTTTATAAAAATGAAAAAATATTAAAATAACAGAAAACTCAATGACAAATTACGAAAATATTGAAAACTATTTTTATTCCTAAATATTATTATTTTTGGAGTGGTATTTTCTTAAATAAATCATTCAACAGAAAGGGAGGTAATCATATAAAAATGTGAAGAATTATAACAAACTTTTATACTTATAGTATGTTTGGAAATAATTAGCTAATTATAAGTCACGTAGATCGAAGTCAAACATCTAGAATTAATCCAATATCTATTGACATTTGACTCATATATTTTCGAGCCTTTCCGACTTCACGGTAGATGTTAGTAGATGGATCTGCTTACAAGTTGCTGACTTAGTCCTACCACTGGCCTGTGAGAGTATTCACCTGGAAATTCGTATGGGCACAGAAGACAGGAACTCCTGTTTTCTGTGGTATGGGCAATCAAAATATAAATTCTCCACTGCAGTATCATCAAACAGAATCTTTAATGCAATCTGATCTGTTACTGGCGATAGCCGAAAATTTAATCGTCTCTGTTGTAGTGTAACGAATTTTGCTCAGATTAACATTGAAATTAAAAATAATCTGGATGAGTTTAGATATAGTTGAAATAATCTTAATAGTGAGCCGTTATGAGGCGCGAGAGGAACTAATAGGTGGCAATTAGATTTCTCGTCTTTACTCCACTTTTACATTAAGTGAGAGAGAAGATACCGGCCATTTGATGTCGGCTATCTGACGTGGCTTGTGGGAGTATACTTCTGAGTGGGTTGTTTAATCCAGGGCCGCAGTTCGAGACCGCAGTCGAGCTTATACTGTCGGGGTGAAGATATAATTCGATAATTACTTTATATTTCTTTATTTGGTAATGTGTTTTTGAAAATAATTTCAGTAAGTTTTGTTACCAATTCATAGCAGCGCTGGGTGGGATATTGTAAGTGTAATATTATAAAAAGTAAACGAGCGAACAATATAGTTAAATCTGGCTCTGCGTTCTGTACCTCTTGCCTCTCAACGTCGCTCACAAATGCGATTGATTCAACTATAGTTCCAGAAATATACTGCTTTAAAATCTAACTCTTCATAAACTGAGGTGCTTCAATCGCTGACGTCACTCTCTCAGAAGCCCTATATGTCGCTTAATGGTCTTCCGCAATCGCAAGTCAGTGCTAGTATTATCATTAAGGAGACGTAGGATCTTTTACCATGTGCGAATCCGGCTATTTAGAACTAGATTCGTCTGATATACCATTGGTGGATTTAACACAAATCACCAGTATATGAGTGCCAAAATGAGAGGAGTGAAAATGAAACGGTAAGTTGTATTTTTAAAACCGTAAATAATGATTACTGTGTCAGTTTTCACTCTCAAGAAGTTATATTATTATTTTGCTAAAAATACAGAGGGTGTTTTACTTTTAATGACATAAAATCTTATTCTAATAAAAAGTTACTAGTAATAAATCTTCACACAAATATTTGTTTGTTTTATGTCCAAGATATATCGCGTCTCATCGCTTTCTGCCACAATTTTCTCCTAACAGGATCCTGTGGTAGACTAATAAAGTTTATTGGGGGTTTTTACTGTTGTGTTTGTACATTTGGGCACAATACAGTACTTAAAAATAGAACGTTTTACTTTAGTTTTTCCATCACCTACGGTATTTGCACTATTCATGATACAAACGGTGCTTTTAATCCGCATGACGCATCTGCGGCTTTTAAATACAGACTGTTAGGAATCTAGGCAAGTGGCTACGTCTACGCCTCGCGATGCGTAGGAGCGATTGACGTCATGCAACTATAACACGAAAGCGCTACGCGTTGATGTTCTTGATGAATTGAATTTTAAAGCCTATAGAGACCTTAGAAAATGTTTTTTTTGCATTTTGCTCTAGAATTAAAAGATTTTTCAGAAAATGTAGTAAAAAAATGAATTAGCCCATTATAAGTAAAGTTAATATTTTTTACTATCAAAAAAATTATTCACCCGCTCCTTCAAATTCCATAATAAAAAATGCGGGTTGCCATTTAAAAAAATATTGATGATGTCATCGCTTTGTAAAAATTTTTTTCAAAATATATTAAAAATGGCATTCATTATGAACTTCTTGACATGTCTGAGCGATTATCCCAAAAAAAAATTCCACTTTTTATCAAATTTATTCGCTACTTTACCAAAGCACTGTATAATATAGTGACTACCTGCCTGGCCATGAAAGGGGAATAAATTTCTATTGTTAAGGGACTATCTGTCACCTTTATAATTGTAAATAAACCATTTTTTCTTTAAAATTGTATTTATACAGGCCTGTTTCACCTACTCGCTGCTTTTTCGTAAGTGCTAATAGCAAGCAGGTAGTCAATATATTATATCTATAATTATAATTACTTTCAACTATAGTTATTTATTAGGCTAGTGAGTTGTGTTACATATAAGACACACAAGAAAAGTTTAGCCCGCGAGCCCGAAGGGCGAGTGGGCTAATTTTCTTAAGTGACTTATATGTAATAACTCACGTGTCTAATACAACATTTTATCCAACACTTCACTTTTTCAGTGACAAAATTATTAAAATGTCATGTCATCGATTTTTTTGTCAGTTGTCAATGTCAAAGTCAACAGTGTTTCTCTAAAAATATAAAATACAAGTAGCTTATTGCTAAGTAGATTCTGAATGGATGTGCCGAGAAAGCTGTGGTTGTTATCCATTTTGTTTCTAACCAGGGGTTTGTTTAATAAACATTGTGTAATTAGCATCAAAATGGAAAATTGTGAAAGATATAATATGGAAATTCCGACCGATATTTTGCAAGAAGCCAAAGAAGCTACAGCCAATTTAATTCCAGAAAAGTCCAAAGTAACCTATTTTAAAGAATATCTACAATTTGAAAATTGGATGAAAAAAAGAGGAGTTAGTGCTGTAAACGAAGAAGTGTTTCTCGCTTACTTTCTACATTTGAGTAAAAAAATTGCACCTTCTTCGATGTGGACTAAATATTTTGTGATAAAGGCGACTTTAAAAGTATACAGGAACTTTGATATAACAATATATGGAAAACTTGTGGCATACTTAAAAAGCCGATCAAGAAATTTCAAACCCAAAAAGGCCAAAAGTTTGGAAAGAGTACATATCGAACAATATTTGATGGATGCCCCTGACGATGAGCATCTTATGTCAAAGGTAGGTGTTTATTATGATGTTCTTGCTTTTATGTATTTAATTGTTTGGGTTTTTTAGGTTGCATTGATATTGGGAGTTTGCGATGCCTGTCGTTGCGGTGAACTGACCTACTCAAGCGTCGAATATATAAAAGACAAAGAACAATATCTATATATATTCATACCAGACACCAAGACGAATAAATCAAGAAGTTTCACAGTTTTAAATGAAGGATTTTCGGTAAACCCACTTGATTTGATGAATATGTGTCTTTAAGACTGCAAAATGTGTCTCACAAAAGATTTTCGTAAATTTTCAAAGGGGAAAGTGCACTGTCCAATGCGTTGGATTAAATAAGCTCTCAAAAATTCCAATAATTGTAGCTGATTATTTGCAATTGCCAGATGCAGATTTGTATACTGGCCATAGCATGCGCCGTTCCTCGGCAACTCTTTTGGCCAATGCTGGGGGTGACATTACCATCCTTAAACGTCACGGTGGGTGGAAATCATCCACCGTGGCGGAGGGTTATTTGGAAGATTCAGTCTCAAACAAGATTGTTATTGCTAAAAAAAATACAGGGAGAGCAGCGCAACGAGTCAGGCGATACAGACGTCGTTACTAATATAGAGAAAAATTGTATACAGGAGAGCAGTTTTCTTTGTGAAAAATCTAATATGATGACAATAAATGTTAACATAAATATAAATAAATAAGTGTTAGCGCATGGATTCTTTGTTTTGTTAATTTTCCGTATAATAAAGACAATAAATAAATTGCTTGGACTTTTTTTATATTAAAATTACTCTTTAGTGACTAAATCACTTTACCTTACTAGTGATTTGAAGTATAGGTCACTAGTTTATCTCACTAGTGACTTATGGGTCACTTTATACCTTCAAAATCTCATCACTTTATATGAAAGTGTTGGATAAAATATATTATAATTATGTTTCGTTCTAAACATGTATTAATAACATTACATTGCATTTAAACTTTAAATCATTCGGGATCTCTCTTCATCAACTGTACACAATAAATTTTATTTTTTAGTTTCATTCAACATACAGTTTCTTTTGATGAAATTTATATGCAAATTAATCCAGGCACGTCGAGTAAAATGCAAAACGAACCAACTCATGCCACCTTAACTATAACCAGTACCAATCCAGATACCAAAGAAACCACAGTAAACAGATTCCATTGCGAATATGATGGTTGTTCTCGAACTTACAGTACCGTAGGAAATTTAAGGACACATATGAAAACACATAAAGGTACAAAACACACATAGGTATTTGTTCAAATTTACATTTAAACTTTAAATCACACAGCCACACAAAAAAAGTGGTCTGACCTGCGGACCAGACCAGTGTATCCTTATGTATTTGGACCGCTGAAACTGAATCCGAAGTCAGAATTGTCAGATTTAAACCTAACCCCAAAAAAGTGGTCTGACCTGTGGACCAGATCAGTGTATCCTTATGTATTTGGACCCGCTGAAACCGAATACGAGTGGTCTAACCTGCGCAGGGGCGGATGGGCTCGAAAGGCAAATGCCCGTCGGGCCGGTGGCTCTGGGGCCGGGCAGGGCCGGTCCGAGGTAAATAGGCATTTGTACCGGCGGATAAAAAACCCGACGGCCAAAAGAAATTTAATGGGCAGCTCTTTTCTCTCCTTAATCCTTACTTAGAACGAAATATTTTCAGGCTGCTATCTCGGCCACTGACATAAATGCCAGATGACATTTATCATTTATAAAAAGTTATTAACTTAATAACCTAATTTTGCATGTTCGTTCCAAATTCTGCAAGTTTGCTTAAGAAAGTTCTGATGTATTAAGGGTTTTTTTTTCTTTTTCTTTTGACCTCTGAAATTTTTTTGTTTTTTTTTAATGTTTCGAGATGTGTATGTATACAATATTAGTCATAATTATTATTGATTTATTGTTCATTGTTATACTGTTAAAATGTTTAAATTTTTTATTTCGTTCTTTGTTTTTCAATATCAATAAATTTTAATAATGGATGTTTAGTGGCGTTTTTAAAAATGTTACCATGATTGCAGTCTGCATCAGACCGTGATTGTCAGACTACGTGTTAGTACTTTGAACCTTTAAGTAATTTTTGCAATTGCATGAAAAAGAGGAAAATTCGAAGAAAATGTTTTTGCTACTCGAATTTCTAACTTTTCATTTTAGAACGTTTGACCTTGAAAAATACAAAATTTTCGCCTGCGGCGCATTTTCCCCCTTGGACCTTCACCCACCATAAAAAAAATATTTCCTGGCCCCTTCAAATTTGAGGTTCTAGTTCCACGCTTGATTGGGCCGATTCCCTAAAATTGCTAGGGCCGGTTGGACTGACCCCATCCGCCTCTGGACCTGCGGATCAGATTAGTGTATCCTTATGTATTTGGACCCGGTGAAACCGAATCCGTAGTCAGAATTGTTCGATTGGTACGTTTTTCACCCCTAACCCCCAAAAAACACCCACCCCAAAAATGGTCTGTCCGGAGGACCATGCCAGTGGCAGTGTATCCTTATGTTTTTAGTCTGGTCTGGTCCACTTTTGTTTTGGAGCTAGGGGTGAAAAACGAACGAATCTGACAATTCAGACTTCGAATTTGGTTTCAGAGGGTCTAAATACATAATGATACACTGGTCTGGTCCGCAGGCCAGACCACTTTTTTTTTGTGTGGCTGTGTTATTAGTTGAATAAAACTAAACATCAAAAATACGATTTCAATGATTTCTCTATATTATTAGGAAGTTACAGTGAAGTTCTGCCCAATCTGGGAGAGGAGTGTTCTTTGGAAATCAAGTTTTAATTTCAAAAAATATCTTTCTCTTTTGTTATTTTATTATATTGGGTTTTGTTCATCGGATCAGACAAAAAAAAAACAAAATATTTATAAACAAATTATTAATAAAACTATATAGGTTCAAATCGGATCCGCCATTTTATTTTCTTTTGGAAAAACGCAAGATTCGCGAGAATTACAAATTTTACATACATAATAAATATTTCTTTTCTGAAGTCTATCAAGAATGTCTATTTTTTCGGCGCAATTTCAGATCCCAAAATACGCTGTTCTAGTATTTTAATCCGTTGCTAAGCAACTATCAGAAAACAGTCCCGGAAAGTTAACTTTTTCGGGCCGTTTTTTATATACCGGGTGCCACAGAATAGTGGCTCCCCCCTATATTTCCTTTATTTTTTAACTTATCTATTTGAAATTTGGGGTGCATAAACTACCTATAAAAATGGATTGTTGGAGATAAAAAATGGTATGAGGCCATTTCTGGTTTACCCGGAAATGACCGCAACTTTCGATTTTTAAATGGAACACCCTGTTTATTTTTACATATTTGGATTCAAGACAACATTCTGAGTATACCATGAGATTTTCGCGAGTTTTTGAGTCGATGTTCAGTTTTTTTAAACATTTTAAGTCATTCGCCTAGAGTGCTTTGGAATACCAAAATTTGTTCTACGACAGGTACAGTTTGAGGGAAAAATATAATTTTTCGTTTAATTTCATTAATAACCATTTACGAAGCCTACAAAATTGAACAAAAAACTTTTTTTATCGAAAACTCTTTTTTTTTCAAATGGGAAGGTGGTGGCTCCTAGTGTTCAATAAATTATAGATTTTTTTCTGAATTCATTGATATCCATTTCAAATCTATGCGTTTTTCGTTAATATATAGCATCACCTAGATGCTCAATTTCTTTTGTTCGTTTAAAGCATTTGCTTTAGAAAAAGCTCCATCCGCTCTATTGGAGCCACCATTTTAAATTTCTTAATTTTGACTTTAGATTCTTAATCAACGATCCCAAAAACATAAATATTCTGTGTTTCAAAAATGAAACAGAATACTTTTCAAATATTGAATACTTATGTAAATTTAGGGGTGGTTTTCACCCTTTGAGGGTAAGAACAATTTTCCGGACCATATATAAACTGATGATGATAACCATTTACTACAGTGATAATCCATAAAGAAAATTTTCATTACAAATGAGATTATTCCTAAAAACATATTTTTACCTTTGAGTATTGTTCTTTTCAGCTGATATCTCAGCTTCTAATTAATATAGAAGGAACTATTTTTTAATTGTTCGTTTTTTGAAGCACTTTTAATTCGTGATAAAAGTTTTTGGCTGGATGCATTTTTTAGATACAAAAATGCACTACGAAATTCGATCAAAAATGCATCCAAACAGATGCACTTTACAAAAATATACGAAATGCAACATTAAAATAACAGAAAAAATGATTATTATCATCATTTTAAAGCACATCCAAAAACCTACAGCTTAAAAACAAAGTTACCAAATGAGTTTTTTTATGGAGGCTCCAAAAATTTTTCGAAAATGGCAGATCGAATTTGGACCTATGCAGTTTTATTCATAATTTATTTACAAATATTTTAGTTTTTTTGCCTGATCCGATGAACAAAACTATTAAGAAAACGAATCGAGAACACAATTTTCAAAATTAAAATGTAATTTCCAAAAAACATTCACCTCCCAAATTGGACAAAACTTACTGTAACTTCCTGATAACATAATAAAAATTGTATTTGCGCAAAAAATTGCCTCACCAAATAATCGAAGTACAGTCCTATTCGACTACATAGCAAATAAAAAGATATTGGGCTGTGATTAAACCTGATTATATATTATATTATAAATTATTTCAATTTTGTTTCAGGTGAATTCAGATTTAAATGTACAGAACCAAATTGTGGAAAAGCCTTTTTAACGTCATACAGTTTAAAAATTCATATTAGGGTTCATACCAAAGTTAAACCGTTTGAATGTAATCAGGATGGTTGTAACAAGGCCTTTAATACTTTGTATCGACTAAGAGCCCATGAAAGATTGCATAATGGAAAAACATTTAATTGTGTGTCAGATGGGTGTTTAAAATTTTTTACAACTTTAAGTGATCTCAAGAAACATATTAGGACACATACGAGAGAAAAACCTTACAAGTAAGTACATATCCTTCATTATTTCATAATCGTCAATAAAATATACGAAAATACTCACTAATATTGATGTAAACTGAAAATTGCAAACGAAATGTAAATAGGCTTGCGTCTAAGTAATAAATCTGGAGCCCCTGTTATAGTCCAGGCGATAAGTATTTTTTTTTGACAAATTGAGGCGGCAGTCGTTTTTTTCAACAGTTTTGTTTCGAGGAGGAGTAACAAATCAAAAATGTAAAAACTGCAGAGATTCGGAACTATCTTTAATTATGCAAACGGACGGACGGACGGACGGACAGACGGACATTTTGAAAGTTGTTCAGAATTCGTTCACTAACACAATAATATGAAATTTTTTTCTCTACGAGAGATATTTCCGGTTTTAGAAATGTGCCTATCAAATGCAATATACTCTTCGTTTTTGCGAAGAGTATAATAAGTATAGCAAATTCAGTTTTTTTCCACAGTACTTGTTTCACCAAAGAAAAAAGCTTGCTTTGTCTTTTTTCATTTTTTACAAAGGCTTTTTGAATGGCATTATAAACATAACAATTGCTTTAATGAAAACTGAACTAAACTAAAAAAATGTTTGTATTAAAATATAATAATATCGGTTCGGTCATTCGACCCAATAGTGAAAAACGTGCCGAATATTCCGCATACCGAAAAGTTGCTAAATATTATCTGCAACTCTTTACTCTTTACTAGACTATAATTTAACAGTTATAATTTAACAATAGTTTTTCTATGACTGCCCTCGAAACTGTCATGTTTTTCACGCAATTCTCTCAAAAACAGAACTGATACCTTTTATTTGTATTTTTTGAAGTAGGCTAGCCAAGGGCGGATCCAGGGGGGCACCAGGGGCAATTGCCCCCCTCCGAGGGCCCCGAGAAGAATACGATCTAATATTATTTATTATTGAATATTGAAAATGTCGATATAATTATTGATCGTTCGGCGGTAGACGGCCGCAGTACGGCCGTAGTGCCCCCCCCCCCCCCCCCCAGTAACCTTTCTGAATCCGCCTTTGAGACTAGCCTATTCAGGTTCATAGCAACCGACTTATTTAATAACTAAACATTAGTTTTGAAGTCTTCAAACCACATCACTTTTAAAGAAGTTTATTAAAAATGGTTGATCTTATGAAATTGTTTGTTTTCCTTGCAGTCGTAGAAAAAATATCGTAAACAACACGTTTGAAAACATCTTTTCACATTCATTCGACCTGTGGAACTCGCCCTCGGCTCGTTCCACCAAACTGTCTCACTCGTATGTAAAGATTCATTTTCGAAACTTGTTGTTTAAAATACTATTTTCCACGACTGCCTTCGAAAACGACAAATAACGTACAGTAACTATGACTCAAATACACAGTCATGTTTTTCACACAGTCCTGGCGAAAACGGAACTCACACCTTTTATTTGTATTTGTATTTTTATTGATATTTTTTTGTATTTTTTGAAGTAGGCTAGCCTATTCAGGTTCATAGCAACCGACTTATTTAACAAATAAACATCAGTTTTGAAGTCTTCAAACCACATCACTTTTAAAGGAGTTTATTAAAAATGGTTGATCTGTTTACTTATGAAATTGTTTGTTTTTCTTGCAGTCGTAGACAAAACATTATAAACAACATGTTTGAAAACATCTTTTAATACTCATGCGACTTGTGGAACGAGCCGAAGGCTCACTGAGTCACTCGTATGAAAAGATTCGTTTTCGAAACTTGTTTAAAATACTATTAATAATTTTGTAATAAGTTATGATTTAAATTTTATTTTAGGTGTGTCGAAAACGGTTGCGGTAAGGCTTTCACAGCAAGTCATCATTTGAAAACTCACCAAAGAATACACACAGGTGAAAAACCTTATGCTTGTAAGGAGTCGACGGAATGCACCAGGGCTTTTTCCACTCCACACAGTTTAAAATCGCACATCAAAACACACCAAAAACATCAAAATAAGAATAGTAAAGTTAAGTTAGATTCGAACGGACAAGACAGCCTGGACGTAAACAGTTTAAACTCAGTTTTAATGAGTGAAGATGATAGTGAAAGTAATACAGACAGAAAAACATTGAATGTTGTTAATAAGGAAGAACAAATTGATATACACGATAACAGTATTTCGGAGAGTTTGCATCTGCAAGAGTTGAAAAATGTTGGGAATAGTAATATGTCTTTTGACTTTGAAGGTAATTACAATTTTGGATCTTTTGACAGAGGTGGTTTGGATTGGGATCATGTAAATAAAGGGACTGATTCTTCTGGAGAAACATCTCATGGTAATATTTTGCAAAATTGCGCAAAATTGTCTTATAGTTTTCGTCAAACTTTGAATATATATAGGTAGTGTTAATGATTTGGGTTTACGTTCAAACTGTACTCGTCTCATCTTAAGATTTTATGCTGCATCTTGATTTTGATTTAAGCCGCTTTCACATATACGGGGTACTCCGAAAATAATGACAGGCCTAGTCCGATTGGGCTAAATAGTCCCATATTTCCAACGGAGTTACAGCGCTAGCCATTCAAAGTATAAATAACATTCGATATTACCGCGAAAGACTAGTCAATCTAGAGACATTTTCAAAATGTTCAATGTTTTTCCAGCCGTATGAGATGTTGCTCGCCCCATTGAAGCCATATTTTACCATTGATTTAAATAGGGTGCCAAGAAGTCGCGGTATCGTTCGCCGATGACAGTAATGACGTTCTAATAGGTATCTTCACTGTATATACCTCACCTTTAAGGAAATGTTATGGTGTTTTATGGATAATCCGCGAATTGATATAAGAAACCGCTGCCCAAGGAATCACTACTTCCACATCTAGATTTTCTATCCAAGTCACTCACAACGAAAAAAATTTGTATGTGGAAATAATTGTTTATGGAACTTTAATAATATAATATTTGAAATCCTCTACCACAAAAATCCATAAAACGATACTCCACATCGGTAGTGGGGGTGGATGAAGTAAAAAATATTTTGAGGTTTCCAGTTCTTGTTCACACACTAAATCACAATTTTTTTTCATCCCCTTTAATAATGGGGCGATGGTGGTAATGAGGGTGGCTAATGCCAAAATTTAATTTTTTTTTAAACCTTAGCTTCTCTTGTATATACTAAATACCAATTTTATGGACTATTGCCTGCTTCATTTAACTATTTCCCCCAAATTTACCTCAATTACCCCAATTTACCCCCCAACCCTTCGACGGAACAAGATGAATAATCTAGTTCTAGATCTCGTTAAAGTACATATGTGTACCAAATTTCAAGTCAATATCTCAAATGGTTACAGACCAACAGACAGACCGACAGACAGAAATTTTTTTTCGCTCAAACTTAAAATCTCGACGTTTCATGACATTCTAAGCTTATTTGAACAATAAAAATTTAAAAAAAAATTTTTGTCGTTACGTCGTTACCATACTTCCACTGGATGTGGAAGTAATTAATGAAATATTCTGTGGACACGCACAACACGATATAAGAGTTTCTGGTTTTGTGTAATAGTACAGTAACTAGAGGTTTTAACTTCGGAATAATGTCATATTGAACGTATTTCGTTCATTTTTGGCAGTATAATAGTAAATGCTTCACAGAAAAGTTTCTATATTGTGCGGGGGCTTTCTAATTTATAGGGGGTGGATACCACCCCCTCTCAGGGAGTGGCAGTTAAAAAATATATATATTTATTGGAGCTGAAATAGAATAGAATTTTAAGAAGAAAAGGTTCTATGCAATTTTTGACATAAATTGATAGTTTTTAAGTTATAATGACTTCAAAATTGCGATTTTAGGTATTTCCAAACGGCTTTCGTCAAGTATCTCGAAAAGTATTACTTTAACGAAAAAATGTTACAGACCAATTATAGAAGGTACAAACTGGGAATTAATTATATTTTTTGTTTATTGATGTAGGATTAATAATTTCGGAGATATTTAAGTTTACATTTGATATCCAAGTGTTTCGAAATTACCTTTAAAGTTTAAAATGCATTTTTTCTATAGCAAGTGCTTTAAATGCAAAAAAAATTGAGCATCTAGATAATGCTACATCTTAACGAAAAACTGTATTTGAGATAATTTTGTTAAATTACTGGCTAATTAGAGTAACAAAATGGCGACCTTTTTATATAAAAAAATATAAATACGCATATTTTTCCGTCATAACTTCTTTATTTCTTATGCTACAGGAACGAGTAAAAAATAATTTGAAAGCGCAATGAATTGCCTTTAATTTCATTTCTTAGCATGCATTAGGTGTCACAATGTCTAAGATATTTAATATTTAAACTGCATTTTTCGTCTTATAAACGTTCGGACGCCTTTTGTAAATTTTCATATCTCCGAAATCTATGTAAATAAATAAACAAGCGAAATTCATTATAATTTTGGTCTCTACCCATTTTTCAATGAAACTAATATTTATTGAGATATTTGGAAAAGGAAAAAAAAATACGTTTTATCGAAAATACCTTTATAGTTTAAACTGTATTGTTTCTAAGCAAGTGCTGTATACAAACCAAAAAATTTGAGCATCTACGTCATATTAATGAAAAACAGTGTTCGAAATTCCTTTTTTTTAATTACTGGCTAATTACAGTAACAAAATGGCGACGTTGTTATTAAAAAAATGTGTAGACGCACATTGCTTGGGTCATAACTTCTTTGTTTTTTGTGCTACAGAAACAAATAAAAAAACAAATAAAACAATAGAAAGCTTCATTAATAACCGATTATTCTACCTATTAGCATCCTTGACGTAGGTGTCACAGTTTCTGAGATATTTAACTCTTCAATCAACGCTCTCACTCTAAATAATCTTATGAACACTTGGATGCCAAATGTAAACTTAAATATCTCCGAAATAATTAATCCTACATCAATAAACAAAAAATATAATTAATTCCCAGTTTGTACTTTCTGTAATTGGTCTGTAACATTTTTTCGATAAAGTAATACTTTTCGAGATACTTGGCGAAAGCAGTTTGGAAATACCTTTTTTTTTAAGCTAAAATCCCAATTTTGAAGTCGTTATAACTTAATTTATGTGAAGAATTGCATAGAACCTTTTCTTCTTAAAATTTGATTCTACTTCAGCTCCAATAAATATATATTTTTTTAAGTGCCACCTCCTGAGAGGGGGTGGCATCCACCCTCTATAAATTAGCAAGCCCCCGCACAATATAGAAACTTTTCTGTGAAGCATTTACTATAATACTGCCAAAAATGAACGAAATCCGTTCAATATGACATTATTCCGAAGTTTTACATATGTTTATCTCTAGGTACTGTACTATAATGCTCCAGATCAATTTCTTAACCGTCTTTACTGATTAACCTGATTAACCGTAGATACCAGCTACTTTTCTCTGTCGCAGAATCGAAACTAAGCGCACTAGAGAGATTGGGGTTAGGTTTACCGTATACTATGAAAAAAATTTCACCCACTCTTATCTCACTAATTGGACTTTTTTACTTAATATATTGAAGTCTGGTTACGTTACTTTCTTATTTTTACACCGACTTTAATTTATTATTGGTTAACAGAGTTCAATCAATCGAGTGACGATGAATTTTTACTTCATAATTTTATGATCATTATATTTTTTTAAAGAAAAAATATAATGTTTAGTGGTAAAATGTTGAGAACTTCTACTTCCCCATGTACATGGAGATTCATTTAGTAAAGGTTTCACAAAATGGAATATAGGTCAATACCTTCAATACTTCAATAAGTCGGTAAATAATAGAAGATGTTAATTACTTCCACATCGTGAAAGTATAGTAACGGTCCAAAATTTTTTTTTGTTCAAATAGGCTCAAAATGTCATGAAACGTCGAGATTTTCAGTTTGAGACAAAAATGACTTCTATCTGTCTGTCGGTGTGTAACTTTTTCTTGTGTGAACGATTACTCTGGAACGGTTTTTGATATTGACTTGAAATTTGCTACACGTATGTATTATAATTATACTTTGATCTTATTACGTTGAAGAGTTAGGGGGTAAATGGGAATAAATAGATAAAATAAGCTAGTAAGAGTCCATAAAATTCGGATTTATTATATGTACGAGAACCCAAGGTCTCAAAAAATTTTTTGACATTAGCCACCTCCACTTTTACCCCCATTATCATCCTCATTCCGTTATTAAGGGAAGTAAAAAAAAATGAAATTGTGATTTATTGTATTTATAACTGTATAAGAACCAAATGCCTCAAAACTTCCTGCGCCTGTTGCGCGAGAGTGTAGTTATTAGAAAAATATAACAATGATCACTAGTTAAAAGTTGTTAAATAACCTTGTGTGATTTCTACCCAGGGACGAAAAGACTTACTTTACCCCCACTAAGGTCCGCAAAGTGTTATTTTACGACCGATCGTGCAAAAATGTAACTGCTAGGTGCTAAACAAAAGAAAGAAGAAAACTTTAGTTTTAGGAAAAGTGACGATCTGGTACAGCCTTTTTTACACTTGAGAAATCATGAAATTACTTTTAGAGCACACTATTATACAGTTGGTACTTAATAAAACCTAAAACCTTTGTTTTTGAAAGAACGATGGTCATTCTCATATTATTTAAAAAAATTTCAAATTATTTTCGAATGATGAAATGGCTTATAAATGTGTATTTCATATGAAGTCTGAGTTCGAATTGTTGTCTTTGCTTAATGATCAAATTAGGAACTCGCAGACTTAGTGAATTAAAATACTGGATATTGACATTTACATTTTGTTTTTCTAAACTCGCAAATTTTGACTTTATAAAATATTAGGATATATAAATATAAATATAATATATTATTTCAACAGTTTTATCTGGTATCATATTTTATGACTATTGCCCAGGAAATAGTTACATATATTTATTTAAAATTTGACGAAATTCGGCTATTTTGATAAAATACTATAATCAAAGCTTTACTTATGCTTATCAAGTTATTTAAGGTGTTTTACGCTTAATTTCAAATATATTTTAATACTAACTTATAACAAATCTAAAAGCTACTTGAGATAAAATTCATGACAAACAATCAGATTATTTTTTATTTACAAAACATAATAATTACTTCCCTAAGTTATACCTCACTTCACCAGGAAAACAAATTAATACAACTAAATATTTTTTGTAAAAAATTTAATAATGCAATGAACATTTATCATGAATTTTATGGCTGATTATCTCAACTCACACCAAGTACTATGAGCACATTGTGTTTATCTTTTTCTAATTTATCAAATATACTTTATACTAACATCTGCATATGACCTTAAACTAATTCAAAGTTTCAATCATCTTACTAGGGCCGTGTTAAAGGCATGTGCGAGCGCGCAGCCGCACAGGGCCATCGTCCATTCAAATCAAAGTTTTAGCGAAATCGAAATGGAAAGTTATTTTAAACATTACACATTACAACTACCTAAATATACATGTTACTTCATTATCACCGCATAAGACCGGGGGGAGGGGGGGGGTAGAAATCCAAAAAAAATTTTCAACATTTCAAATCCGGGCCCCTCAAAGCGAGACCGGGAATTAATTCGCTTCAGAAAAAAGCTAGAAAATATTTTTAAGTTCTATAGATATATCAGGTATATTATTTTTATTTGGTCCGTAAAAAAAATAATATTTGTGTTATTTATCGAATTAACTTTATTTTGTTTTTTATATTCATAATATTTTAATAAATAAATATGTATGTATTCTCTGTTGTCATCTCACTTTGTTGGAAAACATATTGTTAGTCCCCAGTTGATATCAATTTGGGAGTGGCCATTTCATATTCCATCTTTTTTTTATATTTCCCCGAACAACACCCCTCGCCCCCAACGTTGTTCAAGAGGAGGGCAGCCAATTTTATTATGCACAGGGCGGCCAAACATCTAGGCACGGCCCTGTATAAATTAAATGTTTGCAATATGATCTGGTTTATTGCTTATACAGGATGTCCGAAAGTTCGACCTTCTGCTCCATATAGTGTGGCCAAAATAAGGCAATAATCAAATATAACAACATTTAGAATCTGTGTTCTAAGGTTCTGAATTTACAGGGACGGACAAGGTCAGATGGAATCCAATATTGTGTTAGACAAAAAAAGTTTCATGATATGGTTCCATCTCTCCCCCATGAGGTGTGGGAAGAATAAAAATTTTGTTAAAACACCGGTAGGGTCTATATAGCGTCTCGTGTCGTCGAGATCGTTTCGATAGCTGCAGACGTTTTCGAGATATAGTGAACAGAAATTTGCGTTTTAGTTCTATATGACCAAAAATAGCAGTAAGCTAGTACCCCAGTCAATCTGTTGATATGTAGGCCATGAAAAAATATTATATATAAAAGAATTTTCTTTTTAGTATTTCACGGTGGGGGGATGCTCTAAGTTTTCGAACTTGGTGAGGGAGGAGGCTACTTTAGCTGCCATTTTGTCATAAAAGGGGGATAAAATCAATTTTTTCGGAATAACTTGTTTTCTGTTGATCCCAAGGAAAAAGTATCATTTGTAGAGGACAATATTTTCGACAACATTTGTATATATTTTTTTGTACAATTAATAGTTTAAGAGTTGTAGCGGCACGAATATTTTACAATCACTCTCAACTCGTTAAAAAATATAATTCTTAATGGTGATGTGAAAATACTCCAAATTCAACCCTCTGCATCTCGGTCATTGTAAATGTAAAAAACCAAATTGAAGTTATTTTACTCAACTATCAAAAAATCGTTAGATTTAGAAAAAGATTATTCTTTCGAGATAATTTAAAAAACGAATTTTTCACCCCGCTAGACCTCTAAAAACACCTTTTTGCGACCCTGAAGTTATCGGTTTCTTAACATTAAAGGTGAAATCTGTAAACCTCCAAATATTCATTGGCTCCCTAATTTTTTCTATTTCCAAGAAATATTTCTTACATTTTCCCCGCATTATAGTCAAATGTTTATCCAGGCTCAAAATTGTTTGGATATCCTAAAATAATAGTCCATCATTCGGCAGCACTCGATTTTTTTCTGTCTATTTGTCAGTAGGTGCAGGAGGCGGGGGTGAAGTGACATCTTGGCGATCAAAGCGGTTATAAAATTCAAATTGAAATTTGACCGGATTTTTAATGAAATTTTTTGCTGTGCATTTGATACATAGTCCAGTCCAGATTGTCTTATAAAATTGAAACGTTCACTCGGATAAACACAGGGCTTTTGGCATTTTGTTTGGGAACCGTCGTCAAAAATCATTTTCTACCTTCATATAAGGTTTGCACCCTTCACATTTTTTAAATAAACAATACATAAACAGTTTAGTTAACAAATGCAATATCGCGGAAATTAAGTGTCATTTTTTCGTGAAATCATATCCTGGGAGTTTTTGAATCGCTGAGTATGAATCTGAAATCGAAAAAGTGAAAATTCGAGATGGCGGTCGGAAAACTGCGATTTTTTCTATAAAATTTATAAAATTACGCTAAAAAAATGAATAATATAAATATTGAAGACAAAATTAAAAATTATTTTTTTTAATAAAAACAAAAGAACATTTTAAACAATTTACTCGACCTGTTAGGATATCGAAACAGGTAAGTTAAAACAACTCAATATCTCTGCTAAAAATTCTTGTATTTTGTATTTAAAATATGTAAATATTACTGTCACGTGTTTCCACCCTTAGGAAACTACCCCTTGCAAATCCGTGGGTTCCAAAAATTATAACAAGAGATGTCCACTAACACACTTTATTAAATATTTACTGGATACTTCACAATACTATTATTAATTTAAATACACTTTACTGACCAAAATCACAATGTTTATTACTTTGTTTATCTTTGAAGTCCCAACCTCACTTTCCACGCTTTCTGAACTTTCTGAACTACTCGCCGAGAATGCGGTCGGTCTTTTATACCTAAAAATGCCACATCTCGATTGTTCTGTGATGACGCCACCATTCTCAAGATAATTCCAGATGTCACTTTGGAATCTTCTGGTAGGTTCTTTTTCGAGTAGGTGCAAATACATCATTCTAGGGGTTGTAACATATTACACTGCCCCCTCCTTAAGCCTGAACGTCCCGGTCAGGTAATTCAGCCTCTTTCACATACTTCGCCAGTCTATCCAAGTGTACGATCTTCATCTTGGACTTTTTGTTTCGTTGAATACGATAGACGACATCATTAATTCGGGTAATAACAGTATAAGGTCCTTCCCAAGGAGGTTGAAGTTTCGGTGACTTCCCTTTCTTCCGCTGTGGGTTGTACAGCCAAACCAGATCTCCTGCCTTGAACCCTTCTGAACTACCCTTACGGTCGTATCGAGCCTTCATTCGGTCACTGGCTATGGTGATTTGGTCTCTAACCAGCTCATGAACATTTCTTAGCCGTTCACTCATTTCATCCACATAGCTGTTCACAGGAAGCTGTTCTCCGCCTGGTGTTCCGAAAATCAAATCACACGGCAGTCTGATCTCGTGTCCAAATACTACACGGGCTGGTGTTTGTTTCGTAGACTCGTGGATAGCAGCTCTGTATGCCATGAGGAAGAACGGTATGTGGAGATCCCAATCGCGTTGATTCTTATGAACCACTTTAGAAAGATGTTCTTTCATGGTCTTGTTATGTCGTTCCACCATTCCATCTGATTGCGGGTGAAGGGCTGTTGTCCGTGTTTTGTGTATCCCCAATAACTTGCAGATTTGTTGAAACACCCCTGACTCAAAGTTCCTCCCTTGATCTGAGTGCAGCTCCAGGGGTACACCAAACCGACATATCAAATTATCTACCAAGACTTTGGCGACAGTGACTGCTTCTTGGTTTGGAATTGCATAGGCCTCTGGCCACTTACTAAAATAGTCCATGGCAACCAGTATGTACTTGTTCCCATCCTTGGTTACTGGGAATGGGCCGGCTATATCGATCGCGATCCTCTCGAAAGGAGCTCCGACGTTATATTGCTTCATTGCACCCCTACTTCTAGTCTGTGGTCCCTTACTGGCTGCACAAATTTTGCAATTGCGACACCAAGCTTCCACATCTTGACGACTATTTACCCAATAAAATCGTTCTCGTACTTTATTCAGGGTCTTATTAACGCCGAAGTGCCCACCGGATGCTCCATTATGCACTTCCTGAAGTACTTTCGGTACTCGACACCTGGGAATCACTAGACGCATAACAACTTCCCTGCCATCCGGGCTTTCCCAAGCTCTCTTTAGCAGCCCGTTCATGACTTTAAGTGAATCCCATTGGGCCCACAAAGCCTTCAATCCAACTGCCTTATCCGAAACATCCTTCCACGCTGGTCGAATTCCTTTCTGCTTTGCTCTCAATATAGGCCCAATTTCTGTGTCATTCAGTTGTTCTTGTCTCGGGGCTTCGGTCGTCCAATCGTCCGGAACCTCTATTTTAATAGTGTTGACAGCCACCGTACCCTGCAATTTCTCAACGTGGCGGCAGTGCTTGCAATCTTCCTTGCATGGTCTTCTAGATAAAGCGTCTGCGTTCTTATGAGATCTTCCAGGTCGATGTTCTATTTTGAAATCATACTGTTGCAGCCGTTCTATCCAACGAGCCAGTTGACCTTCAGGGGTTTTCAACTGCAACAGCCATTTTAATGCAGCATGGTCGGTCCGGATATTGAAATGTCGTCCATAAAGATATTTATGAAAATGGTCCACTGATTTAACGATGGCCAGTAACTCTTTCCGAGTTACACAATAATTTCTTTCCGGTTTGGACAGCACCTTGCTGAAGTACTCGATCACTCTTTTCTGCCCATTCTGGATTTGGGACAGTACACAACCGACCGAAGAATTGCTGGCATCCGTGTCTAAAATAAAAAGTCCTTCCCGTTGTGGGTATGCTAGCACAGGACCAGTACATAGAGCTGCCTTCAATTTTCTCCATGCCGTTTCACATTCCGGTGTCCATTGGTACTGTACTTTCTCTTCTGTCAGCCGGTGTAATGGCTTCGCAATTTCGGCAAACCCTTCCACAAAGCGCCTATAATAAGTGCAGAGGCCAAGGAAGCTCCGTACTTCATGAACGTTAGATGGTCTTGGCCAATCTCGTACAGCAGAAATTTTGTCGGGGTCTGTTTGTATTCCATCCGAAGACACCACGTGACCAAGAAATTTGACTTCTTTCTGGAATAGCAGGCACTTCTTCGGGTTCAACTTCAGATGGGCATTCCTGACTCGCCCAAATACTTCTTGAAGATTTTTCAAATGTTCTGTAAAGTCCTGTCCCATAACAAGCACGTCGTCAAGGTAAACCAGGCACGTCCTCCAGGTTAGCCCTCGCAGTACGAATTCCATCAATCTTTCAAAGGTAGCTGGCGCATTGCAAAGTCCAAAAGGCATCACGGTAAATTGATAAAGACCACTGCCTGCTGAAAACGCTGTCTTTTCCTTATCATCCGGATGAAGCCCCACTTGCCAGTATCCACTCCTAAGGTCTAACGTAGAAAACCATCGTGAGCCTGCCAACGTGCTTAACGTGTCGTCAATTCGTGGTAATGGGTAACTGTCTTTCTTCGTGACATCATTTAATTTTCGATAATCGACACAAAATCTTAATGTTCCGTCCTTCTTGGCAACCAAAACTACTGGCGATGACCAGGGACTTGTTGACTCCTCAATGACTCCATCTTGTAGCATCTTGTCTATCATTGCCGAGGCATCCTCTTGTTTCGCTAATGGAAGCCTCCTAGGTGGTTGTCGAATAGCGGGTGAGTCGCCAGTATTTATCCGATGCTGGACTATGTCTGTTTTTGTAAGGGCCTCTGTATTCTTGGCAAATACTGAACTTTCCTTTTCCAGGAACTTGATTGCCTCCCTTCGTTCATCCTCAGATAAATGCTCCAACTGGGTACTCAGCAAGGTCAAAACTTCCTGGTCTATTTTCGTAGATGAACTTCCCTCTGTTTGTTCCTCGCACCTTGCTACCCATGAGACCGGTTCATAGGAGCCAATCGGTTTGCCTTCCTTAATTGTCACTGAGTGGGAATTTAAATTAACGACTCTAATTGGGATTTTGTCTTTAGTCCGGGTTAAAGTTCTCGCCACAATAATATTGGGTAGGGACTTAATCGATTCGTCATCTTCAACTAGGCCAACACGGTACCCTCCAGGATTTCCTTCTAAGGCAGCATCGATCATTTGTTCTGAATGAGCAGGAATCTTGATCGTCTGTGTTGTTAACAATCTCGCTTTATGGAATTGGTCGTCTGCGGTTGCCAGAATAAATTCCTCATTTCCAATTTTTAAGACTCGCTCCCCTACGTCAACAATAAATCCCTGCTCTCCCATGTTGTCCAGACCCAAAATGAAATCATCCATAATGTCAGCCACAATGACCTTGTAATTGAACCTCAACCGTCCAACCTGCAGTTCCAAGTTGATTTCTCCATGGACCGCAGCCCTGTCCCCCGTGGCTGTCCGAATGATTACTCCATTTTGCTTCTTGTCAATCTGCAAGCCTGATATAAACCCTGGCCGCACTATTGATGACGTAGCACCGGTGTCAATAGTAAACACGCATTTTCTTCCATTCACATATCCTTGCAACAACAGACTGCTTGGAATTCTTTGGAGCTGGGAAATCTTTATTTCTCTGGGGGCACCGCATTCCCTAGCCAGCACAGCCCCCTTGGTGCTGGCTATCTTTAGTTTTCCTGCTTCTCTTCAACATTCACAGCATTTACTCGACTCTCCGAGTTCTGCTGTCGACAGTCTCGTTTCATATGTCCCACCTTGCCGCAGTTGAAACATTTAATACCTCCGCTCGGCTTTCCTTTATTTTGTTGTTTCTCCTGCTTTCCGAGGCCATCCAATTTATCGCATAATTTGGTGAATATTTTCTGCATCTCAGTCAGCAAGGGGTTCTGGTTCATTTCTGGTTGCGATTCTTCGAGAGTCACAGCTCGAACTCTCGACCTTGGAGTATCCCTGTAAGCGGCTTCTACTTCGAGTGCACGCACCAAAGCTTCGCTACTACTTTGGTGTCTCGTCAGCCTCAGAACTCGCTTGACCTCTTCGTCCCTTATACCATCTAAAAAGGCCCCCACGGCTAATTGTTCCTGGAATTCTTTAGGTGCACTCGGATACGCCAGGTGTGCCAGTTTCTCTATCGCAGCTTCAAATTCTTGTAAACTTTCCCCAGCTTTTTGCATCCGGGATTTCAGCTGAGTCTGGTATAATTGGGCAAGGTGTTGATCGCCATACCTCAAGTCTAATGCAGCCTCCAAGACTTTAAAGTCCCTTTGTTTCTCAACTGGGATGGTTTGGAGCAACTCTGAAGCTTGGCCCCTTAATGCTAGAACTAATGCCATGGCCTTTTCCTCATTATCCCAATTGTTCGCACACGCTGCTGCCTCAAACTGCCTCTTGTACGTCGTCCAGGAACTTTGGCCATCAAAAGAAGGAGGTTTTAGTCGCTGTCCTGATGATACCACTTGCTGGCTTCCTCTATCTCTCAACTGTCGTTTAAGCCGGTCTATTTCTCCTTTGACTTCTTCTTCGAACTTGTTTACTTTCTCTTTAACTTCAGTTACTTCTCCTTTTACTTGACTGACTTCTGTCTCGACTTCACCTACTTTTTCTTCTACCTTGTTTATCTCTTCTTTGACTTGACTCTTTAATTCTTCGTTGGCAGAAATGATCGCGTCCTGCTGTATTTTCATTTGTTCATTCAGAATTTTCTTTAATTCTTCTTGGCGTCTTTCTTGTTCCTCTTTTTCCTCTTGACGTCTTCTTTCTTGTTCCTCTTTCTCCTCTTGACGTCGTCTTTCTTGTTCCTCTTTTTCTTTCTGACGTCTTATTTCCTGATCTTCCATCATTTTCTTTAATTCGTTCCTTTCTTCTTTTTCTTCATGACGTTTTTTCTCCTGTTCTTCTTTGTCTTCCTGGCGTTGCTGCGCCATCATCCTCGTAAGCTCTGCAAGTAGATCCTGCATTTGTTTCTCTCCTGCCATACTTCTTGTTGTTACGGGCATACAATGAAATTAAAATAAAACAAATTTAGCTGTCACGTCAATATCGGCAATGGAACTTTCCAGAAAAAATCTAGAAACAGCACGAAAAAGTCTTATCCAGAGTCTTTTGTCACTATCCAGTCCAGAGAATTTAATAATATGCACTAAATGAGTCTTTTTCAGTGTCTCTATCACTTCTCAGTTCAAAGGAATTAATTATCACACTAATGTCCTAATAAAATGTTCTACAATGTCTCAAAAATGTACTTAACACTATTTTCCTGTTCGAAAATAACCCTCGAACAATGTCCAGTAAATGAGTCCTCCGTGCTAGCTCGAACACTCCAGCACAACTTCAGAGCTCCTCTTGTCATAAAATTCCGCTTCTGACACCAATTTGTGTTTCCACCCTTAGGAAACTACCCCTTGCAAATCCGTGGGTTCCAAAAATTATAACAAGAGATGTCCACTAACACACTTTATTAAATATTTACTGGATACTTCACAATACTATTATTAATTTAAATACACTTTACTGACCAAAATCACAATGTTTATTACTTTGTTTATCTTTGAAGTCCCAACCTCACTTTCCACGCTTTCTGAACTTTCTGAACTACTCGCCGAGAATGCGGTCGGTCTTTTATACCTAAAAATGACAGATCTCGATTGTTCTGTGATGACGCCACCATTCTCAAGATAATTCCAGATGTCACTTTGGAATCTTCTGGTAGGTTCTTTTTCGAGTAGGTGCAAATACATCATTCTAGGGGTTGTAACATATTACATTACTTTTTGACAAAAGCATAAAGTTGCAGTACTTATAATTAAAAAAATTAGAATAAAATGTGTGCAATAAAATAAAACTATAAAAAAGAAATTACAAAACAAGTTTAAAAAATTATTTTATGAATTATAACGCAGTAATTTAATTTTAGCCACTTTCACTATCACTTGATAATTTTCTTCGATTGAACATATGTAAATCTATTTCATCAGACATTTGATTTTCTTCGTCGTTTTGTATATTGGTTAAACTATTATCCAGTACTTCGGGAATTATATTGGGAATTCGAGAATTTTTGCACGCTCTCTGCTCCTCTGCAATTTAAGCAAGCAACGGAGCAGCATTCCAGCCCATTTTTTCTGCAACCATACAAATTTTCGCAACTTTTGGTGCACGAACAAACGATTATTTTAAGTACATTTTCGGGAGCAGCAGGTTGTTTCATTTTATCCGGTTGTAGTACCTATTCTTCTGGGTTCAAATGCAGCACACTTATCCACCCTTGCATTTGATAGTACACTCTTTTAACATGTGTAGCATTTGCAGTTGGTGATAAACTTGAAAGATCAACCGAACGTTCAAGCGTTTATTTGGTGTACGTTTTTGGCAAGAGTTAATTGAATTCCTATCTTTTTTAAAATTACACATTGCAATTGATTCCTACTTCGAGGAGGATCTTCAAATCCGGGTCAGGCATTGCGAAAACTTTTGCTTGATTTTATTGCGATTACACTCGGAAGATTAAGTATAAAGTCGAAGTCGTATCACATCAAGTGAAACTATCAAAGATATTTTAACTCCAGATCTTTGGAAACTATGCAGAAAAACAGAAGTTCCTTGCAATTTGAAAAATTTCTATCCAAGCTTGATGTTAAAAATACTTGTTCAGATCCTGTATAACCTGTTGCTCATAAAAAGAGAAATTCTCCATCCTTTTCAGTTGAAGTTCAACTTGTTAATAAAATTAAGACAGAAACCGTTACTTGATAGGTAAAATAATGAACCAAAAAGAAAAATAAAAAAATAATTTGTGGCAAGGCATTAGAACAAGATTTAAGGAGGCACAAAAACATATTTTTTTTTACTCTGTAAATACTAAATTTTAAGAGTAATTCCAAGCTGTTACTCCACTGATATGGTTGCTGTAATAAAAAATGTTCCGGAAAGAACACATACAAAACTTGTGAACAAATTCTGCCCAGGCACAAAATGATTTTTCTTATGGTCGCTGTGAGTATTAACATTTCAAAAGCATTTTATTCTGTTACTTAATCGGCCAGATTTTCTGCAGCCAGCTCTTGAACAACGTCGTTCCAATTGTTCATTTTTTTAGCGTAATTTTAAAATTTTTATAGAAGAAATCGCAGTTTTCCGGCCGCCATCTTGGATTCTCATTTTTTCGATTTCAGATTCTTAATCAGCGACCCCAAAAACCCCCAGAATATGATTTTTACGAAAAAACCACGGTTATTTTCCGAGGGTTCCCAAACAAAATGCAAAAAAACCTGTGTCGATTCGAGTGAAGGTTTCAATTTTACAAGTCAGGTACTTTTTCCATCATATTGGATTGGACTAACATGTTATGAGATGCCCTAAAAAATCCAAAAATATCCTTGGCATCATTTGTCGTGGTCAGGTCTGCCGTCCAGGTTCAACTTCGGAAATTCCGAAAAAACGTCTCCCGATGCCATGATGGAATGGGGCGATTTTTTTTTTCAAAAATCAAGATATTGCTTGAACGTGGTTTTTATGAAGCTAAGATACTATTTATAGCATTTTTTTGTGTTACAGAACGAGTTAATATGCAAAGATGGGTTTTGCCAGGTCGTCCAAAGGAAGCTGTTGTTTGCAGGGTATGTAATATCAGAACCAATGGTCTAAAAAAGGTTTTTTTATTTTAAAAATATTTCTATGGCTGTTAACTAAAAATGTTTACACTTGACAGCATTTTTCTATGTAGTGGTATGTTTTATTTACTTAATTTAAGCAAATTGCGGTCATGAACTTGGTTACTTTCAAAAAGTTTGTTTTAAAACACGTGGTGAATATAGGAGTAAAACCACTACATAGAAAAATGTTTTCAAGACTAAACATTTTTAGTTAACAATCATACAAACATCTTCGAGTAAAGAAACCTTTTTTAGACCATTGGTTCTCACATTACATCCTCTGAAACAACAGCTTCCTTTGAACGACCTGGCAAAACCCATTTTTGCATATTAAGCCTTTCTGTGACACAAAAAATGCTGTGAAGTGTATCCTAGCTTCCTAACAACCACGGTTGAATAATCCCGATGGTAACCTGCATTAATGGATCCCACATTGCGTTTTATGCTCATTCGTTGAAATTTAGTACACTTGTTTGTTAGACCCTACCCTTTGATATGAGAAATGTTGCCACGGTCGGGGAACCCGCGGGGGGCCTATTATAGCATGGTTGCCTATCTTCAGGGACAAATCCGCATTTTTGCTTGTTGTGGAGCTAAAAAGTGTCGTACACATGCGACATTTAGGATGTTTAAGTTCACAAGCAAGTGTCCCAGGGCCCACGGCCCTTTTTGTCAAAATGGTGGCGGGGAAAATCAGTTATGTTATAACCGTATATTAGTGAAACTGGTTAGGTGAACGAAACTGCAATTGTTACCCCTGCATTTTTTATAGGTGTCTTTTGAGAATGTTAAAAAAATTTAAACTGTGTGACGTTAGTTTGGTGGAGGATGATAATTCGAAGGAGATTAATTGGGAACTATGCATACTATGCCAGAAAAAGACACAAGAGGAACTGACGTATCCGAAAAGGAGTCTCAAAGTTGACAAGTATGTTGGATACTCGAAATTGGCTGAAAATTTAGATGAATTTGAGAGGCTTGGGCGAGTGCCACTGGGCGTAAATGTTTCGGCTCTGAATGAGAACTTAAGGAAACCTTTTTAGTTAGAGGAGCAAAATGACATAAAACCTGCTACTTGGAGTTCAGCAGCAGCAGACTTGAACGGGCAAACAAAAGGCCAAGCACGGAAGGTGTTGACCCTACAATTATTTCGCCTGTTAAGACTCGCATTAAAAAAGAGCCCTTCTCCCCCGACTGTTGCACCAATATGTTGAGCAAAGTATCCACAGTGCATTGCAGTACAGAAATTTATGAAACAGCCATGAACTTACAAGGGTGCTTGGTAAGTCATCACATATAGTCTATATTGTACTCATTTTAGAACATGGTTGGTAAGATGTATTAATTTTGTTCCCAGGTCCTGAAAAATCTCAGTATATACTAGGGTTTCACGCAGTTACCGAATGCGATACTGTATCTTTTTCTGTGGAATTGGAAAGCTCACGGCTATTAATGTCTAGCTACAGTATCCTGGAGCTACAGAAGCATTCACAGCCCTGCAGACATGAGATGTTGAAAAAGCAAGGGAAACTCTGGAAAAATTTGTCGTTTTAACGTACAGCAGATAGTTCAAATGTACTACTAATAAGGAGCAATTTTAAAAACTACATATTACAAATCACATCAGATGAAAAACTGTTTTATTTTTTCCAGAACCGTGTCTTGTGACACTGTGAACGAATGCCAGAGAGTGCTATTTACCAAAAACGATCGTCAGCTGGAATCCATTCCACCAACAAGAGTTGCTCTAGAACAGCATGCCAGGCGTGCTTCCCTTCAAAGCCAAATATGGAGACAGTCGCTTCAGCGGGTACAGCACCTTCCAGATCTGTCAGGTTTTGGATGGAAAAAAATGTGACAGTACTTGGGAACCTTTGTGGACAAAGCCTATAGCCGCAGAAGCGTGTGAAGCCTTAGTTAAGTGTAGCTGTAAAAAGGCTGCGTTGCAAATCGCTGTAAATCTCTCAAAAACAATCTGAAATGCTGTGGTCTATGTAAATGTAGTTGTGACATATCTGAAAGTGTATAGTAGTTCTATATGTGCCACTCGGATTAATGCCCAATGCACAGGAACTATTTATTGGCATTGGTATGAAATAAAAGTGTTATTCCACTATTATTATAATAAAACTAGCATATTAATATATTTGCCTTGTCATTATTTTCCGCCTCACGTACTAAGAACATGATTTTTCCAAATCAACATATGAAATATGAAACGAAAAAATGCGATAGAGTAAACTTTTTCGGAAAATAACGTTATTTTGTGCATTTCCCCGCCGCTATTTTGAAAAAAAGGGCCGTGGGCCCTGGGGCACTTGCCTGTGAGCTTAAACATCCCAAATGCCGGATGTGTACCGAATTTCAGCTCTCTACGATACTTTTTAGCTCCCAAACAAGAGAAAATTCAGATTTGCCCCTGAAGGCATACAACGATGCTATAACAGGCCCCCCGCGGGGTCCCCGACCGTGGCAACATTTCTCATATCAGAGGGTCTAACGAACAAGTGTACCAAATATCAACGCTGGATTCTATTACCCTTCGGACTATAAGCAATATCTTGATTTTTGAAAAGAACTGCCACGTTCCATCATGACACCCGGAGCCTTTTTTTTCAGAATTTCCAGAAGTTGGACCTGGACGCGAGACCTGGTCACAAAAATGCTGTCAAGAGTACTTTTGGATTTTTTAGGGCATCTTAAAACATGTATCAAATGGACAGTAAAAAATTTCATTAAAGATCCGATGTCAATTTTCAATAGGCCTTTTCATCATAGAAGCGCGCATGTGCTGCCTGTATGTTTGTTTGCGGAAACTATGAAATGTTCGGATACTTGATTGTCAAAATGGCTGGACCGGTATCATTTTTTCACATTAATTTAGACGAAAGTGTGATTGACGGTACAAAATTAGTGCACAATATTGTGGAAGAACACACTTGTGCCCAATTAAGGCGCTGGAAGCAAGAATAAAGAACTGGTTGCAAGGTTAGAATTCAACTATTTACACATCAATTTATAACAAAGTGCATTAAGAGAAAACTAATGTGTTTAGTCTACAATATGCTTAATAATAGAGTGAGATCCCAGAGCCGCTAGACCTACGTCATTTTAGCAAAGCTAATATTTTGACAACAAATAGTGTAATATCTAGTTAAGAACGTATGCGTATTTGCTAGTTTGAAAGCGGGGCCCTTTTGCAGAAAACAAGTATAAAAGGTACATAAAAATTTTACTCAGTACGTTAAATTATGATAGCTGGATTATTTTACAAGTGACACGCTAACTATATGGTGTCAATTTTTGTTCTTTTGTCCCTTTTTGTTCTTCCAAATTCCCTTTAGACCAATAACTGCTAGTAAACCCCAACTTTTAAAATCATAATCTCCCCTCACCCCATCCTTCCAGAGGCAGGTAGACCACTGGATAAATCCGTGACTCTCGAACGGGTTTTTTCACTAAGTTTTCCCGTATGGACAACAAGATTTTCTTGTGTGTTAAAAATGCAATTGTTTCTTCGTAGTTCTAGCTAGTATTTTAATATCTTCCCGGATTATTGTTCAACCAAATTGTTAGGTTTAAGTTTTTTATATATGTTAAACAGGAGCACTAACGCCCCAATTGCATCTGTTGTTACAGCCGAAGCTAAACCCCTCCACCCGATCACCTACTTACCGCGACGTTGCACGCTGCGGTGGGATGATCGGCTCTAGACTGGACCCAGCTGAGGCGCATTCATGTCTTTAAACATTAATAAATATCTTTGATTTGATTTGATTTGATCAACCTCCGAAACTTAAAGTCCGAGGTTCGATCCCTGAGCGTTCTCAGTTTTTTTTCAATTATACGTACTAAGAAAAAATTTACCGCCAAAAATAATAAATATTTCCCTATCGGTTGTCTCTTTCTTGGTAATCGCCACTTTAAGTTAATATTTGTTGATAAAAAAGCTGGGAACGCTCAGGATCGAACCTCGGACCTTAAGATTCGGAGGTTGACGCTTACACCACGTCGTTAGTGTGTCACGTGGAAAATAAACCAGCTATCATACTTTAACGTACTGAGTAAAATTTGTATGTACCTTTTGTACCTGTTTTCTGCAAAAGGGACCCGTTTTCAAACTAGCAAATACGCATACGTTCTTAATTAGATATTACACTAATTTGTTGTCAAAATAGCTAGTAGGTCTGGCAGCTCTGGGATCTTGGACTATAACGTTCTTCGTGCAGTAACTGATAATGTAGTAAAAATATTTTCTGTTTTTTTACTGAAATGTAGGGTCAAAAATGCAATTGAAAATGAGGTTTTTTGTCGATAAAGCTGGCTTCTTTTTTTAAATTTTTTCAAATAAGTAAACTATACGATATGGCACTACCTATTTTCAAAAAATTGGTAACAGATTCATCATTATTTATTTAAAAAACGTCGAGTTCCGCCATGTTCTGACAGTTTTTGGATGTCAATATTGGATTTGACATAAACATTACGTTTTTTAACCAAATAATGATGAATCTGTTACCAATTTCCTGAAAATAGGTATCGTATATCGTATAGTTTACGTATTTGAAAAAATTAGAAAAAAAAGGAACCAGCTTTATCCACAGAAGGATCGAAAAAAATCTCATTTTCTATTGTATTTTTGACCCATTTTCGTAAAAAAACAGAATAGTTATTTACGTAACGAGTTATGAAAAGAGTAATTTACATGACGAATGTAATATTTGCCAAAACGAGCGAGCGAAGCGAGCGAGTTTTGCAAATTACATGAGTCAAGTAAAATTACTGTTTTCATAACATGTTAAGTACAAAATTTTATCTAATCCCGCACTAAATTAGAACAGAAATAACAATTTATTTTTAATACTATTTTGCGGTTCCCATCATAGTTACCGCATGCAGCCGTACAAAAAAATTCTGTGTTTATCGCTGTACCTAAACGTTAGTACGGATTGACGTTTGTATAAACAAACTTTACTTGTCAATCTGCTGAATTTTTTGAAACAAATTAAGTTGAAATTGGTTAATTCAGATATGGATATTCCATCTGATATACTTAGAACAATCGGCTTTAGCAGTAAACTCAATAACACCTAAATCAAAAGGCAGGTATGAAGAAGTATATAAGAAATTAGAAAATTGGTGTCAACAAATAGGTTCAATAATCAGTTACGTAAATTTTTTTTTCTGAAATTGATCGGCAATGTCTACATTTTCGGCGCGATTTCAGATCGAAAAATGCACAATTCCAGTATTTTAGTCCGTTGCTAAGAATCTATCACAAAGCAGAGCGGAAAAGATCCGTTGCCAAGCAACGATCAACAAAACTGTCCGGGAATGTTACTTTCCCGGCCTAGGCCGGGAAAGTAATATTCCCGTACGGTTTTTTATGTATACTTTAGATAGTAAATAAATACACGCAGACAAACCAACTCACATTAAAATTGCATTTATTAGTAAGCAGTTAGATTGTAATGAAGAAATGTTATGCATTAATACAAATTCCTTAATTTATAATAATATTGATTGTGATTTCAGAAAAAATAGTATGTGTACTTCGGTGTGAAAGCACATTCCCGGACTTCGATGCTTGTTGGCCTCGGCTAGCGCCTCGGCCAACAATTCGCATCGTCGTCTGGGAATGTATTGCTTTCACACCTAAATACACAATATACTATTACATAACTAGTTATGTAATGAAAATGACAGTTATGAAAAATGTGACGTTTCGTAACGTCAAAAATGCATTTAAAATTTGACTTTTCATAACGGGGTTAGATAAAATATTTTTACTGCATTATCAATTACACGAAGAATGTTATTAAGCATATTGTAGACTAAACACATTTGTTTTCTTTTAATGCACTTGCATATAAATTGATAAGTTGATAGTTGAATTCTAACCTTGCAACCAGTTCTTTGTTCTTGCTTCCAGTCATTTTACGACCAGGATACTTGAGCCAGCGCCTTAATTGAGCGCAAATGTTTTCTTCCACAATGTTGTGTACTAATTTTGCACCATCAGTCACACTTTCGTCTAAATTAATGTGAAAAAATGATACCGGTCCAGCCATTTTGACAATCAAGTGTCCGAACATTTCATAGTTCTCGCAAACAAACATAGTGGCAGTCCATGCGCGCTTCTATGATGAAAAGGCCTAGTTGAATTTTACACATGACCGCTCCGATCGCCAAGAGGTCTAATCCCTACTTCACCCCCCCCCCCCCTGCACCTACTGACAAGTAGACAACAAAAGTGAGGTACATTCTTGCTGCCGTATGATGGACATATTCACATTTTTGTGTATTATAAATTAGTTGCAAACTAATGAACTATTTATATTTCAGGTTTTCAGAAGCAGCAGGATTCTGCTTCCGACGCCATAAAGCAAGTACCTGATTTATTAACTAATAACGATCTTCAGCAAATTAACTTCGATAATATTTACAATAATTTTTCTTACACCCCAACAGATAATTTACTTAGCAGTACTTATATGAATGAAAGCACAACGAAAAACAATTTGAATTTGCCCATAGAAGCTCAAACCGAAGCAAAATTTGCTGCTGTCATTGAAGAAGAATTCGAAATGGCCAATGGTTTGAAAAATTACGCGACTGTCAATACGGAGAATGTACCTATTCAACTTTCCTACAACATAGGCACTGAAAATATAGAAAATGGCAAAGATGGCGAAACTCTAATAAATGATACTCAAGTGGAACTTGAAGAAAATTCCCTCATTACAGAATTTGAGAACGCTGGAATCAACTTGTACGATATTACATTGAATAACGAAACTGAAAATACTCATAGTAATTTTAGCATGTTTAGTAACACGTATGAGTCAAACGAAAATGTAAAAGTTAAGAGTCCAAATGTTAAGATAATCAGTGTGGAAAATATTCCCCCACTACCAACGAAAAGGTCAAGTTTGTCCAATGCTGACAATAGTATTCAGGCAGACGATAATTCAGTGAATTTAAATAAACAAATATACACACCGGAGGCTCTCCAAATGTCTTTGGCTTGTGACGAGGAAATGTCGGCGGCCTGGGTAGATGTCGTAAACTATGCAAATAACACCAGTCAAGTAAATGTTTTTCAAGAAAACGTTAACGAGAATCCATTGACTGCCCTGCCGACTACTATTCAGTCCTACCTAAATTTACCTCCAATTCAAAGCAACATGCCTGTGGCACAGCCAACTGATCTCTTAGCTAGTACAGATTTACTTGACAGTACCACAAATCTGCTAAGCGATGTTGACAATGTTATTCGGAAAACAGGAAACACCGATGTTAATTTGCTAAAAAACTTAACAGCCGATGCCAATATTTGTACTTGTAAAGATTGCAAATGTGACGCCATAAACAATTGTCAAAATTGTACTGGACCGGAAGATGATGCCTATACAAATTACAATGTACAAGAAACCCAAAGCAAAGAGAGTTTCTCACAACAAAATTTTGTTGGCAACGCATCCAATTCAAAATGTTGTAGTGACAGTTCCCAGAATCATCTAAATGTACCTGCACGAACAAGTTGTTGTTCTTCGAATTCAAACAAAAAGACGGTTTCTCAGCAAAATACGTCTGGTTGCTGCACCAGCAATACTTCATCCACTGAAAGCTACGGAACCAACTTGAAAGAATCGAGTTGCTGCAGTGGCAGTTCTTCTAATCAATCATTTGCAATTGAATCAAAGTCAAGCTGTTGTGAAGGCAACTCTACTGCCAATCAGTCGTTTGCTTCGAGTGCCAACCTCATATCTGCTGTTAACCAAACATTGGCGAATACGAAATCTGGCTGTTCAGGCACTAGCAACGCGATGAACATGATTAAGACGACTAATAAGAATTGCGGAGAGAAAGGTGATGATTGTTGTGTGGTGGTGTGCTTGAAAACCATGGACCAGTTAAGGCGTATGCTTAATTTGGCTACGGGATGTAGTGGTTTCCAGAGTTTAAATATAGGATGTGTTAAAAAATGATTTTTGTGAGATGCCAAAGTAGGTGCTATTTACGTAATATTATTGATAGGTTTTGAGGCCTTAATCGCTCAGCAGGGTATTAATTTAACGAGAGTAGGTATAATTGCCGCAAATGGGAGTATTACATAATATGTATATATTCTGTTTGTACCTCACATTTTAAGTCTTATTGTGTCCTTGGTCAAGAAGGCCATCCAACGGGCACTGTCCAACTAATTAAAGAATGAATGAAATCTATGAAAATCGATAGCAAATTGGGTTTTAAATGACAGGAAGACAATGCGGTATATATACATATGTTGTGTGTAATAAACGATTTTCGTAAAAGTGGTAAAATGGCTCCAAAATCCGGGTTTTCGACGTTGTTCAGTTAAATATGTTTATATTCCATTGAAATGAATATGAAATTTTTAAGTAAAACTCATTTCTGCGTGGTCGAGAGACAAACCCACTTTGTTTTTTCAGAAAAATAAATTAATCTTAGTATACTCGGACACTGGAAGTGTCTATCGCCTGTAAATATCTATCTGTCACACAAGGTCACTTCAGATCTTCAGGGATAAAGGGGGTGTTATTACTATTGTAATTTCCAATGGAATACCAGTCATACTAGAACTTCACTTAAAAAAGTCTGCTTTATTTTCTTTCAATATAACATATTCAATATCATATCAATACGCGGACAATATTACAACCCAACGTTGCGTTTTAGTAATTGCCATTTGGCATAATTCATTTTCTTGGTCCTAAAATTGCCAATAGAGAGTAAATTTCGTACCAACTAAATACCGATGAACTTTTTTACAAGCCCAAACAATGTTCAAAGCCTCCTTTTCGTTGACTATAAGATAACACTTGATATTAATTTTCTTGAAAATAAATATGGATGGCGTCATTTGGGTGAAAATCTCTCAACAAAAGAGAAGAAGCATTCATCGTTAATTTCAGAGCTCTTTTAGCATCTTAATAAACTAACACGAATTGTTAAATTAATTTTTTTTTAATTGCTATATACTTTTCACATTCTCCTGATCAAATTCAAGTTTTGGTTTTTCCTAATAAATAAAATAGGATTTGGTATAGAGGTTTCTGAAAACACTTTTATGAATTCTCCAAAATGGATGCCTAATTTTAAAAGGGCGTATTTCCTTGATGGCATTTGAAGGTTTACACCGTTTAACTGTTAGAATTTCATCTGGTCAGTTCGAACTCAATAACTGACTCTGAACATTTAAAAAGTTTCAAAATGGTCCTCAACAAATTTAAAGAATGCGGTCTCGCTGTAAAAATTGCAAAAAGTTTAAGGTAAATTATTTAATGACCTAAATAGTTTATCCCGGATTGAATATACGAAAATTTTGCAATTTTTATATTAAGACCACATTCTTTAAGTCTTTTAAGGTAATTTCTAAATGTTTCAAATGTATCATCGCGAGCTCAAAAAACTTTGAAAGTAATCTGGAGGTGAATTAACATCAAATGCCAACCGATTGTAATTAAGTATTCCTTTATGAGTCAAATTACACAACAGCTTTCCAACAAAGTTTGTGTATAAGCATTAAATAGGTCTATTTTACTAAATTTCTTATCAATTTGAGAATTTATATTAATTCATCTGGATAATGGGTGTTTTAAAACTTCAAAATATGGAATAATCGTGACATTACAATCACCACAAGTACAAATAGACTCATCCGCTTTCAATATTTTTTTATTCCAATGCAAAATATCTGAGCAAATTTTTGAAACAAATTCTTCCAACGCCAACTACGGTTGTTCTAGAGATATGTCCTAAATTTGTTTTATATCCTCATTGTTGAATTTTAAATAATTACGATTTCTTTTCTGATTCATTTCCTTTCAAAGGCACTCTCATGTTGACAGAAAACTTTTTAACGTATATAAAAGAAAATATTATGAGTAGATAAACCATAGGAGTTCTAGATCACATGCCATCCAGTTCTCAGGTGCCATCGGGAGCATCCATTCAACGTTGTCAGTTCATAAAATGTTAAAAACTGAAAACCCCTTGGGCCTCTGGTCATTGTCGAAGAGCTTAAGAAAAAATGTCTGTGTCATTTCTGAACATCTTCAGCAGTGATGACTAGAGACTATACAAGAAGTGGCTATATAAGAAAACCTCTACTGCGCATGTTTTTCTATAAACAGACATGTTCTCTTCCTCCACCACCATTCACAAAAGGCTAAAGACACAGGTTTCTACTGCGCATGCTTTCTATAAGCCACCATGTTTTTTTTATAAGCAGCCATTTTTATTTTTTCTCTTACATCAATGAGGCTATTTTATAGGCCACCATGTTTTTTTTTCTATAAGTAGCTGTATTCGTTTCTTTCTAATACCAATTACAAGAGGCTAAAGACACAGTAAAACACGAAAATCAGTAAATAACAAAGTTTATTTAAATATGATAAAATAAATAACAGTGATAAAAAAAATGATCAGGTAGGTACTCAAATACTCATAAGGAGTTCATCACACATAAAACATTCGATATTTTATTTTACAACATGCAAAACGACGCGGATAACTAAAACTAACTAACCAGGTGGGGAGAAGATAGTTTGAACGGAACGTTGCAAGTTTTGAAG
Organism: Rutpela maculata; assembly: GCA_936432065.2. Lineage (NCBI taxonomy): Eukaryota > Metazoa > Arthropoda > Insecta > Coleoptera > Cerambycidae > Rutpela > Rutpela maculata. Next base: position 138,161,209 of record OW386289.2, read on the forward strand.
CTACTACTAAACTAGGTTAATGATTCGGATTTATTTTTATCCTCCTTTTTTTTTATTTTTTTTGTCAGCAGTGGTGGTAAGCAAGCGGTCTACAGGATGATACACAGTAAAAAAAATAAGTAGCAAAACAATAAGCAGTATAAAAACAACAGCAGTATATAAAAAAAAACAGGTAGCATAATAAGTTTAGAACAGGCAGGACTTGAATACCAGGCGATAGCAAGGCAATTATTTACAGCAACAGACATGCACGAAATAATAATCATAAAGTAAGGCTAAAGAACTCGGCTTTGTTCTTATTCGGTCGGGCGATTTGCTTGGTATGAAATTGGTTTACGGAGCGGCAAACGCACGGCGGGAGGTGCGTTGTCGCTACTAGCCAAACGCCATTTTGTCAGAGCCGTTACAGGAAATGTTACGTATCAAAATATGAAGATAGCTAATTTTTCAGGATTGTCAGATTTTTGTATTAAGTTCCCGGACTATAACAATTTTTTTTACAAATTCTTTGAAGTACTAGATTTTATTTTTAATCGTGAAAGTACGAAATAGTTAAAATAAAATAAACAGAAAACCAGGTTCTAAAACTACGATAAATTGTCAGGTATTATTTTAGCTGGTTAAATATAAAAACACGGTACAAGTTATTCAGGTATTCTCTCAAAATGTCTACTATGTTCTTTTCTAAGGTACGGGCCTAAAGAAAAATTACTGGAAACATATACGTTTGGACAAAATTTCGAGAATTTAACAGTATCTTTCTAGAGCACAACTACTTTAATAATTTATATTTACTATGCACAGTACCTGGACAGTTCGGAAATCGACAATTATATTTTGATACATTTTTAATTGGAATTATTTTAAATTATCACTTTTATACACTTATTCATGAAGAATAATCTTGCCAGTTGAATGTGAAAATGTCTCTAACAAATCGCGTGGCGGAGCTACTCAATTAATAAAATTACTGCATCTTACCTAAATGAGGGCTGGTACGGAAGTAAAGTGGCAACAACTTTGATTTATATTTGGTTGTAGGTCACCGAGTAGTGCGAGGGGTAATTAAATTTAAAAAAGTAAAATACTTGTAAAAAAAATTTCTGCGAGGCATTATTTTAAATATCGTTTAAATTGGTTCTATATACATCTAAGAATGTTTCAAAAAAAGTTCCGAGTGGCAACATTTTTTATTTAAATTTGGTTGTAGGCCACCGAGCAGTGCGAGGGGTAATTAAATTTAAAAAAGTAAAATACATGTAAAAAAAAATTTCTGCGACGCATTATTTTGAATATCATGTAAATTGGTTCTATATAGCTCTAAGAATGTTTTTAAAAAATTCCGAGTGACAACAACTTTGATTTAAACTTGGTTGTAGGCCACCGAGCAGTGCGAGCGGTTAAAGTTAAGTTAAAGTTAAAAAAGTAAAATACTTGTAAAATACTTGTAAAAAAAAATTTCTGCGACGCATTATTTTACATATCGTGTAAATTGGTTCTATATACATCTAAGAATGTTTTAAAAAAAATTCGAGTAGCAACAACTTTGATTTAAAGTTGGTTGTAGGCCACCGAGCAGTGCGAGGGGTAATTAAATTTAAAAAAGTAAAATAATTGTAAAAAAAAATTTCTGCGAGGCATTATTTTGAATATCGTGTAAATTGGTTCTATATACATCTAAGAATGTTTCAAAAAAAGTTCCGAGTAGCAACATTTTTTATTTAAATTTGGTTGTAGGCCACCGAGCAGTGCGAGGGGTAATTAAATTTAAAAAAGTAACATACATGTAAAAAAAAATTTCTGCGACGCATTATTTTGAATATCATGTAAATTGGTTCTATATAGTTCTAAGAATGTTTTTAAAAAAATTCCGAGTGGCAACAACTTTGATTTAAACTTGGTTATAAGCCACCGAGCAGTGCGAGGGGTAATTAAATTTAAAAAAGTAAAATACTTGTAAAAAAATTTCTGCGACGCATTATTTTGAATATCGTGTAAATCAGTGGCGCAGCCAGGGGGGGGGCATGGGGCCCGCCCCCCCCCCCCCCCCAAGCCTTCTTCCATGAACCAAAAAATGAAGCAACATAACATTTTTCAACCATTTTCTGAAAATTTTTCTCGTCCTTTGGGGAGATCGGTTCTATTGGCCCCCCCAGATGAATTTTCTGGCTGCGCCACTGGTGTAAATAACTCGATATTTCCAATGAAACGGCCAGCGACGATAGTAGTAACTTTTGTAAATTTTTATTGATATCTCGCGCTATCTTCTCACAGCGGGGTTTATTACATTTCTACATAAGGTAGAATTCTACAACGCGGTTCTTTATTTTACGTAGAGTTTCTCATTTGCATGGATGGGGGCAATGAAAATAAATGTGATTAATTTTGAATTCAATGAATTAAAACAAGTAAATTCAAACGTAAACGGAGTAAGCAACGAAGCCTATTGTTAATTTAATGCATTTTGGTATCAGGAAAAACACTTCGTTACAAATGCAAGTTGGATATTCAGCCTGTTCCCAATTGCTAAGATTGAGTTTCATTGATTTTTTAGACATACTCCCATTTGCGACAGTGAATTTAACTAACTACTTAAAATTACAAAAATATAGTAATAAGTATTACCTATATTTTCGTAACATTTAGTGCCAAATAAATATTTTTAGCTTAGGTAAATAATTTTTTAAAGATAAACCGTTAGGTAGTTTACAGTGTGCTGTGCTTGTAGTTTCAAAGAAAATAGAAAATTATATATTTTATGTGACTAACGAATTAAACCTCTTAAAGTTTTGTCAACATAACACATTTCACCACGCTGAGCTAGATCCCCTTCTGGACCGTAAGACAAGTATGATATTTACAAAAAGGGCCAAAATTTACGTCATGAAATTTTTTTCGACAACGTGTTCGTTTCCATATTCTATTTAGGAAATTTCCAAGTAAGATATCATTTTTGTGGTGTAAGACAATTTTCTTGTCAAAAGAATAAAATTTACTTTATACGGTAGATACACGGAAAACACTAACCAGATATTGTGTGGAAACTACCCTTAGCTGAAAACCGAATCGTCGGGCAATATTCGGGGTCTGGGAGCAAGACAAATTTTACAAAAGGGGCTAAAATTTGGGTAAATGAAAATTTCTTTCCCCAACTTATTCGCTTCGATATTTCATTAGGCGACCCGAGAGGAGGCCCTCATAGGACAACATTTTTGACTAAGATATGCTAAAATTAATATGCCTTCTCCTCTTTTGGATCATCTTCCAGGTTTTCGAGAAAATATATAGCCAAAAATAGTGCAAGGATGGTAATAAAGCAAGAATTCAGTTGTTTTTAAAATGGAATAAGCCTAAGAATATTTTCGATCCTTTTTCAGTTATAAAGAAAATCGATGCTGCATTTTTGCCACCATGCAAGTCCGTTCTGGAAAATAAGATCCGAATAAGACATTAACTCCGGAACAAAATGGTTGAGAGATTACGGAAAAGGAGTGCTGCCCTGAGTGGAACAGCAGACCATATCTCCCTGAAGCTCTGGAAGAACATCAAGAGGAGCTATTGCAATATTCTGAAAACTCAGAGGCAGAAGAGGATTTCAGTTCGGAAGGTTCTGAAAAAGAGTCACTTAAAAAAATTAGTTAAAAAGTTAAATTTTCTTGTTTTGTGAAAAGAGATTTTTAAAATTTTACTTTATATTTTTATTATCGAAGCTTATTATGTATCGCCTATTATATTTTCTGAAGTGAAACAGAAAGAATACCTTAGGCTTGATTATTTCCCGAACCGGTGTATGAACAATTTTTAGAAACCATTTTTATATTTTTTGCATTGCCCAAATTACCCAGTTGTCACATGAGTTAACCCACAAAAATGTTGTAGTATGAATCCTCCTGTCGGGTCGCCTAATGAAATATCGAAGCGAACAAGTTGGGGAAAAAAATTTTCATTTACCCTTGGACCCAAATTTTAGCCCCTATGGAGATGTAAAATTGTGTTGGCCCCCAGACCCCCCGAATATATTGCCTGACGATTCGGTTTTCAGCTAAGGGTGGTTTTCACACAATACCTGGTTAGTTTTTTTCGTGTATCTACCGTATAAATTCTTTTGACAAGAAAATTTCCTTACGGCGGTTAAGCTCAAAAAGTGATGTCTTACGTGGAAAATTCCTCAATGGAATATGGAAACGAACAGGTTGTGGAAAAAACAATTTCATGTACCTTATGACGTAAATTTTGGACATTTTTATAAATATCAAACTTGTCTTACGACCCAAAAGCCCCCGAATATTTTGTCTTAATGTTCGATTTTCGGCTAAGAGGGAGTTTCCGCACAATACTTTGTTGATCTTTTTCATGTACCATATGACGTAAATTTTGGACCTCTTAATAAAAATTTTTGTCTTAAAGCGGTTAAGCCCACAAAAATTATGTCTTACTATGGACTTTTCTGAACCGAACATGGAAACGAACAATTTCGCGAAAAAAATGTTCATGTACCCTTTTCGTTAATAAATATCAAACTTGTCTTGCGGTCCAAAAGCCCCCGAACATTTTGTCTTACCGTTCGATTCTCGTCGTCTAAGAGGTTTCCGCAGTTCCGCACAATACCTTGTTGATTTTTTTCATGTACCATATGACGTACATTTCAGCCCTCTTAACAAAAAAAATTGTCTTAAACCGGTTAAGCCCACAAAAATTATGTTTTACAGTGGAATTTCCTGAACAGAACATGGAGACGAACAATTTGGCTTAAAAAATGTTTATGTACCTTATGACGTAAATTTTGTCAATTTTTATAAAAATCAAACTTGTCTTACGACCCAAAAGCCCCCACACAACATTTTGTCTTACGATCTTGTTTTGAGTTAGGGATGGCCTTCCACACAAAGCCTCGTTGGTTTTTCCCTTTCTTGAAAATTCTTGAAAATTTGAGAGACTCTACTGACTAAACGCCCCCCCGCCCCCCCGGTTTGACGCGTAAGACAAAGAGAATCTTAAATAGCTTGTCTACGCATACCAAACTCAGAGGTAATTTTTTTTTGTACTTTATGACGTAAGTTTACAATAAACGTGACGGATGAACGGACGAACAGACGGACATTTTGAACGTTGTTCAGAATTCGATCACTAACACAATGGTATGAATTTTTTTTCTCTGCGAGCGACACATACGATTTTAGAAGTAATATACTATTCATATTCGTATTTGCGAAGAGTATAAGAAAACTATTATTTCGACATCTTCAGGATTTTCAGCCAGTTTTAAATATTCATAGAAATGTTGCCTCTATGTAGCCTCATATAGACACAATATTCCTGTTCGTTAGTCACAGAAAGTCATTGTTATTAATTATATTATAGAAGTGAAGTGAACAAAATAATTTTATTTAAATTCTTGTGCAAAATTTTCTAACTAGTTAAATAAGTTGATTGTTACAGATTTCATAAAAATTTAGTCATTTTTTTTCCTAATTCAATGAGTTGATAAAAATCCACAGCGATAATTTGTACTATACTGAATCCGTAAAAGAAGGATAGTAATATGTGCACGTGATCAACTCGTGAAACTAATCCTATTGGCCTTTGAATTTGGAGGGGATGTGTAGTTCGAAATAAGGCTGTCAAATCAACGTTGTTTTGTTACACGTGCCGCTTGACACTCTAACACTTCAGTTTATCACTATACTCATATAGTGATAAACTGAACTCACTATACCTCTTACGGATTTAGTATGTGCAGTTTATCAGCGATTTTAAACGAAAAAGAAAAATAAGATTTTTCATTAGAAAACTTACATTTCGTCAATTAAAAGTACAATTTATGAACCTAATACTAGTTTTACCAGTGTCTGGTTTTCTTGCTAATGGTTCCTCGCTTTTTTTACGTATATTAATATACCAGGATGTTCTGGATTCCTCTATAGATAAGATTTTTTCGAAGTAACACTGAAATGGCCATAAATTGTGGTTACTTGCTGCCAAGTTAGGATATTACATATTATTTGCATAATTTTTTACAAGTTTATTTGCCGCTCATGCATGGACTAATACGATACTCGTTCAAAGTTTTTTTAGGAGTTATTTATCTGTATTGGTGTTTTTCTGACTAATTTTTAACAGTTTTGTGATGTAGCACTTTATTTATGTAAGTCTGTATTTTTGGAATTACCGCATAGTCCAAGCGGTAGGTAGTTTGGAGCGTCAAAATGATCTTGCTTGGTCTTAATAAACATAAACATAAACGTACCACATATATAGTAGACAAATCTAAAGCCAAGGCTGTCCGGAAGGGAAAAACGCAGACATACATCCAACCCACCGATGTTGTCATCACCGGGGCTGGGGCTCGAACCCAGAACGCGATAGACAGTCGGTCAGCACTCAATACGCCTTAACCGACTGAGTTATCGTGCTGTAATGTTTTATTACTATTTTTTTTTTGGAAGATGGTTCGTTTTTTTTTTAATTTTGAGATCATTTATTTAACAAAAAACAAGTTATTGCACAAATAGTAAAGTAACTAGAGGTTTTAACTTCAGAATAATGTCATATGAATTGGATTTCGGTAATTTTTGGCAACTTAATAGTAAATGCATTAAAGAAAAGTTGTTATATTATGCGGAGGCTTGCTAATTTATAGGGGGTGGCAACTAAAAAAATACAAAGACATTGGAGCTGAAAGATAATCAAATTTTGAAAAGAAAAGGTTCTATGCAACTTTTTATATAAATTGATAGTCTTTAAGTTATAACGTCTAGAAAATTTGAATTTTAGCTGGAAAAAGATATATTTCAAATAGGTTTTCGTCAAATAACTCGAAAGGAATTACATTGAGCGAAAATACGCTAGAGACGAATAAGAAAGCTACTAAATTGAGGATGAATTTCGTTTTTTTTTAACTTTTGTAAAGTTAATGGTTTCAGAGATCTTTAAGTATAAAGGTGGCGTCCGAACCTCTATAACAATCCTACATAACAAAAATAAATTAGTAATTCTTTTTCAAAATATTTAAATTTAGCCCCTTGAGCAAGTAAGAGCAAGTATCCGCACCATATAGAAACTGAAGACGACACCTTTTGCTACAATAATAACCCATAAAGAAAAATTATCATTGCATATGAAATTATTCCGAAATTTTACATATTTTTTACTTCTAGATACTGTACTAAAAAATTAGATTCAGGTACCGAATTTGCAAAATTAAGGATAGTCTCTGACCTCGGAGAATATATATTTTGGTTATGTTTTTTAACTCCTGAACAAAATAATTAAAATGAAGAACCAAGCCAGGCCACTTTGACGTTTTTTTATGGCGTTTTGTCGACTTGCCCCCTGGATTACAACTATTATTACTTATCTGTATATATATTATATTTAAGTACTGAAATCAGTTTGTGCTAGTCAATTTATTTTTTGTTATTATTCAACATAAAGTGTTTATTGTTATATTTTCTTCAAGCTTTATTTACAAATAAATATTGTGAAGTACAACAGTTGTAATTTTTTAAATAAAGTTAATTAGAATATTGATTACTACTGACATAATAGGACAATTTCGAGGATACCCAGTGCATTGCTCTCTATACTTTCAAAAAAATGGGTTATATTACCATGATAAAGTCGGACATTTTGGGGCTGACGAGTTTCTTGAACGATGGTCGGCTTATGTTGACTAAGTTCAAAACCATAACACGGAGTAATAGTTTTGATACCATCAGCATTTTTTATAAAATATATTAATTCTATTTATTATCTTTAATCAGTAAGCTACTTAAACGATTAATGTTTTTTTGTTTACTTGCTATTCATTAGGAAACTATTATTTAAAAGTATGACAAATTGAATCCTGTCACAGTTTCCATATTTAATATGAAAATACGAATCAATCAAAACAACTACACTTCTAGCTAATATTAAAAGGTAAAAAATTGCATATAGCATTTTGAGGACAAAAATTAAATTAAAAAAAAACTTAAAATATTTATTGAATGCCAGTCATTTGCAATAAATCGACAATGCTTATAACATGCTGAAATTGCCACAATGGGCTGGCCACCAAGAAACCCTGACTTAAATCCTGTTTAGAGCATGCTGAGATGGCACGTAAGAGCTTTGCAACCTCTTCCAGGAAATCAGACCAGACGTGCGAAATTGTCTTCTACAAATGGGGCTCTTCCCAGCAAACACTCATATATGGCACATAAATGGGCACACACACCGTAGCCAGCTTATCATAATTGGCACTTTTATGGGGAGGCACAAGCGGACCATTGGCGAAATGTCCCACCGGCCAGCAGCCGGTCATCCTCCAATTTGCCAACAGTGTACAATACTATTTATACACCCATAAAGTATATGGACATCCTACTTTTTTATAGAGATATATTATTCAAGGCGCTTTTTACGAAAAAGTACAACTTTGACATGTAAGTACTTTACTTGATAAAAATGAAGTAATGAATGCATAAATATTGTACTATGAATTTGTTTGTTAACGTCCGTATAATTTATTTACATATTTAAAATTGTTTACCATAGCTCCAATTTATGCCCCCAAGGGCTGCCTGCAAATTATAATGTTTATTAAGTTATTAAATTCATTTTTGCTTACCTTTACCAATTTTCATCAAATAATGGCACGAATTCCATACTGGAACATGGAATTCCTCAAAATTTGGACCTCCGATTCGTGATCAGCCCAGAAAACCTCCTAAAGCCCATTTCTGAGGTGAAATATTGATTTTATGCATTTTTTATGACAGATACTTTTTGGGGCACTTCAAACCCCCCTGACTTTCTAATTTTCGGAGGGAATTCCGGGGCAATGCTGAAGAATGTTCCTGGGGGTCTGGTAGACCAGTGTCAAACCGGTTTCCAGTGGCCAAAAGTCTGAAAAATTCTTAGCAGTATATGGATGGTGGGAAAATTTAGGATTGATGGTATATAATTGGGGAAAAATCGATTGGACCGCAACAGACAACCGGAAGTGGGGTGGGGGTGCGAAAAGGTGTGTGTGGTTTTTTTTACGATTTCTGGCAAAACTAGACCTCCTAATGTAAAAGTTGTAGATAATTGAGAGATCTACAACTTTTATTTGAACCATTTTTTTACATAACCTCAAAAATTTTGAGAAAAAGGCGAAACGAAACGAAAAACCACTTTTCTGTTTTTTTATATTTATCTTCCACAAAAATAATTTAATTTTGATGAAGTTCGGTGAAAATGTACATTGTACAAAAGCTGTAATTTTTTTGAGGCGTAATATTCATTTTTTGATTTTTTTGCGAATTTAATTTGAAAAAAGGCCTATCTTCAATCAAAAAAGTTGATTAACAAAGTTTTGATTTTTGAAAATTTCAGGACGGTATTTTTTTCATTAAAACCTCTACTTTAAGATAGTGTAAAAAAATCATACTGTTACTCTGGAAAACATTGTCAAAAATGGAAAAAACCAAAAAAATACTTTTTTTAAGATCGATTTTACCGTAAATGTCACTAATTCTCCATTGTTCATTTAAATGAAGTGTTGTAAGTTGTGCAAAATGGTAATTTCGATGTTATACGTAATAAGGGAACTATAATTAACCGTTTAAGGTTCGAACTGCTGAAAACCGAAATGTTTAAACAATAAATTTACCTAAGAAATTGCTAAAAATGACTATTTTTAGGCAAGAAAAAAAACTTTTTTATGCTTTATATGCACACATACACTGACATCATATTTCAAAATATTCAAAGTTGAAAAATTAAATCATGGCGGGGCAGTTTTTCTACTATGTGCTCTCGAGTGCGCGCGCACTTCTTTTTAACCCCCGACCCCAAAAGAGTTTGACGTGTATGTTTGTATGTTTGTTTGTCTGTCTGTCTGTCTGTCTGTGGCTGTCTGGGTGATCCGATTTTGATGTAGTTTTTTTTATTTGAAAGAGCATTTTGTCGAAAAGGTTATAGGCCATATTAGATTTTGTTGTTTGGTCGCCATCTTGAATTCGCCATGTTGAACTTCTCTAGAAATTGTTCGATTGAGGTAAAATTGAAAATGTGCAGACAATTATGGTAGCCGAACATGATTTAGGCCTCATTTTGATTCGGTCATATGAAACTGGTATGATTAGATACTTTGTTCGGGGGTTTTTAAAAATTTTCAATTTTACTTGTTCGTTCTTTTCTTCCAGCTTGCTTGCAACCCATCCGTCCTTGCCTTTTCACGCGTTCACAACTGGCACGTCGTTATAAACAAGCAGCCACTACGCAGTAAACAGTTACGTTGTATTTGATGGGTATCCCGAAGCTGATGTGACTTATTACAAAGACAGCATCAACAGCAAGTTCAATGAGTACGAAGAAAGGCGAACGTTCACGCAGAAAAAACTGGAGGAAGTATCCCTACATTTGAGTTTCGTAGTCATACAAAAATTCCATTTACTCCAGATAAATTATTGTCTAATGAACAAAATAAGAACAAAATGATAGAAACACTATCAGAAAAATTTCAATCGGAACGAATTTTATGTAAACAAGCAGAAGAAGATGCTGATGCCCTAATTATTAAACAGCCATTAAATTAGCTGAAGATCCTACAAAAATCGTAGTAATTGTGGATCAGGATATTGATCTTCTAGTTCTGTTGAACCAATTAAATTCAAATAATTATTATGTATAACATCGAAATTACCATTTTGCACAATTTTCAACACTTCATTTAAATGAACAATGGAGAATTAGTGACATTTACGGTAAAATCGATCTCGAAAAAAGTATTCTTTTGGTTTTTTCCATTTTTGACAATATTTTTCCAGAGTAACAGTATGATTTTTTTACACTATCTTAAAGTAGAGGTTTTAATGAAAAAAATACCGTCCTGAAATTTTCAAAAATCAAAACTTTGTTAATCAACTATTTTGATTGAAAATTAGGCCTTTTTTTCAAATTAAATTCGCAAAAAAATCAAAAAATTAATATTACGCCTCAAAAAAATTACAGCTTTTTTGATACATAACAATGTACATTTTCACCGAATTTCATCAAAATTAAATTATTTTTGTGGAAGAAAAAAATAAGAAAACAGTGGTTTTTCGTTTCGTTTCGCGTTTTTCTCAAAATTTTTGAGGTTATGTAAAAAAAAATGGTTCAAATAAAAGTTGTAGATCTCTCAATTATCTACAACTTTTGCATTAAACTTTTTTCGATAGGAGGTCTACTTTTGCCAGAAATCGTAAAAAACCACGTTTTACACCTAAACACACACCTTTTCGTACCCCCACCCCACTTCCGGTTATCTGTTGCGGTCCAATCGATTTTTCCCCAATTGTATACCATTAATCCTAAATTTTCCCACCATCCATATACTGCTAAGAATTTTTTTTATCAGGAACTATTGGCACTGGTCTATAGGGAACACGTGAAAAAAGGAATTTTTCAAATCGGTGCTGTTCCACCACTTTTCCACATTTTCCGGCTTATTTATTGGACTATGTATTGTACTTTACATTTGCACAAACGTTTTTAAAGAAATGGCGAAGGATCCGGTTTAAAAACCCTTTTAAAAGTGATATACCTTTCTCCTGCCTGCACCTTTACCGGGTGTCGTGCAACAAAATTTACTAACAATATTACTTGGTTATTAACAATGACATATTAGGCTTATTTTTTTAACGGAGTTTTCCTAAAGAATTCCCTTAATTATTTCCAGTGTACGTTTTCTACTTTATAGAAACACAAAATTGGCTTAACTTTCCAGAGACAATTGTAGATAGGTGCTAAATATGTACCTACTGAAAACATGAAAATAACCCTTACAAGTTTTACACTAAAATATTTCTTTTCATAATTTATATAAATATAATACGAGGCTGTCTCCCATTGAAAATTAACGAGTAGCGTCTTCCTTTTTCTTGCTCTGTCATTGTTAATCTGTTCAACAAGAGCTGAAGTTCATTTTTAGCAGAGATTCTTAATGTCTGTTGAATGAAAAGCAGGCAAGATAGCAAAGTCAATAAAGAGTGGTAGAATTGCGCGGTTTGCCCACCTCTTGCATAAAGTCATGAGGTTCATCTCGTTTGATTGAAATCCTCTCTTATTTCTTGTGTTCTATTGAAAAACCCCACTCCATGACTTCATTGTTTTAGCGGGCTCATGCATACTTTCATGCGCCCTTAGAATGGGATCTACAATACTTTATATAATAGATTTAGGTGAGTAATTGGGCCTTTATTTCGCAAAAAGGTTTTACGGGGAAATTCTGGATACCAGGCACAAACACTAGCTGTTTGATATTGTGTTATTGTAAAATATAAATTTTTTCGCCTAGCAGGTAATGTTAATGTGATATAACGAGTAGGCAGACAAGAGGACTATACAAGGAGGATGCTATATTCAAATTTTATAAAATTATATCAATAAACAATATAAGTGTAGTATTTATTTAAATAGGATTATCTTAATATAAAGTTTAAACACAGGACACTTTTACAGTAGAATACATGGTACATAAATAATTATTAACAAATTAACTTAAAACTGCACAATAATATAAACTGTAAACATAAAATATATTAAACTTCTAGACAAGTTAAACACTTAACTAAATAAATCTACAATCTACATGCATACAGGGTGTTGCATCATGAGAGGGACATAGCTTAATAGGAGGTAGAGAACATCAGTGGTAATCAGAACTTCCCACACAAATGTCTCATTGGGCCTTTACTACAAAGTTACAGGGTGTTTTATAATTTTTGGCAAAAACTACTTTTTGTCATTACTTTGACAGTGAATGGAATAATTGATTAATATTTGGTACAGCTAGTACAGTAACGATTGTTCAGAAGTATATGTAAGACATGAAAAAAAATCCAGGTCCGGAGTCACTAAAATTTAGGTTTCTTCTTTACCTTTAAGAAACATGACCATGTATATATTTTTTTGAAATTTTCACATGATATTCGAAAAGAACACAAAAAAATAAGCAAAATGACCTGTTTCACTTTTTTATTACACCTTTGTGGTTATTTAAATACGGTGTTAAACGTACAAGAATATGGATTTCAGAACGATATTAAATGAAAGTTACGCGAAATAAAAAATTCTGTAACTAAAATTTGCAAAAATTCTATTGAGGCTGGGTGAATTCTAATTCCGACATGTTTTAAAAAATGGCAAATGGTAAAAATGGTAAAAAATGCAGCCCTAATAAGTAATCGGGTATAAATTAACACAATATTGAATCAACCATAGTAGGCTTATTCAAAGTGACATATAATTAAAAAGAATCTCCTCAACAGTTGAATAATTAATTGTTTGTAATTTAATGTGTCAATAATCCGTATTCAGTTTGTGAAGTGCATTAAATTGTGAAAATTTGTGTAAAATATTTTAACTATGCCCACTAAAATTAACAAACGTGGAATATGCTGACATAATATTTATCTATGGTTTCTGTAATGAAAATGGAAGGTCGGCGGAAAGAGAATATCGGCTGCGTTTTCCTAGTCGTCGGCATCCTAATCACAAAACCTTTAGTACCGTATTCCAGTATTCAAGACAACATGGAAAGTTTCCTACTTCTGCAGTTGTAGAGCGTGTTTTACAACAATGCGTGCAGGAACAAAACAATATTTTAAACATAGTTCAACAAAACCAAAAAATTAGCACTAGGAATCAGTTCTGCAAGTGGTATTCCTCATTGGCGAGTATGGACAACACTAAAAAGAGAACGTTATCATCCATATCATATCCAGCAGGTACAGCGTCTTGAACAAGGCGACAACATCCGCCGCCTGGCATTTTGTCGTTGGTTGTCTAACCATCGCCCGATCATTTACAGAACCTTATTTATGGATGAGGCACAATTTTCGAAGGATGGAGTAAACAACTCAAGAAATAATCATAAATGGTCACAGGAAAACCCACAACGCCATTCGCAACACAGGTTTTCTGTAAATGTTTGGATCGGACTTGTGAATACACATTTGATAGGGCCACATTTTTTTGAAGAAAGATTAAATGGTGATATTTACTGTAATTTTCTTCAAAACATTTTACCGAATATGCTGATATATTAGAAGCATGTTGTTTCAGCATGATGGGGTCCCACCACATTTTAGCATTCAAGTAAGAGAACACTTAAATAATGAGTATTCTAATAGATGGATTGGTCGTGGGGGTCCACATGAATGGCCACCAAGGTCTCCTGATTGTAACCCTTGCGATTACTTTTTATGGGGCCACTTAAAAAACGAAGTTTATAGAGTCGAAATTGATAGTAGACAACAGTTAATCCAACGCATCGTTACAACCTGCAACGAAATACGGAATAATCCGGCAGTGATACGTCGAGCAATTGGTAACCTAACTAAATGCGCAAGAGAATGCACAGAAGCTGGGGGAGGCCACTTTGAAAATTTACTTTAGTACAAATTATGTTTTTTTTATTTTTAAACACATTTAGTTATTGGTTTGTTGTTTATTGTTACCTGATTGGAAATTATTTTATTTATTTCGGTTTTAGTTCGTTCCGTTTTCCAGTTTTTATTAAGTGTGAAATGTTGCTGATTTCCTTGATTAAAGTAACTTGTTGCTTAGGCCTAAATAGTTTTACTATCTATCACTTTGAATAAGCCTACTATGGTTGATTAAATATTTTGTTAATTACTTATTAGATTTCATTACATGTTCTACCAAAATTGATCTTTAAAACGTGTCGGAATTAGGATTCACCCAAACCACCTAGCCTCGATAGAATTTTTGCTAATTTTAGTAACAAAATTATTTATCTCACGTGATTTTCATTTAATATGGTTCTGAAATCCATATTCTTGCACATTTAAATAACCACAAAGGTGTAACAAAAAAGTGAAATGGATCATTTTGCTCATTTTTTGTGTTCTTTTCGAATATCATATAAAAATTTCAAAAAATACACAGGGTCATATTTTTAAGAGGTAAAGAAGAAACCTAAATTTTAGTGACTCCGGACCTGGAATTTTTTCATGTCTTACATGTACTTCTGAAGGATCATTACTGTACTAGCTGTACCAAATATGAATCCATTATTCCATTCCCTGTCAAAGTAATGACAAAAAGTAGTTTTTGCCAAAAATTATAAAACACCCTGTAACTTCATAGTGAAGGCCCAATGAGACATTTGTATGGGAGGTGGTGATTACCACTGATGTTCTCTATCTCCTATTAAGCTATGTCCCTCTCCTGTAGATGACAAAATTTGCAGCTACTTAGAATTAATAAAACTGGTTAATTGTTTTTTAAATTATCTAACTTTATTTGCATTCTTTATCTCAAGCGGGATAAAGTCATTCTTTTAGTGGGGTAATTTTTAATTTAACTAAGGTGATAAATTGAGAGCATTTCCTGACAGAGGATATGTAAATATAGAAAATGACAGAAGATATGTAAATATAGAAAATAGAAATATTTTATCCTATACTGTAATGACAAGGTAGGTTGAAGGCATTAAAATAATATTGGTGTATATCTATTATATTTCAGAATAGTTCTCTTCCCCCTATTTTATAGTTTCTTGCAACTAACCAGTACAATTGGAGTCTAACAAAGCTAATAAGTTTGAACAATAGTTAAAATAAGGTTGTATACTTGTTTTATAGACTTTAAATGATGTTTTTTCGATTAAAAATAATAATTTTTTGAAATGTTATTTGTATCACCCCTTTCACCCCGTTCTCAAAAATGCACCTCTTTTATAGTATTTTGTGATTTCATCATATTTAGGTGATCAACAAACGGATGAAACAATGAAAACCCTTTAACGCAATTGTTGCTTACTTCCTCTTTTTTTTGTACATAGTCAATAAGTCAATAGCCTACATAGAACACATTTAAATCAATAAATAAAACAAGTGTTAAAAGGAGATTTTATTTTTACATACCCTGTTATCTGTTACTCTATCAAGCAATAATGTAAATTTTTAATATTAATTACATACATGAGATAAAATAAAAAATAAGCCAAGGAGCGTTGGTTTGAGTCCCATCTGAACGTTGCTGGGAATAGTAAGCAGTGCCATTGTTAGTCACCTGAAACAAAAATGATTAAATATATAATAAAAATATTAAGAGAAATTGAATAAATTTATGCTTCTGCTTCTTTGAAATATTTTATAGATTTTTATTATTTATTAAGAGTAGGTAGTAAGTATTGTTGGAGCATAGATAAGTTATAATATTATAATACGAAAACTAAAAAATAATAGCATCCAAAAAATAAAAAAGATAGGTATCTAAAAAGTATGAAATAATATTTTACTCGGTTTTACAAGTGTGTATCTACTTATTAGTAGAAAATAACAATTTGAAATCTCGGCAAAAATATTATATCTCAAAATTGGTAAAAAATGTTTAGTGTACCGATTTAAAATATTAGGTAGTAAGATAGTTTCTTGTTACTTTCCATTAATGGGTAGACAGGCAACTAGGAGTTTATAAAGAATTTGACAATTATTCTGGCGCAGGTTAATAAGATCTTTGATGAGCCTTTCTTCACATTGTTATCTATTAGGCTAATAAGTTGCAGCATAATTTGGTTCCAATGTAGAGACTCATTTAGACTTGGAATGGGGAAGAACATTAAGGAATAATCGTCTCTTGCGATAACTTTTATGATATAGAAATGATGTGGCGTAAACTAGTTCTATCAATGAAAAACTGCTGCGCAAGGAATCACTATTTCCACATCCAGATTTTCTATCCAGATATATCACAACGAAAAAAAATTTGTATGTAGAAATAATTATTTATGGAACTTTAATAATATAATATTTACCTACCCCAAAACCCATAAAACGATATGTCACATTGGTAGTGGAGTGGGAGTGGTAGTGGGGGTGGATGAAGTAAAAAACATTTTGAGGCCTTTGGTTCTTGTCCACACATTAGTTCACAATTTTTTTTCACCCCCTTTAATACTGGGATGAGGGTGGTAATGGGGGTTGTTAATGCCAAAACATTCTCTGAGACCTTAGCTTCTCTTGTATATGCTAAATACCAATTTTATGGACTCTTACTTGCTTACCCATTTACCCCAATTTAGCCCCCAAACCCTTCAACGAAATAAGATCAAAACATAATCTAGTTCCAGATCTTGCAAAAATATATACGTGTACCAAACAAGTCAATATCTTAAACGGTTCCAGAGTAATCGTGTCATAACAAAAGTTGCAGACAGACAGACCGACAGAAGAGCAGACAGAATTTTTTTGCTCAAACTTAAAATCTAGACGTTTCATTACGTTCTAAGTCTATTTTAAAAATAAAACTTTTCAACATTTTTTTTGCGTTATTGAACTTCCACTGGGTGTGGAAGTAAAATAAGGATAATGTATAGTTGATAGGCTATGGAAGTTTGAGGGTCCACTAGAGATAGTTTTAAACCAAATTGAACTTGAATCTATTTGAAATACTTGGAGTTCGATAATATTTAAGTATTGGACAACTTTTGATAATTTTACTGAAAATGGTAGGTTATTTCTATGCAAATTTTGTGAAATTACCTATAAGAACAACATTAGGTCTATCGGAGTGATGATTGGCTTATGGATGATTTTTAAACATGCAAATGTTATTGGAATTACAGTATTATTTAAATTATCTTCGATGTAGAAATAACTCAAATATATAAGAATTTTAATTTTATTTTGAACATTACGAGCTATAGATCCAATTGTTTGATCCATTTCTTTGATGTCCTTGTTAGAAGTTGCCTCGTCAATTTATAGTTTCTGTGTGTTTGAGTTGAAATTTTTGATAACGGACACCGTAACCGAGATTTGATTCTTTATTAAATTTACCAATTCGTCATTGTTTAATTTATCGATGCAGTTAGAATAATATTCGACATTTTCGGCATCCATATTTCCAGTTATAAGTCTACCATACCATTAGGTATTCCGCGACTATATAGTTTTGTGTCCATAAAGACTGCGTCAAATTTGGATTACTGTTTTAGATATTTGTGTTGAGGCTCTAAGGTCTGCTTTGACTTCGCTCCTGAAAGTAGAATTTTTTTCGTGGGACGCATTCAGAGCATTAAAGATGAGGTTTAAAGTATTTTCGTTTTCGGCGAAGGTAGCTTTTGGAAAATTTTTTGTGAACTAGTTTAATCTAGGTCACAAGATTTAGTATAATCAGTCCGACATGAGACCGTGCACTAAGAGTGCAATTAGTTTTTTTATTTATTTCCACAACCGTGAGTTTGGGAAAATATTTTAAAAGAGCATTTTTCTAGATAATGCAATTCTCTACATTTTTTATTAGTAACTTTTCGACGCAACATAAATAATAAAAAGGTTATGAGAAGAAATATGAAAAATTAGATGATGAAAAATTTTGCGGTAAAATAACTTTTTTATTTTCAATCCTACGATAAAAATCTATCCCAAACAAAAATATTTTTGGATGCTTAAGTTTATAGCCAGATGATTTAAAATCCCCACATACACAAAAACGCGTGTACTCTCTCATAATAAACAAAAATAGTTAAAAAAAAGTAAATCACTTACACTCATAAATATTATATTTGATTTGCCGAACTCAAGAAGGTCAGTTTTGAAATAACCTGCCTCACCTACTAATGTTGAAATTTGACAAAACTGTTTAATTTAATTCATTAATTTCCTTTGAATAATTATATTCCTTTTGTCGGTTAAATGATAACAAGTAAAAATCAATAGTAAAAATATTAGGAACACAAAAATTACTGAGAATAAAATACTTTCCATACATTGCATTCTTTAGTTCAATCTACAAGAATGTTTGGCTTAAAATCGAGTAAACGGGAGCTAGTGTCTGGCAACATAGTAATTTGCATTAATATCCCTTTTCTGAAGACCCTGGAATTTTCCACGGATTGTTGAAGCTGTCAAGCCGAGATACTAACATATTTCCTCTGTTCCACCCCACTAGGTTCCAGCTAAAAATTATACCTTATGCGTTGACCGAAGGACGTGGACATCTCAACTCTCCGCTGTTATTACCGACTGCTCCAACTGCACCTCACACCCCCTCATACATTATGTATTTTGTACCCCTTGACAATTTTCGCGCGATAGAATCGAATTAAACAGATATTATTTCAGATTCCCACATTTTATTGAAAAATGGTTACTTGGAAATTTATTTTATTGAGATATTTAAGAATTAACTAGTGAAGTTTTACAACGTAAATATTATATACCGAAATTTTTCTGAATATGTTATCACCATGATATTGTACAGAGAATTGAAAATGTTTGCTTAGGAGAAAATTTCAGAGGATATTGCTATTCTTAATTTGCATTATCTCGCACACGTTTTCTGTAGGTTATGACTGTTACTCTTTTTGACTGTAATTCATAAAAAATGTATTCAAAATTTATGATTCATACCCTACTCTAGTTGGCTTCCCTTCGATGAATGGCATATCGATTTCGGGTTTAGATTTAATAAGATACAGTTAGAGAAAAGCATGTTCTACAGTAGCTGACGAATGTGGTACAGCGAGCAATTCTTTCACAAATTCATTTAAATTAGGAAACATGCCTCTATCAGTGCAATATTTTATAACAAATAATGATTGGAGGAGAACGTCTCATAATGGTTACAAAAGTACGAATCCAAAATAAAGTTATTTCAAAACGGGATCATTAAATAAATATTTTGTTGCAATTTGCATCCATAATTTACATAAAATGCTAAACATTTAATTAAAATTATTAAGGTCGTCCTGTGAAACGCGTCGTTCCCCAAAAGCAATTGATAAGAAAACCAGTCCAGACGACACCTGCTACCTAATAGTGGAGTGCAATTTAATTTCGATCTTTCAGCCCGTTGGTACTTTTAGAGAAAAATGTATGACCTTGCCAGATATGTACCTGACACCTTGTAGATTGTAAAAAAATCGTAATGAATATAAGGGCACAAATCAAAATTTTTTAACTAACCACACCACGTGATAGAGCCAATCATGAAGCATATCTTATTCAAAAATCATTAAATTCTCTGTAGAATTTCTATTTTTAAAATAAATAAATTTTTCTTTCCCAAGACGATATCTCCCAAACTATTATATTTATTTAAAAAAATAATTCTTTACAAAATGTTTGTTATATTTTTCAGATTACAATGGTTCTTAAATCAGATTTTTTGAGTATCTAATAACCGAGATATTTAATAATATGTAGTGTGATGTCAATTTTCATGTCAATTTTCGAAGCTTATCGGCGGATTGAAATTGTTTACGGCTTCGAGCCCCCACTCATTGTTATTCTGTTTCAACAACCCCCTCTAACTCCGGGAGCACCCAAGTTCCACAGGACTGTGAACTTTTCAGTTAATTTATTTTACTTTTTCATCTATAAGTAAATTGACGTGTACAAATCCAAATTTCAGATTACGACGAAATGGACTTTCTGAAATTTTTGACATGAGATCTGGGAGGTTTAAGGTAAAACGTTGTTGAATATTATTGCAATCGGTGCACCAGGGCGGCTCCAGGGAGAGCCTATAAATATTTCAAATAAAAATTGTTTAGAATGAGAAGAATCACTTGAAAGTGTATTTTAGTGCACTCGGAAAGGAATTTATAGTCGTATGCGATGAGGAAATAATGTCGAGGGGAATCTAACCGAACCTGATTTGTACTTATCTTGTACCAATTATTAATTTATATAATAATAAACACATTAACATAAATGTATACATATTTCAATTGATTTTCAAATTTTATTAATTTTAAAATACAATGTTGGCAGATAACAGAATCCATATCAAAATAAAAAAGTTATGAAAAATGAAAGATAATATAACAAAATTTAAATCTCAATTAAAGATATACACTATACACTTTCTTCATCTAATTCAAATATATTTTTATTGATATAGTTGACTACACAATTCTTATGTGTGTAAAAAATGTCGGCATCTTTGATCTTTATCACACCGCCAGAGAAACAGACATTTTTTACACGTATAGGAATAATTGTGTAGTCAACTTTAAGTAGTTTTTTATTTCTTTTGAACGAGGAGTTCTTGCAGGACCTTTTCCCCTTTCCTTTCCGTTGTCAGTACATATATTTTTAAGTAGTCTACTGATCTGTCTCTTGGACTTACATCGGTCCAATTCTAAATACCTCTCATACCATCCCTTTATGCTTTAAAAAACCTTTCTCAAGAATTTTACATATTTTGGTAAATGCCTTCTGATTTTACGTTTTCCACTTTTATTTTTATTGTTAACATTTTCTACGACTTAAGAAACATGAAACATGATATTTAGTTTCCACAGCTATTAAATGGTTATCACCAATTCTCTCGAAAATTATTGGATTTTATTGAGCTGTTATTAGTCTTATTTTTCTTTCTGTAGTCGTAGTTATTACTTGAGAGACCTTATTTACCGTTGATGCCTTTTGACAAAAAATACATTTCTCTATAAAAAAAATTAGTTTTACGCAAGGGCACACCTGAAGAAGTTGATGGACAGGCACTGGATCCATCTGAACTGTTTTCAATTTCTTTCTCTTTTACTATTTTTTTTTCCTTAAATGTTCTATATTTTTTTGCTAGTAAAACTAGAACAGCAATTTCGGTGCCAAACCAAACCGTTCAAACTGTTTGTTTTTCGAAATGATATAGTTCGTCTTCTCTTTGGTTGCTTATTTTTTATTTTTTGGAATTTTAAACAATCAATAAACGTTGCAAATGATTTCTCAGAACCTTTGATTACAGGGGCCGGTTTCCTACAAAATTTCTTACTACACTAAACTTTATTTTTGTCTCTACCTCACTTTTAGAACTTGTGACGTCAGCAGTACTTTCCATTTTAATTTCTTCTGAAAAGCACATACATCATAAGGTCGAAAATTTTACTGAAAAAATACATACCAGCTGAAAATATCTTGCAGTAAACATATATAACAGTAAACCAAGGAGTTTCTTATAACGTGTTAATCTATTGCATACAAATTTTATGTAGGTCAATATAACTCTGAATTAATATCATCAACAAATACTTTATTTATTCCATATTAATCATTTTCAAGACAAAAAATTTAAAAATACCACAAACCACAAGTTACAATGCGCGTGTCTATTTAAAGTCGGGCCTTTGCGGGAAGCAGCGCGGGTTGTTGAAACAGCTTTAAAGTAGTGGGACAGCGAATATCTCCAGCGAACGTGACGCTGCCGATATGCTTCGAAAATTGACATCACACTACATATTATTAAATATCTCGGTTATTAAATCCTCAAAAAATCTTATTTAAGAACCTTAGTAATCTGAAAAATATAGCGAATATTTTATAAAGAATAATTTTTTTTGATAAATATAATAGTTTGGGAGATATCGTCGTGGAAAAGAAAAAGTGTTCGAAAAATAATTAATTTTCTGCTGTAGTCGAACGGAGAAAATGAGGATTTTTGTTTTTTACTGCCATATAAGCCAACGTAAAAGATCATTTATTTATTTATTTTAAAAATAGAAATTCTACAGAGAATTTAATGATTTTTGGATAAAATATGCTTCATGATTGGCTCTATCACGTGGTATGATTAGTTAGAAAATTTTGATTTGCGACCTTATATTCAATACGATTTTTTTACGACAAGTGGATTCCTAATCTACAGGGTGTCAGCTACATATCTGGCAAGGTCATACATTTTTCTCTAAAAGTGCCAACGGGAACAAAAACTAAGCGACTTTTGTCAATGCGAGCACTCCACTATAACATAATACTAGCATTATCTACTGTAAGTAAATTTAGTCATGTTTGAAAATGGAATAGGATATTTCCCGAGAAAACCCTGTTATAGAGATGAAGAGCTCATATTTTGACAACTTCACTTCTACCAATCCGAAAAATTTGCTCTGATTATTTTATTTCATTTAAAGCATCTGACAAAGAGGGCTAAGAATTTTTTGAGTTAATATCGCCAAAGTCTCATAGATTTCGTTATTATCGCAACAATGAAAGCAAGTTATAACTTTTCATACCAATATTTTCAATATTTTATCATTAGAAATAATTATTTTAAATCAATACCATTTCAATATAATTTTATGTTTTTATATACACGAGTTCAGTAACGTAAACAAGGTCAGGATCATTAAACATCCCAACTAGCACAATTAGTGAATGGAACGTAATAACGACTAGTGTAGGTACTTAAAGGTATTTTGCAACTAGTCACAGGCACATAAGAATTGTATATAAGTAACCAGATGTAATGAATGATCATTGAATGAATCAAAACGAAAATATTTTTACATATACAATCAATGAAAAAACAAAAATATCTATACCGGGTGATTCAGTTTGGTATTCCCCCCCCCCCCTCGTATCTTTTTTATTTTAACGGAAAACTACAATAAACCATATATATTTGTAAATCGTTTGCCAAGTTCTATCGAATGACGTTCTTAAATCATCTCTTTGATCACATGTGTCAAAATAACGATAGTCAACTTTTTTTTTTTAAATGGTATGCTGTACATTTTTTTGCCGATTGTTGTAGAGCTTCTCTTTCTGCATTCAACCATGTGAAAAACGTATACACTTCCATAAGGAAAATTTCGAGAAAATTAATAAAATACGAAAAAACTTCATTTAAAGGTTTTGTTTCTGATTCAACATAGTTAGCCATGGAAACAATTGAATTTTGTCATTGTTAGTAATGTCAAATTGAAAATACTGTTATGTGTGACTGTGTTATTCGTTTCTGTTTTATATTATACTTCTAAATAGATTTACACAATGGTATCTTACACTAATGAAGAAAAATTAGACATGATATTAATTTATGGAGAGTGCGGAAAAAACAGTAAAGCAGCCAAACGTTTATATCAAGATCGCTTTCGAAATAGGCCGGTACCATCAGACAAAATGTTTGCAAAATTGGCAAGAAATATGAGCGAAAGTGGAAGTTTTGAGAAAAAAAGATACGTTTTTAAGCCCAGAACCGCACGAGATGAGGAACATACAGTTGCAGTTTTAGCCCGTGTTTTCGTAGACCCGCATATTTCTATTCGTCAGTTAGCGACAGAAACTGATATTTCATATTCTTCAATTCAAAGAATTCTGAGAGACAATAAACTGCGACCATATAAAATATATTTACATCAGGGCTTGCTTCCAGGAGATTACGAGAGACGTCTAAATTTTGTAGTGTGGTTGGCAGTTGCTCAAGAAATGACTATATTAGATCGCATCATGTGGTCAGATAAATCCCGTTTTCATAATAATAGAATTGTCAATAGACATAACTGCCATTATTGGTCGCAGAATAATCCTCACTGGCTTCGGGAAACTAATTTCCAAAATATCTGGGGAATTAACGTATGGTGTGGAATTCTCAACGGACAAATTATAGGACCAAAGTTTTGCGAAGGCACGCTTACTGGAGAAAGATATCTACAGTTTTTAAGAGAAGAGTTGTTAAATTTCATAGAAGACGTTCCATTACATATTAGGCATAACATGATATTACAAGATGGGGCACCGCCACATAATGCTATAATTGTAACGAATTACTTAAATGCAGCTTATCCAGGTAGATGGATCGGAAATCGTAGTGAGGGAGTCAAGTGGCCTGCCAGATCACCGGATCTCACACCGTTAGATTTTTTCCTTTGGCCATATCTAAAAGAAAGAGTGTACTTTACATCTCTAAATGATGTCGAAGATCTTAAAAATAGAATACAAACTGAATGCCGCAGATTAAATGTTGAAATTCTTCAACATGTATGTACCCAAGGCGTGATAAACAGAGGACGATTATGTTTAGAAGCGAACGGAGGACTCTTCGAACATATGAAGCAATAAATAATGTTTTTGTTTTCTTAATTGTTAGTTAGTTTTCAAGTATTGGTAGTTTTTTATTGATAATTGTTATTTATTATTAGTTGTTATTTTAATATTATTGTTGAGTGTTATTATCATTAATTAACTAAAGATACGACATTAAATGTTTGTTTATATAAAAATGAATTACATAATTATTTAAAAACAGAACTTTGTTTGGTCAAAACATTAAACTTTGTTTCGAAATCAGTACCGTACACAATCCTCGTACAAATCCCCCTCTTTCGAATCTGATTTGCCTAGTTGGTACTAGTTACATTACTTACAATGTCAAAATTCAATTGCTTCCTTGGCTAATTATGCTGATTCAGAAAGAACCTTTGAATGACGTTTTATCATATTTTATTAATTTTTTCGAAATTTTCCTTATGTTGAAGAATAAATTTTAACATTTAATCTGCAGCATTCAATTCGTATTCTAGTTTTAAGATCTTCGACGTCATTTAGAGGTATAAAGTAAACTTTTTCTTTTAGATAGAACCAGAGGAAGAAATCAAAAACGTTTCTTTTTTTCTCAAAACTTCCACTTTCGCTCATATTTCTTACCAATTTTACAAACATTTTGGACTGATGGTACCGGCCTATTTCGAAAGCGATCTTGATATAAACGTTTGGCTACTTTATGTTTTTTCCGCACTCTCCATAAATTAATATCATGTCCAATTTTTTTTCATTATTGTAAGATACCATTGTGTAAATCTATTTAGAAGTATAACATAAAACAAAAACGAATAACATAGTCACAAATAACAGTATTTTCAAATTGACACTACTAACAATGACAAAATTCAATTGTTTCCATGGCTAACTATGTTGAATCAGAAACAAAACCTTTAAATGAAGTTTCTTCGTATTTTATTAATTTTCTCGAAATTTTCCTTATGGAAGTGTACACTTTTTTCACATGGTTGAATGCAGAAAGAGAAGCTCTACAACAATCGGCAAAAAAATGTATAGCATACCATTTGAAAAAAAAAGTTGACTATCGTTATTTTGGCATATGTGATCAAAAAGATGATTTAAGGACGTCATTCGATAGAGCTTGACAAACGATTTGCAAATATATATGGTTTATTGTAGTTTTCTGTTAAAATAAAAAAGATACAGGGGGGCGAATACCAAACTGAATCACCCGGTATATGCCAATGACCCGTCTCAATCAATTCCCTACAAACCACCGAAGGAAAAGTTCACTTCGTGCAAAGGCTGCTTGAAGCCTCGGGTTGGCTGGATCCTGTGTGATCGAGGTTTACTTATTTTGTTGGAATTGGGGAGAAGCCCCCGGCAAGCCCTCGCAAGCCTAGCACTGGAAATTCGGAAAAGGGGGTGATTTCTTCGGCTTAGGGGCAGTAGGTGCAAATTATGTAGGCAAATATTGTCACCATCGTGTTCCCCGCCATCGAGAATGGGAGTATACCGTTTTCCAGCTGATTTTCGTGTTTTCGTGGTATTTCCTTATTGAGGGTGGGGGTAGTTTCAACCTCCAAGGGTGGGTTAGATCACCTGTGGTCAATATTTACTTATTTTGTTCGAATTTACAAATAAACTATTCCGACAAGCCCTCGCAAGCCTAGTCCCGGAAAATTGGAAATGGGGGTGGTTTTTCCGGTTTAGGAGTAGTGGGTGAAGGGTAGATCGGAAAATATTATCACCATGGTGTCCCCCGCCCTTGAACACGGGAGAGTAGACGTAGTCACAGAACTTTACCTCAAGGCGTTCTCAAGAGAATAATAAGAGTGTTTGTATTTAGAAATAAGTTATGACGTGAAAACTGGCATCAGCGAAATGGTGTAGAAGCATGATTTTTGTGCGTTTGATTGACAATATTAACAAAATAAATATTCTTTTTAAATTTTGTTGTGGTGCAGAGTTGTAATTCATCCACATAAAATCTAATTATTAAAAAAATTAATGGTAAAATCTTGCTAAAAATAATCTGTTTATGAAAATCGTTTTTAAGATTTGTTACAATTTCATCATATTAGGTTAAATAAGTTTATATTTATTTTATTTTAACCTTAAATCGACGCAGTGAGAAGTTATGAAAGTGGGTAGTAAGGCGAAAAAAACAATTTGAGATTTTCCAAGATAATATGTAAATGAAATGACATGGTCAGCTAAAAGATAGCGGAGATAAAACCTACGACTCTATCGAGACCACAAATTGAATAAGAAATTTTAGGAAATGTGTCTATTGGGGATGGCCACTTTTTCGTTACTATTGTAGTTACATCGCTGGAAAATAGACCTCCACGCCCCTAAACGATAAAAATAATTTAATAAAAGGCGAGTTATTCGAAAGAAGCGCGGAAAGAATAATACTAGCAAGTAGCGGTCAGTGTTATGTTTGCAATAAAGCTGAATTTTTATGCAGCAGTTTGCATTTTATTGCACCTTTGATCGTAGCAATTTCTCAGAATGATGCAATTGCACGCATATATTTCAGATGTTTGTAATTCAATTATTCAAATTTCATTCAGGAACAACTCAATTTTCATGGAGTGAAAATAATGTTTTTATTTACATTTTCAGTGTTTATGCCTTAAGTCCGGCATTCTGTTTTTCAGGATGCGTGAAATAACGTTTTACTAAAATGTTATTAGTCGTGAATACTTATTTAATGAATTTAATGCGATATTCTTATCAAAATCCTTCTTAACAAATGTTTTATTGTAAAGTGAATATGACGTTTCCATTGATTGCTTTTCTACACAATATGCAGACCATCATTATATTTCCACAAAGCTAGGAATAGGAATACGTTTCTTGAAATGTCTAATATAGTTTAATAAATAAATACCTATTATTTCTGCTTACATCATCGTTAAAAAATATTATTTTGGGTATTCAGCAGATAACTTTCAAAGAAAACATTCGTTTCTTTCATATACCATTGGTGCAAGTCTGACCAAAAAAAGAAGATCAACAAGTTACTATTAGAAAATAAAAATGAAATATTTTCATGTCAAAAAACTGACATGAAAATATTTCATTTTTATTTTCTAATAGTAACTTTTATTTCGAATTGGATTTATATCCTTCTGACGAGTTCTAAAGAGAACGAAAAAGATTGTACAATGTCGAAAATATGATATACTTCAATTATTGGACATGCATGCGGTGAGCGAAATTTTATAACTATTTTCTTTGTGCTTTTTAGTATTTTCTTGACTTTGAAATGTAATAAACGTTTGATTGTGATATAGTATCCTCTAGGTAGGGCTAGAGATACTTAATATTATATATATTAGCGTGATCAGACTTGAATCATCAATATATAGAAAGAGTGGTTGTTTTATTGCTTTTCATGCTGAATCTTAGATATGGTAGGTGTATGAAAGAAATCGACAAGTCACCGTAGGGGGGGGGGGGTCTTGTTGATCTTCCTTTTTTGATCAGACTTGCACCAATGGTATATGAAAGAAATGAATGTTTTCTTTGAAAGTTATCTGCTGAATACCCAAAATAATATTTTTTAACAATGTCTAATATAGAATAATAAATTAATGAAAAATAGTAATTTATGCAACAAATACATAAAGTGGTACTTTAAAAACAGAAAAAAAAACACATATATGCATATTTTTCAAGTCGCTTTTCCGGAAATACCAATGGGATAATCGGAAAAATGTATTGAACGTTTTTTATAGAAAATCGTATTCTGAACACGTTTACCTTATTTTTTTGTAGAAATGCGTCGCCAATGACTTTAACCAATCTGACGTAATGCGGTACAACCATATTGCTTTATCGGGTTTGGGATTGACACTATTGACAGCAAAGCTGGAGAGGGTAGAAGTGACTTTTTGGTTTTAATCATATCACACTACAAAAATAGCGAAATAAATCGAAAAGACATTGACTCTATGCTAGTGAGCTCTGAAACAACAAGTAGATGTAAGAGATATTTAGTTAAACCCGTCAATAACATGACGGTGTCCTGATTGTTCGACCGAAAGCAAAAAACGCGGCATTTTAACCGCACTCGTCGGCGTCACATTTTATGCCAATTAAGGATATGTAAACAACTCCAATATGTTCTTTCACAAGTAAGTTCGTCGCCCTAGTCAATAACAATAGTGTATCTTCGCAAATTTACTAATAATTTAATATACTAAATTACCTCAGAACACTCTTAATTTTGCAGGGGCTTTCCCACATTGAAGACTAGTATGGCTGCTCCAAGGAAGAACACAGTAACCAACATTTTTTCCAAACTTGAGATTTTCACTCATGTGCTGATACTGTGCTGTGCTGCGTCTTTATATCCAACAGCCGAGCCAACAGCGGTAGTTCTGTCTGCAAAGGATATACAATGCTGTTGGATAAAAAGACGCAGAACAGCACAGTATCAGCACATGAGTGACAATTTCAAGTTTGGAACAAATGTTGGTTACTATGTTCTTCCTTGGAGCAGCCGAGTACACCATTTTATTTTCCGCATATCATGGTAAATCACGTCGAATATATATATATATATATATATATATATATATATATATATCTCGAAAATCATGTCTTTTTTTTCTGCGCATAAGCAAAATCTTGTTCTAAAAGTTGAATACTTACTTCCTATGCAGAGAAACTGCTGTTCAAAATTTTTCTCCACTTTTTTCCTAATTTGAGTGGACTAAGAGCAAAGATTGTGAGATGAATCATGAGAGTGAAATTATGTTACTTTTTTTAACGCTTTTTACTTTTTTTTACTATTACCATAAACATATGTTTTACGCACTAACAATTATGAAAAATAGCGCAATTTTTTTAACAGTCATAGAAAAATTAATATTTTATACAAGCTAATAATTTTTACATGGGTACATTAGTAAATAACGAAATGTCTATAGGTGGGTCTTTAAAGGTTATAAAAAATATTATTACAAAGTAGACCAAGCAAAGAATGGTTTCTAGAGGGAAATGCTGAGATCACAATTTTTGACTAGAGGGCTGTGTTTGGACTATTTAGGAGGTAAACATACCAAAAGTCCCCGAACGTAGGAGGTGGGGGGCACGAAGAAAGTCCTGGTTTTTTGTTTTTCGCTCATATCTCGAAAACGGTTAGCCCTAATCAAAAAGTATATGCAAAATTAAAGCTGATTTTCTACAATAATGTTTCTATTTGTTATTATTATGGTTCAGTAATGAATTGTATATCTTTTGACTGTATTCTAACTTTATTATAAATTTATTATAAATTGAAAATAAATTTTAATAATCATCGTAAAACAAAATTTTTGGTACAGATATCCATTTCATAGCAGACTGAACTGAAATATCGAATAAAAAATGTCTTTGCATCTGTAAGTGTGTGTGTGCGTATATATTTATGTGTGCGTGTATACCGCTTCTTGTAAACACGATAACTTCTGTTAGACTTAAAATATTTGATTACAATTTGGAACATATGTAAAACAGCATATTACAATAATCCATATTGAAATTAGGCCATATCTGTAATACATGGTGATAACCAGAGGCCTACAATTCTCACTTCATAATAATGTTATTAAAAATACCATGTTCCATATTTTAGGATAACACTGATATATCATCTAATTTAAATAAAGTTTGTTTGCCTAACATACACCCGGTATATTGCGGTTTAGAAATCTTATACATCTTCTTATTTTTGTATGCTTAGTAATATTTTGCTCTGAAATTAAAATAAAACGTATTTTATGTATGAGAGTTTGTAGGCTTCTGGTTATCACCATGTATTACAGATATGGCCCAATTTCAATAGGGATTATGGTAATATGCTATTTTACATATGTTGGAAAATTGAAATCAAATATTTTAAGTCTAACAGAAGTTACACGCACACATAGATATACACGCGCACACACACACACACACACACACACACACACACACACACACACACACACACACACACACATGTTTTCCGTAAGGTGTGAGGACGTGTGCAAAATACTCAGTTGTGGGGACTTGGGAACTACGACCGCTACGTTATTAACCATTTTTTGGTGATCACGAGGCTCTAATCGGTTTACCGATGCACTCGCTCATAATCGAATACACTCCATGCAAACATTCAGGGGACTGTCCTCATAGTGAACTCAACTATTGAAATGTGTATAAATGACCTCACAGTAAATGTAAAGTAGCTAGTGTGTATGCAATGTCCCCAAACTTAATGAAGCCATTGTAATATGTATAAATTACCCCACAGTTAATGTGAAGTAGTTGTTGTGTCTACAACGACCCCACATTTTATTGAATATGTAATACGTGTAAACATATTTTTAAAATTCATTTCCTTATGTACTTCTTAATAATAACCGATTACACACTCACAACCGTCATGAAGACTGTCCTTACAATTAATGAGATCATAGAAATGTGTATAAATAACCCAACAGTTAAAGTAGTTATTGCATAACTCCTAAAAAATGTGTGTGTTCTAAATAATGTATTGTCTATAAACATTGTTATGAATGACATTTAGTTGCATTTAAGGTATTTTTGTAGCCCTGAAGAATTAAAACCGATAAACCCAAGAATAAACTAAACATATAAATACAACATAGCGTATTATTATACCACGGGTCCCATACAGAACTTTTTAACCTTTAAGCCGACGCGGTCCAATTTTTTATTCTACTAGTCGCACACGGTCTACAAGACCAGTTCTATTAAACATTAAACATATTTGTGTTATATTTAATTTTAATAAAAAGTGAATCAAAATCGGATCTTTCGTTGAAGAGATATAAAGCCACAGACAGACAGACAGAGAGACAGACAAACGGACGGACGGACAGACAGACGGGCAGACAGTCAGACCGACCGACGGACGGACGGACAGATAGACAGACAGAAAACTCCCGATCAATGTATCTAATCGTACCAGTTTCATATGACCGAATCAAAATGAGGCCGAAACCATATTCGGCTACCATAATTGTCTGCATGTTTTCAATTTTACTTCAATCGGACAATTTCTAGAGAAGTTCAACATGGCGAATTCAAGATGGCCACCAAACATCAAAATCTAATATGGCCTAAAACCTTCTCAACAAAATACTCTTTCAAAAAAAGAAAGTGCATCAAAATTGGATCACCCGTTGAAGAAATATGAAGCCACACACAGACAGACAGACAAACATACAAACATACGCGTTAACTTATAACCTCTTTTTGGGTCGGGGGTTAAAAATTAACTAACTTCAAACTTTTGGTTATTATTTGGTAGTGCGTTAATTTCTTGGAGAAGTGTATATTCATTGCGTCGTTCCTATCCGATATAAAACTTATAGTTTAAACCGAATCCTTCACCATTTCTTAGAATGCAACGTATGAGCGAATACACTATACGATCAAGTTATGGTGTTAAAACTAAAAAATTTTGTCCGCCATCTTAAGGCGTCCGTCATATTGAATTTAGTGTGACGTCATTTTATTTTCGTATTCTTCTCAGCAAACCTTTTCATATCATGGGGGTGCATAAAAAATAACTGGTCCGCCATATTGGATTTGGAATAACGTCACTTAGTTAACCATGCATTGTCATCCAAACTAAACGTGTATGCAAAATTTCAGCTCAATCGGTTGGGGATAACTGTTTTAAAATTCAATTGCATCCGCCATATTGAATTTAGTGTGACGTCATTTTATTTTCTTATTCTTCTCAGCAAACCCTTTCATTTGATACCCATATCATGGAGGAGCATAAAAAATAACTGGTCCGCCATCTTTGGGAGTTCGCCATATTGGATTTGGAATGACGTCACTTAGCTAACCATGCATTGTCATCCAAACTAAATGTGTATGTAAAATTTCAGCTCAATCGGTTTGGAATAACTATTTTAAAATTCAGTTGCAAGATTTGACCCACAAGAACAAGGCAAGTTAAATAAAAGCTTGTAATTAAGATTGCGACCAAACATCAAAATCTATTATGGCAAAAACCTTCTCGACAAAATACTCTTTCAAATAAGAAAAAGTGCATCAAAATCGGACCGTTGAAGAGATATGAAGCCACAGACGGACGGACGGGCGGGCGGGCGGGCGGACAGACAGACAAACATACGCGTCAAACTCTTTTTGGGTCGGGGGTTTAAAAAAGTATTCTTTTATATGATGGTGTAATCTTTCATCACTAGAATACTTTAATATGTTTTTGAATGTATCTTAAATATCAATACGTATATTGATATTGCATGTGATTTTGTGAAAGAGTGCACCTGATATAAAGTTAAAGTATTTTAAATAAAATTTGGTAGAAATCACATTAATCATTATAATATCTAAAGTTGTATTACCATCTTAGCATTCGCTTAAATATTCCGTCAGACCCCAAACCAAAGGTAAATAAGAAAAGTGTGTGAACTCAACTCATGCAATAGTCAAAATATCCGTTCCCTTAATATAATAAGAACGATCCGATAATAAACGACAATGAACGAGGATAAGTCCTCAGAGTTAACCTGATATGAGAAACACACACAATTATTTTAATACTAGGAAAATTGTGCAGAGGGCGCTTTTATCAGCTATGTTTAAAGACCTCATAGCTTATGCATATCCAACAACGTGAAATTTACATAAATTGTGAGGTCGCTCATAATTTGGTTCACATTGAGAATACCAGTAATGTGATGTTGAAAATAGTCTGCAGTATTATGAAATATTTAATGGTGAACATTTCTAGATAAGAATTATTGACAGCAACGTTGGCGCTGCCCAGAAAATAGGAAAAATAAGTGTGGGGACGCGTGTAAGTCCCCACATTTGGAAAAGTCCCCAAAGCCCTGGTTTTTTGCAGGTGGAAATCCCCACAGTTAATGGAAGACATACACACACACACACACACACACACACACTTACAGACGCAAAGACATTTTTTATTCGATTCTCAGTTCAGTCTGCTGCGAAACGAATATCTGTACCAGAAATTTTGTTCTACGACGGTTATTAAAATTTATTTTCAATTTATAATCTAATATATAAAAATCTCGTGTCACATTATTTGTTATCGAACTCCTCCGAAACGGCTTGACCGATTTTTATGAAATTTTTGGTGTATATTTGGTAGGTCTGAGAATGGGTCGTAGGCTAGTTTTTATACCCCTAGGTGATAAGGGTGGCCCTATCCAGAAATTTTCTTTTTATTGTTTGGACAAAAATTTATAATTTATATGGCAAAACAACGTTTGCTGGGTCAGCTAGTCTAATATATAAAAATCTCGTGTCACATTATTTGTTATCGAACTCCTCCGAAACGGCTTGACCGATTTTTATGAAATTTTTGGTGTATATTTGGTAGGTCTGAGAATGGGTCGTAGGCTAGTTTTTATACCCCTAGGTGATAAGGGTGGCCCTATCCAGAAATTTTCTTTTTATTTTTTGGACAAAAATTTATAATTTATATGGCATAACAACGTTTGCCGGGTCAGCTAGCAAATTCATAATAAAGTTAGAATACAGTCAAAAGATATACAATTCATTACTGAACCATAACAGATACGAAAAAAATTAATAGAAACATTATTGTAGAAAATTTAGTCAGCTTTAATTTCGCATATAGCCACTTTTTGATTAGGGCTAACCGTATTCGAGATATGAGCGAAAAACCAAAAACCGGGACCTTCTTCGTGCCCCCCTGCATACCCCCACCTCCTACGTTCAGGAACTTTTGGTATGTTTACCTCCTAAATAGTCCAAACACAGTCCTCAACTCAAAAATTGTGATCTCGGCATTTCCCTCTAGCCCCCCTTATTGAACGTTCATTGACTGGGCTAAAGTCACACTCATCAAAGGAAGACCTGGACTATTATTAATGATCTAAAGTAGTCAAACTTGACTATTCTATAAACTAGATTCCTAAATGACTAATATTTACTACTATACACTATCAGAGCAAAATGAACAGACAATAATTGGTTCTCCAATAATGAGTGATTTATAGTATTCTATATAACAAGTGGTTAAAATGGTGTTTGCCACACGCCTCGATTACATCTTCACAAATTTAAAATTTTCAGACTTTAAGGGAAATAACTTCACAACCGTAGAAATATAGTATGTAACACATATGTGGCAAGCCTCATTGCAAAACTCGTATGAAGCCCTTGCCACACTTGTATTACAATGTACTATTTTGTATCGCCATTCGAAATTGGAAAACAATATAATTTTGCAAACATGGACTAAATTCTATTGCTGTTTCCATACAAACCAATAAGTTTTATTTCACACTGTGAAATAAAATTTATTTATTTAACTCGTTTTTCTTTATTTTACACTTATCAATAATGACATTGTTTTGATTCATTGAAACTGTCAAATCAATGTCATTTTAGGATATGGCGTTACAAAATAGTATTTTATATAACAAGTGGCTAAAATGGTGTTTTTTTTTACAAGAGGAGCGTTTATAGTACGAGCTGAAGGAGAGTGCTAAAACCACACGAGTAAAAAAACACATTTTAGTCTCAAGTTATATACAAAATTTTTTGTATCGCCATTCGAAATTACAAAACAATATAATTTTGTAAAAATAGACTAAATTCTATTGCTGTTTCCATAGAAACCAATAAGTTTAATTTCACACTGTGAAATAAAATTTCTTTATTTCACTCTTTTTTCTTTATTTTCCACTTGTCAATAATGACATTGTTTTGATTCATTGAAACTGACAAATAAATGTCATTTTAGGATATGGCGTTACAAAATAGTATTTTATATAACAAGTGGCTAAAATGGTATTTTTACAAATGGGGCGTTTATAGTAGGAGCCGAAAGCCGAAGGCGAGTGCTATAAACCACACGGGTAAAAAAAAAAACACATTTTAGTCTCGAGTTATATACAAATTTTTTTGTATCGCCATTCGAAATTAGAAAACAATACAATACAATTTTGCAAAAATAGACTAAATTCTGTTGCTATTTCCATAGAAAC
Source organism: Rutpela maculata (assembly GCA_936432065.2). NCBI lineage: Eukaryota > Metazoa > Arthropoda > Insecta > Coleoptera > Cerambycidae > Rutpela > Rutpela maculata. Next base: position 138,197,000 of record OW386289.2, read on the forward strand.
CAATAAGTTTTATTATATACTGTGAAATAAAACTTCTTTATTTCACTCTTTTTTCTTTATTTTACACTTGTCAATAATGAAATTGTTTTGATTCATCGAAACTGTCAAATAAATGTCATTTTAGGATATGGCGTCTAGAATATGGCGTTACAAAAGTATTTACATAACGTATATTAGCGTGACCAGATTAAGGTACCAATATACAGAAAGTAGGCAATTTCATAATAAATAAAAAGTATATAAGTTGTGATCTGCTAGCATGGCCAGATTTAGATCAATGGCGTATGAAAGAAACGAATGGTTTATTTGAAAGTTATCTGCTAAATATCCAAAATAATATGGTTCATGTCTCAGAGACGTAAAGAAGTATGGAGAAAACTAAAGCGTTTGCAAGTCTGATTTTTGGAAGTTTCATGATTTCACAATCAACTATCCTTAACGTACCTGGATGGTTTTTATTTACTCGGTCTACAACCACTGTGTTATAATTTACATTTAAGCCGTACTCAGAATTTATTGTTTGAAAATTTTCCAGCAGGAATATGAGCTCATTCTCATTTGCTGCAACTAAGGTGGCAACATCTGCAAAACTTAAGTGAGAAATATTAGTTCTGGCTATATCTACTCCATCCTGCCAGTCCTCCAGCATCAAGTATTCGTTAAAGATGTTGAAGAGGATTGGATTTAAAAATATAGAATGTGATAATTCCTGTTTTTTAAACAATTGTTTTTCTTGCAGAACTCTGATGATGTTCGCCCTACTGCTGCTACTTCTGAGAAGCGGTTATTAAAGTAATTTACAATGTGTTTTTTTTTCACTGCGATTTTTATCTACGTATTTACTTTTTTACACACATTCACATGCTTTTGTAATCTTATTTTTATTAATTAAGGTAGTACTGTCGGTCTTAGAATTAATGTTCAGAAATTAATAAAATTCGGCATATTAGTAGATTATGGTAAGATAATGATCCAATGAATTGTTTGAAGAGCTACAGAGAACCAGTAAAAAAATATTGACATTTGAAATTTGATGCTTTTAACATTGATAAATCACAGGTTTTATCATATTTTAAAAAAGTATCGTTTAGATTTCAATTAAAAAGGAGAAAACAAGAGAAAATAATATACAAAACATTTTAGACACTTAAAAGTACAGCTTTAAAGCATGTGATAGTAGTAATTGAAGACCTAAGTGGATAAAGGTGTTATGTCACACTTTTAAAGTTTTGAGTAAATTAAACAAAACGGTTTTGAGTTGGAACTTATTTATTTTGTCTTCGATTCAAATGAATAATACCTCATAAAATAGATAAATTTGGGTTATGTTCTTTTGTTTTCACTAATATTAAAGAACAATATCAAGCTGTTATGAAACTAGATTTTTCTGTCCAAAACTGTGTACATCCACTAAAATTACTGGTTGTATGTATGACATGGCGCCTTTATAAGTAAAAAGTTTCTATAAAATATTACAAATTTAGAATTCACCGTTTATTGGGTGTTAAATCTATATCAGGGTGTGTTCAAAAACTGCATAAAGTAATTTTTTTTTAAAAATGCGACATAACACTTAGGTCTTCAATTATTAGCGAATAAACATTGATCCTTAAGTAAAAATCACTAAATTATGTTATTCCTCGCCCGTAGTTCTGAAGGTAAATATTAAACATTTATTAATTAGCATAGGATTGTTTAGTAGTCATTGGATATTGTAGTCTGCGCCTGTAATGGACAACGCAAAACTATGCAAGAATATTTTCTGTGCTAATAATAAATCTAGGTAACTGAAAGTTGTTCCATAACCATATTGTAATTTACTGTATTTATTCTCCAACTAAATTAAAACGAGCAAAAATATTTTTAGATAATACCCCGGTTTTGTGTCTTCTGAAAAATGTTAGTTGTTTGTAAACTTCCCAGTGTGTAAATATTTTGGTAGTAACGTTGCCAAAGGGTAGTATACTGCGGTATAAAATGAAGGGTGAGAAATCAGGTGCACTAAGGCAGATAATAAGAGGTCGCTTGAGTGAATTTTGAGCTCCCAATGTTTACATACACCGCCATTCAACCACAAGCAAACATGGCAACATCAACAAACGTCTACAGACCGCAGAAATTATTCGAGCATTCTTATCAAAATAAGCGAAAATTACTACCAAATCAAGTGGCCCTTGTAAAGAAATATTAGAAAAGTTGAAAAATTACTAATATTTGGTATTCTGATAGATTGTTGAAATTTTACAAATGTTTATTTAATTTATGGGAAACAATATAAAACTTAATAGTGGAGTGAAATTAAAATTTGTAGGGAATTGTTTTACAGTAGCAATTTTTTTGCTGAAATTTGTCGGAAAATTACAAGGAGTGTGACAAAAAGTTTTGGAATAAATCTTTGTCAGCAAGTCACCTGTTTAAACAAAAGAATGTTGAAAATTTTGTATTTTCCCAGTTTTTCTTAAATATCTTTGTAGTACAGTCGAATTGTAATTTGACATGGCGAAAATACATAACCATGATTGTTTTAAGTTGGATTTCCGCAACAAGCCCTTATAGTTTGCCAACTGATGTCATACCGGAAAAAGGGGGGTGGGGGGTCGTAAGGTTGAAAAGTCGATTTTTCGCGTTTAAATAGAAGGCTAATAATCTGAGAGGAAAGTTCAAATGGGAAAGTCATAAAATGAGCCCTCGAACGTTAAGATAGTTAGAATCTCAAACAATAATTCTGAATTTTCTGCATGTGTTCAGAAGAAATTGCTGTGAGACAGGGCCCATAAACAGTATATCGCATAAACAAACAACTTATGAATCGTTTTCATCTAATAATGTCTATACATTACTAGATGCGAAAGTTTACTTTTAGGTATGAGGTGATTTTTGAATGGTCGAGGCGAAGCCGAGACCTTTCAAAAAACACCGAACACCTAAAAGGACGTAAAGCGATGAGGCACAAGCAATATTGGCTGCTTCTTGTATCCTATTTTCATCACCACCAAACATAATTATTTATTTTAATTTGAAACCATCAGAAATTAAAATTTTTAACATAAACCTCCATGACAGATAGTACATGTTTCGTTGGCATGGAAATTTTCACAGAGAGCCTCCTAAACTATAAAATTTATTTTAACGTCAAATAATTGGTTTTAAATTATTAAATCCCATAATACCTTCGGTAGTAGAAAAAATATAATACATTACATGATGCGAAAGCTCTTTTAGGTGTTCGGTGTTTTTTGAAAGGTTTCGGCTTCGCCTCGACCATTCAAAAATCACCTCATATCTAAAAGTAAAATTTCGCATTTAGTAATGTAAATAACTATTTTATTATAGTATAATGATAAACTTGCATGTATTAATCAACAGTGTCTTTTAAAAAGTTTAATTGATATACGAACGTTACATCAAACAATTTTTGAAACAATATATTTTCATTTGAAAAAGGCCTGTAGACTATTTTATTTAGGACATAAATTTTGTATAGAAGTTCATACCAAAGCTTCCATTGGATCAGTTTGACATGATTACAATTCGGTTGAGTTAAAGATAATTCAGCAAACGTATAATATAGCGATATTTGAACAACTGAATAATTTGGCGTGCTGAGAATCAACACGTGCTGTACTTATCCACGTGGAATTGTAAAAATAGACAGAGGAAACGAAATCTGCCATCGGCGATGCAAGTAGTTTACAATAATTACAAGCAGAATTTGATATAAATTCCAAATGTAAATAAATATAAATTAAACATCCTGCCGGAGTTTTACGCTTTAACGAACAACATAAAAATATGTGGATGCCAAATAAAATGAGGCAGTTTGGAATATATGAGGGCTGCTTCGAATTTTTATTTTGGGAGAAAGGTTCTCACAACTAGTTGTGTGAGGACATGATAGATTCGAATTTTTATACAGCTATTATTCTAAATTCGACATAGAAAAAATTTCACAATATTGAAGTTACCATTTTAGGATACATATTTTGATATATCACATTTAAAAAATGAGTTAAAAAATCTTTTGCCATTGACAATGATGAATTCAAAAGTTTTTAACCGACGCGATGTCTTAATTGACTTGAAAAACGAGGTTTTCGGTTTGGTTGACTGTTTGTTCATATATTCTCTTGTCTGTAAGTAGTATAAAGTTAGATATGTTAATCACTGTCTCTTTATAATAAACAATTCTATATGGCTATAGGACAATATTTAGGTACATAATGAATAGCAACAAAAAGTTCATATAAATAGCCTTACGTAGATTGCAGAGCTGGGAAGTACTCGAGTAAATTGTACTCGTAACTGTACTGAGTACCCAAAGTACTCAGTAACAAGTACTCGCGAGTACTTTTATTTGGATGGTACTCTGTACTCGAAATTTTCTAACATTACATTATTAGGTACTCGAGTACTTTTGGCGGCCACAACTGACGAGTAACGAGTACGAGTACCGACGTGCAACACAGGTAAGTCTCAGCTTGTCTTTTTCCATACAAGTGTGCAGGGCAGTCAGTGCCAGTCAGGCGAGAAGTGAGCGTTTGACGTGTGAAACATCACGGAGTGGTAAGTTGGTGCTTTGGGCTTTGTTAACTTTCGTAGTTCTTCAGACTTGTAATAATAAATGCGGATTTTTAAATAAGAACTGACAAAAAAAAATAAAAAATTTGTGATGATTCATGTATCACGTTTAGCTAGGGAGCTGGTGGCAGAAATTTTTATATGCTCTTATTATGTGACTGACGTTGAAAAGTGTACAGACGTCATAATAAAAAGCCGGAACAACCATTTCAGTCATTATGGCGTTGCTGATTTTTTAAATAACAGTTAATTAAAAATGCAGCCAAAATATGCAAATCCATTTGCCGGCCTCTTTTAGATTATGAACATACTTTATACCTGAACTGCCGTAAATTAATCATAAAAAACATCCAAGTTGCTGAAACCTCCGCTTTGAGACTAATTACGATGTGCCATCCGAGGAATCCACTCCACAAGCCTTCTAATCTTTATACCAAGCTGAAAGTCAATCCTATCCAGGAGAGACTAAATATGCTTTCCTAGAGATTCGCACGAAGTCTTCAAAATTTATAGATTATAAATCCTCTCCTGAGATCACGAACAGTTCAGAGGCCAAGGTGTCGTTTTCCCGAGATAACTATTCAAGAAATTTTGATTTTCTTACAAGTAGCTAATTAAACACTTTCTTTTTGATATTCTCCTATTTGTATTTTTGCTTTCAATCATCATATACTTTACACTTTAAATTGTAATATGAAATATTCCTTTTTTTTTTCTATTGTATTATGAAATGTTCTTTTTTTTACACTGAAATTGATCTTACTTTTAACTATATTTAATTTTTGCAATAAATATTAAATGATGTAATGGACAGGCTGAAGGATCTTGGTCGATGGCCTTTTGGTTATATTTGTATCGTTTACTTGTATGACCAATAAAGATATTTTATTATTATTACTGATAATTATGTAAGTGGTATTCTAATTTTTTGATTATTACCTATTTCAATTTGGTATCTTTCGAAGTACTCGTACTCGTTACTCATTTTTAGAAGAGTACTCTCCAAATTTTGCAAAAGTACTCATTTTTTAGAGTACTTAAAAAACAAGTACTTGTACTCAAGTTTTCACGAGTATTTTTTAAAGGTACTCGTTGTGAAGTACTCGTGAGTACTTTAGTGCGGTACTCTGCCCAGCTCTGGTAGATTGGAATAATACATGAAACGCGCGCAAAAGTGCCCATAGTGATAGTATTCTCATATACAACGTGCCCTAATTCTAATGCTTCTACCCCTCCATATCTCAGTCATTAGTCATCCGATTTCAACCAAATTTGGACTGGTATTAAAGACCTTTATTATGTATTTTTTGAGTCACAAAATTTCTTTCGGTCATTGGCGTGCACTTTTATTAAGAAAGATTTTTTTAAGTTCGGTTTTTCTAGAAATCATATTAGGTATTTTTTTATTGAAAAACAAATGCAATATTATTGATCAGCATGCTCTAGAACCCCCATATTCAAAATTTAACAATATTTTGATTTATGGTTTTCGAATTACGCATTACGCCTCCTTTAAAATTGCATTGTTTTAAACATTAAATAACCAATAACATAAACGAATTGTTTTTCAAAAAAAGTGATTCCTCATTTTCTATTTAAATTCACTTTTTCTATCGCCCAGTGTTATTGATACTTTCAAAATTTAAATTAAACTACTCGAGCATTAAGAATTACTGAATTTGAAACTATCAATGATAGACCAGACTTGTAAAAATAAAAAAAATAACAGCCACAAATAAGTTATAGGTTTACGCATGGGGGTTGGAGGGATTTCTTAATTTATCCCCAAAATTCATGAATCCAGACTCCCATTAATTTTGGCTGGTAGGAGTAGGAGGCGCTACGCTCGCCCAATTTTAAAAAAAAGTCAGGTAAAAAAAATGATAAGTTTATAAATGGCAATCAGGAACTTGGTAACTATAAACTTACTGAGTGTGAAAATATATTGGTCTTCTCTGAAAAGTGGTACGGCAGCCTTGCCATTCAGTATAAAAAACGATTAAGCGAAGGAAACCACGATTTCTGTACGTTTTTGGGGCCACTGAATCCGAATTCGGGATCTGCTTGACCCCATCAGTTTAGGGTGATGGTCAATCCAAGGTCAAATCGGGAAGAAACCTTTTAAGCGCAGAAAACCACCATTTTTATACGTTTCTGGGGTAACTAAATCCCAACTCCTGGTATGTTTTTTCATCAGGTCAGGGTCAAGGTCATTCCAAGGTCAAATTTGGAAAAACATTGAAGCTAGAAAACCACGACTCTTATACGTTTTTGGGGTTGCTAAATCCGAATCCGAGGTCTGTTCAACCCCATCAGGTCAAGGTCAAGGTCATTCCAAGGTTAACTTTTGTTTATCAAATGGAAAAGCGTTTTTGATCACGGATTCTGAAAGAGCGGGATATTTTACATTCGCATATGGTTTGACCTATGATCCAAGTGACGTTTGGCCATCAGAAGGTCGAATCACTTTCTCAAATTAATTTATGTAAGATCAAAGATGATTCGTATTGAGAAATCTCAGTTACAAAACTTTATCGAGCATGGTTTAGCCTCGTGATATTTCTCCGAGGGGGATTGGAGAACCAAGACAGCAGACACCTATATCTACACGCAACCAACGAATGGCGTTTTCCAATCCTCTGGGAAAAAACGAAACGTCTATGTTATATACTGACTGCCCAAACATCTCGGTGATAAGGACTGATGAAGATACTGGGGCATCACTGATGAGGCCAACATCAGTATCCGAGCGATACGTTTAATTTCTGTGGGAATCCTCTGATCCTGTTATTAAAATTAAAAATCCTGCTTCTCAGAGGATGCTGAACATGGTGACACCTGCCTTAATCGAGGATGTGTAGAATGATCCATTTTCCGATCCTTCGAGGTAATGAAGCCAGTAAAGGCGTACTGCCCTGCAGTGGGGCATTAGGGTGTGAGGATCAAGCCATAGTGTGTCCGACGATGAGTTGACTTTGTCCTAGTCAAAGTCGGAAAACCCTCATACTTATACCTGTCGTATTTACTCCTAACATTTTGTTAATCTTATCTTTGTATGAGAAAACAGTATGTTGAATACTATAGTTTTAAGTTGGTCGAGATGTTAGTCGCTTCTGGTGTACCACGGGGCTCTGTGGCAACTGTTATTTATTATCATTAATAACGATATTGTTGGTAGATATGCCATGCTTGCTATGCTGATGATCTAACACCCTACTGGGTTATAGTGTAATGTTATCTCTTATCATAGGAAAAAAAAATTGATTTCGTTTATCATCTGAAAGAAGTTATTATTGAATGTACTAAGGAGATCTAGGAGTGACATATGATCATTACCATTGGCAGATGGGGTAGGAAAACATCAGCAATGGCCCAGACCTGTTTTGTTACAATGCCAAACAAAGGTTTTTTCTCAATACACTAACACCAGTCCTATTAATTAACGCATAGGGTCGAAGCGGCCCCAAAGCGACCGGCTCTTTGGAAATTCTCCCGTCCTCCCAGTCGGCACATCCGCCCCTGATCATTACTTATCATTTTCAAGACATGACAGCGACCTAGGATCATATTAAAGGTTTTTTTATAAGCTATAAAAAGTTTCTTGCAATTTTGTTGTATCTATTGTGATGTGTTGCAACACAGAATTCAATTTAGTTCGGATGTTTTCCCAGAGATGGCGCACGTTGTCTGAATGTAGAGATTTGCACCTACTCGAGAAAGAACCTACCAGAAGTTCTAGAGTGATGACATCCGGAATTATCTAGAGTATGGTGGCGTCATCACAGAAAAATCGAGATCTGTCATTTTTAGGTATAAAAGACCGCATTTTCGGCGAGTAGTTAAGAAGTTTTGAATTGACAAGTGACAAGTGAGGTTAAGACTCCAAAGTGAAAATAAACTGATAAACATTGTTATTTTTAGTCAGTAAAGTTCATTTAAGTTAATAATAGTATTGTGTGAAGTATCTAGTAAAATTATTTAATAAAGTGTGTTAGTGGTTATCTCTTGTTATAATTTTTGGAGCCCACGGAATTTGCAAGGGTGGTTTCACTCTATTATAGTTTCAGAATTATATAAAAAATATCAGTGGCGCAGCCAGAAAATTCATCTGAGGGGGGGGGCAATACAACCGGCCTCCCCAGAGGATGAGTAGTAGATTCCTCTACTAGATGATAATATTGGCATTAATTACAAAATATTTATTTCAAGGGATAATTTGGGTACTGATTTGTACTGATAGAGATTATGCTTCTTTATTTTTTTGGCTCATGGAAGACGGCTTGGGGGGGGGGGGCGGGCCCCATGGCTCCCCCTGGCTGCGCCCATGAAAAATATTATTAAAAAAAGTTTGTAATCTAAAAAAATTATAAAAAATAACTAAATAAATAAAACGTGGCAATTCTTGAAATGTTTTAGTGTTTTGAACTTCCCATAAAATAAAACTGCAATAGTCCTCCACTATTAGCTTTAATCCCAAAATATGCCAACTTGATTGACAACCACGTCGAATATGGCGTCTATAAGATAATTAACATTAGGGTCACAATAATAATTCTAGTTCTCTTGTATTACAATTCGGATGTTTTGAAATTTTGGCATTAGTAATAGACATTACGGGTTTCCTCTACTGATAACACTAGAGTTCCCGAAAACAATAAAATAATTTTTATTTTCTTTTGCCAAGAACGATAGTAAACAGTGCAGTAACCAGTGTTTATGCAAAACAAAGCTGAATTATTTCCATTGCGGATTCGCCTCTACATCCTCCTTGCAACACTATCTTCACATTTAATTTAAACGGGCAGTTTTCAGGCAATAAAAATGCACGCCTTCTGGCCTCATGAAAAACCGTCTTTTTATTTATTACCTTCTCTACTCCATTCTGAAATTTTCAGTAAGCGGTACTGCGGCTTTCAGCAACCTCAATAAATATTCCCATGCTAACGTCCAAATTGCTTCGTATAAATGAGGGCACAAATTTTACGGAAAGATAAGTTTTTCTTTCTACCGAGAAATTTGTTACAATCCGCGAAACATTTATACACATTAACATCGTCGGTTATTTATTTCGTCTGGCCCCTTTTAACTTTAGGATTTTGTTTATTGCCGTATTTACTCTTTTAGATTAAAGCGCAAATTTTGCAGATGGTGGCTAAACGAGGATGGATAGCAGTCTTTAAGCTGAATGCAAAATTCAGTTTACTTGTAAACTAAAATTCGTGAGTAGATTTGTTTTAGTTCTGGCACTAATTAAAATGCATTATTTCCGTTTTGCTTTATTTGGACTGACTTTCCTCTCATTTCAATAAAAAATGAATAAATAGACACCTATCAACAATAACGTAACATAACGTCAACAATTTGAATTTTGAAATCACATATCTACTGAGGAGGTTATGCACTTATAAACTTTAAAATGCATTAAACTTAACTGAAAAACTACCTAATTTATTTAAAAAACAGTAATTATATGGAGTTACAGGGATGTGTCCGAAATTAATATCTGATTATCTGACTAACAAAACTCAAATAGTGAAAGTAGGAGGTGTATGCGGATGGGGCATGGCGTTCCACAGGGCACAGTTCTTGGTCCAATAATTCTTCCATTATATATAAATAACTTATTGAATTGTCAAATAGGAGGAGACATTGCTCCATTTGCAGACTATACTGTTCTAATGGTGTACTCTCATAAATTTGGGTCATACCATATTTGGATACATATTGAAAAAACACAGGACGCGTGTGTAGCAGCTCACTTGCCTCAATAAAAAATAAAATGCTTTATTCACTAAAGCCGAAAGATCTCCACAGCAGATAAGTCATTTAGAATATATTGCTCAATTTTCATTCGAAATTCGGCATATTAAAGGAAAAGATAATGTCATAACAGACACTTTATCACTTGTATATGACACATCTTCCTTAGAACAATGTATTTTACGAATTCAAACAGAAAAGTCTCCTTTTATTAATGTTAATTTTGAGTTAAAGTTATTAAGCAAAGCTCAAGAGAAAGATTCTGACTTTAAATATTTATTATCAAATCAATCATCAATTTCTAAAACCATTTTCAGTTTAAAAAGAATGAAAACTCCAAATTTGGATGAATTTATTTGATGCGATGTTTCTCGTCCAAAACTACGACTTCATGTTCCGATTATTTACAGAAGGACGATATTTGATATATTTCATGGTTTATCTCATCCTGGAATAAAAACCACTAGAACATTAGTTACTAATAATTACTTATTTCCCAAAATGAATACAGACTGCAGCTTGTAGGCTAAAACGTGCGTTAACTGTCAGACTGTTAAAGTCAAACGCCACACGAAAAGTCCAGCAGGTAGTTTTGAAGTACCTAAAGGCAGGTTCGATCACATTCATATAGATTTAGTAGGACCATTAGGCAGGTTCGATCACATTCATATAGATTTAGTAGGACCATTACCTCCTTCCAAGGGTTACTCTTACATTCTAACAGTGATCGAACGATTTACCAGATGGCCAGAAGCATATCTCTTTATGATATCACGGCAAAGGTCGTTCACGCACATTATTTAAAAATTTTGTTTGTCGATTTGGTGTTGGCGTACCTTTATATATCACAACTGATCAGGGCGCCCAATTTGAATCAAAATTATTTAACGAATTTGCAAAATTTTTGGGTTGCCATAGAATACGTATCACTTATCATCCTCAAAGGACTGGCATGGTGGAACGATTCCATCGAACTTTTAAAACTGCTTTAATGGCTGGAGGTAACACGTCACATTGGGTAGATGAACTCCTTATTACATTATTAGCTTTTAGAACTTTTCCCAAAGAAGATTTGCAATGCCCTTCAGCCAAACTAATATTTGGTTAAACTCTCTGACTATCATATGGGAATATCATCCTTATTTTATTGAAAATTACGCAATTATTTTAATAACTGACTTATATTTCTCTAGTTCCCCACGTTAATCATAAATCGTTTGTCAGTTCCAACATTTCCACTTGTGATTTCATATTTGTTCGCAAAGAACGTTTTAAACCTACCTTCTCTCCTTTGTACGAGGGTCCATTTAAAGTTTTAAGGCCTTTTTGTTAGTTGACAAATGTGACATTCCACTAACTCTTATTAAAAAAGTACGTTTTGCCATCGATTATTTGGTTGATTGATTGTTCTTTTTATTAACGGGAGGAGTGTGTGTAGCAGCTTATTTGCTTCAATAAAAGATTCAGTAACTATAGATATAAATAGTAAATATTTTTTTTTATATATATTAAATGAATTATATTTTATTTTGTAATGTTACATTTTAATTTGAATATACATATTTTAAATTGAAATATTTATTTATTATAGTTAATTACTATTGCGTGTTTTTCATTTTGCTCTAGAACGCAGTAGAAACCCATAATAAATTAAAAGAAAATCAAATTCTTAATATGGCGTACTGACTTATCTACGCCATTTCATTAGTCAACCATCACTTTGAGCACCGTGATGCATTCTTCAATTTCATGAATTAGGCAATTTTGCATTCCGCATATTGACATCCGGTTGGCCGGTTTAGGTTTTTGAAGAACAAGTCATGAAGTACGGTAAGCAAACACAGAAGCATCTCATGTGAAGTGAGCTTACAATATCAAACAACAGAATGTCAAATAAAAAAGAACAGAACATAATCTCTTTTGAGTTTTTCGTCTGTCATTATTTATTTATATTCGATATACATACATGTCTTTCTTGTTTACTTTCTGAATATGGGCTTTAGTAGGTTGATTGAGCCTTGTGATATATTAGTATTTTTGTTTTGTTTTTTTATAGCACCTAATAGAACCAGTTTTAGGTAGCCAATACATTCCTCCCAAAAAGAAAAAATGTGTCGTACCCAGAATGGAACATAACCACAGACATAACTTTCCAAATTCAGTTCTGACGCTGATGCTGATTAGTACGTTGCCAAGTCATCTACATATTTATCCATTTGTATTGGCTTATAATTATTTAGTCATAATAGCCGTTCTATTTATCTTCTTATGAGGTAACCCCAAACTTTTTTGCGATAAAACCTTTGCCAATAGGTATTAATTCATTGGATATCGCTATATCCACATGAAATATTCTTTCAAACATCATTTCTTTTTCTACTTCATCATATCATATCTTCTGTATCTTTCCTTTTTTTCAATGCACAGTATTGACATAGAGCGACTCGCCGATTGGAACGTAGGTTATGTACTATATTATTGATAACATTCTGAATTTTTGGTATGTTTAATTGTGTTGGTTATTATAATCTCGTTTTTACTATTATCCGAGGAACATTTCAAACATTCACCGATTATAGTAAATTTTCTAATTTAACATAAGAAATTGGAAAAGTTCTTTTACGTTCTCATTTGAAGTTCTCATTTCTCAAGTTGAACTCACGACGTTTTACAATGAACAATACTTATAGCGTTTTTCAGTGACTGCACTCTACGAAACTGATTTCAACTTTTATATTCCACTGAGAAAGTAAAATGAACTTAGGAAGTTTCTTATGTTCCACTGGCATACTATTTTCGTGCAGTGTGCACTGAGTGCAGATTTTTGACACGAGCTCTGGTAGCTCGTGCAATCGTGGAGTGCAATGTGGCTCGTAAGGGTGTTGATAAGATTCTACAAACACATAAATCAGAGATGGGTCGAGGAAACTTTCCATATTTGATAAAAGTTTGTAAGTCATGTAAATAATGTAATTGTATGCACTTATTTCGTATCAAAATGAAGCTTGCATCATCACGAATCAGATTTCAGCATAAAATAGACTATTAATGTACCCAATGGAAAGTTAGAAGGAAAACTTCCTGGAAACTTTCGGAGTTTTCAAAACGGAAAGTTTCCAAGAAGTTTTCCACCTTCTAACTTTCCTTTGGGTATATTGATTAAGGGTGTATAGAAGGCCTTCCTTTAAAATCCAATTTTCTTGTTCCCTTTTTGTTTTTCAAATTTTGCTGTCGAAATACGGTTCCCTCACCAAATTTACACAAAAAGGTCCTGTTTGTTAAGCACCGTAGAATTAACCGTTTTTTATTTAATAAAAACTGGTTTAAAAAAGTTGTTGCAGGGTCATTTTGTGGTCCGATTTCAATTAATAATGTCATTGTTTCCATTTTTTAAGATTTTTCAGAATGAAGACACTTTCTTGTGCACTTGAACTGTCTATTGTCAAATTATAATATTTGAGTTTGAATTAAAACCAGAATTTAGATTATTAATTGCAATCTGGCCACAAAATGACCTTGCAACAATTATTTTAAACCAGCTTTTATAAAAAACGGTTGGTCGAACTATGTCTAACAAAGATAATGTTCTTTGTATAAATTTGGCCATTACAAAGGGTTTCTGAGATATTAAATAACAACTTACTCTAGTTCTCAACCTTCGATGGGCCCTAGCTCACTTAGGAATCGGCACCAGAAGTTTGTAACCGCTATTTTGGGACACCTTGTATATTTGATCACAAGCACATTACCTACAACTTGCTTGTTTTCGAGTTTAAATATACCTATATGTTTTAAATTTTCGATGGAAAACAAGAATATACTGGAATTTGTTTAAACAGTTTTAAAACAAATGTTTTAAAGCAATTTTTGTGCAAATTTTAGGTATATAATTGTTATTATTATTATATAGAGCTTTTATAAATTTGTCATTTGCGTGTATGTGTGCCTGCCGGAAAATATATGACAGCCTGGACCATGCTTTAGGAAACATTATTCTATTTTCTTTGTATATATTTTACTCTTGTTCCTATATAAGACAGTATACAGATATTATTAATTTATTATATACTGGAATAAATAAATTTTCAAATGTAATTTTGTTCCCTCTTATTTCGTAATAATACGTTGCATGTTATCTTGTCCAATTTAAATAAAAAATCTTAAAATTAATATTTTATCGATTGTTGTGGTACATTTTCTGGTTTTTTTAAAGCGCAGACAAAGGATTGATTTTGCAACCATATTCCATGTTGCTTTATCAGATTAAGCGTGGAGAGAGAATTAGCGATAACAAATGAAGAAACAAGCTTTTATGGCAGTAAATAATTGGGGTTCCTCGAGTTTGTTTGACGGAGGGGACAGCCAAGATTCGTTATATTAAGATAAATGATACAAATAGATCGTATTATTTTGGCAAAGCCATGTCATTGTCCCTAAATCACGCTGTTAGAGACTTCTGGTGACATAAAAATTTACTGTGTTTTCTGCGAAGCTCGGTTTATTGTCAGAAGCAAAGGAGAACAAAAATTAATATTATATAAAAACCTTGCTACTCGGAGGGTGTGCTCAAGAATAAATAACACCTGATAGTAAAATTTAAACATTGCCACAGCAAGACTAGTTGAATTTAAAAATAAAAATGCTACTAATACAAATTATTATTATTGCTGTATATATATATATATATATATATATATATATATTATGTGGAGTCATATTACAGGCAGGGGCGGACTAAAGGGGGGGCTTTAGGGGCTTAAGCCCAGGGCCTCGGATACTCAAGGGGCCCCGAACGCTCAAAATGAACTTAAAAATCAAATACGATATGATTATGAGTATGCTCTGTATTGGTGATCTTATTGACGGTATAAATAATAAATATAAAAGTATATAACATTTTTTGCTCGTCTGCTTCCGCATCGCAATCCACAGTTTTTGCGCCACTGT
This sequence comes from Rutpela maculata, assembly GCA_936432065.2. Taxonomy (NCBI): domain Eukaryota; kingdom Metazoa; phylum Arthropoda; class Insecta; order Coleoptera; family Cerambycidae; genus Rutpela; species Rutpela maculata. The sequence continues at coordinate 138,212,285 of OW386289.2, forward strand.
ATGCATCTGGATTTGATCAGTCGCAACCAAGGCTACTCGCTATTATTATTATAGTTTAGTTCAGTATTTAGCCAAAACAAAGTGAAACGTGTCTTGGTGGTGCGTGATCTGACCTGATCTCAAAAAAATGTTATCTGTAGTAATTATCGAAAATTCAGCATGAAAACGTGTTGCTTTGAAACCGCTTGAGTTCATTTTTATGAGATTTGACAAAAAGAGATGCAGTCGAGTGTACTTTTTCAGTCAAATCTCATCAAATTGAACAAATGCGGTTTCTTAAAAGCAACATGCTTTGAATGTTGAATTTTCAGATTATGTTTAATCATTGAGTTAGAAGGACGGGAGAATCAGTCACGTGATCAAAAACGGCATCACTTGGCCGCCATGTTACTACTTTTCCATCAAATAGTGACAGTTTGTTTTCCGTGCGATTTATTGTGATTTTTATTAATAGTTTTTTAAATTTTGGACAATAAACATTTAAAGGACTATGGTGTCGTGTGCCAAAAGAAGTTGCTATTCTAGAGATGGTGTTGACAAGAAAAAATTAATGGGAATAACATTTCATAGGTAGTGTAAACAACAAACAGAGCCGCATTAGAAAAAAACAGCTAATTAAATATAATAAAATTTTATTATTTAAATATATATTAATTTGTTTATTTTGTGTTTTATTTGAATATGTTTGATCTAATTCTTTTTGCTAAAAATCTTGCATTTATTGAATTCAACATTTTTTTTGCGTTATTCAGATAGGCCGTCTCGTCGGGGTACAAAGTTCTTATAATTTTAAATAGTCCGGGTCTGGCAAAACACCACCTTGTTCCAACATTTAGCCACGCCTACCGGTGCCGTTTCTGTCTAGGAAATTTGTACAGCATGGCATCTCCTTATATTCTAACTCGATGTTTTTAATGCACGAAATATATATTTATTAAATAAGAAATATTTTTTATCGATATTGACGTTTTGACGTTTTTGCTGTCAAGACTTGTGCAATTTTCGCTGCCTGTCATTGTATGTAAAATATTCACTTGGAATGAAATTTTCTCTGTAAGTTTGTTCTTATTGGTCCAAATTTTCAAAATTTCGCTACTTCATTGGTTCTTATAATGTGAGGGAAATAGTCTTATGAGATGGGAAGGGCCCCAAAGCATTAATAGCCCAGGGCCCCGCACCCGGTTAGTCCGCCCCTGATTACAGGGAGTAGATGCTGCCCCTTTTTAACGGGTGGCACCCAAAAAATGTATACAAGAATTAGAGCTTGGAGATAATTAAATTACGAGAAAAAAAATTCTATGCAATTTTACTTCCACGTCCAGTGGAAGTATAGTAACGACAAAAAAAATTTAAAAAATTTTTATTGTCCAAATAGGCTTAAAATGTCATGAAACGTCGAGATTTTAAGTTTGAGCGAAAAAAAATTTCTGTCTGTCTGTCGGTCTGTCTGTCGGTCTGTCGGTCTGTCTGTAACTTTTTTTTGTGCGCACGTTTACTCTGGAACCGTTTAAGATATTGACTTGAAATTTGGTACACATATGTACTTTAACGAGATCTAGAACTAGATTATATTTTCATATTGTTCCGTCGAAGGGTTGGGGGGTAAATTGGGGTAAATTTGGGGTAAATAGGTCAATCAAGCAGGTAAGAGTCCATAAAATTGGTATTTAGTATATACAAGAGAAGCTAAGATCTCAAAAAATTTTTGGCATTAGCCACCCCCATTACCACCCCACTTATTAAAGGGGATGAAAAAAAATTGTGATTTAGTGTATGTACAGGAACCAGAAACCTCAAAATATTTTTTTACTTCATCCACCCCCCCACCATCACCCCTCTATCACCACCCCCCACCCCACTACCGATGTGGGGTATCGTTTTATCGGTTTTTGGGGTAGAGGATTTCAAATATTATATTATTAAAGTTCCATAAACAATTATTTTCACATACAAAGTTTTTTCGTTCTGAGTGACTTGGATAGAGAATCTGGATGTGGAAGTAGTGATTCCTTGGGCAGCGGTTTTTCATAAAAATTGATGATCTTTAAGTCAACAATTTGAAAATTGTGATTTTGGGTTGAGAAAACATGCATCTCAAAGCGGATTTCATTGAATAAATCGAAAAATATCACATTTAGCTAAACAATGCTGGATCAATAAGAGAGCTTATAATCTGAGGATATATTTTTTAAATTTCTGTAGAACTAACATAGTTTCGGATCTACGAAAGTTTAAAGATGGCGTCCGAAGATCTATAAGACAAAATATTAAGTTATAAAGTGTTAATTATCTAGAAACTATGACCATGTTTACGCGAAGATGTTAATAGGTCTAACGTCGATGTTAGTTGTAATTTTTAAGAGCATTTATGGGCGTTAAGATTCATTCACCAGATGTCAGTCCGTTACTAAGGTTATTTGTTGAATTTCTGATTTGATATTAAACTGTATACACTCGTAGGATGGTCCAAAAATGACTTAATTTTTTACTTCCACGTCCAGTGGAAGTATAGTAACGACAAAAAAATTTTTAAAAATTTTTATTGTCCAAATAGGCTTAAAATGTCATGAAACGTCGAGATTTTAAGTTTGAGCGAAAAAAAATTTCTGTCTGTCTGTCTGTAACTTTTTTTTGTGCGCACGTTTACTCTGGAACCGTTTAAGATATTTACCTGAAATTTGGTACACATATGTACTTTAACGAGATCTAGAACTAGATTATATTTTCATCTTGTTCCGTCGAAGGGTTGGGGGGTAAATTGGGGTAAATTTGGGGTAAATAGGTCAATCAAGCAGGTAAGAGTCCATAAAATTGGTATTTAGTATATACAAGAGAAGCTAAGGTCTCAAAAAAATTTTTAATATTAGCCACCCCCATTACCACCCCCTTATTAAAGGGGATAAAAAAATTGTGATTTAGTGTATGTACAGGATCCAGAAACCTCAAAATATTTTTTTACTTCATCCACCCCCCACTATCACCCCCCTATCACCCCCCTATCACCACCCCCACCCCACTACCGATGTGGGGTATCGTTTTATGGGTTTTTGGGGTAGAAGATTTCAAATATTATATTATTAAAGTTCCATAAACAATTATTTTCACACACAAAGTTTTTTCGTTGTAAGTGACTTGGATAGAGAATCTGGATGTGGAAGTAGTGATTCCTTGGGCAGCGATTTTTTATAGAGTGTCTCGATCCCCCCAATTTGTTTCCAAATCCGAAAAAAGTAAGTACGTATTTTTTTGTTTTTCAAAATTTTTATTTTAAACGGTGCCTATGGAGACATGAAGTTTCCCATTTAAATTGCATGGGGAAAATTCAGAGATGGGCCAAGGAAACTTTCCATTGGAAAGTTCCCAGGAAATTTTCGGAAGTTTCCGGAACGGAGTTTTGATAAAAATGAAAGTTTCCTTTAAAATATTTGGATATTCCGAAAGTTTCCAAAATTCCGGGAAAGTTCGTCCGTCCAAATTTTTCACGAATATTTACAGTTGTTCTCATGAATTTGAAATTGCCGCCACGATGATCTAACATAACCTCAAACGCCAGAAATCCATAATTTGTTGATATTCTTTCGAAATTATCAAAAATTAATCGGATGTTTGATGACGTAGGGTTTCATATGGTCACCGCTCGGATTATTACTACTGGCACAGAATTTCTCTAATTTAGTGCTATTGGCTATGATCAAGGATGAGTTGACAGACCTATTATAAATTACGTTTAGTTGCTTACCCGCACTATCGCTTCTCGATGAATAATATCTAGCATTTTTATTTTTTTACAAATTATAAGATATTTAATAGTTTTAGTTTTATTTTAATAAAATTATGGAAAGCTTCCTGGAAACTTTCGGAGTAATCAAAACTCCGGGAGTTTACCCACCTCTGGGAAAAATCACTTTTTGGGATTTTCTGAATAACTATTCAGGGTTAGGGAAAACCTTGCATTAAACTTATAGGATTTGAAGAGGACTGTCCAACGAAGAATTTGACGTATGTACATATGGGTTTGTCGCCCCCAACACACCTCCACGGTGCCCCGAAATCTATCCTTAAATAAAAAAATGTAAATTCTTCAGGTAAGTTTTGAAAAACAAAAAAATACGTAATTACTTTTTTCGTATTTGGAAACAAATTGGGGGATCGAGACCTTCTATAAAAATTTAGGTCATTTCTGGATCACTCTAGTTTACAGTCAGGTGTATTCTGTGTGTTTTTAGGTTAGGTTTTCTATTGTTTCAAACCTGGCATGCGCCGTAGCGTACACTAAAGCTGGTTAAAGCGTTTACGCGCAGTCCTTAATTCAGTTTTGCTTAGTTAGATCTGTTAACTTAACACATTTAGTAAGGCTTGACAACACTAAGCCAAGTAATATTATGGGCGTTTACGCTCAAGAATTTCAATATTATGAATTCTCTCAACAGTTTTAACGTTAGCTTAACTCTCCACGTAACATGGTCTATGACACTTACACCAAAATATTAACGACCGACGAAATAAAATATTATTAAATAAGTTTTCAAAGAATATATATTTTTATCTGCTTATGTAGTATAAAAAACAAAGAATTTACGGCAAAAATAAAGTGCAATTTTTTTCTGTAATTAGCCAGTAATTAAAAAATATATGTCCATACTGTCCAAAGTTTTGTCTGTTTACAGAATTAGCCTTAAAAAAAATCATTTATAAGGTAAAAGTATTTTCGACAAAATTTAGAATTTGTTTTTTTGTAAATATGCTAATAAATACTAATTTTAAGGAAAAAATGGTGGAGGTCAAAAATAAAACTTATAAACAGCAAATGAATTTTGTTCGCTTCTTTATTTATATAGGATTAGTAGTTTTGGGGATATGGTTGTTTAAAGATTAGACCAGGGTCGATAATTTTTGAGACCAAAAAAAATTATAGTAGGATGAAACCCATTGGAAAAGGTAGAGAATATAACAAAAATGAAAAGAAAAATAATTTACGGACGATCTGAGGTCGGGAAGGGGAAGGGGGTGAGTTTTTAAGGGTAAAAAACGGTTTATCTCGATTTCCGGCAAAACTACAAGTCCTATGGAAAAAAGTTAAATGGCAAAGTTGTAGGCAATAAAAAGATCTACAACTTTCGTTTTTACACTTTTTTCACATAACCTCAAAATTTATGTGAAAAATTCAAATAACCAACTTTTTGGTTTTTTATTTTTATCTTTTGCAAAAAAATTTATTTTTTCACGAAATTTGGTGAAAACTTACCTTTTTATGTCCCAAACACACAGTAAAATCGTTGAAATCTCTACTTTCTGATGGTATAAAAAAAATATACATTACTATGGTAAATGTTCTCAGAAAATGCAAATAAACGAAAAAAACTCGAATCCGAAATTTTTTTTTGAATCATTATGTACAATTTTGAGCTATTTATTAAAATTTACACTTTAATTACTCGAAAAACGTAAGATTTCATGTTATATTGATAAACAAAAAAATTGCTAATCGAAATATACTACTATAAATAGCTCAAAATTGTACATAATGATTCAAAAAAAAATTTTCGGATTCGAGTTTTTTTCGTTTATTTGCATTTTCTGAGAACATTTACCATAGTAATGTATATTTTTTTTATACCATCAGAAAGTAGAGATTTCAACGAACAAAAAGCCCACCGACTTTTTAAAAAAAGCAGATATTTTGACGTGAGAATTTTCGATTGAAAATTAGGTTGCTTTTTCGATATTAAGTCAAAATAAGGTGAAAAAATGAATATTTTAAATAAAAAAAATTACTGTGTATTTGGGACATAAAAAGGTAAGTTTTCATCAAATTTCGTGAAAAAATAAATTTTTTTGCAAAAGATAAAAATAATAAACCAAAAACTTGGTTATTTGAATTTTTCACATAAATTTTGAGGTTATGTGAAAAAAGTGTAAAAACAAAAGTTGTAGATCTTTTTATTACCTACAACTTTGCTATTTAACTTTTTTTCATAGGACTTGTAGTTTTGCCGGAAATCGAGATAAACCGTTTTTTACCTTTAAAAACTCACCCCCTTCCCCTTCCCGACCACAGATCGCCCGTAAATTATTTTTCCTTTCATTTTTGTTATATTCTCTACCTTTTCCAATGGGTTTCATCCTACTATAATTTTTTTTCACTTTTTACCATTTTCAAAATTATCGACCCTGGTCTAGATGGCGTCCGAACGTTTAGAAGCTGAAATATTTAGTTTAAATGTTGAATATGTCAGAAGCTATGACACTTGCGTTAAAAACGCTAACAACAAAATTTAAATATAATTAATTTGCCTTTCCGATGGTTTTTTGTTTATTTCCGTAGCACAGAAATAAATAAGTTATGATCAAAACAATGTGCGTCTCACATTATTTAATAAAAATGATTTTGTTGCGTAATTATTCAGTAATTAAAAAATAATCTGAAATACTGAGCTTCATTAATATATCTGTAGATGCCTAGATGCTCAAATTATTTTTCCCGCCTAAAACACTTGCCTTAGAATAAAATTCCATGCGCCATATTGAAGCAACCATTTTGAATTTTTTTATTATGATTTCAGATTCGGCGACCCAAAATCATAAATATACTGCATTTCAAAAATAACTGTACAATACTTTGTTAAATACAAATTTTTCGATTTTGGGGTAAGAGAAACTGTAGAGATCATATAGAAACTGAAGATGATGCCTTTTACTACAAAAATTACCAATAAAAAATAACTATCATCGGACATTATTTCTAAACTAGAATGTAAGTATTAGCCTAGGAAATAGCGTGCAAATTCGACGACGAGTGGTTACCGTCTGCCAATCGGTACTCGAAGGGACCATATAAGTACAAATTTTTTTTCTCTCTGGAACTTTTTGGTATGGTGGGGGGCATTTATTTTTAAATCGAATGATTATCGATATCTGTCCACGCTTCCAGGTGGCCGGAAGCGTACCCTCTTCGCGATATCACAGCAGAAACAGTTGCACGTACTTTATTTCAAAACTTTGTTTGTCGATTCCGTGTTCCCTTGTCAGTAACTACTGATCAAGGAGTACAATTCGAGTCAAAATTATTTAATGAATTTGCAAAGTTTTTAGGTTTTCATAGAATACGTACAACTCCATATCACCCAGAAGGCAACTCTTTAATTGAAAGATTTCATCGCTCACTTAAAACTTCCTTGTTAGCTAGAGCCAATACATCACATTGGACAGATGAATTACCCATCATTTTATTAGCATTTAGGACAACTCCCAAGGAAGATCTGCAATGTTCACCTGCTGAACTCATATATGGTCAAACCCTTCGTTTACCTGGCGAATTTTTCGTTGAATCGTATAATTCCCCAGATATTCCTTATTTCATTGACAAATTACGCATTTATTTTAATAATTTAAAATTTGTTCCTCCAACTTCGCATGGCAATTACAAAACTTTTGTTAGTTCAGATCTTGCCTCTTGCGATTTTATTTTCGTTCGCATTGAACGTTTAAAACGTTCATTTACTCCTTTATATGAAGGACCGTTTAAAGTTTTATCTCGTAGGTAGTTAGTATATGTACTTCACATACCCCAATTACGCTGGCAGACGAAACTTCCGGTCGGCGCGCGCGCTAACCGGAAATAGAAACTAAAATTTTTTTTTTCTATTTTCGGTTAACGCACGCGCCGATCGGAAGTTCCGTCTGCCAGCGTAATTGGAGTATGGTCTCTTATATGGTCTCTTCGATTACCGACTGGCAGACGGTAACCACTCGTCGTCGAATTTGCACGCTATTTCCTAGACTATATGTCTACGACAGGAAACGGTTTAAATCGTCTTTTTTGTGCAAAATTTTACATTTCTAGGTCAAACGGTTACTTCAGGAGAGCGTAGAAAGATAAAGAGACAAATATACAATAGAACAATCGAAATTCTGGCTCCGTTAGGTTCTGCCAGATCCCTCATAATATATTTCACATTTCTAGATCAACTGGTGACTTCAGAAGAGTGTGGAAAGACAGACAGACAAACTTACATTAAGAAATTCGGAAGTATGAACCCAATATTGCGATAGTATATTTTCCAAAGAATAAACTTCATCAAAACCTAAATTAATTAGCTAACCAAATTACTTTTTGGTTTCAACTTAGCATATGTAGTGGAATAAAAAAAAGTTTGCAGGGATAAGGTACAGGGCATCTACCTGAAAATCGTCATCAAAATGGGGAAGGTAACATGGACCAAACGACAAAATCATGTATTTTGAAAAAATATTTTAAGGGATCATTAAAAACAATAACAAAAACAGAATTTTATTATTATTTGTATAAATGAAAAAACTAAAATTTTTCCTAGGCTTTCTGCATTACAAACTATTTTAATGTAAATATCGTGGGGCAAATCGCGAAGTAAATCTGACATCTGAGGAAATCTTCGTCAAAGAGGAAATCTGGTGTACAAAATTTCGGGCAAATATTTATACATTAACTCCTTTCGGGGACAACCTACTAATAAAATTTCCACATGTCGTGGTAAATCACCCTGTATAGATTTCCTATACTAGTCTTTTACAACGAAAAAGTTTTGATACGTTTTCACTCCACTATCCGGAAATTTAGTAATTTAATATTTTAAATCGTCTACCCCAAAAACCCATTATACGATATGCCATATCGGTAGCGGTGATGGTAGTGGAGGTGGAGGGCTGGGGGTGGTATGGAGGTGATAGTATTGGTTGCTGATGTCAAAGATTTTTTTGAGACTTTGGCTTCTCGTATATATGTTAGATCACGGTTCACATGAATGACTTTTTAAAAACTTTTATTTAGTTACATGGAGCCAACGTTGGCTCTTGGAGAAGGAATATAATAATAAATTAGAAGTGTTGCATTCTAACTGAGTTTAATAACTAATTCAACAAAGCGTGTTTAGTCATATTTATAACATACAGAACCTGAGTAAGCAAAATATATAACAAAGGAATTGCAGTTCTGCAGTCTGCACAAGTTATGAGAAACAAAGGTGTAATATGATATCTTGAAGATAAGCAATTAATAAGAGAAGCTGTTATCGTGAAATACGATATACCTGTGAAGGTTTATTATGGCTAAGTCGCAATAAGATAGCGTGTAATATTATATAACAACTTCCCCCTTAATAAAAAAGTTGATGTTATGCAGCAACTTTTGAAAATTGTTAAAACGTTAAATGAATATAATGCAAAAATAAATTGAAACAATGTTGAATGAATACAAAGCAAAATAATAAAATAATGTAAAAGTTAAAATTGGTAAGCGATAATAAAACATTACATAACGTAATAAGGATAAAATACAATAGTCTAAATTAATAGACAAGGGTAAAACTCCACATGAAAGTCTATGTTAACTCGATGTCCTCTTCTTCTTGAGGTCTAATACCGGGTCGCTTTCTTGGAGGGATCAGTCTAGGAAATTTGGTAAATACTCTGCTTCGCTCTGAAGGAGGTGAAGGAGGGTTATCCGTTGAGGGTTGGATTCGCAATGCTCCACATCTTCTTCTTCTGCATTTACAAGTTATGTAAAGTAGAACTAATAGAATGATGAGAGTGATTATGAAGTATGTGAACCAAGATACATGTTTGGTCACAAAAGGTTCGTTTATGAGGTCGTCTAGGTCTTTGGAATATTGCTCTAGTTTGTTTTTAGCAATATCTAAATCTTCTACGTCGAGACTGTTTAATTTAAGCGGTTTTAATTTTGGGATTTCGATTTTGTCGGGCATGTGATTGCAGCATTCAAAAGGAATTTGGATTGGATGGGAATTGTCCTTAATTTCGGAAAAGTCTTTAGCACTGGCTTGTATTCGAGTAATGCCTGCATAGGCGTAACATCCTGGTTGTAGTTTTATGATGGAATTTTTGTTAATTAGCTCTGTTATGGATTCTCTCTTCGGGCAGTTGATGGTAATGTGAAGTGGTTCGGAATTAATTACTAGCCATGTGTTGTCTTCAAGTTCTTGGACGTTGTATCCTTGACTAATGATGAAGGAAGTTTGACAATTTTCTGGGAGTTTCGGCAATGGTTTTAATATTCTAGCTTCACAAATGGCATTTTGGTCGATAGGATATGCAAACAGGTTCGAACATAGTTTGGTTCCAAAATAAAGTGGTTTACATTCTTTCAAATTTTGTATAGGTATGTACATTAAAGAATCATCGTCTCTCGCGATAAACTTTTGTGAAATAGATAAAAAGTGATGTAGACCAGTTCTGTTATCAAGTATAGGTATAGGGTACAGACGAAAGGTGTTGTAATTTTGAGGTTCAATGAGAGGTATTGTTAAAACAAATATTAAGTTAGAATCTAGTTGAAAAGCTTTTAGTTCAATAATATCCAGATATTGAGCAACTGCTGATAGTTTAATTGGAAGAGGTAAATTGTTCCTTCGCAAACTCTGTGAAATCTCTTGTAACGCCGTTACTAAGTGATCAGGTGTTATGATTGATGAATGAATAATTCCTAATCTGGCGAATGTTATTGAATTTAAAATATCGTTTAGATTGTCTTCGATGTACAAATAGCTGGGCCATTAGTTGTTCGGAAATGTATAGAAATTTTAGTTTTATTTCGGCAGCTTGGATCGTTTGAGTCATAGTTTGAATTGTGTGCTCGATTTCTTTGATATCTTTGTTAAATGTTTCCTCATCAATTTGTAATTTTTGTATAGTTGAGTTGAAATTTTTGATAACAGAAGTTGTAACTGAGATTTGATTTTTGATTAAGTTTTCTAATTGATGTTCGTCATTATTTAATTTATTTATACAGTTAGTGTAGTACTCGCCATCTTCGGCGTCTAAGTTTCCGGTAATTGATTTGAATATTGTTCCGAAACCGTTAAGTATTCCGCGTTTATATCTCTTTGTGTCTGAAAAGACTTCGTCAAATTTCGTTTTTATTGAACTAGCTATTTGCATTAAAGGGTTAAACTCTGTTTTAACTTCGCTTCTAAACAGGATTGATTTTTGATCAGCACCATCGAGGGTGTTCAAGATTCTGTCTAAATTATTTTGATTCTTGTCAAAAGCTAGTTTGAGGGATGAAATATTTTTATGCACTAGTAGAGTCCATTTGTCATTTGTCACCACGATGTCCGTGTCTTGGTGATAGTATACACCAACAGTGTTATTGATCGGGGTAATTTTGTATTGACAGAGTGCTGATCCGAACAGCAGGAGAAACCTGAAAATAAATTTAATTTTCAGTATATGGTTTCATTCTATCAAAATTTACTTTAGTCTCTTGTTTTGTTTCGAGATTTAATAGGGTAGCAGAATTTTGAAAAATTTCTTTTATTTTAAAGGGACCGTTAAATTTGTTTTGTAGTTTGTTCTTAATTTGTGATTCTTTTACATAAACTAAGTCACCTATTTTGTATTCAGGTCGTTTTTGGGGAATATTTCTGTCGAAGCGAACTTTTGCTTTCTCTTTTTGAGATTGTGTTCGACTACGGGCTATTTTATAGTAGTGGGATATTCTATTGTTTAAATCTCTAACGTATTTAGTTATTAATTCTTTTTGGTTGTACAAAGTTTCGGGTGGTCTGTTAGATGTATGACCAAAGATAAGTTCATATGGGGTAAAACCGTGTGTTTTATTTACCGAATTGTTATAGCATATTACTGCATATGGTAAAATCGTGAAAGGATGTTCGTTTGGGTTTTCAGTTTTGTGGATTCTTATCATTTCGGCTAAAGTAGCATGAAATCTTTCTATGGATCCGTTCGATTGGGGATGTCCTACGCTTGAATAAGTTAATTTTATGTCGTAGAGGGTGCAGAGATCTTTGAGCAAGCGGTTGTCAAATTCGCCACCGTAATCGCAATGGATTCTTAATGGGGTACCATAATGTTGGAAATATAACAACAAAGTGTTTACGACAGATTTTGCGGATTTATCCGGGACTGCATATGCTTGCGTGAATTTAGTTAATTCGTCGCGAATGGTTAAAGCATAATTTCGAGTAGGGAATTCAAATAAATCGATATTGATTCTTTCGAATGGTGTTCTTGGGGTTTCTGTGACTACTAGAGGGTTATTAAGGTTTTTCCGGCATACTTTAGTTTTTTGACAAGTTTCGCAATTTTTTATAAAATTTTCAACGTCTTTAGTTAGACCTTGCCAAGTGTATTTTTCTCTAATTCTTCGAATAGTTTCGTTTATTCCGCGGTGTAGATTATTTTTACCAAAATGATTTTGCTCCAATATAATTGGAATTTCGTCTTCGTCGGCAGTTCTGACGATATCTTGACAAATTACTACTTTTAAGTCTTTTTCCGCAAAAATGAATGATAGGATTTCAAGTATGGGGAGGTCTAAATTATTTTCGACAAAGTATGTCTTAGAGAGATCTAGAACATCTTGATTTTTAAATAGTACCAAAAATAGATGTTCAATTACAGATTCGATATCAAAAGGTAGAGGGATGATAAAATATCTCCTATGTCTGACTGTTTTGCTTGATACAATATTGATTTTATCGTTATGAAATTCGGGGTTTTCTTCGAATATGTCCTCGATAATTTTGTGATGTAGGTCTTGTAAGTTGTTTTGTTGGAAAAAGGTTATAATATCTTTATGTTCTCGATACAAAAGTTGTTTGTTCGAGGCTTTGATTTTCGAATAGTCAATTAAAGATGTTGTTTTATATAAGTTGGCGAAAGTTTCAAATTCTTGGGAAATCTGTTCGTTAGTGATTTCGTTATTATCGTCTGGGTTTTCGTCGTCGTCTGACTCTTCGTCGTTCGCGGCTAGAACCTTTGAATAGAATTTGGAACATTCAGAAAAATGATTAATTTTGATTCTGGAAAGTGCATCCGCGTTCTTATTGATTTTGCCGGGTTTATAAATTATTTCGTAATCGTACTCTTCTAATTTGAGTCACCAACGAGCAAGTCTACTTCCTGGATCTTTTATAGAGAATAGCCAGGTGAGTGGTCTGTGGTCGGTGACAAGTTTGAACTTTCTACCGTACAGGTATGGTCTAAAGTGCTTTACACTCCATACTATGGATAAAAGCTCGCGTTCAATCGTTGAATATTTAGTTTCTGCACTGCACAAGGTTCTAGAAGCATAGGCAATGGGTAAATCTTTGCCAATGGGCCCCTGGCTCAGCACCGAGCCGACGGCAAATGCGCTCGCATCAGTGGTTAGAACGAAAGGTTCATCAAAGTTGGGGTAGATTAATATCGGAGTTGTCGTTAATGTTTGTTTCAAATTTTGAAAGGAATTTATACAATCATTGTTGAAGAGAAATGGTACGTCTTTTTGTAGTAGTTTTGTTAAAGGCTTGGTTATCTTGGAGAAATTTGGGATAAAGCGCCTGTAATATCCGGCTAAGCCTAGAAATGATTTAATTTCTTTTGGATTTTTCGGTTGAGGAAAATTTAAAATAGCGTCAACTTTCGAAGGGTTCGGTTTTACGCCGTCTTTTGTAATGAGATGTCCTAAATAAGCGACTTCCTTGCGGAGAAACTCGCATTTGTCTGGTTGAATTTTGAGGTTGGCTTTTTGAAGGCGTTTAAAGACTTCAGTTAGACGAGAAATGTGTTCGTGAATTGTAGGAGAGTAAATAATGATATCGTCCATGTAGACGAGACATCGTTCATTTTGAATACCTAACAGGATGTTATCCATAACTCTTTGAAAAGTTGATGGAGCGTTTTTGAGTCCAAATGGCATTCGCACGAATTCATAATGACCGTTCTCAACTGTGAAAGCAGTTTTTTGAATATCTGCGGAATTAATTTCAATTTGGTGGAAACCAGAAGCCAAGTCTAAGGTTGTGAAATATTGGCATTTGCCAAGTTGGTCTAAAAGATCGGAAATGTTGGGCAGAGGATATTTGTCACCAATTGTAACCTCGTTGAGTTTGCGGTAGTCGACTACGACGCGCCATTTCTGTTTACCAGAAGCGTCCAGTTTTTTGGGAACTACCCAGACAGGAGAGGACCAAGGTGAGATTGAGGGTTGAATAATACCTTGACTTAACATTTTCGATACCTGGGACTTAACTTCTTCTTTATGGACCTGAGGATATCGATACGATTTAGTGAATATCGGTCGGGAATTTTCGGTGTCAATAGGGTGTTTGATTTCATTAGTAAAGGTCAAATTGTCTCCTTCTAAATAGAATATATCTTGAAAGTCTAAACAAAGCTGCGTTACTATTTCGGCCTCTTCTTCGTTTAGATGATCCAAGCGCAATTCGTTCCTGATTTCGAAGGATCTGTCCGTCATTAGTTGTTGGTCAGAGTTTTGCGCGTTTAAGTTAAAAATTGACTTGAATTTTTGTACTGGCTCTAGGTTAAGATTTGAAAAGTTTATGGTTTTTGGAATAGCGTTTGCGTTTATTATTGAAGTTAAGAATTCTCCATTGTGATCGATTTCGACAATGGCATTTGGTAAGCGTACTTTCTCGTTTTCCTGGGCTAACAGTATAGCCTCGGTATTTCGTAGGTTACATTTTAGTTTACAGATTTTTTCCGTGCGAGGTTCGATAGAAATTAAATTTTTGACGTTGCCTAAATTTGGATTTTGGTTTTTGATGTTAGAGTTACCAGTTGGTTGTACAGGTAAATTTACTGTAGTTTCTTCCGTGACTTTAAATAGTGGTACGGTTTTAAAATTTGTGACTAGTTGTTTATTTTTGAAATCTACTCGGCATTCGTAATGTTCTAAAAAATCTGCGCCTAGTAGTCCATCAAAATCTATATCTAGATTATAGATATAAACCTTGTGTGACTCATCTGAAAAGGGGATGAGAACAGATTCGTTGATATAAATTTTTTGATCAGTAATACCCTGTATAATTACATTTTCAGGGGATCTACGTCTATAATTTTCAGCTGTTTTAGGTTTAAAAATTGAAATTCCTGCACCTGTGTCAATCAAAATTTTAAATTTGCCGGTTGCGTCTTTGATGTAATAGAGATTTTTTGAATTTACGGTTAATAGGGTGTGAGAAAGCGTATTTACATGAACGTCTGTTCTGGGAAGTTCAGCATTGGATCGAAACTGTCGTTGAGATTCATTGTTTGTATTTGGTTTGATATTTGGTCGAATTGGTCTATTTGTTGTGTTGGAGTATCCGTGGGGTACTCCGGATCTAAACGAAAATCCTGAGGATTAGCAGTATAATCCTCATATTGCTCGTTCTGAGAATAAGCAGTATAATTCTCCTGGAAATTTTGGTTGGTTTCAAAATTGTAATTTTCGTACGATTCATTTTGACTTTGGTAGTTTTGGTAATCGTCGAAAGAGTAGTCATTGTATTGGTTATAGTTACATTGATTATCATAATTGTCATAGGGTTCGTAATTCAAATGATGAGCTTTTTGCTGGTTAAAGCGATTAAAATTTGGGTTAGGTTGGATAGCTGATGGTCGCTGTTGCATAAAATTAGGGTTCGGCCTTATGGCTGAGGGCCTGTTTTGCTGTGATTGATTTGGCTGATTATTTTGAGGGAATGTCCTCTGACTAAATTGATTATTACTCGGTTGTGCGAAATTTTGATGAGAAAAATTTTGTGAGTTTGGGTTTCCTTGGAAACTTGGTCTCTGGAAGTTTTGAGACTGTTGCCTTGTGCGGCATTCGCTTATTACATGTCCATTCCGTTTACAGAAGGAACAAAACTTTTGTTGCAAATTGGGACCTTGTGGTCGCTTTTGTTGAATTACTGGATTTTTGACTGGACTATTTTTTGGGAATTTTTGCTGTTCAAAATAAGAGAGTTGTAGCTCTCTACGAATTCTAATAATCGCGTTCATTATAGAAGGAGGGTTACTGGCACGTATTATTCTGCCTAGATTTGGTTCTAGTCCCGTTAACAAATTATTTAATGTCATAGTTTCAATCAGGTTTGTTTGCGCGGTTCTTTGCTCCGAAGTTAAATTTTGTTTTTGCACTGCAGCGTGCATTTTCGCATTGTGCGTTTGTAAACGCGAAACAAATGTTAAGGCGGATTCACTAGGTAATTGGTGAATTCGTTGTAGGTCCTGAATTAGGGACGTTAAATCTCGGGAGTCTCCGAAGTGAGTTTCTAGTAGTGCCTTTATTTCTGGCCATGTGCTAGGGTTGCGTGAATTTATAAGTTCGGCGGCTCTGCCTTTTAATTTATTTTTGATGTGCATGGTTAATAGAATTTTTTGGTCATGAATTGCCATACTTTGTGCACAGGAACACGAGTTTAGGAATGTTTGTAAATTTATGGCGTTGCCATCGAATTCTGGTATTAGTGAAAAAATTTCAGAGAGCTTGTAAGGCTCAATTTGTTGTGGTTGTTGTTGTTCGGCTGGTGCCGGTGGCACTGGTTGAACAGTCTCTGGTTGAGCTCTATCAGGCATTTTGCTTTTTTATTTAGAGATCTTTGAACTAAAATTGGTTACGTATCAGCAGTATGATACGGAAATTAAATTAAAATTAGCTTGTTTTGTTATGTCGTAAATGAATTGTGTATTAACTGTATAATACACAGTCGTTTCGTGAATACGAAAATAAATAACTTAAAATTAAAATTGTTGCGTTGTAGCTTGTATAGGATTTGTTTGATAACAGAATTGGCTTTGTTTGCCGAGTGTATTAGCGGTATAATACACGTAAATAATTGTGATAAATAATATTTGTAAAAATGAAAAGAAATAACGAGATGATTCTTAAAATGACTTACGTTAATTTCATCTCCATGAGTAGGTTCTTCGTCCGTCAAGGGATTGGGATCCGCCACCACCAGTGAGGAAGGTCTCCTTGTTCTTGCAGATATACACGCACTAGTTAGGCACCTTCTGCAGATGTTGTCCTTGTTCTTTTGCGCTTCACTACCAGTTAGGCTTCTTGTTCTGATGATGTTTACGGATCCTACCGACTGCGCCAATGTTAGATCACGGTTCACATGAATGACTTTTTAAAAACTTTTATTTAGTTACATGGAGCCAACGTTGGCTCTTGGAGAAGGAATATAATAATAAATTAGAAGTGTTGCATTCTAACTGAGTTTAATAACTAATTCGACAAAGCGTGTTTAGTCATATTTATAACATACAGAACCTGAGTAAGCAAAATATATAACAAAGGAATTGCAGTTCTGCAGTCTGCACAAGTTATGAGAAACAAAGGTGTAATATGATATCTTGAAGATAAGCAATTAATAAGAGAAGCTGTTATCGTGAAATACGATATACCTGTGAAGGTTTATTATGGCTAAGTCGCAATAAGATAGCGTGTAATATTATATAACATATATATCATATATATAAATTCCAATTTTATAGTCTCTTACTTGCTTGATTTACCATTGAGAGAAGACTAGCACACCATTTACCTCTCAACTTTTCAACGGAACAAGACAAAATATAATCAAGTTCCAGTTCCAGATCTCGTTATAATACGTACGTGAACCAAAGGGCATAGCAGGATAAGCATGTGTTAGGTGCCCCCGCACCAATCGGGTCGAAATTTTTAGCACAAGTTGATAGTAGTGTTAGATGAAATTTCCCAAAATATTATTTTTGGAAAATCATTTTTACGGGAGTTATGGGGGTAAAAAGAAAAATGAAAAAAAAAATTTTTTCTCGAGAACGGGTAAACCGATTTTCATGAAAAAAATATATGTTATGGCTTTTGATGGTGCAAATATGGGAAAAAATTATTGGACCCATTCGTCAAAAAAAAGTGGTGAAAAAATTTTTTCAAAATAAAAAAAAAAATTTTTTTAGGGGATGTTCCAGAGGCACACCCACCATTTTCTTCCAAATAAATGCTTATATACCCCTTTAAAACATATCCAATTTTCAAAGCGATCGGAAGGGTACAACATACTCAAAATTGATAATCATTGGCAGACTGCGGGCGGCGTGTAGTCTATGTAATGAAGCATTATAAGACGACTCTTTTGTAAATATTTCGTGCAAAGACGAGATTACCTCCCCCCCTTCGTTTTCGAGGGTGCTGAACACGATGCAGGTGGTGGGAGAAGTTTTTGACCGCCGCAACCCCCTGAAACGGCCATCCCTCTTATGGATCCCTTTATGTTTTCATATATAAACGGATTTGGGGAGTGATTTATCAACGGGTTATACTTGAAATAACATGGAAGATGATTATAGAGTAAGTTGAGTCCAGACAGCAGGTCTAAGGGGTTAACTAAACCCTTCCGAGGAGTGGAAAATCATTTTTTATCAAATAGTTCGGGTTCAAACGCGTTTCCCCCGTTTTTGGGCTGATCATGGGAAAAATATTTATTTTTAGCTCCAACCCCCTCAAACGGGCAGAAATCACCTCTCACTCACCGTTTGAGAGATGAAGAGGGGTTGGAGCTAAAAATGAATATTTTTCCCATGATCAGCCCAAAAACGGGGGAAACGCGTTTGAACCCGAATTATTTGATAAAAAATGGTTTTCCACTCCTCGGAAGGGTTTAATTAACCCCCTAGACCTGCTGTCTGGACTCAACTTACTCTATAATCATCTTCCATGTTATTTCAAGTATAACCCGTTGATAAATGACTCTCCAGACCCGTATAGAAAACAAAGAGATTCATAAGGGGGTTTTCGGCGGTCAAAAACTTCTCCCACCACTTGCATCGTGTTCAACACCCTCGAAAACGGACGGAGGAAGGTAATTTCGTCTTTGCAAGAAATATTTACACTATTTCTGCCTTTATTACATAGACTAGCGGTTCATTACTACATCTTACTATATCTTACTACAACGGTCACTGGCGGCCATTACAACCCTACCATTTAAATCAGTATCAAACTTCAAGAAGTGTGGTGCAAAAATTCTCTGACGTCAACTGTGGGGTCAAACAAAATCTAGTTTGAAAATCTGAAGATTTTGCAAAGATGACGTCCGCAGTCAGCCTACGAAAGAACTAGTTTTCAAAGTCCATTACGAGGAGGTTACAGTGCCTTTCACTAGTGAAGGTGCCTGTTTATTGTGAGTCCTCTTGCCTCTCATGAGTCGGGGTGTTTATTTATCGTGAGTCTCCTTGCCTCTAAATAATCGTTTGTTTATTGTAAGTTCCCCTGCCCCTCATTAGTCGAGGTGCTTGGTTATTATGAGTCCCCTTGCCTCTCACAATTCGGGTTGACTTTTTTGCGTGAGTCCTCCTGCCTCTCACGAATCAGGTTACTCTATATTGATGAGACTTTTCTTAGTCTTCATTCTTCAAGAACATCCCATAAAAAAAAATTTATTTTGAAAAAATTTTTCAAAAAAGTTGCAGGGGGTTGCGGCGGTCAAAAGCTTCTCCCACCACTTGCATCGTGTTCAGCACCCTCGAAAATGAGGGGGAGAAGGTAATCTCGTCTTTGCACGAAATATTTACAAAAAAGTCGTGCTTCATTACATAGACTGCGCGCCGCCCGCAGTCTGCCAATGATGATCAATTTTGAGTATGTTGTACCCTTCCGACCGCTTTGAAAATTGGATATGTTTTAAAGGGGCATATAAGCATTTATTTGGAAGAAAATGGTGGTTGTGCCTCTGGAACATCCCCTAAAAAAAATTTTTTTTTTATTTTGAAAAAATTTTTTTACCACTTTTTTTCGACAAATGGGTTCAATAATTTTTTCCCACATTTGCACCATCAAAAGCCATAACATATATTTTTTTCATGAAAATCGGTTTATCCGTTCGCGAGAAAAAAATTTTTTTTCATTTTTCTTACCACGATGCGGAAGTAAAAATAACGTCGAGTACATAAATTACCACATTATTTAACGATTTTTAGGGCAAAGCTGGACCGTACCTCTGCCAACTTTTTTCATCCCATTCTATGTATAAAATACTACTTGTATGCACAAATTTTCGTGAGTTAGCGAATTATTTATGGGGTAAAATCCATAGAAAATGAACTACAAATAGTAGTAATTCTTTGTTTTGAGTTTAAAAATTAAATTGATGAAAAAAATTTGTAGCGTATTTTTTACATAGTTTTAAAATGTTTATAAATAAGTTTAATACTAACGTGTATCTATTATAAAATGATCTTAACCTTTACAGTATGTAGAATATCCTACTTCATATAATTATTTCAGTAATATTTGAAACAAATGAAATATCCTAATGGGTAAAACCTAGGGCAAGTTAAAAATTGATTTTGTTTCATCTAAAATATTATAGTGTAAAGTCCCTCTGTCAAAGACACCCTTTGAAATATGCGCTGCCTCAGCGTAGAGGAGTAATAAAGCAACGTTGCCATAAGCAGCCGCTCTCCTTACATAAATCAAACGCTTATTAAGTCAAGTGGTTAGGTTGGTAAGACTGTCGTTACGAAGTGTAGCACCCCATCTAAAAAATAATATATAACTTTCTACTGAACATAATGCTATTCCGTTATTTTAGTGCAAATATATAGTTTTATATAAAAGTTTGTGAATGTTTTATTGTATCTACTAGTAATAATAATGATGTATTATTGATTTATTTCAATAGCACTGCCCTCCCAGACAGAAAAACCAAAATATGGTTTCGCAAAAACGAAGTCTATTTTGTAAGTTCAAAATATATTTGATCGGCATATTTCTAAAACAGTAAATATCGTTTGTAGAGAAAAAATTTTCATGTCATTACCCAGATAGTACAAATACGTACTGAAGACGTCCCACGGAAGTTTGCTTAAGACATTCGTATGTCCTAGGGACGTCCAGATTCGGTCCCAAAATGTCCGTAGGACGTACCAGGGACGCCTAATCTTACCAAATCATCTATCCCCAGAACGTCCGTTCTAGACCTAAGAAAGTCCTTCAAGTTTCAAAAAGACCTTAATGGGACATATCGGTTTTATAAGCAATTAACTTTATAAAAAACCAACTAAAACTTTTTCGCAATTATTTTAACGAAAAAAAAAAAAACCGGTGTGAGTAGGGATCGAACCGCCGACCTCTTGATTTGTAACTCAACGCCTTAGTCACTCAGCCACTCAAGTGCTTTATTATTATGTACTTAAAGACTGTATAGTTGAAAGTAGCTATTATGTTATCATTAATCTTTCATTTTCATCTAATTTTATTAAGGAGAGTCGATACCTGCACAAATAAACTGCCAGATCTTGGACTAATATTTAATTAAGGTTTCATATTTAAAGCTGAACTCGGTCATTTTTATTCGTGAAAATTCTTATTTCACGCAAAGAATAATCCATTTGGATATAAAATGTATTATTTTCCAAACCCAGAGAATTCCCAAGGACGTACCGCCATGGACGTCTTAAGGACGTCCATATTAGGTCTAAGACGTTCAAACCATACGGGGATCAAAACTGGACGTCTTTGGGACGTCGTGTGCTATCTGGGTATATTAGTGAACGAATTCTGAACAACTTTCAAAATGTCCGTGTGTCTGTCCGTCCGTCACGTTTCTTGTAAGCACGATAACTTAAAAAAGAAAAGTCCGATTGTACTGAAACTTGAAAAATAAGTTAGCGTTATCTAGAGGAAGAACCTTATTGTTTTTGAAAAAAAAATCAATCAGTAAATAAAAAATAGAGTGTTGCAAAGACTATAACCATAAACCTGTACAGAGACCGACTCGATGCGGCGGTCATACTAGACATACGAGTAAAGAACCGACTGAGACGACTTTGGCAGCGAAATCGCGATGTCGACGCTAAGGCCGAGATGGGTAGGCTGCAACGGCGGATCAGGGCCGCCATCAACACCGCTAAAAACCGGAAATGGTGGGATAGGCTGGAAGCGTTGAATCATCAAGACAACTCGCTGTGGAAACTGTCGAGGGCCATGAAAAATTCGCGGGAGGCCATACTCGCACTGGCCAACGCAAACGGACAGACGGCTCTGACGGACTCGCAGAAAGCGGACGACTTAGCTAACTTCTTTGCAAATATACACAACGTACAAATACCGAACAATCCAGAACACTACCGCATCTAAAACGACATCAACGAACTGATCGGCTATGACATCTAATTGACGAGACAAGAATTTTTAAAGGCCATGGCCAAGCCCTCGGAGGTGGCTGGCATCGTCCGGACATTACCCAACAATAAAGCCCCAGGTTCACACAGCATCGAATACAAGCTTTTTAAATATCTCCCAAGAAAAGGCATTGTGCAGTTGACGTACATTGTCAACGCGATCCTGCGACTGTAGCACTGGCCCAACCAGTGGAAATGCGCCGTGGTCGTGTCAATCCTGAAGCCGAATAAGAACGAGAAGCTCACCTACAGCTATCGACCGTTCTCGTTGCTGTCGGCGATCTCCAAGTTGATGGAGAAGGTCATCCTTATCAGATTAGACTCTGCCCAGGATGAACTACACATCGATGACGTCAAGGTACAATGCAACCTCGGGAAGAGCACCGTCATGGTACTCCTTGATGTTGAGAAAGCTTTCGATACCGTATGGATCCTGGGACTGCTTCATAAACTAAACGTACTGGACTTCCCCATGCACATAACGAAACTTGTTCACTCTTTCTTGACAGGCAGATCGCTGCAGGTCAGAGTGAATAATAAACTATCAACTCGGCGGGACATTCGCACGGGCGTCCCCCAGGGATCGTGCCTATCACCAAAACTATACAACCTCTATGTCTCCGACTTCCCGAATTCCCGAATTCGAACCTTGCGATGACACGGCCATGTACGTGCATTTGCACAATGCACAGGCAGCTAACATGTTACTGAAGGCTCACATGGCCCGTGCCACGGCGTATTACGACAGCTGGAAAATTCGGATCAATGCCGAGAAGTCGGAATCAACTCTATTCACGCGCCGTTTCACCGAAAATCGGATTCTAACACCACTTTCGATCGGGGGTCGCCAAATTCCAATTAAACGGTGCGTGAAGTATCTAGAGGTGAACTTGGACAAGAGACTGACGTTTAACATTCACATAAACGAGACAATACGCAAGGTCTACTCCATGTCTAGGTCTAGGAGTCTGTATCCGCTTCTGGCAAGGGGTAGCGGACTCAACAGGACGAATAAAAAATTGTTGTATACGATGGTGATCAGGCCGGCCATCACATACGCGGCGCCGGTGTGGTGCAGCATACCGATCAGGATAATGAGAAAACTCCGAGTTCTCGAATACAAATTTATGCGCAGATACACCTATATAGGTAATCATTGCCACGACATAACGCCACTAGCGGATTACGTCCAAGAAATCTCCCAAAAATTCTATCAATTCAAAATGGTCGATAGTCCGCTAACCCGCAACATAACACGAATCAGACAGCATAATGCGATAGTTTTCGATATCCGACACCCCCTACCATACCAGGCATTGCCTATCTTTCGGCAACCTCTCTAGCCACACTTTCCTCTACGACAACTTCTCCTTTCCCCACCTTTAATCTTCATCAAAACCTACAACCAATCCCTCTCTATTCCCTCTGTTTGTTTTTACCTTTTTTTTTTGTTCCTTGTCCATTTTTGTCTCTAAATTCAGTCTCGACCAATAAATTCTTAATAAACCAAAATTTCACATAACATTCCACACTTTTAACTATCCACGACACTTTCCTGGCGTCAGAAAGACTACCAGGGTGGAATTGTCTCAAACGGCTTTTTTCGTTGAGTTTTGTTTTTCCGTGCCAGCAATCAAAATTTTTAAGTGTTCGCGTGTGCTCGAAATCGATTTTTTCGGTTTTAATTTTAATTATTTTTAAGTACCCTCGTGTACTACGTTGCACGATATTGTTAAATTTAAGCCTTTCATTAGGCAGGAGTTTTAACTCATCAAATCATTTTCGTCACCGCCAAACCGGACCCTCCCCGCCCAGCCTCATACCCACCTAGGCGATGTTCGCCGTGGTTGTGTGGCTGGCTCCGGGCCGGACTCCGCAATGGAGCATATTGTATCCTGTAACATTAATAAATGCTTGTTGTTGTTGTTGTTGTTTTGCAATCCAAAGGTCTTGTGTTCGAATCCCTGGCAGGGTGGTTGTTTTTCGTTTTCATTTTTTTCATATATATTTTTTTTCACAACAAAGTTGGTATCACAAAATTTAGAATGTTCAAAAACTAATATTACAGGAAAACTGCGAAGAGTATCCTATAGAATGTGTAACAATTATATAAAAAGCTCAGTAAATCGGCGAAGAGTATAATGCTTCCAAAATATGCTGAAATGCCTCACTGAGGAAAACTTACTATAGATGAAGACAGTTGTTACTCTAATGAAAAAAATCGATTAGGCTGAACCTATTAGTGAAATATAATTAGGTGTAAACCGCAGTAGCCTAATAGATGGAGGATTCGCTATGAGCTCATGCAGCGACCATGTATCAACTTAACCTAACCAAACTGCTAAATAATTGTTCCTTATTGAAATTTTCTTGGGTAATATTATATCGAGTACCATTTGTTACTTGTTACAAATGTCTGAAATGCGTCATGTGTCGCCAATAGAGTAGTATGTGATAGTGTCTTCGAACTAGAGGTAATAGTTATTTTTATGTAACAAATCAGGTAAGTAATACTTCACAGGACAAGTAGGACAATTTCCGGACGAGCCGCCAGGAGAGACATGGAAGCCTGCCAGTCTACTAGAAAATCAGAATTAGTCTGGTAAAGAAGTGCCCCGACTAGGCAGGAAAATTCAACTTCCGTGCCGGTTTTGATACAGGCAAGTCGTCACTTTGCTGACAGTTGCAGAAAAAGGACTGACATCGACAAAAGTTTCATTTCAAATTATTATTATTATTGTCTACATCAAAGGCATATGTAAAGTTTGTGGTGAAATCACGTCTATTTTGATTAAAATGTAGTATTGAAAACTAGATATTTTTATAAAAATATATTTAATTTAAAAAGCCCTGAAGATTTGTTGATATAATTAAATCCTTAAACAGGTGGGAAATCCGGATAAGCTACGAGAATGTAAATTGAGACAAGGCAAGCATGAAAGCGTCCTGGATTATTTCCTAAAGAGCCTGGATTATGTGACGCCGTTTCCAGAATTCCAAATAAAACCAGATAACTATAGTACCTATGGATCATTCATTCGTAACACTTCATTCGCTAATAACAAAATTGAGTATATTTATTACACGTATTAAATCAAATAAGCATGTTTATACCTATTTGATTTAATCAGATCTCCGGTTATTTTACAACCGGAGGATTTTCTTTAATTATCGAAAAAAAATTGTACCGAAATCCGCTTCATAATACACAAAATGTGTGTTTGCCTGTGTGTGCGAGTTTTGTTGACCGTTTGTTGTAAACACGATGGCTTCTGTTATAAGTACTTAAGTACATTTTTATTTCTAATTTGGTATATACTTAAAATGGCATAGTCAAAAATACTGAAAATGTTCTATATCCGTGAGACAGGGTGACTTCCGGAGGCTTGTAAACTTCATACTTAAATTACATAAGCTATAATTTTAAAATGAAATGATATTAATGTATTTGATTAAGTACAGAAAAACGAGCATGAACCTTTAATAATGAGGTGGAGGTTGTAATGGGTGGCCAATGCGAAAATATTCTCTGTGATCCTAGTTTCTGTTATATATACTATATGCAAATTTTGTGAACGCTTACTTGCTTGATTTATCTATTTGCTTCCATTTTCCCTAATTTACCCCCAATCCTTCAACGGAATAAGTTCAAAATATAATCTAGTTCCAGATTTCGTTAAAATACATACGTGTATCAAATTTCAAGTCAATATCTTAACCGGTTCCAGAATAATCGTGCGCACAAAAAAATGAGACCGACAGACAGACATTTTTTTGCCAAATTTAAAATCTCGACGTTTCATGCTATTTGGACAATAAAAATTTTCAAAATTTTTTTTTCTTTTTGCGCTACTAAATTTTCACTGGATGTGGAAGTAAAATTGACTAACAGTGACTAAAAAAGTTACAGATTTACACAGCATAAAATTAATACACATATATACATAACCTTTGGCAACTTGTGCATCTTTTTATTGTTCTTGGAAATATCTCTGTTCCAAGCAACAATTCACTATGTGATTGGAAAACTGTGTTTTACCATTACTTTCAAAATTTTCTCAGAACCACAAGCATTTGAGTTTAGTTTAAAAAGTAATTTATTTATTTTTTCAGTAGGAGTCATTTTAAAATTAAATTTTACAATATTAATGTACTTCCCAGAGCTATAAACAATTATTATTTCCTCACATGAATTATTACTTTCAAAAACTGAAATAAAGTAGTCGTTAATATCATCTGTGTTCTTATATTGTTCAGTAAGTCAGTTCTTGAATTCTGTGTGCAGTTTTCTTTCTTCTTATTGCAGTTAAACGCTTTAGTTGTGCGAATTGTTCTTAAATGTACATGTACATCAAAGGTAGAAAACAGATATTCTGACGATAAACTTATTTTCATATCAATTTCATTAGTGTATAAAATACTGTAAAATGGTTTAAATAGTAAATCATTTAAAAATTCCTTATGGGAAAAGTATTTAAAATTCCTGTAGGTCAACTTCGCCTCATTATTTTCTGTCAGGAAATTTAGACAACAATACACACATTTGTGGTCACTAATGTAATCCGTTAGCCATCACAAAATTATTAACAATACTTGTCAAAGATAATTGCTTTCGAAAATTGCGAGTATAGTTCGTAACTAAAAATAAATATAAAAATACAAAACCAGGATTTCTTTTTATATCTATGATAAAAATGTGTTGTTTTGTATGCAACAGAATATAAATTAATGATATATTTTTGTATTGAAGAAAGATAATTTCATAGTTAACTTTTTTTAACGAAAACGCTCAAACACAACAATTGACGTACATACACAAATACTGAGTATTTTTAAATGGCATATTTTTTCCTATATGAAGCCGATTACTACTGCAGGCAAAAACCTATTTTCTCATTTAAATGCAAGATACACATAGCCACATAAATATTAAAATTACTTAATTTACATTTTCCACCGACTTTCGAATTTCAATCAATAAATTCGAATCTTTTACAAGTACAAGTAAAAAACCACAACTTTTCGATTATCTCAGCCTTTGATCTATCGAAGGAGGCTATCAGGAGTTAAGACTCGCGCCACCCCAGCACACCCTCAGATGATGTGAAACTGTTACTTATGAGGAATGACAACTCATCCAAAATAACACCACAGGATGACAGAGATAAAAAATAAATAAAGAACTCAATTTGAAAGTAAATGACTTACTACTTAAATATAAATTGGAGATTTGGAGTGTGGAGTGTAACTAAACGTGATGCTCATTTCTTTGACGAAATGATTTGGTGTGTTGCGAAAAATAAAAATATAAACCATGTTTCTTCAGTTTTGTGCATAAGAACATGGACTCTGTAACATAATGATAATAATAATAATAACAATTTATTCACAAATAGCCCAAGCAAAGGGATTTTGAGCTCGGACTATATAATCATTATGTGAACTTTTGCATGGATTGCTTTCGGTAGTAGAAAAGTATAAAAAAAGTTGTCGGTGAGGCGGGTAAAGATGTTTTTTTCATCTCATGTAATTATATCTGCTTTTTATCTCAGTGTTTTTAATAATAATAATAGAGTAAACCACCTCTTTTATATGAACGACGTGAAGTTATTTACTAAGAATGAACTTCAATGGGTAGTACAATGCAATTAGGTTTATACCTCGGAACCCAGCTATAGTGAATGGATTTGAATGATTTTTTTTTTTCGTTGGATTTCTAATGCCATAAACTAAAAAGTTTACCCATTGAAAATTGCCGCAATTTCGAAAATCCGTAAATTAAAAAAAATAAATAAAATTTTTAGAAATCTCAACAAAAAATACAATTATCGGAATTTTTAAATATTTCTTTTAAGAAAATAATGATTGTTATAGTTTTCGAGGTTGTTTATAAAGTATTTGTAAAAAAATTAAACTTTAATCTGTAATTTTTAAAATCTATATTGTCGCCTTACCAGCTTTTTATGTTTTAGGGTGAAAACTAACCCTAAAAACAGAAAAATTAATTACTCTTCTAATTTTACGAATAAATTAACGATTAAACAGACTTATGTTGTTGAGGTCGCTGAATATGACTGTGAGATCAAAACTATGAGACGAAAATATTAAGGGTTGAAATCACCCTTAAATACTGAAAAATTAATAATTCTTCTAATGTTAAAAATAAATTCCCGAAAATCCATATACTTATGATTTTTAGGTCTAAATTTATATAAAAAAATGGTGGATTAAAAATGGTCCCAAAAGAGTATAGTAATACTTCTAATTTTGTTAAAAATACAGGTTGTTATAAATAAATCAAATTAATACAATTAAGTAAACTAATTAAATAACATGTTTAATCTGCACTTTAAACATGCTATAGTGCAACGCAACCCGCTTTTTCTGTGTATTCTTCAAAAAATAGACGGCTATTGGTTGGTTTCTCTATCTACTACACTCAAAGAAATAGTATGGGTAAATTCAAAAAAAAAATGGTTAACTAACAATATCGTTAATTTTGTTAAACCAAACTATATTGATGGTATTTTCAAACAAGAGGTGATTGTTATTTTAATTAATAAAAAGTTGTCGTACAACAAAACAAACATTAACTTAAAAAATAGATGAATAAGACTATTATTTTGTTCGTCTGACTATTATTTTGTTGAATTCTCTCAAATTAAACTAGATAATAGTATATTTTATTTTTAACTATTATCGAATTGTAATTCTAACCCAGTATTAGTTCGCTGTACTATTGTACTTGGTAGACAAACCAATATTATTGTCGTCTTCTAGAAGTTCTAAAAGAATTACCATAAAATTTGCTTGCTTACCACGTAGTCTATTACAGAAATTATTCCCAGATGACGCCACATACAAATCACTAACAATAATCCATCATGCATTATCTTGCACTCTTATGAATTTATGGAAAATTAATAACATGATTGCAGTGTTCAAATTCTCTCAGGGATCATCGATATATTTGGATGTATCTTATAAACGATCTCTAATCTTTGGTTTGGGTGGTCTGATGTCTCAATACTGAGATTTTGGCTAACCAAAAAAATCTTCATCATACAATAAAGTGTAGATCAACCAAAAAATTAGTTGGTGAACAAAAAAACAAAGTCGTTGTACTATTTAATTGTAGACCAAATTGAAAATGGTTAGTGAACATAAAAAAATGTCATTGTACTATTTAATTTGTTACAAGAAGATATGATTATTAAATTACTATTTGTTTACGAAAACAAATAAAGTTGTATGACTATTCTTTACTGATTGATTTAACTATGAAACTAGATAGGCGCGATTTCATATGCTCTTTTTGGTTGAATTTACCTATCATTTTCTTTGAGTGTATAGACATTTAAAATACGCAAACAAACTGAAAACTTTCAACATTATTTCAGGCTGTCATATCTCTGGAATAGTTTCTCGTAGGAAAGAAAAAATAAAAACAAAAACTCTTCGTTTTTTTAAGCCTCATTTCATTCTTATATCATGATTTTATCAATTCTTATAGTTTTTGAGACATTTCAATTTTAAATACATACTTTTCTTGCGTATGCACTCAAGCGCCATCTTTAAACCTTTATATCGTGGAACAGTTTGTCGTAGGAAAATAAAAAACAAACTATTCGTTTTTTTATAAGCTATATTTTTGTACTCTTACCATTTTTTATAAAAAAATATTTTCTGAGCAATTTCAAAAAATTATGAAAATTTT
Source organism: Rutpela maculata (assembly GCA_936432065.2). Lineage (NCBI taxonomy): Eukaryota > Metazoa > Arthropoda > Insecta > Coleoptera > Cerambycidae > Rutpela > Rutpela maculata. Next base: position 138,241,953 of record OW386289.2, read on the forward strand.
AATTATTGAAAGTTGGGTACAGAATGAAAAATAATTATTTTAAAAATTCTAAAAAAATTGAGCATGTTAGTAATAATATGCATTAAGAATATATAGAAGAATTAAAAAAAATGAATTAATAAGAAATTAGAGCAATAAAACTAAACAAAATGGCGCCTACATTTTTAAATGCGCTACTTTTTTGTTTCTAACTTTTTTATTTTTCAGTATAAAAGGTAGTAATATGTCTCAAACGAAAGAAAATTTTAATGATTTTAATTTATATAATAATAACAATTTTTCTCATAGTTGTAGATTTTGAGTAATTTTAGATTTTAATGTCGTATATTTTTCTGAACATTTTGGAGCCATTTTGAAAATGCCAAATTTCCAAAACTAAACATCTAAGGAAAAAAAAAGAAAAAACCATTCGATTAGTTTTCGTAAAAGCTTTAATTTTGTATCCTTGAATTTTTTTTAAAGTCTACATTTTTCGAGTAATTTAAAAAAAAAATGTCTAGGAATTCTGTTTTTAGGGGGTGAAAATTGCAATTTTTAGATAGCAATATCTGAAAAAATATGCATTTTAGAAAAAAGTATATAACGCCTTTCTTTCTTATAATTTGGTTCTCTATCAGGTTTTTTGTTTTTTTTGCGACAACCTCTAAGAACCACCCTTAACCAAGAAGCAGGAAAAATGACAATATAGATTCTTATGTATATACTTACTGAAGCATGTTGAAGAAAATAATTTGGAAATTCATTACATTGTTTTCGGGCTAGGATTTAAAAGCTTCATTTACTGTACTATTCATTTATCTCGCTTTTTGGAGCTTCTGCCATCTTCAAATTAATTTTAAAAAGTTTCATCTTTTTACAAATTCTTTGTAAACAACCTCGAAAACTATAACAATCATTATTTTCTTAAAAGAAATATTAAAAAATTCCAACGATTGTATTTTTCGTTGAGATTTCTAAAAATTTTATTATTTTTTTAATTTGCGGATTTTCGAAATTACGGTAATTTTCAGTGGGTAAACTTTTTAGTATATGGCATTAGAAATCGAACAAAAAAAAATCATTCAAATCGATTCACTATGGCTGGGTTCCGTCATTCTTCATTTATAATGACTAATTGTACTGGACTAGAGGTCATTTTTTATTACAATTGTGCGAAGTAATCATCAAATAGTTATTACACTGAAAATTTAAGGTCGATCCGATAAGTTGTTCCAGAAATATACTGCTTTAAAATCTAATTCTTCATAAACTGATTTTCGAATCACTGACGTCACTCACAAAAAATCACTTTAGCAGGTTATTTTGACAAATGACAGCGTTGGTAATCAAAACACAAACGAGTAGGTGAAAGGTGATATTTGTTGCAGGATTTCGAACTTTGTGAGACGTAAGGTTATACAATACATAACTAGCGCAGTTTCTAAATAATACCTTACAAGTAAGGATAGGAAAAAGAGAATTATAGTTGCCATTGCAAATGATGATTTTATATTATTTAGTAGTTCGTCTGATAAGGATGATTTAAATGATTTAATGTAATTCTCATCTTGCACATCCCTTTGCGGTGGCATTAAAAATAACATCTCCCTCCTTGGACATTTTTAAATAGGTATATACTTACTTATTTTCTAGACTCACTGAGACGGGTTTATATTGTGTTTACTTAATGAGAGGTTATGTTTCCTGGTCTGATTTTATTGCTCGGTCTCTTGAGCTCGAATCAGTGATTTATTTGATCACAAGCAAGTTGCTCCACACAAATGAACAGAACTAGATCATGTGATCTGACACTAATGACCGGCATATTTATCATTTAGCTGCTCAGATTTGCTTCCAGCAACACAAATGAACAAACCTATTGAAGCGGCTACTAGACAGGTTGAGTTACATATCACTTTGTGAGAAGTTAGATCTGTAAAAATGCACTACTTCTTAACATTTAAAAAACCACATATTTTGAGTTATAGTGGAGCGCCTGGGGGTTTTGACCTCGGACTTCTGTTACAGTGAATGAATTTATATGGTCGAGGTGGGATTTTGTTTTTTATACTATAAATTTCAAATTTTACCAAAAATTTTTTTGTGCTTTTGATTTTATCATTATTTGAACAAAAAACTATAAATAATTAATATTTTAGCATATAATTTTATTTTAAATAATATTTTTTTTATGTATACGTTGAATTTCACCTAAATATACATAGAAGAATATCTTTCAAAGATACCTGAGTGTAATAAAGGTCGTAGGGACCTTAAATAGGTAGTAAAACGTGGAGGGGAGAACGACAGCGAGAGCTGCAATGTACAACTTTACGGACGTAGTTCTAGATTTTTAATTGCAAAAATCAAGTGAGTTGTCCGTTATAGCCAAGATATTATTGAAAGCATAGAACATTTTTGCGATATATCGTTCAAGAAAAGTCATCAACATAGTGATTCGACAGATGCTAGAATAGAAAGGGATGATGTCGATGTAAAAAGATTGGTGGACTTCTTCAAGCAATACAGACAATTTTCCTGATACAGATGCTGTTATGTCCATTGCTACCGGAATTACTAGAGATAAAGATACAAATTGTTACGATACTTCTGAAAAAGATTTAAATGTAATGAAGAAAACAGAGGGGAAAAATTTTCGCGAATTGAAATTATCAAGGAAAGATATAATAAATCCTTTATTGGCGAAAAATAACAAAATTCATGATGATGTGATCCCTGTTGATTCATTGCTGCTGTTTCAACGTATTTTATTTAAAAAAAAAACCGATGAAGAGCTTAAAAATTATATGAATTATGAACTCGCACCATATCCGCTTGCTCTATTTGAAAATGGCGAACTGCGAGAAACAAAAAAATCAACTTTTTACGAGTTATTCCCGGAAATTTCCAATAATTTATAAAGTCTAGACGATGTTCATTACGTCATTGATGGAGTCATGTTATTACATCGTTGCAAATGGCCAATAACAGTCCTGCAAAAATAAAAGATTTGAATATGTTGAGGTTCAATTCTTTCATAAAAGCAACAACCAAAAATACGTGTTCTTTTGTCGTCATTATCTCCTACAACTGATGCAGCATTTGAATACCTAAAGAGAGTGTACCTGCAAATCCAGATATGGCTAGGAAATGACGTAGATATTGAAAATTGGGGATGGAAAGTATTCTAATAACATGTTCATCCCAATAACAATGAATCAACTGCCGGCTCCGGATAATCTATTGCAAATGTTATTTTGTAATTGCAAAAAGGGATGTGGAGCTGCTTGTGGATGTCGGAAGAGTGGCTTATATTGTAGTGTAGTATGTCTACAGTGCAGCGAAAATAGTTGTTTTAATACTCCACCTATCATTCAAATAAATGAAGTCGAAGAAAATATTTGATATGGACAAAAATGTAATAGTACAGTAACTAGAGGTTTTAACTTCGGAATTATGTCATATTAAACGGATTTCGTTCATTTTTGGCAGTATAATAGTAAATGCTTCACAGAAAAGTTTCTATATTGTGTGGGGGTTTGCTAATTTATAGGGGGTGGATGCCACCCCCTCTCAGGGGGTGGCACTTAAAAAATATATATATTTATTGGAGCTGAAATAGAATCAAATTTTAAGAAGAAAAGGTTCTATGCAATTTTTCACATAAATTGATAGTTTTTAAGTTATAACGACTTGAAAATTGCGATTTTATCTTAAAAAAAAAGTTATTTCCAAACGGCTTTCGTCAATTATCTCGAAAAGTATTACTTTATCGAAAAAATGTTACAGACCAATTACAGAAAGTACAAACTGGGAATTAGTTATATTTTTTGTTTATTGATGTAGGATTAATAATTTCGGAGATATTTAAATTTATATTTGGTATCTAAGTGTTTCGAAATTACCTTTAAAGTTTAAAATGCATTTTTTTCTAAAGCAAGCGCTTTAAATGAGCAAAAAAATTTGAGCAACTAGGTAATGCCACATCTTCACGAAAAACTGTATTTGAGATAATTTTTTAAATTACTGGCTAATTAGAGTAACAAAATGGCGACTTTTTATATAAAAAAATATAAATACGCATATTTTTGCGTCATAACTTCTTTATTTCTTATACTACAGGAACGAGTAAAAAATAATTTGAAAGCGCCATTAATTGTCTTTAATTTCATTTCTTAGCATGCGTGACGTAGGTGTCACAATTTCTGAGATATTTAAACTGCATTTTTCGTCTTATAAAGGTTCGGACGATATTTGTAAACTTTCATATCTCCGAAACTATTAAATCTATGTAAATAAATAAACAAGCGAAATTAATTATGAGTTTATGAGCTTTATTTTTGGTCTCTATCCATTTTTCAATAAAACTAATATTTATTGAGATATTTGGAAAAGGAAAAAAAAATTACGTTTTATCGAAAATACCTTTATAGTTTAAACTGTATTTTTTTCTAAAGCAAGTGCTGTATACAAACCATAAAATTTGAGCATCTACGTCATGCTATATATTAATGAGAAGCAGTGTTTGAAATTCCTTTTTTTTAATTACTGGCTAATTATAGTAACAAAATGGCGAAGTTATTATTAAAAAAATGTGTAGACGCACATTGCTTCGGTCATAACTTCTTTGTTTTTTATGCTACAGAAACAAATAAAAAAACAGTTGAAAGCATAATTAATAACCTATTATTCTACCTATTAGCATCCTTGACGTAGGTGTCACAGTTTCTGAGATATTTAACTCTCACTCTAAATAATTATCTTATGAACACTTGGATGCCAAATGTAAACTTAAATATCTCCGAAATTATTAATCCTAGATCAATAAACAAAAAATATAATTAATTTCCAATTTGTACTTTCTGTAATTGGTCCGTAACATTTTTTCGATAAAGTAATACTTTTCGAGATACTTGAGGAAAGCCGTTTGGAAATAACTTTTTTTTTAAGCTAAAGTTGCAATTTTGTCGTTATCTATCAATTTATGTGAAAAATTGCATAGAACCTTTTCTTCATAAAATTTGATTCTACTTTAGCTCCAATAAATATACATATTTTTTAAATGCCACCCCCCGAGAGGGGGGTGGCATTTAATAAAATATATTAGCAAACCCTATAAATTAGCAAACCCCCGCACAATATAGAAACTTTTCTGTGAAGCATTTACTATTATACTGTCAAAAATGAACGGAATCCGTTCAATATGACATTATTCCGAAGTTTTGCATATTTTTTAACTCTAGGTACTGTACTATAAATTGTTTAAATAAACAAATATTTTAATAATAATTTTCTTTTTTATTTAATTTTCCTTAATTTACTTCTTTTCCCCGATTACTGTCCGTATATAAATAGATACGTTAACTTAATTTCGTTATAAAAAAATATTCTACAGTATTATACTATTTGAATTATCAATTTTTTTTTATTCAAATCAAGATCACAATTTTTTAATAGGCAAACTTTTTTATATATATTATTAGCTAAACATTCCATTTTGAATTTTTAAATTTCATTCACTGTAACTGAAATCCGAGGTTTTCATGTTTTTAACGCTCCAGGCGCTCCACTATTACGACAGTTTGTGAGATTCTACTACAGTGTGGTGACACACTTAAGGTGAACCAAATCCCTAAATTTTAATTTTGAAAATACAAACAGTAGAATGTGGAAAGGAAAAATTATTTATTTTTAATAATAACAAGTGGCATGATACTACCATATAACTCATTATCTGTGGGAAAGGTTGAAATTTAACTATGTTGAACTTTTACCATTTGGGTAATTAATTTAATACGATAAACTATATTCTGGGTAAATCTGGCATAAATCAGGATCCAAACAATTCGAAGTAGAAACGAACTATAGATTAACCTGTACATACATCTATGATGAGTTTTCAGGGTCAACACCATTGGTGTTATCGAAAAATGTTATTTTGAGTATAGTATAGTAGATATCTTTCGTACACCTAATACCTGATATTTAGGGTCGATATTACTCTTTTTCTCCTATTTTTTTTATTCCTCATATCCTTAGATTCATAACAGCGCACCTATTATAATTGAAATTTTATTTTGGAAAAAATATAGAGAGAGAGAAATGGTACAGTACTTAGAAATAAAAAATATGTAAATTTGGGAATAATCTCAAATACAATGATTTTTCTTTATGGATTATTGATGTAGTAAATAGTATTATCTTCAGTTTCTATATGGTTTGGACACTTGCTTTTACCCTCAGGTGGTGAAAACCACCTGAGATATTTAATATTTGAAAAAGTATTACTGATTTATTTTTGAAACTTAGTTCAGGATACAGACTGAAAATTTGCCGTCAGTGAATCAGTATGCATAGCCATCATTTTCTTGGGAGGCTCAAGACGTTTGAGTTCATGAAATATAACTTTTAGTATGTGAAAAATAGTGTTTATTTTATAATCAATTGCGTTTTGGTGCTCTTGAAATTTTGGCGCCCTAAGCAGCTGCCTAATCCCCTACCTCTTGGAGCCGCCACTGGTTGAGTTCCTTCACTCAATTGTAGAACGTGCAACTGTTATTCGTGAAATTCCGGTTCTTAAACGACAACGTTCGTCGGAAAAGAAATCTTTAGCAGCATGAATTTATTTTAATTTATTTTTATTATTTAATAATTATAAATAACCACAATATTGTTCAAAGTTAAATCCAAGTCGAAGAAATATTTAAATCTTGCTGAATTAGTTAATTGGAAGATTATTATTGTGATTGTGTGAACGTGGACTGTAATTTTTAGCGACATCTACCAAATCATATTGAATTTAATGTTTTCTAATAATATAGATTTTTAATATTTTTTCCGCATTTGCATTTATTACGAAAATATTATAATCTCTACAAATAACATTTTAAATTAAAGAAAAGCCGAAAAAAAGTTGCAAAAGGATCCAGGTCTAGCTGTATTAGTCAGGCTGTCACAGAGTTCCCACTCCCAGGCGCGATCCCACTACTGCACGACGCGGAGACTTTTGGCTGCTGGGTTACCCCCCTGGCCCGGTTCGCCTCTCCTTAGCCGACCTGGCCATCCCGGACTCCTCCAGGGTAGCCATATCGACGCCATGCTTAGTGCGGACGCCCGGTCAACGTGAAACACTCTGCACCAGGACTCCCGACCTCAAACCATCCACTAAATCCGACCTCCAAGTAGCTGGATTACAGGAGTCGCCACGCTCCCAGTCGATGTAAAATGGTCAAAGTTAGTATTTTAACTTGTCAGTAATAGAATCAGAGATAAATTGTCTTTGGATCGTTGATTATGAAAGTAAAGCCAAAATTAAAAAAATTCAAAAGGGACGGCTCCAATATGGCGGATGTACATTTTTTCTAGGGCAAGTGTTTTAAACTAACAAAAGGAATTGAGCATCTAGGTGACGGTATATATTAACAAAAACAGCATTTAAAAAAAAAATTATTTACTGGACAACTATGATAACAAAATGGCGACATTTTTATTAAGAAAGTGTGAAGATGCAGTGTTTCGGCCACAAGTTCTTTATTTTTGATTCTACGCAAACAAACAAACGCGTGAAAGCTTAATTAGCAATCTTTAATTCTGATCTTGATATTTTTGACCAAATACTTGGGTGCCATCTTTAAGGTTCTATATCTTCGAAAAACTCTTGATCTTACAGAAATTAAAAAAGAAAAACAGTCATTTCCAATTTTTCTTTTTTACCATTTCTTCGCTAAAACTAATATTGGTTGAGATATTTGCGAAGAAAACAAAAATTTTGCTTGTTTTCGAAAACACTTTTATAATTTTTTCTAAAGCAAGTGTTTTAAACTTGCAAAATTATTTTTTCTTCAAGCGTATTAAAATGTTTAAATTATGTCACCAAAAACAGAAGTAGAAGTAGGACATTGTTTTACTAGTAACAAAATGTTAGTACCGAACGCCACCGTAGTGGACATTGTTTTACTAGTAACATAATGTTAGTTCCGAAAGCGCCACCGCAGTGGGTATTGTTTTACTAGTAACATAATGTTAATACCGAAAGCCACCGGTGGCGCGCTATCCACTAACCACTTGTCATATTGTGTCAACATGTAAGACTGTAGTTTGAATATTTGTACATTTATGATAAATAAATGAATTTTTGCATTTTAAGACGCTTGAAGAAAAAATAGTATATATTACACGGAGTAGAACGCATTTTTTGTGTTTCGCCCAGTTTGCGGCTTCGGCTTCGCCTCAGCCGCAAACCCTGGGCTCAACACAAAAAAAGAGTGCGTTCTACTCCTAGTAATATAATATACTATTTGACGCCTAAGAAAGCTATGTATTTATAAAAAATGGTATTTGAGAATTATTTATCTTAATCACTTACTAATTGCAGTAGCAAAATTGTGAAATATTTATTTAGAAAATGTGAACACGCGGATTGTTCCGGTCATGATTTTTTTGTTTTTTAAAAGCTTTTATTTAACTTGCAGTGTTTGTTTGTATGTTTGTTTGTTTGTTAGTTTAGGTCAAATTTTACAAGCTGAATTTCTAGTTCTAATTAAGCTAGAGCTTTGAAATTTGGCTCACGTGTATAAGTCCGGTGACAATGCAACATAGTATAGCCATTATCGGTCTAAATCCAATATGGCGGACGTCGCAAGATGGCGGATCGGATTTTTAGTCACAACCCCCTTGACATGGGTATCAATTGACGAGTAAAATACGATAAATAATGTGACGTCATTGTAAATTCAATATGGCGGACGTCCCAAGATGGCGAATCGGCTTTTTAGTCACACCTCCCACCTGAAAGGGTTTGACGAGTAAAATACGATAAAGTATGTGACGTCATTCTAAATTAAATATGGCGAACGTGGGAGAGGTGGGAAGAGGTAAAAAAGGGGTGGGAAAAGGTGGGGAAGAGGTGGCAAGAGGTGGGAAGAAATGGGAAAGGGTGGGTGGTTGGTAATAGGTGGAAAAGGGGTGGGGAGAGATGGGAAAAGGCAGAGGAAGGGGTGGGAAGTAGTATTAGAGGGGTGAGAAGACGCGAGAGGGAAGGGGTGGATGGCGGTGGCAAATGAAAGGGTTTTGTCTGTAAAATAAGTAGACTAAAAAGTAAAAAATAAAATTATATAAAAAAAAATATTTTTAAGAGAAAGCTTTTATTTGAAAAAATTACTAAAAAGTAAAAATAATTTTTTTAAAATTCATACACCTGGAAACCAAAAGCTTTGGGGGCGGTCAATTGAGCAAATTAACTATGCAATAGCGCTATATGACCGCCACTAAAGCTTTTGGTTTCCAGGTGTATGAATTTTAAAAAAATTATTTTTACTTTTTAGTAATTTTTTTCAAATAAAAGCTTTTTCTGAAAAATATTTTTTTTATATAATTTTATTATACTACAGAACCAAATAAAAAAATATTTGAAAGCTTATTGAAGTGAATGCGGACGCCAACTTTAAACTTTTATCTATGAAACTATTAATCATACGGAAACTTAAAAAACACAACCTCATTTCTAGTTTATAGGCTTAAAGCATTTTTCGCTAGAGGTGATATTTCTCGAGTTATTTAATATAAACTGTATTGATATATCTGTTTTCTCGAGCTAAAATCGTAATTTTCAAGTCGTTATCGCTTAAAAATTAACAATTTAAATAAAAAATTGTGTAAAACCTTTTTTTCTCAAAATTTTACTTTCTTTCAGTTCTAATAATTACATTTTCTTCTAGTTTTACTAAAATTATTATTAATATTATTTGTTTAAACAGCTAATTATTAATAAACGTACGAGAAAACTGGCAAACTTTGCAGTTTTTAGTATAAAAAAGATGTTGCAAAAAATTTCAGTCGATTTCATCCCTGTTCGCCTGGTTCCGAGGTAAAAACCCTCATCGACTCCAGTTGGCATTCCTTCACATTTTTGCCGGAAAGCGCGATATAGCTTAATATAGATTTATGGATAATATAATATTTGCCGCACAGATAAATAATTCTGCTGGAGCTTATTGCAATCAAATTGTTTTGTAGTGCGTATTTTGAAGTAACGTACACTGTTCAATGTATTTTCCAATGTATCATTAGGTATCATTATATAAATGTGCTCTTAAAAATCTATTAGCAGCTCGGATAAACAAAGAAATAGCAGCAGTTATTTGATGTAGGTATCCTTATTTTTATAAGAAGGTTGCTCAAATCTGAGCAAGAATGTTTTGCATATTTAATATATGCAACCCACAAGACACCTCAAAAATTATATGTTGACTATATACAGGGAAATCGATAAAAAATTATTTCTTTATATTTCAAGAATATAGCAAAGCTAAAAATTTTATTACTTAAGTGAAAATGCTATATACCTATAAAATTTAGATTAACTGTTCAAATTGCTGCCCGTCAAATACGCAATGCGATTTTTTATTATTCATTTTCTGTAAATGTTGGGCAGTAGTAGTAGTAGCTATAATTTCTTGTAGAATCTCCTCTCTCTTAGACATTCTAACTTATTGTGTTAGTTTTAGACATTTTATTTTTCGAATAACTCCATGACAGGAAATACAAGTGGTATTAGATCTGATGATTTAGTAAGCCAGTCCATCAACCCACGTCTTCCAATGAGTCTGTTTGCAAAAACTGCATTTAAATATTTCCAAGCAGTAGCTAGGTACATGATGGGGTCGAACGTCGCCTTGTCGAAGTTGAATGCTACCACTTCATTGGGGGTGATAATAATTTATGATGACGCTTATCCTTATTAATTTTATTTTCCACTACCGAAAAATCGATAGGTACCAAATTGTAATTTTGTTAGTTTATAATATATTGACTATTTATTTAAAGAACAAAATAAATGATGAAGGTATCTTGCAATTTAACCAATTACAAATTTATTCCTCATCAAGTATTTTCCAAATAAATAAAACACAATTAACAAAGTAACAAATTAGGAAAATGTAATTTGTCACAATTACCAAGAATACTTCATGAAAGAGAACATACATTTTGAGCATCACTGAAATTTTTACTTCAGTTGTGAGACTCCAGGCTCGCTATAAGCCGATATGCATTCATTAGAATAGTAAAACAGTGCATTAAGGGTACAAGAATCGGCGAATCTGCTACGGAAAAGTTATGTTTTTCTTTTAAGTTAGCTGGAACGACGTAAACTTTTATGAAGTAAACTTTTCCTGGAATACTTTGTGAGGTGTGTTTAAAGATTTAATTTGCATATTTAGGAAGTCGTCCTTTAAAAATACATAAATATAGAGATACATGAAAGATTTTTTATTAAAAGCAGATGAAACATATTTTGATTTGCACTTACAGAGATGTAATGTCAGTAATATAAAAAAATGTGTTGGTTTTAGTTTTAAAAATATGTACCCATGTATCACATAAATATCCCAACCAGCAAATTTGTTTTATGATTTAAATGTTACACGATTATTCTGTTTTATTGTTACTTTATTAATGCTTCTAAAATGCTAATTGATTATATTAGAATTGCAGAAAACACTATCTGGTAACCTGCAACTGAACTGTTTCATAAATTTATCATCAAAACGTTTTTACAGCAAAATTATAAAATATCTTATAAAGCAGTTAAGAAATTATTTTAGAAACGTTTCCGTGACTAAGCTATAAAACATTTCAGCTTATAAAACCAAATAACTTTATAGTGCATTTTTAGTAACGTTCGGCAATATTTTCAGCACAGTTATATGTTATAAAACAGTTATTTTAAAGCACTATTTGGAACAGTTTTGCTATTGAAATTAAATTGTTGTTGTAGAGTCTGCTAAATAATTATTATATAGCGTTGCAATCTACTGCAATATGGCAACGGCAATAAAGTAGTTATAAAATAAAATTTTATTAAGAGTTTTTTAATCGAAGACAAAAAAGACCCCGCACATTTCTTATGGGAAGTGGCCCTTGGTAAAAATGGCTGAAATTAAAATATGTTGTTCCTTTTAACCTGTACATCAAAAGTTCTCATGGGCACAAAGTCTGAAAATGGTCAGTATTCGAGATATAAGGGGGTGAATAGACGATTTTACAGAATTTTATGGTTTCTTATGGGAAGTGGCCCTTGGTGAAAATAGCTGAAATTAAAATATGTTGTTCCTCTTGACCTCTACATCAGAAGTTCTCATGAGCACAAAGTCTAAAAATGGACAGTTTTCGAGATACAAGGGGGTGAAAAATCGTCTCGAAAACTGTCAATTTTCAGACTTTGTGCCCATGAGAACTTTTGATGTACAGCTCAAGAGGAACAACATACTTTAATTTCAGCCATTTTCACCAAGGGCCACTTCCCATAAACCATTAAATTCTGTGTAAAATCGTCTTTTCACCCCTTGTATCGCGAAAACTGCCCATTTTCTGGGGGATTAACCACTTGGGAAATCTTTTGTATACCTTTCAGGAACTCAGCAGGAATTCAGCGGAATTTATAGGTAATTCAGAGGATCTCAGAGGAACTCTTGATGAACTCGAGAGGAATTCAGAGGAACTCTACAGGAAATCAGGGGAACTCATAAGGAACTTCCTAAGTCGATAGGAATTCAAGGGGAATTCAGAGGAACTCATTTTTATTTAAAGCGCATGCGCATTTATTACTTTTTTGACTTTTGACAGTTGCCATTTGTCAGTTATGACAAGATTGTTCATAACCTTCAATTATTTGTTGTGTGGCGGTTCCAGTTGTGGTTTTTATTCAGTTTTTATCAAATCTTTTATGTGATGATCACATTAGCATCTATTATGGTAAGTACGTATTTAGTTTCTAGTAGGATTTTTGCCATCAGTTTTTTTGTCAACTATTTCAAAAAGCTTTTTGTTCAATGGGGTCCCAGCTCCCATCAAACACGAATTTAAGGCAAATTAATGGCCATGGGGCCAGTTCACTATATGGATAGTGAACTGTAATGAACACTGGTGGAATTATAGTTGCGGTGAGCTATATAGCCCTGTCAATGAACGTTCAATAAGGGGGCCTAGAGAGAAATGCCGAGATCACAATTTTTGAATTGAGAGCTGTGTTTGGATTATTTAGGAGGCAAACATACAAAGAGTCCCCGAATATAGGAGGTGCTGGGGGGGTGCAGGGGGGCGCGAAGAAGGTCCCGGTTTTTGGTTTTTCATTCATATCTCGAAAACAGTTAGCCATAATCAAAAAGTGGCTATATACGCAAAATTAAAATTTTCTACAAACATGTTTCTATTAATTTTTGTCATATCTGCTATGGTTCAGTTATGGATTGTATGTCTTTTAAAAATTAAAAAATTTTCAATAATCACTGATGTGCAAAAAAATTTGTTGTACGGATATCCGTTTCATGGCAGACTAAACTCAAATATTGAATAAAAAATGTCTTTGTGTCTGTAAGTGTGTGTAGAAAATTCAGTCAGCTTTAATTTTGCATATAGCCACTTTTTGATTATGGCTAACTTTTTCGAGATATGAGCGAAAAACCAAAAACCGAAACCTTCTTCGCCCCCCCCCCCCCCCCCCCCCTGCATCCCCCGCACCTCCTATGTTCGGAGACTTTTGGTATGTTTATCTCCTAAATAGTCCAAACACAGCTCTTAAGTCAAAAGTTGTGATCTCGGCATTTTCCTCTAGAAACCATTCATTGACAGGACTAATAGTACCAAATATAAACGCCCGAATATAGCCGAACCATAAACTTTACTAGGCATTTATTAATATTGCATTCACGGCCCCTTAGCAGCACAAATTTTCCTAAATGGCGTGAGTGTTAACTAATAATTCTTATCTAGTGAATATTGTCCGCTTTTGCACAATTTCATCTGCATTCCATTACTGTCTCACAAATTTATTAAATAAAACTACACAAACATAAACGCGGTTTCAATTCATCTCTCTTTTACTCGAAAATGTTTCTTTTTATATTCAATCTCTACTGGACTCTACATTTATAAAATACGTCTCTCTGTCTGTTTGTTTGTTCGTTTATAATTCGAAAACCGCTGACCTGATTTTCATGTGGTTTTCTGTCCCATGTAGGTAGATTGTCTGGTCGGGTTTTAGGCATTAGGGCATTTTAGGTTGTTTGTTCTGTAGTTCTCAAGGCAAGAAATTCATTAGCCATTAATAATCCTTTGGTCATGTGTTTGCTGGGATCCCAGCTGGGATTTCTTGCAACTTTCTTCTAACGTACCTATGTTGGTTTTTATTTATAGATGAGTGAAGGCAGTGAGCCGAGCAGTGAGGTATATATTATGATGACCCCACCGACAACACAGGGATGACACCGAACGTACTGAACGTGCGTTTTTCTTGGCTGCTGAAGATGCCCTTGCAATAAAAATCCCAGTAGATTTACAAAACATGCTAATTGCAAATGGATATATGATTCCTAAAGTACTTGCGTCAATTGTTTATTTACCTGTTTCTAAATAGAACTGTTTTGTTTTATATAAAATATTTTTTGAGCTAATGGCAATATAGATTAATAAAGGTTTATTTTTCTCTTTTTGTTTTTATGTCTGAGTACTTACCTGTTAATTTAGTTAGGCACATAGTCCAGCACATAGTTTTTATTTTTGTAAAATGAATAATGAATAATAAGCACTTAGTTAATTTTCTCCTGGGTCTTTGGGAGTTTTTGTTTACATGTTTTGTTTAAATAAAGATGTTTTCACTGAGATTTTTAAAAATATTCGTTCCTGTCACATACTAATACCTCGAGCTGACTAGAGTGCGTCCCAAATGGGACTGAACTTAAGAACATACTTTCGATTTTCCTGGTGCAAATGATTTATATGTTTCTTTTTTATTTAAAATTTGGGTAACTAAATTTGGACTTAAATATTTTACATTAACTAAATCTGAAAGATCTTTTAATTAGAACTGGGAAATGTTTGCTAAAATTACCTTTACTCAAGAAATCTATTTTATACTTTGTTGGGTTGTTGGGTTATAAAATAAAAATACAGTACCTCCTCTAGGATGTGAAATACGTATGTTTAAATTTAATAGAAACTCTTGAGATATTCAAGGGAAGTCTTGAGGAATTCAGGGGAAGTTATGAGGAATCTAGGGTACCCTATGAGGAACTCAGGGGAATTCATGAGAAATTCAAGGGAATTTATGAAGAATTTCAGGAGCTTACGAGGAAGTCAGGGGAATTCATACCTTGGAGGAAATCTTTTTTACATCTTTTCTGGTAGCGGTTAACCCCCCACCATTTTCATACTTTGCGCCCATGAGAACTTTTGATGTACAGGTCAAGAGGAACAACATACTTTAATTTCAGCCATTTTCACCAAGAGCCACTTCCCATAAGAGACCATAAAATTCTGTGTAAAATCGTCTTTTCACCCCCTTGTATCTCGAAAACTGTCCATTTTCAGACTTTGCGCCCATAACTTTTGATGCACAGGTCAAGAGGAACAACATATTTTAATTTCAGCCATTTTTACCAAGGGCCACTGCCCATAAGAAATTTGCGGGGTCCTTTTACGTAAAAAAAGTTTTAGCCAATTTGACCAAATATTTTTTCACTTCTTATTCTTAGGCCCGGCACCTTCGCCAAAATATCTCAAATTTTATTATTTTCTACTATTCTGTTGTATTCTATTTTTATTAAAACAAAAAATCTTTTTAGTGCAAAATATTCTAAAGGACTATTAGAAAGCATCACAATGTAAAACGTATGAAAAAAAAACCATTAATTCGGAAATTTTTTAACTTGGCTTGTACATTTTTTGAGCTGTATCTCGGAAACTAGACGTCGGATAGAGTTGGGCCCATGAGAACTCTTAATCACAAAGTCTAAATCTACAACAATTACCAATTTTAGTAGCTTAAACTGAATTAAGGAGAAACCCCCAAGCTATCTTTAACCTCTCGTTAATAATTCAAAAGTTACTAATGTTGATAAATAGTAAATTAAAATCGTATTAAACTAATAGTGTACCAGCACCCAGCATGGAATTAAAAGGTGCATATATTTATTAAAAAAGTGAAAGTTTTTCTACTTTTAGTAGCTTGAACCTAATTAAGAAGTTATTTCTAATATCTAATTACTAATTTTAAGCTGCAAATGTAAATAATAATTATAGACCTTCCTATAACCTGTCAACAAACAAGACTAATAGATCAACCCACCTTTCTATGTAGTACACAGCCTACTAACTAACATCTGTCATACTTATAGTTATTTTTTCATTTAATTTAGGAGTGAAATTTTCTTATCTTATCCCCACATGCTTTAATTAATTACCGGACATTTTTGAGGCACTAGGGAGATTACTAGTAAACATTTTCATAAAATGAGCAAGGGGATTAAAATAAAATGAAAACTTAACATGCAATTTAGCGGTAATAGATACAATAAATTATAGTTTTTATCAAAATGTTTGTGATTCCGGCTACAGTTATTTTTCTTCAAAATTGTTATATTGTTTCATTTAAGATACGGCCCTGTCACAAGTCCGTAACCTTTAAGACACATTATTTTATAGATGTTTTGTAGGAATCGCCTATAGTTTAATTATCTTAAAATGCTTGTTATTAACACAAAAGTATTTTATAGAGGGAAGCCATTTCATGAAGTACATTTTACGTCCAGCAGACCGAGACTGCAGAAAATGAAAGCCATACTATTTTTTTTTTTTGGTATATTACACCTATAGCAAACTCAATCCGGGGAACATATACGTAATCTGCAGACGCATAAGGCATAGCTGACCGCTTCGGGTTTTTAAGAATAATGGGACCAATGAAAACGAGAGTAAAGTGTAGACGTGGTTATCCTAGTACGTCTGCACGTATGCAGTTTACTACATTTGCAGGCAATGGGGTGTGTGTTTCTTTTATTTTGCAACAGTTTTAAACACCTCACGATTTTTTACTTTTAGAGATAAAAATATGAATTAAAATACTATTATTATAAAATTGCATGTGTTTGTTATATTGACATAACTGGAAAAAAATAAGCTATAAAACTATCAGTTAATTGTAGACGTTTGACGCTTTTCTGTGCACATTCTACGACCCCACTTTACCAATAAGCAGTGAGACATATAAGCCGGTGACAATTATTTCCGAATATTACCGAATAATTTTGGCTATGCCTTATGCGTCTGCAGATTACGTTTATGCATCCGGGGACACACTGTATACGGTCATACAGGTTCTAAATGAACCCATCTATCACCCCCTTAAAACTTTCTCTCGATTCATCAAACACCCTGTATATAAAAAAAGCTCATCCCATACATGCATTACAAAATTTATGAAAACAGAAACTAGTGGAGTTTTTATTCCTACTATGCTAATATTCAATTAAATATTTCTTGCTCGACTATTTCGAATTCAAATATTTTTCATAAATATTTAAAAGCAACATTTTCAATATATACACCCGTTTATTAGAACAACACGTCTTATGCGATGTAGTACAGTGTAATCAAATTTTCAATTTAATCCCGAAGATTATATTATCTGTCCAGGAGTCGTAACAGTCTCAATACGGCAATTCCAATGCAGGTAAACCAAGCAATCGAGAAAAACTGAGAAAAACAGAAAAATCCATCGACATCAAAGTTATTTTCTCGAATTCACTCCTCTGAGTGGATGGGAGTCGAGCAATAAGGCGTCCGTATAAGAAAAGTTGAAAGATAGCTCCGCCCGGAGCCCGGAATATTGCGCCGAGCAGCCAATAGTTTCCCGCTGAATCCTGAAAGGATAGGTCAATATTCAGTAGTGACCAATGAAAAATTGTAATTTTAATGACGCAAATGGAAAATTTTTGTTATAAATAATGTATGTTGTTAAACAGAACGGCTTTGGGTTTAGGGAGATAGAAAATTAAGCCTGGAAACCTTTCTAGAAATATTACTTCTTGCGTAACTACTGAAATCTTTCAGCTGAAAAATTGCCAGTACAGTGTAAATGTAATTTATTTTTCTACTAGTAGCTGTTTTTATGTTCACACTTGACTTGTTCTTATTAATTTATGTATTAATAGTAACTTAAAAAATTTGTTCCCTACATATATTGATTAGAAAGATTCTAAGTAGAGCACAAAACTAAACAATAAATTAAATATAAACACTGTGTCATATACACAATTGCAATTATTGTGATTTAAATGCATCACTGGTGCTCTAGTATAATGGCTGGAAAAGCTCTAAGCAGCTTTTTATGGTTGCAGTTGAAAAATTTTAAAGCAATTTAATTCAAATTGACATACATATGTATAAGGGGGTTTTCGAGGTCGCTGAGACAGATTATGGTGTCAAAAAAACATTATAATTTGACTCATGGCCCTGTACTACGTGAATATTTTTAGTATGTTTTCGATACTTCAAACAGGATAAAAATTTAGAAACAATCAACATTAAGTCGATTTACCGAAAAAACTTGATTTTTTCAATATTTCGTGAAAAGTATGGGTTTATTTATATATATATATTCCAAATTTTTTCATCATCAGATTTACTTACTTTGAGGTCCTACTATAAACATATGCTGCATAAGTAGGCTAAATAATTTTTTTTATAAAAGTTATTAGCAGCGAAACAGAGGTAAAATTGTGTCGTTTTTTTTATCAGCTTAGAACAAGATCAGACACAGTGGGTATTACCGACATCATTTTACACATAAAAACACGAAATACGACATTTTTTAGTGGTCACAGATATTCTTATTTAAAAAAAGTGTAAAATTTATTTTTTTTAAATCATGTTTTTTTGTACATCTATTGCCATATCTCAAAAACGAATTGAGCTATCGATGTGAACTTTTTTGTTATAAAACACACACTTAAGCGCTTCTTTCTATATATAGGATTGCTAATAAAAAAAAATGTGAACATGCCAAAAACGTAGATGACCCTGAAAGTTTAGAGAATACGCCATCAAATTTTCACTAAGCGAGGAACTTTTTTGTTTTTGAAAATTTTGTGTAACATGCTATGAAGAAAATGAAGTCAATAGATTAAAAAAGTTTTTAGAAAAAAAATATTTTCATTATTAGCAATAGTTTGCTAGTTACGAATTTTTTAGTATGGAGGAATTGTCGAAGCGTACGCGCGCGGCACTTAAGAATAATAATGATTATGTATTGTGTGTAACGGAACTTTTCATTATTATTTTTTTATGTCTAGGACTGTTTTATCACGTTTTAGGATCTGAAATGATCACTTATTTTTTTCAGTGGCGCATTAAGGACTAAGGTTGAAGGCCAAATGGAATTAAAAATCTTAAATAGAGTATCTGGGATAAAAATGCATTGCATTGGGATCTCGGAAACGGTAAAAAATATTATAGTAAATGGAAAAAAAAGTTGCGCAACTAGGTGGCTAATAAAATTCCATAAACAGAAGTTTAGGAAAAGTAATAATTTTGGAGTGTTTTGATAAAAAGTAAACTATCGGGTTTTCCTTTTTTTGCGTTATTATCGGAGCTAAATAGAAAAGACAGTTTCTTAAAGCACTTTTTTTTGAACGTGGCAATCTTAATATTTGTATCCAACATTTCCTGTGTCAGAGTTCCTATCCGAAACACCCATGCATTGCATTTTTACCCTAGATCCACACAATAATTGATGGTAAACGTGTTATTTTCGCCTAAATTAGGTAACAAAAAAGAAAAAAATATCCTAAATTAAGTCTCTTTTAATTTCCGCAGCCATAATTATAGAAACTCTGTTTTCATGGCTTCTGCACAAGTTTATCGTTCTCCTCTATTACTACGCCACATAAAATCCACTCCATTTTACAATGAAACTTAGATTGCTTTTTTATCTTAAATATTTTTTTGGCAGATAATCCACGCATAATTCGCACAATGGCCATACGTTCTACAATATAATACAAGTGGTAATAAGGGAAAGAATATCGTTACACATTTTACTTCCACATCCAGTGTAAGTACAGTATCGACAAAAATATTTTTGAAAATGTTTATTGTCCAAATAGGCTTAAAATGTCATGAAATGTCGAGATTTTAAGTTTGAGCAAAAATAAATTCTGTCTGTCGGTCTGTCTGTAACTTTTTTTGTGCGCACGATTACTCCGGAACCATTTAAGGTATTGACTTGAAATTTGGTACACGTACCTATGTATTTTAACGAGATCTGGAACTAGATTATTATGTTGAAGGGTTGGGGGGTAAATGGGTGTAAATAGGCAAATCAAGCAAGTAAGAGTCCATAAAATTGAGAAGCTCAGGTCTCAAAATTTTTTGTCATTAACCACCCCCATTACCAACTTCCACCAAGGGGACGAAAAAAATAAAATTGTCATTTAGTGTGTGTACAAGAACCAAAGGCCTCAAAATTTTTTTTACTTTAACCCTTCCACTACCCTCAGCCCCACTACCGATGTGGCATATCGTTTTATAGGTTTTGGGGTAGACGATTTCAAATATTTTATTATTAAAGTTCCATAAACAATTATTTCCACATTCAAATTTTTTTCGTTGTGAGAGACTTGGATAGAAGTTCTGGATGTGGAAGTAGTGATTCCTTGGGCAGCCGTTTTATAATTTGACCTTCGACGAAAACGAATAACGTTGATCGTACACCGCCTTGAGACTAGTTAGTTTTAGTGGACGCGGGCGTATTAATACTCAATTTCTGCAATTCGCGCGCTCCAAAAAAATCACTGTACCCAAACTATCAAAGACACAATAAGAATTATGCTATCAAAAACTTTTTTGGCCTTTTAGCTTTATTTTATTCGCAACATGTTATACAAAATTTCCAAAAACAAAAAAGTTTGTAGCTTAGTGAAAATTTGACTGCGTATTTTCTGAACTTTCAAGGTTGTCTAAGTTTTTAACATGCTTAAAAATGTTTTAATTAACAATACTATACACAGATAGAAGCGCTTAAGTGTGTTTCATAACAAAAAAAAGTTAATGTGGATATCTCCATTCGTTTTTGAGATATGGCATTAGATGTTCAAAAAAACATGATTAAAAAAAAACAAAATTTCACACCTTTTTAAAAATAAAAATGTCCGTGACCACTAAAAAATGTCGTATTTCATGATTTCTAATGAACATCGACCTACCTAACGAAATGGTATATGTCTCAGTTTGTTCTAAGATTAAAAAAAAAACTCGAGAAGGAAGCGACTTTTCCCGTTTTTTACTCCACTATTTATGTTTTACCTCTAAACTTTGACTTGTATTATACAAAATGTTTCTCATGTTTTTTCTTTGGAACAGATTGTCAATGTAAATAAATCTATCTGTCTATCTACCAAATAAGTGCTGGAATATATTACCGTACATTTGTATAGCTATGAGTTTAAGAAGGTAAAATTCAAATATAACAGTAGTCCAGCCAGGCTTTAGTGTTATACAAAACAATAAGTGAAACCATTTAATACTCAATATGATATACAGCTTATTCAACATTCATAATATTTCCAACCGGCGCGGCGCATTCACCTATTTATAAAAACTCAATTACCGCGGGTATCATAATTTAATGCCACTTTAATATGCTTTTATCAAACGTAAATCTATAATATGTTAAAAGCATTCAGGAGGAAATAACGTATATTAAAACTTCTACATATACGTAGACGTGATATTATGACTGTTTCGTGTTTAAGTGTTGTAAACAGTAATCTAAAACTTGATATATTAAAACGTGTAATATATCTAAATCGTCAAATTTCCAGAACATTATGTTCCTGTGTTTACTTTCTTGAGTGCTCATTTTGAATTGTATACCATACCGTGACTAAAACATGGATGTGGAAAAACAAAAATTATTTTTAATCTAAGTTTAGATTAAATGATTATTATTAGTATATGGGTCAGACGTCACGATGGATTATATACAGAATATTAGGGGTTGATAATATCCTATGAATAAAATAAGTTTTTTGTAAAAACATTTACATTCTCTTTATGATGTCTTATATCACTGTCATCCAGTGAATAAGATATTAAGGATACTATTTGCATCTTCGATTAAGGAATTTTGTTCAGCAACAGTGAGAAAGGACAAGGGTAGATAAGCTATATATTTTCGTCCACTAATTTCATAAAAATAAAAAGTTCTCCTTAACATCATTAAACATTATTAATTTATAGTTGAATATATGATCTTTATGTTTCTATATTGTTTTGTTTAATGCAGCTATTTAAATGTTAATAAAATATCAAAAGTTGTAATACCTGCTATTACTTCCCAAGCAGCATTCAAAGTGATGGGAACTGGCATCTGAGGCATCGAAACTTTAATATAGTAGGAATGACACAACTGTTACTAATTTTGCGACTTCAGAGTAATATTCACTTTGTGGTATGCATTTGTAGTGACAATTATGTAGATTCTACTGAATTTAGGCATTGTATAGTTATAACGCTTTCAAGTAACTGCTGAAGAATCTGCAACGTCGCGGATACTACTCTGCATTACTTTGAAGTATCCTCAACTGCAAAGTGGAAATTGGTAGTAATGCCGACTGCACAGCTTTACCAAAGGACCACTTCAAAGTAACGATAACTTCAAGTGTGCAATTTTAATCCTCGGTACGTTGTTGGGAAATTTTCTTATTAGTGACATCTCGAGTAAAAATGAGGTTATTTCTACGAACATTGGGGCTTTGAAGTTATTTTTACTACTCCCCACTAATTGAAAATGACTTAAAAGTTACATATACCTTGAAAATCTACTATAAAGTAATATTAACTTTTAAGACAATTTATATAATTATTGGCATTGAATAAAATGGCGGCATCTGAAATGCTCAGTAAAAGCGAAATAAAGTTTATCGGCACTCATCCACTTTTTATAGAAAACTGAAGAAAGAGTTAAATAGTAGTAGAAAAATAGTGATTCTTCAGAATATGATGCAAACATGAAAGATTATTTCGCCACAGCAAAACCATCATCTTTGGCAACAAGTGGAAAAGGAGAAAAGTAATCGAAAACTATAACAGTCTGCAGTGGTATTAGTGATACTGTGTACTGCACGAAAGTTACAACTTGTCTTTAAAACACAGATTGACCCATAGTTCAGTTAGTGATCCACTGAGCATATTAAATTAATTTGCCGATTAAAAACTCTAAATTTAATAAATATTGTGTCGATGGGGAACGGACAATTTCGGTATAAACGGCATAAGACATTGTTTGTGTACAATAAATTGAACTGAATATATATACAAAAAAAAATAGCAAAAAAACTATATTTATTTTCTAGAATATCTCAAAAGTTATCAGTGACGACAAAAATAACGGTTTACAACACCATTATCCAACCTCATTTCGATTACTGTGCCAGTCTATTATATTCCTTCGATTTAAATAAAATAACTTCCCTTCAAAAACTACAGAATAGAGGAATGAGAGTGATTTTGAAATGCAGCCGATATACCTCAATCCAACATATGCTTTCTTCTCTTCAGTGGCTGTCTGTAAAAGATAGATTGCTTTCCATGGCTACGGTATTTATTAAATAAGTTTATATTTTATGCAAACCAAATACATTAACACCACACAAGAAATAACAACAAATTTTATATACCAAGGCAAAATCTAAGTCAAACTAGGAAAATTATGTTATATAAAGGCCTCGATCAATATAACAAGTTGCCAGAGGTTGAAAGGAATCTATCTCTCTACATGTATTCAAACGTAAAATTGTAAGATAAAGTCTATTGATTAACTCCACTTGTTTTATATAGGTATTTTTTCCTCGTTATTTTTTAATTTCTTTGTATATGTATTAGTCTGAGTGTGTAAGTGCGTGTATTATTTATTTATGTATAATTTATGATTCTTTGTAATTACATTAGAAAAGTGAATTTGCATATTAGGATTTTCCTATTCAAATAAATACTTACTATTTTTTTAATGAAATTAAATGTAAACTGATCACTAAAATATGAAAACTCATGTATTTTTTCCATTATTATTACACACCTTACGTTAATAAATATATTTACAAGACATACATTGTACATCGTTTTCAGTAAAAAAACAAATAATTTATTTGCACAAATTTATTAACAACTTAATTAATATCAGATAATAAAAAGTACTTGGTAAAATTATAATAATTGTTATTTTTAATCCACATTCGTGTCCTTGTTCACATCACACACAGTGACACTTTAACAGTTATTACCGTGTTGCCAATAAAAAAAAAATTACCTATCTCGTATCTGCCAATTGTACCAACATGAAAATAAGTTGATAGCAATAGTTACCAAGATCTTATACCGTCATTGGTCTCATTTGCTACATCTAGGTAAATATAACTACACAGTGAAATTGTTGTAGGTCCCGTTACCACTTTTAAAGTAGCAACAACTATAACGTTGGTAGTATCTGCTACACTATGGGAAATGTAACTTGTAGGGAAATAATTTTGGTTTTTGCAACCTTTAAGTTACTGCAATTAAAATCGCCATTTTTCTGTTGTTGAATGAAGACGCCATATTGACACAGATAAGAATATAATTCAATAATTTTTTTTTTATTATGGTCATTTACAAATATGTTTTATAAATAGATTATTACTTTATAATATATAAAATTAAAAAAAAACGTTTTCCATAAAAAATTTTGCAGTTTTGCTTCTACACATAATTTTTGCAAAAAAAATTTTTTCCGAAAATACCATTTTCTCGAGGGGGCGTCTTTTTCATCGAAGCATCATGATAACATTTTACAGAAAACAAGTGGTTGTTTTAATATCCACACCCAGGGTAAATGCAAAACATCATGATTTATAATATATGCTTATGCATGTTGTATATAATCACCTTAACTTGGAACTTGGACATATCATGTGCTCAAACTCAATAAGTTATTAATTTGCTATTCGAATAACAGAGAGCCAAAGTGTTTAGTTTGCGCTCTCATTTCGGTCAGCGGAGCTGTTCGAAAAGTTAGTCATTTCTACTACTTGGTTACATCCCGTTTACGTAATAACCTAGTCCTCGACACGGTAACGGTAGAAGTACCGGAATAGTAACTTGCTACGTAATTATTATTCCCCATTTTGGTGAATGCTTAGTAGAAGGATGGTTTCCATTACGTAACAATCCTTAGTTCCGGAAACCTCTAAAGTTCCACTAATGGTAACTATTACGTAGAAACTACTACGAAATTGCTGCTTGGGTTGGTTTGTTGTCATGCATGGAGACGGTTGCGTTCCTATGGTTCGCGTAAATATGAATATTCGCGATTGTCAAGAAAATTATGCACCTGTCGCGTGTGATTTTTTTTTCATAAATTGTGAAAATATAGAACAGGATGATGATGTTATAATGCCGCTAAGTCTCAGATATTCTCTGAGAAATTAATAAAAGCTAGGAACTTTATTGCAGTAGTCCATTCCTACTTTTGGCAATGAAATTAGGCGAAAATATTCATCCACCAGTTGCCATAATAGCTTGAGTGGACAAAACAAAAGGTTTCAGGTTGTGTATTTAAGAATTTCAATAGCAGGATTAAGCGCGCATTAGTTACTGTAAGCAGTTTAAATAAAGATATAAACTTGATCAATCCTGTAATGGTATTTTATATAACAAGTGGCTAAAATCGTGTTTTTTTTACAAGTGGGGTGCCTTCGGCTCGTACTATAAACCACACGAGTAAAAAAAGCACATTTTAGTCTCGAGTTATATACAAAATTTTTTGTATCGCCATTCGAAATTAGAAAACAATATAATTTTGTAAAAATAGACTAAATTCTATTGCTGTTTCCATAGAAACCAATAAGTTTTATTTCACATTGTGAAATGAAATTTCATTTTTGTTGACTGTTAAATAATGTACCCATTATGTATAGGATATAGCTATCTATTATTCCCTGCATTGAATAATACCTTTATTATTCACTAGAGAATAATGAAAGTTGTTTATAAGAAGTCACGGGCAGGTACTTCTTCAATTCGAGTTCTATCTCGCAATTTTTTAGTAGAATTTATGGCCGGTTTCTGAAACGTTAAATGAAATTATTCGTTAACTGTCATAGCTATAATTGTGTGAAAAATTTTACTATTATTATCAAATTTATGAATAGATAACTTTATTTAGCGTTTAAGAAACAGACCATTTTTTATCATACAATTTCGTTTTCAAATTTGATTGAGTAGGCCGTTATGTGTTAAAAGAGTGGCTTGTCAAATTAAATTTAAACGTCAACGTTATTTACAATAATTTTACATATTACTCAAAAAGAATAATACAATTAGTTCATTATCTAATTAATTTCCTCAGTAAACAATTTAATCAAAAATATTTAATAGTCGTGGGCAAAATATAGTATTCTACTCGTATATAATGGCTACTATTCATTCTGGTGATTTATGACACTCGCCTACGGCTATTGTCTTAAACTTCACCGTCGTGAATAATAGCCATCATTATATACTCGTTGAATAATATACTATCATTTCACTCTTTTTTCTTTATTTTACACTTGTCAATAATAACATTGTTTTGATTCATTGAAACTATCAAATGAATGTCATTTTAGGATATGGCAATATTGTGAAAAAGGACATAATTTCGAAGTTAAATTGACGACTGAAAAGTTAACTTTTCAAAATAGTAGTAGAAATGTTTTAATAATTTATGCAACAAGTGCGTAAGTGGTACTAAAGTTTGTTGCGAGGACGAGTGCGGCAATCTCATGAGTGAGAAAAGGCACTTTATACATGAGTTTCACACAATATTTCTGTACTATTTTTACAACGATGCTAAATTTATATATTTAAATAAGTACATTTCGGAATAGAATAGGATTTTGAAGAGTGAGAGGGAAATATACGTTTATTGTCGGTTTATTATAAATATTGAAAAAATCATAAATGGTATAATCTTTAAAATAGTTTCAAATACTTCCCATTGCTCCAAGGAATACAACCATAACAGTTTTTATCATAAACTTTGTATATAGTTAAATGCCATACTCTAATAATGAAATTAGGAACTATTTTCATTGACATACTACTATACAGGGTGTCCCGAAACTCCCGCCTTCCCCTTTAGGTGCTCATTCTCCATGCAAAAATAGTAAGAAAAGTTCCTATTAACATGTGTCCGGAATTGCTTCCTAAGGGAGCTACGGCCCTTTAAGGATGGCGCAAAAATAGGTGTTTTTACTAATTATCTCGGAAATGATTTGGGACAACTTTATGAAACTTGGTTAACTTTTTTCGATTAATAAAGGTTATTGTTTTACGCCTACTTTGAAAAATAAATAGTGCGCATTTAGCAAATGAATACGCAATATTTCGTTTAGACCGCTTTTACTCGAAAACGGCTTGCCATATGGCTAATTGTAAAGAGGCCCTTTTTTATGCAGAATTAACCAGGGAATCATAATCATGGATTAAAATACTAAAAATGTCATATGAAAAAATTAATATGTAGAACCAAAGAACACCGACCACCCTCGTTTTTCCGCCCCTGGATAAAATTAATTCTGGCTAATACTGTAAAATAATAGCCTTTAATAATCGAAAAAAGTTAACCAAATTTCATAAAGTTGTCCCAAATCATTTCCGAGATAATTAGTAAAAACACCTATTTTTGCGCCATTCTTAGAGGGCCGTAGCCCCCTTAGGAAGCGTTTCCGGACACATGTTTATAGGAACTTTTCTTACTATTTTTGCATGGAGAATTAGTACCTAAAGGGGAAGGCGGGAGTTTCGGGACACCCTGTATACAACAGAAATTTACAAAAAAAATGTACATAGTTGTATTCTTTAGAACAATAGCAATTATTTAAAATGGTTTTAAAGATTATACTATGTTTGGTTATTTATTTATTTGTAATAAAACGAAAATAAACGCATATTTCCCTCCTACTCTGCAAAATCCTAACCTTAACTTAAACTGTTGAATGAAGAGTCCTATTCTTCACTCAACGCTCAAATGTCACAACACAAATCTAGTTTGACGCTTCTAAAGCGAAGATCGTGAGACAACTTCAATTGTTTTCAATGCACTCTTATGATTTGGCTATACATCAGAGTAAAATAGGTTACTATTTTCACGATTTTTACTTTTTTTCACTATTACCATAAACATGAACAATAATGAAAAAAGTACAGTTTTTTTAATAACACAGGCACACACAAAAAAAATGTTCAAACCCAGGAGACCGACATATCATTTCCGAAGGATTTTCGGGCGCTGAACACGATGCCGTAGTCAAAATATATGACTTAAGGGCAAATTTCGGAGATTATTTCACTCATTAACGCTATAGCCAATGAGAGCCCGTTTTTTCACAACAATGCACCAATCAAACGTCATTATTAGTGGTAATTCAAGCTAGATCTGCTTTTGACAGGACCAACATGCAAAATTTATCGCTCTAATTTTTTAGGTCGCTGCAGCGGCAAATATTGCGAAAATTTTTTGACGTTTTGTGTCGTGACATGTTTTCGGCAAATAGGACAAATCGTGTTTTTAAATGTTATCTATCTTATTACTAGCTTATTACTAATTGTTAACGTAAATTGTAAATTGTAGTATTGTATTAATAACCTAAAAAGCCAAGCTGTGTGGAACTTATATAGGTTCGGGACAAGTTATAGGTACACAGCATTCAATGGCTTAATACCTAACATAATTACAAAATAATTTTCACAACTAAAATTAAATATGAATATCTACGAAGCAGACAAATCAGTTATTTCATGATAAATACACAAATGTAGGGACTTACGTATGGTAATTCATCAATCATTACAAAGCAGCTAACACTTATTTGGAAAATCAAAACTCTGCAGTATCACTATATACATTATAATTCATTGTACTTAAAGTCTCTCTACTTAAACAAGTAAACCTTAACTTAACTATCAAACTTCTCAAATTAGAAACAAGGATTAAATACATAAATATATATTAATAAACACTTTAATATAATAATTCAATTCACTGTTTAGGCTAGTAACCAAGTTAAGCTAGCGTTACTAGATGGCGGTACCATACCATCTGAGCCGGCAGCCTTAGAACGTAAAAGGGATAGATTGGTAATATGCAATTTGTGTGATTTCACCGGTAATGTGATTGGTCGAAGCGTGCTTTGTTGTGATGACTAGTCTTATAAGTTACAGTACTATGGTTTAACGTATATTGTTTTTCTTGAATGTTATAATTTAAACCTACTTTATTTTTTATTAGATGAGTCGCTTTGGAAATGCATTTTTATGTGACGTAAATGATGAAATTGAAGATAAAGGTGAGTAATCTCTAAAAAGCAACAAGGAAACGTCTGAATTACTGAACATAATATTGAAGATATACTTAATGAATTATTTATTCGTGAAATATTCTCCACAAATACCACTCGTGCTTTAAATTTTATCTAAAAATTTTTTCTCAAGCTAAGTTGCCCCTAGTTAATATAACTCGTGCAAATTGGCAGTTTATTATCAAAGATTAAATCCCTCCCGCTAAAGCGGCCGGGATTTAATCAGATAATAAACTGCCAATTTCCACTCTTTATATTACCAGGCAACACGCTTTCGAAAAAATTTTCGATAAAGTTTTAAGCACTAGTGATATTACATACGATAATCGCAATTACTTCCATATCCAGTGGAAGTATAGTAACGACAAAAAAATTTTTAAAAATTTTTATGGTTCAAATAGGCTTAAAATGTCATGAAACGTCGAGATTTTAAGTTTGAGCGAAAAAAAAATTCTGTCTGTCGGTCTGTCTGTAACTTTTTGCGCACGTTTACTCTGGAACCGTTTATGACGGAACAAGACGAAAATATAATCTAGTTCCAGAACTCGTTAAAGGACATATGTGTACCAAATTTTAAGTCAATCCTTAAAATTTGGTACACATATGTCCTTTAACGAGTTCTGGAACTAGATTATATTTTCATCTTGTTCCGTCCAAGGGTTGGGGGTAAATTGGGGTAAATTTCTGGTAAATGGGTAAATCAAGCAGGTAAGAGTTCATAAAATTGGTATTTATTTAGTATATATAAGAGAAAAATTTTTTGATATTAGCCACCCCCATTACCACCCCCACCCCATTATTAAAGGGGATAAAAAAAATGTGATTTAATGTATGTACAAGAACCAGAAACCTCAAAATATTTTTTTACTTCATCCACCCCCACTACCACCTCCTATTACCACCCCCACCCCACTACCCAAGTGGGGGATCGTTTTATGGGTTTTTGGGGTAGAGGATTTCAAATATTATATTATTAAAGTTTATGGAACTTATTTCCAAATACAAAGTTTTTTCGTTGTGAGTGGATGTGGAAGTAGTGATTCCTTGAGCAGCGGTTTTTTAAGGTTAAAACTGGCCAAATATTAAACTTAAAGTGATTTTAACATACATGCCGACCAAGTATATCATTTCCGTAGTATTTTCACGCGCTGAACACGATAAAAATAGTGAAATTTATTTTTGACATTCAGATTTCAATAAAAATGTGGGGGTGGATGAAGTAAAAAAAATATGTTGAGGTTTCTGGTTCTTGTACATACACTAAATCACATTTTTTTTATCCCCTTTAATAATGGGGTGGGGGTGGTAAAGGTGACTAATGCCAAAATTTTTTTTGAGACCTTAGCTTCTCTTATATATACTAAATACCAATTTTATGAACTCTTACCTGCTTGATTTACCCATTTGCCCCAAATTTACCCCAATTTACCCCCCAACCCTTGGACGGAACAAGATGAAAATATAATCTAGTTCCAGAACTCGTTAAAGTACATATGTGTACCAAATTTCAAGTCAATATCTTAAACGGTTCCAGAGTAAATGTGCGTACAAAAAAAGTTACAAACAGACCGACAGACAGAAATTTTTTTCGCTCAAACTTAAAATCTCGATGTTTCATGACATTTTAAGCCTATTTGAACAATAAAAATTTTTAAATTTTTTTTTGTCGTTACTATACTTCTACTGGATGTGGAAGTAATTGCGATTATCTCCGAAATTTGCCCTTAAGTCATATATTTTGACTACGGCATCGTGTTCAGCGCCCGAAAATCCTTCTGAAATGATATGTCGGTCTCCTGGGTTTGAACTTTTTTTTTGTGTGCCTGTGTAATCGCAGAATACATATTTTGTACCTTCCTTCAATAAGCAACTAAGGAATCTTGAGAATTACTGCCCAAATTAAATTAACTGATATGTGCAACAATCAGCAGCGAAGGAGAATGCTCCAGAAGTAAAAAATGCGTCGAAACCTTTCATTCCTTGATCTACCTCGTAAACCCGCGAATCGCCAAATCGGTTCCCCGTATTTGCTTTTCCACATGCTAATTGTCTTAATAGATCGCGCGTGTTTCAGCCGCCGTCCAGTCGTGGCCAACATGAAACAAACTGGGTATGTTGCACGGAACATCCGTTTTAACAATTAGGCCAATACAACTCTTTACCATTACTCATTTAAAGTGTTCCTAAGTCCCACGGAAGGAAACGTAAAGTGGCCTCTATTCCGGAAGTGGATGAAAGAATGTCGGCTGGTTATCGCACATACTTCCGGTCAAACGTTCCGGTATATCGGAAGTTGCAGCGTAACGTATGCGATATTGTCTCGAATAGTTTGTTGAGGTCCTACTTGACTAAATTTTTTGGTGGTCCATTTCGCGTATTTTGCGTTTGTTTATGTTTACTAAAAGCGTAGATTTATTTTAGCGCCATCGCATTATTTATTAGGATATAGCAAATATATGAAGACAGAAAATGTCAACCTATAATATAGATAGATAGCGTTATTTATTTAACCACATCGTATACATGTTTGTACATTTGTAGCAAGTGAACTAAACAAAAACAATAATAACAAAAAAAGAAAAAATGGGTACTATATCACCGATTTTGTAATCAGTACGTTGTATAAAACGAATGCTATCTTACAGGACATTGATAATAATCATATAGTAATAAGTAAGAAAAAAGTAATAAGTAGTAAAAAAAAGTTCGTAAGAGTAAGTTTGTTCCACATCAATATAAAATACGTTTATGTATAGATACTTGAAGTGATGACTTTAAATAATCATCAACTGAATAAAAACAGTGTTTTAGTATAATTCTTTTAACAGCGTTTTTAAAGGAGTTTAAATTTAATAATTTAACTTCAGGTGGTTGTTTATTATACAGATTAAGCTTTAGTGAATTATTTTCTGATTTTTTTAGCTTAAAACGAGGGTTTCTTAGTAAATCTGCAGATCTTGTTCTGTAACTGTGGATATAAGAAGGTATAATTCTTTTAACAGCGTTTTTAAAGGAGTTTAAATTTAATAATTTAACTTCAGGTGGTTGTTTATTATACAGATTAAGGTTTAGTGAATTATTTTCTGATTTTTTTAGCTTAAAACGAGGGTTTCTTAGTAAATCTGCAGATCTTATTCTGTAACTGTGGATATAAGAAGGTATAATTCTTTTAACAGCGTTTTTAAAGGAGTTTAAATTTAATAATTTAACTTCAGGTGGTTGTTTATTATACAGATTAAGGTTTAGTGAATTATTTTCTGATTTTTTTAGCTTAAAACGAGGGTTTCTTAGTAAATCTGCAGATCTTGTTCTGTAACTGTGGATATAAGAAGGAGTGTCAAAACTATCATTGTTTTTATATTTTTCGATAAGAGAAAAAAATATATAAAGATGGAAAAGGCATTATGCCAAAGGGCATAGCCGGGTAAGCATGGTGTGACTGCCCCCAAGCGTCTGGCGCTTATATTTGTGCAGTAGGAAGCAATCTTGGAAAGTAGCAATTTCACAAAATATTAGCCCGAAAAATTGATCGGTTTGGGGTGAGTAAGGGAGGGTTGATTTTAGCAAAACTATTTTTTTTCTAAGAAACGGCGCATTCAATCGTTTTGTAAAAAATATATGTTAAAGACCTACTGAGAAAGTACTAAATAAAAAATCATGCTCAAATTCCGAAAACAGATACAGTAAAAAACATACATATATATTATTTTCACAGGTTAGTAATGCTACGATTTAGTGCTGCAAATTGTTAACAACCAAGCTCTTATTCCCGCCGACGGTAATATGTGAATAATGACAGTCTTTGACAAGGTACTCCATAGTACCGCTGACTTTAGGTTTTACCCTTAATGATATTTAACATTACGGCTATAAACTGATTTTTGCGGCGCAAGAGTCAACTCTATTGAGCACCTAATTAACTGTCAGCGTTGCAGCTTTATGTTGGTTTCTCTTACAACGTTCACCATTTCCATAATCACTAATCACTAGTATGTGTACACTACTCAGGTATCCATATTTACTTTGCATTTTGGCCTTCTTTACGTGCAAGGGGTTAATTGTTGATTTTTTTTAAGTATGGCGTAATCTTCGGACAAGACTGGGAAAAAAATATAACATAAGTGAGTCCATAGACATGCTACAGAAAAAAATTCAGGCTGGTACCCCAGGGATAAGTTACCCTAAAAAAAATTTGAAAATAATATATATGTTTTTTTTACTGTATCTGTTTTCGGAATTTGAGCATGATTTTTTATTTAGTACTTTCTCAGTAGGTCTTTAACATATATTTTTTACAAAATGATTGAATGCGCCGTTTCTTAGAAAAAAAATAGTTTTGCTAAAATCAACCCTCCCTTACTCACCCCAAACCGGTCCCTTTTTCGGGCTAATATTTTGTGAAATTGCTACTTTCCAAGATTGCTTCCTACTGCACAAATATAAGCGCCAGACGCTTGGGGACAGTCACACCATGCTTACCCGGCTATGCCCTTTTTAAAATAGTGGCTGATAGTGTTCCCTCTTGTTATTAATTCCAGCAATTGTTCTAACCGCTGTTGTTGAAACTACTTTCAATATATTTTGTACTGTTTCATTCTCGCATTTCATATGTAGTAATCTTATGGGGAAATTCAAGTAATGCCATAAAAATATTTCGGCTCCAAAAAGAGCGGTTAGAACAATTGCTGGAATTAACACCCAATACTAACCTCAACTGGCGTAATCAAAAAATTATACTTGAAAGTGATTTGCCTAGAACGTCAACATGACCGCACCAATTCAGTTTATCATCTATTCTAACGCCTAACAGCTTAACGCTTTCTCCATTTGTGGTGCTGTGATTAGACGATATGCAAAGTTTCTGTGATTTATTATTGTTTAGTTTAAGTTTATTTGTAGTAAACCATTTGTCAGCAATTTCCTCAATTTGCTCTAAGTTATTACTAAGAGATGTACAATCTTCATTTGAAGCGATCAATGTTGTATCGTCTGCGAGAGAACACAATTATAAGGCTGAAGAAATTGACAAATATCATTGATAAATAAGATGAATATGATAGGCCCCAGTACAGATCCTTGAGGCACGCAGTGTTTAACATCACTTAAAGTTAACATCTTTAACACTGACAAATAGCTATTTGTTAAATAGGATGTGAAAAGAGATAGCGGCAAAATTCATACCATAACACGTTAATGTTTCAAGTAGCAGATCGTGAGGAACACAGAATTGGATATTTACCTAAAATATCAGCAGGAAAGAAATAGATGTCCATTTAATTTCAAACTGATCTAAGTCCAGGCGGAAGAGATTTAATGGCTCCACCTCGAAGAAATAGCTGTAAAGCTTTTTAAGATTTACATTCGCATTATCCATTTTGTTTTTTCTAACAAAAATTTTTTTTGCTTGGATGTGCATTTTTTCTGAACAGGTAGGGTATTTATTAGCAATAGTCAATCATATAAGATCATTAACGTTTGCAGATCACTTTATTGCAATACTATAATGTGCTAGATCTGTGCGCAAAATAGGTATATTAATATGTAATATCAAAACATACTCTCAATCTAATATAATTAATTCGTTCTACAATGCAAGACAATTTTTGTTTTACATGGACTGCCTGGAAATGATTTGATATATATATATATTTGCATTTTCAATCGTAAGGACACGAAACATCTTAAAATATGAGGATCACGTAAAATATGTAAATATTAATTTAAAATCGAAGGTAGATATATATTTTTTTGAAGGAATAAAAGTACATACATATCTTTTGAATTTCAATTATACTTCAGTTCTGTTTTATTCATCTTGCAAATAATACTTTAACCAAAATAAAATAAAAAACAATGAAAATAAATTATTTAACCAGTATTAATTTCGTTATTAAATTCTATGAAATTTGTTTATGTTCTAAAACTAGTGAAAAAATATCCAACAACTGAAAAAATAAACTTTTCGCTCTTAATATACAAATAACTATTTAGATTTGATCCTTGGGGTACTCCAGATGTAGCAATGAATTGTTTATAACCAAACCCGTTGTAAGATACAGTAAGCATAATTAATTTGTTAGAAAAATCTGATTATCACGAATTAAATGACAGTTATAACAATTTGGTCTATAAAGAATTTCTTCATTATCATTTGCTACTAAGTTGATCGAAAATTAGTCTGAAAATAACGAAAACTAATTTTATAAAATCTGTTCCTATGAAACGAATCACCATGGAAAAAGAAATTATTGTCTTTTCCCTAGTATCACGTAAAAACGTCATAATCATTTTGAAAATATCTGAAAATTATCCACAATCAAATCGAGTCTTTTGACCATCCCTGTACAGTTGGCAAGCATCCGATAACCGAAAAGAAGCAGACTTTTTTCACCAAGAATTACTTTTTTTCGTAAAACCAAGAATTAAAAAATTCTTCCTCTTCCGGACTCCACCCGTGGACACACGGTACATATTTTGAGATGAAATTGGTTCTGCTTATTCTTTAATGTAACTTGTTCATCAAAACCCCGACAGCCACGACAAGAATATTTTTGTTACCAAGGCTTCGAGATTCTAGGAGAACATGAGGAGATGATATCTATGCATTCTACTTACTCATCTAGAGCGTCAAGACAAAGTCAAACGTTTCGCGAAATATCAGAAAATGTCACTACTCGTACGTCCCTGATGGGATACAATTTCCGATTACGATTAAAGCGGTATTGATATCGTACGGCCTTCCCACTTATGTATTAACGAAGATCTAATCGTTTAAAAATTTCGTGTTTGGTTTCTTTGCCGTAATTCATCGAATCTGCAAATGTTTCGGAGCTCAATGGGTAAAGTGAGGATTTCCATGTAAATCCCCAGTTCAAATCCTGAACATATAAAGTTTTTTCATTTTAAAATAACATAAAAAATTATTTTTATCATCGTCGTAAAGCACGTACAAAAAGCTACAATTAAAAAAAGAAAAAGTCTTAGTGTGACCAAATGGAAGTTTTCTATAAAGTTTCAAAATTTTTTCAAATATCTTGGTCTTTAGGAAAAATAATAAAAATTCTTATTTGTAATTTTTCATAATAGTTTCTATTTACAACACCTGTAATTTCACCTAGTTTGCCCCCTCCCCCAAACAATTGTTGAAATCGTATTTTTGATGTTTAGTTTTATTCGACGATATTGGATATCAAATATCTAATAAGCTAGTAATTTTTATTGGTTTAATTATTATTTCTGAGATCGGTTAAAATATAAATATATTAATTAATTAATATATTATCATATTGTTTATTTTAATATTTCTGACGTGATACCAGCAATTTTAGAGCTTTATTATTTTGTAGTTCTTTTACACACAGGTTTTTTTTCCTTATCCGTATTCCGTATTCTGGCATAAGAAAAAGGAATCATTGGTAGTTGAGGTTGTGTTTGGTTTTATTTAATTTGCTAGTATTCGTCCTATTTCTGTAATGCCTATTAAACTCATTTGGAATTTACTTTGTGCCGTTTACTGCGTTAATGTTATTTAATTGGAATTACATATTAACTTGTTCCTAATATATCACTTTTAATTTCTTTGAATACAGTTTTTCTTAAGCTCCCAAATAAATAAGCTGATTTGGCAATGGAAGTGAATTCCAACCTCTAATATATCATAATAAACGCAAGGATAACTTGAGTTCCACTAAATAAAAAGCATCCTAGGGACTCAAAGCCCATATATCAGCGATGTTCACGTATGTAAAAGAACTGTGCCGCACGCAGTCCATCTTCCCAGAGCGAGGATCCACACAGTCCTGCCCGGAAACCACACAATGTGACCGGAGCGGCTCAGGAAGTTTCAGATGCGTGATGCTAATACAGTGAGTGCTGGCCCAGACTGACCGCGGACAGGGTTTCGCTTGTGTGTTCGTTTAACCCACGTCGTTTATCTTCTTAGTCTATACAGGTAATATATCACTGATGCTGCAGGAGGATGGCTGAATGTTGGACAAATTTGTAGGAGCAGAATAATTTAAATGTTTG
This sequence comes from Rutpela maculata, assembly GCA_936432065.2. Lineage (NCBI taxonomy): Eukaryota > Metazoa > Arthropoda > Insecta > Coleoptera > Cerambycidae > Rutpela > Rutpela maculata. The sequence goes on from OW386289.2 coordinate 138,279,170, forward strand.
CAGGAAATTTTCTGGGTCAGATAAACGAACATTTTCACATAACTTAACTAGACATTTGGAAATTTTCTTATATAATATTTTCTTGCACATATTGATAACTTAATACGTTTTGGTCAAGTTTCTGAGGTTTTGAAGTTAGGTAAATAATACAGGCCCACAAAAAAAAATTTCGTGAGCGAGGATCAAAACTCACTTTTCCTTATGTTTTTCAAAATAGCATGTTTGTGGACGAATTTTCGAGCTAGAGGTAAAAATTAGACGAAAATCGTGAAAACTCGGGATTTGTGATATTTCCAGATTTGAAATGAATAGAAAAAAATTGGGAGACATCGAAATATCATTTTTGGGAGAAAATACAAAAGCAGACGAGTGGCGATTGTTCATTGACTCATCAAAGGAAAGCCTCAAAGGAGTTTTATTGCATAATACAAATAAATATGCCGCTGTACCGATAGTGTTGGAAGAAAAATACACCAGTCTAGAGAAGATATTAAAACAAAATAAAATATGAAGAACATAAGTGACAAATTTGTCGTGATCTTAAAATTGCTTTAATGATTTTAGGTCAACAGTCAGGATTTACAAAATATCCTTGCTTCCTTTGTGAACAAGAACCAGAGGTGTCCAATCAATTTTTTTGGTATCAACTACCCCCACTACACCCCTCGATAACACCCCACCACAGCCACAGATGTGGCATATCGCTGTATGGGCTTTTGGGTAGACATTATTAAAGTTATATGAATATTATTTTCCCTGAAGTGCAAATATACTATCAATTTTTTTTTGTAAGAGATTTATATAGGAAATCTGGATGTGGAAGTAGTGATTTCTTAGGCAGCGGTTTTTCAGTAATTATAAAAGCAAAAATAAAATATATTATTTCGAAATACGTACAATAGTACACTTATCTTTTGGAGACAAAATAAATAGCAGTTTTAAAAAAATATATTATAGGTTGATTGACACCAATACAGTGCTATTTATACACTGTGGGAACCTAATATTCTCCTGCAGATTAAATTCTCTAGAGATTATTATTTTTTCAAACAATACAAACGCCTCTCTTGAGCTCCATCCTCTTCACGGCTCTCGCATTCACGAAATCCAGCCCAGAAAGCGAGAACACAGCGCCGAACACCGTTAATTAACAATACACACATCAACAGAGTGATTATTAGTCGTGGTCCCCTATAAACACCACAATCGAGTTTTATTCCTGTCACAGGAACCGAACTTGTTCGCATTTACATTTTAATAACTCCCAGCGATCTCTGTCTGTGTCCCTCAGGGTGCCTGTCTCGGTCCTTCTCCCTCCAACGACACAGGGTGATTATCAATTTTCTACCAATTTGGTTTCGATTGTGCTGTTTTCATACAACGAATTAATGCGGATAACTCGGTTCTGCTTTCTGCATACACAACTCTCTAAATGCCAAAATGGCTCACTCGTTCTGGGATGCAAATATGATTAATCAATGTCCTGGCCGATCACTAATAAATGCCGCTTCTAATTGGGTAAAATATCAGCACAACATCTCACTGATATGGATTGTATCAATGGTTATATTGCGTTGTTTTATTTTCCAATTATGCTTGACACTTTAATGTTTCTATACTACTTGCAACTAGTGGCAGTCCGCTTAAAAACTTGGTTTTATTGATGCAAATGTTTTATAATTATTTCGGTTTTAAAATGTATAAAACATTTTAAATAATAAACGAAAGATTCTTTAGGGACGTTTTTTTTAACAAACAACGTACACAAAATGTCTTTATTAAACTGTACCTACTTTTATCTTTGCAACTGCAAATAATAAAAAATAATAAAGCTTACTAAGCGCAGAATAGTTTCATCTTTAATAACAATTATGTTTCATTAAGCGAAGGTACAATAATAATAATAATAATAATAATATTTATTTATGTATCAAAATATTTATATACGCAATACATAGTTTGCAATTAACAATATAAATAAATATTAGGTTTCCATAAGGAAAGAATGTAACACAAATAAAAATAAAATATACATTTATAAATCAAAGAAAATATTAAAAAATTACTAAGTTAAAACTTGTCAGCCATTCTTGAATATTGTCGTATCCACTCAGTGATCTTAAAAAAAAACTGAAAGAGGGGATCTCTATTTACCTATATTCCCAAAATATAATAGCAGAATTTAATGTCTATATTTATTATTAAAAAAGGAAAAAAAAATGAAAAAAGGAGAAAAGAAAAATAAAAATAAAAATACTTCACTTTCAATAAATGGTTACTAAAATTCTAAAATCGATAAGCCAATCTGAAATAAATTTTTTGAAACTTTTCAATCTATGTTTGGTTCTAAGTTCTTGGGGAAGCGCATTAAATACGTTTTGTCCAATGTAATGGTAATTTCTTTGTCCTATAGAACATTGTTCTTTTGGTAAAATTAGCTGTTCTTTAACTCTAAATCGTGAGGTATGGACATGTGTACTAGTATTAACTAGTAGGTTGTATTTTGCTAAATAAGTGAGAGCAGATTAATAATTTTTTTATACTTAGTATTCGATACTGTTGGTATATTAATTCAGAAGGATGGCGTGAATCTAGTTTAAATATCATTTTAAGGATTCCTTTTTGTGCTACCTCTAGTGGTGTTATTGTCGTAGAGTAGAATAAGCCCCTCCCCACCCTACAGTTCCATATAAAATCAGTGATTGCACTAATGCAAAATAGATTGTTATCAAATTTTTTCTATCTAAAATTCGAGTTATTTGCTTCAACAAAAACATTAAAGATCTAATCTTATTTCATCATTTACGTCATATAAAAATGTATTTCCAAGGCCACTCATCTAATAAACAACAAAGTAGGTATAAATGATGTAATGACTAGGACAATCAAGAAAAACAATATACGTTAAACCATAGGTATTGTAACTCATAGACTGGTCTTGACTGTAGAGAGTTCTCGGGCACTCTTCGGCCAATCACACTACGAGTAAAGCCAGACAATATTGCATTTTACCAATCTCTCGCGTTTACGTTCTAAGGTTGCCAACATCAGATAAAATAGTACCGCCATCTAGTAACGCTAGCTTAACTTAACTGTGCATGCAGTAAATTATTGTATCAATGTGTTTATTAATATATATTTATGTATTTAATCCTCATTTTTAAATTAAGAAGTTTAATGATTAAGTTAAGGTTTGCTTGTTTAAGTAGAGAGAACTTTAAGTACAACTAATTATAATGCCTAGTGCTAGTGCAGAGTTCTGATTTTCCGAATAAGGTGTTGTTACTTACTTTGTGATGGATTATCATACGCTAATATATTTGTATATTTATCATGAAATAATTGATTTGTTTGCTTCGTAGGCATTTGTATTTAATTTTAGTTGTGAAAATTTTGTAATTACGTTAGGTGTTATAAGCCATTAAAAGCTGTGTATAACTTGTCTCGATCCTCTATATAGGTTACACCCATGATACTATTATAAACAAGATAAGCTCACTTCCTTGACCTGTTTTAGACACCATTGCGCATGACGTCACAGCGTGACAAAACTCGTCATTAGGTCCATTCCTTTACACAAGAAGTGTGACACTAATTTTGAGTGACAGAGATGGCATCAATGAGGGTATCATAAGTTAAAGAGAGACAATCTTACACCAGTGCAGCTACAATTTTAGTGCAAAGGAATAGACCTATTTAGGTATAGTTTTTTTAATAACGCATATAAATAGTTTATATCCACATCGTATAAAATTTGAAAAACTTTCTTTGATAAATGATAACAATGGTATTTCCTGATGATTTCAGATATTAAAGTAACGGTTTATTTCAAATATCGTTGATATTTTATTTGTGTTTACAAAGCAAATGTATTATCAACATACAAAATGAAATCTATACGCACCCACACTGATGCTCGTACGAACAGTGATATTGGTTGCGTTCATCACGGTGTGATGCAGCGCTCACTGATCATTTTCCATGAACGGTATTAGCCCGACTGATCACAGGTGATCGCTCAGTTAACGCTACCGCGTGATGAACGCAACCATTTGTCGCGACGTGACGTCATTTCTGCGCGTGGGTTTATCTTGTTGATATAATAGTATCATAGGTTACACCCCCATCTTTGGCTTTGAAACTGGGAGTTGTCAAATAAGTGGTGTTTTTAGGCTATTTTATATTATTATATTGCTACGTATATAATACAACATTACAATTTACAATTTACGTTAACAATTAGCAATACACTAGAGAAGATATTTATAAATAAAATTTAAAAGCACGAGTTTCTATTTGCTGAAAACATTTCACGAAACAAAACGCCAACATATTATCGCGATATTTGTCGACGCACCGACACAAAAAATTAAAGCCATAATTTTTTCATGTTGGTACTGTCAAAAGCCGATTTAGGTTAGTTTACTACTAATAGTAATAATGACATTTGATTGGTGGAATGTGGTTAAAAAACTAGCTCTCATTTTCTATCACGTTAATGTGTGAAATAATCAAAATTATTTCAACCCTATATAAAAGAATGTGATAAAAATTGGATTACACTTAAAAATAGAAACGATATTATTCTATATACTGTATAAATATTAAGTACAAAAAAGAAACCTTTTTCCTTAAAAAACTGGAGGCCATTTTTGTATACCATTTCGCAATTTAAATTGAAAATTATACGCCTATGTATACGCCATTAGTGGACGGTCGAGTCGTCTGTCAGATAGAGGGATATACGGAGTTCGACAATCTGAGGATGTTAGAAAAACAGCCGGTGTACTTTTAGTTCATGCATATTCAACAACTAAATATTTGCGAGCGCTCCTTATAATGATCATCCTCTGATTCCCTCGGATCTGTTCTGTATACGATTCAATAAGGGTCACGCTTTGGATATCTTTCTGTCTCCAGTATCCATAACTCTTTTTCCATTTATATAATGGGTCTTTTTCCCTGGTATAAAAGTTTTCACTAATTGCCACTCGTCCTATTCAGGCTTTATTAAAAATTAAGTTGATGAAAATTACGCATCACAATTCGAAAGGATTGTGTGGATGGAAAATTCGAATGTAAAAATGATTGTCAATAGATACATGACACTAAGTTGACATTTTTTATAAATGTAGTATTAAAGGAATATACAAATTAAATAATTGTTAGAATAATTCTAGAAATATGTGTACAACGTATTGTAAACTGGAGTAGACATTATACAGTGTGTGTAATTTAAGGCGAAATTTCGAGATCAACTCTTAGACAATTTTTTATTGGCAAATTGGATAGCTTATTCGATTCGCAGTTGTCTCAAAGATAACAACATTTTAACTCGATGTCTCATATAGGGTGTTTGTTATTCAATAGACAAATTTAATATTTCTCACTTTTCGATTGGCCCTGTATAAAAATCGGTTAGGTATACTAAAAAGGCAAAGTAGTCATTCGACTTAAGGAACATCAGACACTAAATGAGGAAGAAAAAAGATTTTTTTTTAAAACATTCAGGTTTTGACACTTCTTCAACCCATATTTTTAGATGCCAATTACTTACTTAAAAACACCTACCTAGAAATGTTCCATTTAGTCGAAGGATTTCCTACTATTTGAATTTTTTAAATCGGTTCCATTAAGCTGTTATTCTTATTCCAATAACGTATGTCAGAAATTGGTTAAGTCATGGCCAAAACGTTGGAAAAAGCTGATAAATATTTTTCTATACTTTACTTTTGGTCAATAATAATTAACAGAAAAAAAGGAAGGAGAGGATACGAAAGAACAGAGGTTTGGATAGTTAGTTACTTTAGTTGAATGGAAAGAATTTTGGCAATAGATATATTATGCTGTCTGATTAATGCTTGAAAGAATGTCATATTTTAGGTAGCTACCGGAATATCCGATCCAATCCCCTTGACAAAAGTTTTATCAGCAAAAAATTTGGAGTATTTCAAAGGTAGATAAAGAAAACAGTTATTTTAATTAAATAATTAGATGCCAATATAAAGGGATAAATATGTGGACGGCAACGTATAAATCATATCAACATCAACGTCGAAACCATAATCTAAACATACATAGTCTGTCCGTACAAATTGCTCACTCATCATTTTGGCGCACCTTTCATCTACGTCACACCCAATTCACACTTTACTTTGAGTAGGTAGATTTGTAGATACTGAGGGGCAAAGGGCGAATTCGTGTGACGACAGGGACTCGTTTTGAAATCCCCCACTAAGCTAGCTTTTCCTGGCGTCACGCTTCTTGACTGGAAAAATCACAAGAACACACTAATAGTACACAAGGCCTACTGAAGACCACATTCGAATAGTAAATAACGGTTTGCATATTGTATATGAATAAATAATGACAGACGAAAGACTCAGAAGAGACTGTTATATTCTTCTTTTTCTTTGAGCCTGTTGTTTGAAATTGCAAGCTCATAAAGCGAGGGCGGGGTGTCACAGATATGGTAGTCAGCATCAGCAACTCATAACGTTTGCACTTCATTGGAAGAGTCCTGTGGAGTTTTCTTCAATTCGAGTGAGCAGCATAGGGATTTTGGGGAAGCACGCATAACAAAAGATATGGCTGACATTACTAAAGTCACAACGTAGCTATAAAATCATCCTCCCTTTTCTGAAACCATTGACATCATGTCGATGGCCATAGGTGTGGTGGGAGACGATACAGTCGACGGCTATGACGCTGTTACACGTGGCAAACAAGCAATGAATAAAATGGAAACATTGTCGTTTTCAGACGATGCTGACTTGCTGATTGTAAGCACAGCTATCGAACAGTGCATAAGAGAGACATCCAATATGGCTGTCATTGGGGAAGATGTAGACTTCGCAGTGATGCTTACTGCAATGACTCCACCAGACTGCAATATTTTTTTACGAGGATGATGAAGAAGATGATGTGTAGACACTGAATCCAATATTTAGGAAACGGAAGAAGATGACGACGGGGATGTTGAAGTTTTGGAGTTGGAGCAAGAAGCCGCACGCTCTCGTTCCAAGAAGCCAGGCCAACAAAATTTATACGATTACAAGATGTAATTTTATTTTTCATCATTCCAAATTAAATACCCCGAACATATTCCCGAAGAGGGAAATTCTCCCCCCTCTATGACCTATAAAACTTCCTCCTATTGGGCATTTGTTGATTGGACTAAAACCCAAGCTACCAGGTAATTGTAAAGCAATTTGCAATTTTCTAAAAAATAATTATTTTAAAAATTTTTAAAATTTTAATTTTTCAATTATTTTATGTTGATTAAATTTTGGACTGAAGGTTTTTGGATAGTTTTGAATAAGTTTCATTAACAAAATTTTCCAATAAAAAAATGCTTAATATGCTTTTTTATTTTTTTCCGCATATATTGGTGGCGCAGGCGGCTTTACATTATTTGTAACAGGTGAATGTTTTTCTGGTTATAAGTAGATCTTAATTTGTTCTATACTTTAGTAAAATTTGATTCAAATCGGATACAAAATAAAAAAAATTATAAAGGTGTTTTTATTTTAAGTGAGTCACACTGTATATTTAAGGAAATGTATAGATTTCGACAAAATATTACGTTAGTAAATACGTCGAGTTTTGTAAAATAAAGATTGTTTTGTGACTGTGATTTATTAGTAGACCACGGTAAACCGTTTTGATAAAAACATTTCAGATAGGTACTTAATTAATTTATTTAATAAGTATCGATTTTGGCTGGCGAATATCTCGGAAACTATAACACATAGGAAGAAAATGAATATAGACATTCTTGTAGGAAATTTAATTATGATTAATTGCATAGATTACCTTCTTCCGTTCGACGCATCGTTTCCGAGTTATAAGCCAAGAATCGAAAAAAAACTAACTTTTCCACCCTCCTCCCCCCTGAAGCGGCGGGGCTAGGGGCGGGGACTTTTAGTAATGTTTACCTCCTAACTACCTCCAACATATCACTGAAGAGGGAAATTCTCCTCTCCTCAATGTTCTCTACAAGCCCATTTTGGGCATTCACTGATTGGTCTAAAGGCCTTGTTGCACACTCATTCAAAAATACCTGAATAATTTTATTTATTTATTTATTTATTTATATACAATTTATAAGAAGGTACAAATGTTATAATTTCGATAATATAATTTACAATAAACGAATGATTTGGTGGGTACCTAGATGTTGGAACATCTGTATGTGCCCTTATAAATTTCCTAGTGGGTATATTATTTATTTATATTAATTTTGTATGGATAATAATACATTATTCACATAGAAAATTGAAATCTTCGAAGTTGAGAATGTAATACTTAATAATTAATTAATTCAAAATTCATTCATTTAGATTTTTCCTCTCATCGTGTCACTGAAATAAATACTAAGAAATTAGAGTTAATAGAATATGAAACGATTAGGATATATAAGCGTGCCGATTATTTTCAGATTATACAAACAGAACATTGCATTTTTAAAATTATTTATTGCTATTGAAACTCTCGAAAGCAAATTTCTCCTTTTCCCGATTATTCTCGCGACAAGGTCTGATTTGTGGTAACCGAATAAAGAATTCAGATACAAAAACACAAGATTTGCATAACGCAATTAAAAGCCTCTTCAATCAAGGGAAGGAAGTTGGTTGATTTTGTGTTTTTGCAATCAACGAAAGTCTTTCTTGACAGCCAAAACAAACTTGATGAACCTAAATCCATTACATCCCGCTAAGTTTATTTAATTTCTTAGTCAGCGCAAAGATTTTATCATTTTATATGTAAATAAAGCGTTTTTAAGAACTCCATATAATCTAAAATAAAAATGACAAATAAGAGAGGTTTCGTATTGAAAAAGTTTTCATTTAATTAAAGATTTGAGTAATTAAATTTCATTCAATGAAGTGTGTTAAGTTTTTTCGTGGTTCATTAAGGGTTTTTCAAAGTTGCTTTCATGGCCGGGAGATGAATTATTCAATGCTTTCTTTAATTAAAAAGTGGATTTTAACCAAGCCAACATGCTTCAACTTCGCTCTTGGAAAACTGTGGCATATATTACATGCGAGCGGATAGTGCATCACTTCGGTGTTCCTGAATTAAAACCTGGGAATAATTAAAAAACGTATGAAGGATTCGTTATGTTAAAGGAACTTACACAGCATGTGTATATCATAGATATTTCTTTTGCTTTTTCCGTTTGTCATAAGTCAAATGAAACCCACGTGAATAATTTCATTGACATTATTATTTATGACTTTTGAATGGAAATCACTTGCAAATAACTAGAGATCACAATAACAGCAAAGTTCTATTTTAAACAGTAAGGATGAGAATCTGAAGTAGTTTACATAAACACCAAGACATCAACATTACACTCGAATCCTATTAGGAATTTCGCCGACCATATTGGCATCATCTGGAGATTATTAAAAGTAAAATACAACTAAACATATATTTACACTAAAATAATATCGTGGTTGAACGAATTCAACACTTTTGTCATCCATATCTATACTCCGTCCCGACGAACCGTGGCCTAATAATCAATAAAACGACACGGTGGCTCAGTCGGCTAAGGCGTATTGTATGACGAATATGCTGGTCGTACTGCCTATCGTGTACTGGGTTCGAGCCCGGGTATGGATATATGTCTGCGTTTCTCCAAATGTGTAACCCTCTTCTGGACAGCCTTAGCTTTGGATTTGTGAGTTGTCCATTATATGTGGTGTGTTTATGTTTATATTTATTTAGGATACGCTTGTTGCCACTATTCACACTATTATTACATTTTGCAATTTCTAATATTTTAAAAGCATTCAGCTGTCTATTATTTGTTACATTTCTAATTACCTTAAGTTACCACTAGACTTTTCAGTTCTTGCATTTTGAAGATGGATGTGTTCCTTAAATCTTGTAAAGCTCGAGTGTTTTTTGGCAAGATAAATTAACGACAGAATGTGACTCCATAAATTGTCTCCATATTGACGATTTCGTGTTGTTTGTGGATTGAGGAATTGATTTTTCTATGTTTTTTGTAATTTGTTTAGTCGAAATTTTCTCAAAACGACTCATATTGTACAGTATAGTTTCCACAATACTTAAAAAAAATCGCTGCCCAAGGAATCACTACTTCCACATCCAGATTTTCTACCTAAGTCACTTACAACGAAAAAATTTTGTATGTGGAAATAATTGTTTATGGAACTTTAATAATATAATATTTGAAATTCTCTACCCCAAAAACCCATAAAACGATACCCCACATCGATAGTGGGGTGGGGGTGGTGATAGGGCGGATGAAGTAAAAAAATATTTTGAGGTTTCTACTAAATCACAATTTTTTTTTCATCCCCTTTAATAACGGGGTGGAGGTTGTAATGGGGGTGGCTAATGCCAAAATTATTTTTGAGACCTTAGCATCTCTTGTATATACTAAATACCAATTTTATGGACTCTTTCCTGCTTGATTTACCTATTTACCCCAAATTTACCCCAATTTACCCTCCAAACCTTCGACGTAGCAAGACGAAAATATAATCTAGTTCTAGATATCGTTAAAGTACATATGTATACCAAATTTCAAGTCAATATCTCAAACGGTTCCAGAGTAAACGTGCGCACAAAAAAAGTTACAGACAGACCGACAGACAGACAGAAAATTATTTCCACATCCAGTGGAAGTATAGTAATGACAAAAAATTTTTAAAAATTTTTATTGTTCAAATAGGTTTATAATGTCATGAAACGTAGAGATTTTAAGTTTGAGAGAAAAAAAAAATGTCTGTCTGTCTGTCGGTCTGTCTAAACTTTTTTTGTGCGCACGTTTACTCTGGAACCGTTTAAGATATTGACTTGAAATTTGGTATACATATGTACTTTAACGAGATCTGGAACTAGATTATATTTTCATCTTGTTCCGTTGAAGGGGGTAAATTGGGATAAATTTGGGGCATATACGTAAATCAAGCAGGTAAGAGTCCATAAAATTGGTATTTAGTATAGACAAGAGAAGCTAAGGTCTCATTTGGCATTAGCCACCCCCATTACCACCCGCACTACATTATTAAAGGGAATGAAAAACATTTTTGATTTAGTGCGTACAAGAATCAGAAACCTCAAAATATTTTTTTGCTTCATCCACCCCCACTCCCACCCCCACCCCACTCCCGATGTGGGGTATCGTTTTATGGGTTTTTGGGGTAGAGGATTTCAAATACTATATTATTAAAGTTCCATAAACAATTATTTACACATACAAAATTTTTTCGTGAGTGACTTGGATAGAAAATCTGGATGTGGAAGTAGTGATTCCTTGGGCAGCGGTTTTTCTTCACTCAAACTTAAAATCTCGACGTTTTATGACCTTTTAAGCCTATTTGAATAGTAAAAAATTGTTTGTCATTACTATACTTCCACTGGATGTGAAAGTAATTATAGCTGACAGTACAGATTTGAAAGTGACGTGCGACTACTAGATGTACTCTGCTTTTGAGGAATAGGCATTTTTATCGGTGATAAAAAAACCATGCACCTTTTGTATCGCTGTCAAAGTGACAAAAATGTGACTCAAAATAGACTTTTTTATATAGGAGTTATTTTATCGTTTTTATAGTTTTTTCTTTACCTCAAATATACGAAAATATCAGTCTTTTCAACATCCACTGAAACCATCATAATTACAATACAAGATCTGCAAATACTTGAAGGCCATTTTGATTTATATTAAAAAATCTGAGAGAAACTAAATCTAAAATACATCCTTACGTGTAAAAATTTATAGTATGTTACCAAACAAAATGATTAAATTTAAATCTTCTGAAAAATGCTATAAGGATATTACGATTCAACATTATTACTTCCACATCCAGTGGAAGTATAGTAACGACAAAAAAATTTGTTTAAATTTTTATTGTTCAAATAGGCTTAGAATGTCATGAAACGTCGAGATTTTAAGTTTGAGCGAAAAAAAAATTTCTGTCTGTCGGCCTGTCGGTCTGTAACTTTTTTTTTCATCCCCATTATTAAAGGGGATGAAAAAAAATTGTGATTTAGTGTGTGTGTACAAGAACCAGAAACCTCAAAATATTTTTTTACTTCATCCACCCCCACTACAACCCCCTAGCACCACCCCCACCCCACTACCGATGTGGGGTATCGTTTTATAGGTTTTTGGGGTAGAGGATTTCAAATATTATATTATTAAAGTTTCATAAGCAATTATTTCCACATACAAAATTTTTTCGTTGTGAGTGACTTGGATAGAAAATCTGGATGTGGAAGTAGTGATTCCTTGGGCAGCGGTTTTAATATTATGTTAAAATTTATGATAATCACAAACGAAATAAACATAAATTGACATAAACCAGAGAGAGCATCTCTGTGTTGAACTAATATTTTTGATTTTTAATGTTTTTTTTTTGTACTTACTTTTTGTCCTGATATAATACACTCATTTTATATTTAAATGATATTTTACATATATGTTTATATTTACCTCTGTAGTTTACACTATCTTATTATTTATTTACATTGGACTTCATTCATTTTAATTAAAAATAATTGTAGAGTTTATAAAATATACAAATCCGTATCATCTTTGATTTCACACTGTAAGTTGCAAAGGCCTTAATTCGTACAATTCCCTCAAGAGTGGTAATTCCGGCAGTGCAAAAACCAAAGGGTTCGACTCGGCGCTCTCAAAGACATGCAGATGTGAACCAACCACTAACTCACCCCATCTCTTCCTAAAGCTCTGGAAATATTTTAAAGCTCGCAATTTTATGTGTGCTTCAAAGTTATATACATTCAGAATTTGCCTAATAAACCCGTTTCTAACTTTTCTGAATTTATTTTGTGGTCTCATTTGACAAAATCTGACGGGTTTGTGGAAGTATAAAAGAGCCAAAGTTGAATTAAAGTTTGACAATGTACATTTTAAAAAGGAAATAACATTTTTGGCATAAGTGACAAAATGGTAGTATTATGAGCCATTATTGAGATGTAAAGAGACATTTTATTTTTGTCTTCTAAATTTATCATTTTAATTTTGAAATGTTGTTTGATGTGCCTTTTTAATAAAGTCAAATGTAATGCCTTAGATGCAGTATAACTTTAGTTAGTACTAAAATTTGAATTTATTTAGATATACAGGTTTTGCAATTTAAGAATGCAACGTAGACTTATTTTAGAAAGCGCTGACCGTTTTTTTAACTTAGGACAAATCTCAATAAACTTGAAATTTTCCAAGTTTCAATGCCCACTAAGATTCGCTAAATTTGTCAAAATTTCGAGATGGACAATTACGCAAAATGGATACTATACAGGGTGGACCATTAATAATAGGCCATAGTTCAAGGGTAGATTCTTTGGACCAAAATATGAGGATATAATCAAACATGCTTTAGTAGATTGTTGCTGTGGAAAAAGATACAGGGTGTCAAAATTGTAATTTTTTTTCTTTTTTTATTTACCTGATGATGAATATTTTTTATCTTTTTTATTACGAAACGTAGTGGTACCTTTGACTAGAAAATCTCATGTAGGAGTCATTTCTATGTAAAAAAAGGTACACTTGATAGAACTTAATAATTCCAACCGTTTTCGAGAAAACTGCCGCATAGATCTCAAAAATTCTTTGAAAACAAAACCCATTTTGAAAAGGAAAAATTGTATTTATTGTAGCATGCATATTGCTGCTTCATAAACTAAAACATAATTTAACTCAAGCATGAAAGACCGCGGAAATTTCAAATATTGTTTCTTAAATTTACTTCATTACAAACACAACGGTATGCAACCAGAGTCACGTCTAACTTAACTTTAAGAATGGAGAGGGTAAAGAGACGACACGATTTACATACTACGAGTAAGCGAACAGAACTAATATTTCTCCGTTACAAGAAGCTTGATACTTCGTAATTGTCTGCTAAATTTTTGAATAGTGATGTGTCTTCATTAAGTTTTTTTTTAATGACTTCAACATCGAAAGGGTTGATAGTCCCTCTTCATGAACATGAAGCAGGCCTAATTGCTTTTCACCGGTTTAATCCGTAAGAAATTTATAAAGAAGTAATTTTTTTGTAACTTAAATTTGGCAACGGCCATTTTGCAGCAAGTCACGCTTACACTTCATTTCTTTCCAGGGTTTTCAATTTAGATGCAAGTCTCCTAATACTAGATGCAGATCTTTTAGATGCACATTGTAGATATGCATTCTAGATACGTTTTTTCTAATGTCACATTGAAGTTGGAAACTTTATTTTTTTAATCATCTAATGGGGTTGTCTTTCTTCTCCTCTACGTAATTAGAAGAAGGAATGAATACATTAGTCTAGGACAACTTCTTTCAGAGACTGCGACGGTAATATGGTAGGATAGATGTAAATTGTCCTTATGGAATTTCTGGAAGCGTCGAATATGGTACTGGAAACTTCTTGACTTAATATTGGGCTCATCTAGAAATCAGCGATGACATCACTGTGGGTTGCATTTCACCATCATCATTCCTCACTTGGAGTCACTACTTTAACTCACTGAGAATTCCAGATAAGTGTCGCAAATAAAATTTTTATCTAATGTTTTTTTATATATATCTCATATTTTTATGCTTTAACATTTTTAGAGTTCTTTAAAGAATCAAATTGCAAATGTTTTTTTTTTGAAATTATTTCAACTTTCAATTTTATCTTTAATATGTTTTCAACGAACAATTAGTATTTTCAATTATTATTTAGGTATAAATTATCGGTGTAACATCTAACTCAAAACAAATATATAAAAAGCTCTGTAAAGACTTTGTGATCACAATTTCTACGAAACGCTTATATTTAAATAATTAATAATGACCTTTAAACACCATATTGTCGGTTCATGTTTAAGACAATATTTTAAATAATATCTACGTAACATATTATCGTCCATTCGTTTTCTCTATTGTACATAAATTTGTTTAATTTTAAGGCCTCAGTTTAGTCGTTTTCTAACAAAAACACATCCAGTTTGATTGGTTTGAAATAAAATCAATTTTATAATCACTTAGTCCACTTATTTCAGGTAATTTGATACAAACCATACAAACTATACAAACCATTTAGATAATACATACTGAATTAATTAATTAACCTTTTTGTAAATAAAAAGTTGAACATCTTTTAGAAATATTTGCAAGTATTAATCTAATTTTGATTTTTGCTAAATTTGGATTATCAATTTCTTTATAATTTGATTAGTTTATCTTTCTTGTAATCAAACTCCACTCTTAGTGTAAATTTCGAATATAGAAAGATCGGCGCCCCGCCCTTCCCTAGAAAAATTATCATTATATAAGTCAAATCAACATCTCTTTAAGATAAATTATAAAAACATCTGTCATATATTAATTACAATCTACTAAACACGTAAAATCATTTGTAAAGTGTTTTCATGACTCGTCTACCGAGTCTCTGAGATGCTGGTGTAGTAACTTGTTTCCTCTAAATAATATAAAGTGCAGTCTAAATCTCGAACACATTACAAAAAAATTAATAATTTATTAAACAGCGAGGAATTAATGTTATATTATTGAAAAATGTGCTTTGGTGACGTCATTTACGTACATTTTGACAGAACTAAGACGTCACCAATGCACAATTTTCAATAAATACAATCTTTTCTTTCCAAATTGGGTTTGTTTCCATAGAATTTTTGAGATCTATGCGGCAGTTTTCTCGAAAACGGCTGGAATTATCAAGTTCTATCGAGTGTACCTTTTCTACGTAGAAATAACTCCCGCATGAGATTTTCTAGTCAAAAGTGTCACTACGTTTCGTAATAAAAAAAGAGAAAAAATATTCATCATCAGGTATAGCTTATAAGGCGTCCTCCACGGGCTGGCGTGATGTAATACACAAATTATTGTTTCTTAGCCTAAAAAATGTTTCCTTACCAAATTGGGAGAAAGTCGGTCAAAAGGTAGTTGAGATATTGCAAAAAAAAAAGAAAAAAATTCCAGAGCAACAATTTACTAGCATGTTTGGTTATATCCTCATATTTTAGTCCAAAGAATCTGCCCTTGAACTATGGCCTATTATTAATGGTCCACCCTGTATACGATTCCGATATGCTTCAAATACACTCAATACCTTGTAGAGGATGTACGTTAGTTATATAATGGCGAATTTGGAGAATTATTGACTCTTCGACCCACCCAGTATAAAAGCTCACTATATTCTTAAAAAAAAACGAAGTAACCATTCGTTTTACAGCTACATCAGATATTAGATAATTTCTTTGATCGACATTCGCTTTTAAGATATTGTCGTCGTTCTATTGACAGTCGTACAATTTTATTCTCAAAATCATCAAATGATTTCCGATGTGGGGATTTTTCGTTTGAATTTGTCAACAAATTTCCTCATTAACCGACCATATCTCCATGTGAATAAATGATTTCACTTATTTTGGAAAAATTTGGTATCATGATATGGAGAAGCCAAAATCTCAATTTTCTGGTGGGCTTAGTAAAAATCTTGTTTGTTCTTGTTGGTATGATGTTGTTGTAAAGGACAGGGTCCAGAACAAGTGTTTGGTGTGGGTAAACAACCAGTTTTTTTAAGTGTTTTCAAAATGATAAACTGGAACTTAACCGAGTAATACAGATTATTCGTTTAGTTGGTGATGAAACCAATGAGAGAAGGGAAGGAATGATAGGGGAATGATAGGGGGTTGGTAGTTTGGGTGGATGAAGTAAAAACATATTTTGAGGCTTTTGGTTCTTGTACACAAACTAAATCACATTTTTTTTCATCCTCTTTAATAACGGGATAGGAGTGGTAATGGGGGTGGCTAATGCCAACAATTTTTTTGAAACCTTAGCTTTTCTTGTATACACTAAATACCAATTTTCTGAACTCTTACCTGCTTAATTTACCTATTTACCCCATTTTACCTCCCAACCCTTCTACAGAAAAAGATTAAAATATAATCTAGTTCCAGATCCCGTTAAAGTACATACGTGTACCAATATCTTAAACGGTTCCAGGGTAAACGTGCGCACAAAAAAAGTTACAGACCGACAGACAGAAATTTTTTTTGCTCAAATTTAAAATCTCGACGTTTCATGGCATTCTAAACCTATTGAACAATAAAAATTTTCAAACATTTTTTTGTCGTTACTATACTTCCACTGGATTTATGAATATAATGGAACTAAATAGGAAATAACTAAGAAATATTATTGCTCAACGAGGCGGTACATTGTACGGCTGCTATACAGCAGTGCGCAGTGGCTCAATAAAACATTTTAAGAGAAATGGATTGGGTGGAATAGCCCGCTAAATCAGATTCAGATCCATGTGCTATTAAGAGGCATGTTTTTATAACATATGTTATAGCACTTTTTCGATAAAAAATCTCGAAATGAGGCAATTATGTTTTGAAAAGGTGAAAACAAATAGTTGTGCAAGGTCGGTATCCAAAATTAAAAAAAATATTGGTCAATGCATAAGGAGTTGCGTTCTTAAATCGTACGGATATAAAAAGAAATCTGGATTCCTCTTGAAATTGAACCATATTTTTTTATTGACATTGCTAGAGCTGTTGAAACTTTTAAATTTACGATAAATTAAATAAATGTCATACAACTTAGGAATGTGAAATTTCTTTTTTATTTTTGTTCTAAGCATTTTTGTAAACCACTAAAGTACTATTATGTAAATATTTGATTTATACTTTTTTTAATTGTTTTTATTTATTTGATATCAATGATTAGTAGAATATTATTTAGGTATTAAATAAACGAAAATCTTTCACACATTTTTGATTATTATTTAATTCCACTTATTTGTTTTTCTTTTTTTATATTCTATGTAATAGCCCTCGCCTAACTTTAGATCAAAAATAACAAAACAGCCTTTACAGGTTAGATTAAATACAAAAAAAACAAGTAAAATTCAAATTCAATTATTTTTACCCGGGGCCTTCACCATTTCCTCGAATTGTCTAGATATTAGCACGGTACATAGATTATGTAATTATTATTAATAAAACTCCAAATAAAATTTTTAGTAGTGAAACATACAATAAAATTGAGCGCTGAACAAAAATGTGAGTTATTCTTTGCTATTACTACCAACGTACACAAAAAAAATCAAACATAACACTGTCCTAAGGTTCTAATCTGACTTTTCTGAAGTATTTTGATGCGCTGAAGCCAATTTTGAAGAAAAAAAATTCTATCGGCTCAGTCTCCCTCTACCGCCCCCACCATCCTCTAAAAAAGGCAAAAAAGGTCTTGTCCTAAGGTTCTCATCTAACCTTTCTGAAGTAATTTGACGCGCTGAAACTAATTTTGGACAAACAAAATTTAGGGGATGAAGGGGGTGGCAGAGAGAAACTGAGACGATAGAAATTTATTTTTTCAAAATTGGCTTCAGCGCGTCAAAATATTTCACAAAAGTTAGGTCAGAATCTTCGGACAAGACCTTTTTTTTTTTTTTTTGCCCTTTTCTTAGAGGGCAAAATGGGTGGTAGAGAAACTGTCACTGCAGAAAAAATATTTTGTTCAAATTTAGCTTCAGCGCGTCGAAATACTTTGAAAAAGTTAGATAAGAACCTTGGGATAAGCAAGACCTCATTTTTGCCTTTTTTATGGGATAAAAGGGGGTGGTAGAGAGAAACTGACACGATACACATTTTTTTTCTATCTAAAATTGGGTGCAGCGCATCAAAATACTTCCGAAAAGTTAGATCAGAAGCTTAGGACAAGACCATTTTTTTAGGGGATAAAAGGGATGGTAGAGAAAAAATGAGACGGTAGAATTTTTTTTCACCAAAATTGGCTTCAGCGTGTCAAGATACTTCTAAAAAGATAAATGAGAACCTACCAAGACCTTTTTTTTTGTAGACCTGTGGTGAATCTATAAATTGGTGGAGGTTCTGGGAACATCAAATTGATTATTTTTATGTGTAGCTGGGAATACATTCTTTATTTTGACGTAGGCGCTCTCAACATTGCTTTCCGTTTTGAGTAATTGTATAAGTTTAGTTAATAGGGAACAGGTTATGTGGCTACTGTTTTTAAATGTTAAATTTTATTCGAAGTATACCTCTACGTATCATATAAAACATACAATATATTCGCATTCCTTAGCTAAAATTCCTTATCTTGAATTTTATTAACGATAAATAAGGAACAAAAAATTATTCTCAGTAGTCTGCGTATAAATAATTATCGGTTCTTCGGAAGATAATTAATGATTTATTTAAAATTTTGTATTAAAAAATAACACATTTTGGGAATATATAAGATATATTTGAAGGATCAAAATATATTTCATGTAAGGCATGTCCCAAAATTAATGAGGTCATTTCATGTTTGTAAAAAACTTAAAAATACCTACTAATTTGAACAGTAAAATATATGGGGATAACGTAATAGCAATTAAAATCACTCTGATATTTGTTAATTATTCATACACAAACTATACTACTCATTTTAAATTTTATTAACGAGTGACGTCAATGGTTAGAGGTAATTTTATTGTTGTTAGATTGCTGCCCTGTCAATACCAATATTTTAACTTCTAGTTTTCCAGTTTGCAAATAAATATTGTATGGATTTTGGAAAGTGCGAAGAGGCGCATATTTTCGGCCACAACCTTGTTGTTTTTTATGTTAGAGAAAAAATAAAAAAAGCGTCGGAAAGCTTGATACATTTTCTTTAGAATTGGTGTCTACAAATATTTAAAAAAAACTGATAATTAGCGAGATTCTTGGAAAAATGGAAGAAAGTTCATGTTTTACTAGAAAATGCATGTGAATCTTAAAAAAATCATTTTTCCCAGAAACGTTTGCTTTGAAGGGCCGAGATTAATGAAGAGCCTAGGTAATACATGATATTAAGAGTACATCGTAATTGAGATCAATTTCAGTCAATTACCGATTAATTACGGTGACAAAATGGCGAAATTTTACCGAAAAAAAAAAAGTTCTCACTTCCACGCCTTCTATTTTCCTCATTTTTGTCGCAAGATAAAAAATAAAAAAGAGAGTTTTAGCAAATTTAATTCGTTACAGTAGTATTTTGACCTAGGAGCCAAGGTTAAAGAGTTAACCAACTTTTTAAACAAGAAATGTGTGATTTTTGCCGGACATCGCCACATATTTCAGTAAATATCTCCGAAATGAAAACAAAAATCAAAATTCTGATGGAACCAAAAGATTCGTAATGAAGTGAACTCGTTTGACAGTATTTTTTATTTTGGGCTAGCCCTTAGCGTTTCTGAGATATCGGCGAAAAATAGTTAAAGAAAAGCATGCATTTCGGAACCGAAAATAGCGCAAAAACATGCAATCTTATCATCATGGATTCTGATATATCTGTTGTAACTATAGGCATACATTGATTAAATCTTTCACAGAAATTAATGATTGCTTCAAAATATGCTTATTAACATTGCTTCAATTCGTTAAAGTTCTTATATAGAAAATCTATACCTCTCTGATGAGAATAAAGAGAAACTACTGTACATTTTTCATTTGCTGAATTTATTTGACAACAGAATGCAAGGATAATTGACACAGAATGACTATAAAATAAATATTTCAAGCATCTTTCGTTCTATTTTTGTTTAGCTTTAAAATGCTATGAACTCTGTCTTATAACTGAATAATTTTTACTATAGCTAAAAAGGCAGTTCTACAATAATGCATGTAATGTAATGTAATGTATATTTTAAAATGTTGCTTTAGCGTTCTTTACCTAATTGATATGTTTATATACCTAGATTAGGATAAATACTAGCATATGTACTATTATTTTATAACGTTATACATAAGAAGTATGAAAGATTATCATCCGATAATTACATGATTATTGGCCTACTTAATTAAATATATCTACCTGATCAAGCAACCATTAAAAAATTAGCATGAATCTCATATCCAAGTAGCAGGAACAGCTGCAGCAGTATCCGTTTATGAAAATTTTACCATATACTTTCAGTTTCTCCCCCTAATTGGAAGTTTATTTAAGTTCTTTGTAGACTCACTTTTTACTTTTATCGGGAGCACCTCTCTGATCAAAGTTCAAGTATATTGCGTCTAGCAATAGTAACTCCCAAAGTGAGTTGTTGGCACAAGATAGAGTTTGCTAACACACCTACCGCCTTTGATCTTCTTCTTGATTACCCCACGTTTTAAACATGGCTCGTATGAGAAGCGGGGCGCTTACCTATAGTTTATTAGATTCCATCAGGCATTATTGGATGCTATCAAACAATTGTTTTATATTTATGAATGCATTGAGAGAAAATTTATAGTAATTGCACAATAACCACAATTTCAGATTCAACAATTTATGTAAGAATATTAGTTAAATATATGTTTGTTTTTATGTAGAATCAAGACGATACCAATATTACGTATATTTGATTGATCAGCATACGGTGGGCATTGCTGCCACTCCCTTGCCTCACTTTTAACCTCATATGTCATCGTTGATAATATGATGGCTAATCCTTTTAATACGGCTCTATGGTGGTGTAATTCTCTCGATGAAAGGTAGAATTGTTCTTGTAAGTCAGTGAGCCATCTTAATGCCTCCACAGTTTTTCTCCTTTTCAGTTGGTTCGTCAGATAAGTTCAAGTATTTAAATTTGTCGCCTATTTTATATTCTTTTCCATTGACCGGACTTTTTTCTTAAAAAGGTCTGGCCTCGTTATTAGACTCTTCTTGATATTTATTTTCAGTGCACATGCGGTTTCTTGTTTTCTAGAAACTTGAAAATATCCTGTTCTTCTGCCGTGACGATTACAAGATCATCCTCGTATGCTAGTACGATCGTGATTCTCGGTGTTTCTGTATCTTCGTTAAAGTTTAGTGCTTCTGTTATTGTACTTTGTATTACTTGACTTAGGATTGTGGTGAATAGTAGGGAGGATTGGTTGACTCTTACATTGTTCTGTCTGGTTTCCGTCATCTGTCCGATTCATCCGATTCATTGAATAGCAGTGATTTCGTGACTTTTATTTTCCTGTTTTCTAGGTAGTGTGATACTCGTTGTCATGTGATTGATTAGGGTCAAATGCCTTCTAAAGATCTATTGCGACTATGTGTTCTCTCAATTTTTATTCCAGTGTATTTTTGGTGGTGCAGGTCGTCTTGTTGACGTACTTTTGATGAATGCTCTTTGATAGTCTGATGGTCTTCCAATATGTTCGATCAGGAGTTGTGCGTATTATTTGTATCCTATGCTGCAGAGTATTATTCTTATGTAATTATCTATTTATCACGGCGAGTTGATTTTGGAGAGGGAAATTTGTATGATTGTGTTCCATTCCATATGCATTAACTCGTTTATTTTCTTTGCTCCGAATGCAGTATTTCTTCTAGCTCTAACTATTACTTCTAACAGTCGACTCTTTGATGGTGGTTTGTCCTAGGGTCAGTAATTCTTTTAATTATGTTCGATTTTTCTTTGTGTTCACTTTTTTTGTGTTTTTTTGTCCAGTATCTTGGTTCAGTGGTATGTATCTTCCTGTGTGCGTATTATCCTTTCTGCTGTATTTTTCTCACATCTCTGAAGGTTTAGTTTAGTCATTGTCTTGGTGTAAAAAAATGTGAAAAAAAGTGATGTGCAATGCCTCCTTGATAATTAAAGAATGAAAAATTTTATTTTGTCCGCCATCTTTGACCGTTCTACTTGACATACGGCGTCCGGGAGCATTGTATTTGACCATAAATAAGTTTTATTTTTGCCAACTTTGATGAAATTACTCTTTATAGAAAAGATATTCAATTTTGATTTTTTCGGTAATTTTTGGCGTTTTCTATTTTTTGCCAACACAAATCGAACAAGTCTATATTTTTTAAGAATTTCATTTCAATTTCAGAAGTCAATATTTTTAAAATTCCCATCCGATTACTAATACAAGATATATTAAGCAGATAAGTTGAAAATCCTGAAGCGTGTCAAAAGTGCATAAAACTTTTGACGTACAAGGAATTTTTAGGCGCAAATATTTTTTTTTGTAATCAGGAAGTCATTATTGTGAATTATAAGAATCAACAATAAAATTTCAGGTGGAATGTTTTAGAAAAATTCCTGTTTCTCTTATTTTTTTTTTTGTTTATGTTCATATTTAAAACAAATAATTTAAGTTGTTAAGTGTCAATGGGTATTTTAGTAAATTGACCAGTCTATATTAGGAGAGTAGTAAAGTAAAACAGGGAGCAAAACTGTTTATAATATTTGACCGCTTTAGGCTCAATATTACTCTGTAATAACAATTCATTTAGTAATAAAATGTTTTAAATACAATTCTTTCATTTTTTTCCTACTATTTGTTGGGTATTTTGCCACTGTAAAAATATTGAAATATTTTGACGAAAGAAACTTCTGTGCCAAAAGGATCAGACAGAGGCTGGTTTTTAATACTTCTAGTATAATTGAATATAAACAGCACTTCCTTCATTCCCGTTTCAATTTTGACATTCGAAATATAAATTAGAATCCAAATTATTCTATTTCGAACAAATATGTTATGTGAAATAGTCATAACAACAAAAAATATATGATAACATTTTTGAGAATCATCATAATGTTCTTGAAAATAGTGTTTTATTTATGTCAAACACAAAATTTATTTATTTATTTATTTATTTTTTATTTATTATTAGTGAACAAAATCAAGGAATAAAATGTTTTTAATCAGTAATCCTGTTTAGAGGAAGTGAAGATTTACGTCAAAACAATGATTAGTAAAGTAAAAAGGGTCGTTTATATAATTGCATATTTTCTTAATATAAACATAAACATAAACGTTTAGTA
The DNA here is from genome assembly GCA_936432065.2 of Rutpela maculata. Lineage (NCBI taxonomy): Eukaryota > Metazoa > Arthropoda > Insecta > Coleoptera > Cerambycidae > Rutpela > Rutpela maculata. The sequence continues at coordinate 138,302,962 of OW386289.2, forward strand.
ATGTATATTCTTCAAATTTTGTTGAATGGTAGATATATTTATCTGGTTATGTTACACATTTATAGAAACAATTGCAAAAATTTAGTTATAAATTTATATGATGTATTTTGTTTCTGGCTGATTGGACTAGCTCCACAGTGCCACAAAAAAAATCTATATGATGCAAGTATGTATATATTTACATATAAACATGACTATCACAAATATGATTAGTTATATGATTATAAAAATATGTTTTGCTACTAGTGTTAAGTGCCTAAAATAAAATTGGTAAAAAATCATATGTCTTTTCCTAGAATAGTTTTAGGAAAACAATTGAAAGTCCCATTTCGAGGATATGTACTTTACTTTGTTTTTTTTTTTAAATTAAACACCATCTGAAAGGCCATGAAAAAGCTTTTTGATGATATACAAATCATGGTATTCATCCCAACAAAATTTTGTCTAATTTGCTATAAAACAATTTATCAAATTAGCCGTGGAAAACAAAAGTACTTCATTTAAAATAAACAATACATTAGATATGTCAAGATATTTGTTAAATAAAATGGAAAATTTCAATGATGATATATATTTTTCGGACTATCATGACTTGATGGCAACAGAATAAAAAATATATTATTCAGTAGAATTTTTAAGAAAAATGTATCCTATATTACTAAAAAGCTTTTTTACGGCCTCTGAGATAGACGGTGTAAAAATATGCGGGGTGTTCCATTTAAAAAAACCAAAGTAACAGTATTATCTCCGAAATGTGACTCAATTGTTTTTCTGAGATATTTCTTGTAAAATATATGTGATTTTCTATAACTTTTATTTTCGTACTTCTTTACGTAAGTCCAAAAATAACGTAAGTTAAATGGGGTTCTAATGTTCGCGCGACCACCCTGTACCTCCAGGAGACTAGAATAAATGTATAGTGATGATAAGTGGCAAGTTGCAGATCTTGTCATTTGCAGTTTTCGTCGAATTTCATATTCGCAGTTGCCGGTACTGTCAACAAAGGTTCCAAGTTAGATCATCTTGTTTACTACCTCGCAATCACCTATCCTTAGTGTGAGTGGTTTTCATTCACTTGGTTTACGATCATAATTTTTGTTTTGTTGTAGTTTACACTTAAAACTGTACTCGGGGTTTATTATTCGAAGGTTATCCAACACGTGTATGAGCTCATTCTCGCTTGCTGCAGATAAGATGGTATAATATTATACAAATCTCAAGTTAGAAATCTTGGCCACGCCTATAGCTACACCACCTTGTCAATCCTCTAAAACACGGCGTATTGTGTGTTCACCATAGCTGTTGAAGACAATTGGTGACAGAACACATCCTTGTCTGGCGCCTTTATGAACTTTACACTTGTCGGAGCTCGTGTCGTCGATTTTTACAAAAGCAGAGTCCTCCTCATATAATAATAATAATAAAGCATTTATTATTTACCCAAATTCACAAAATTTACAAAAATAAATTTTTACATTTACACTAGAAGTAAATAAAAGGCGAGCAGTTTACTGTCGAAGCCAGTAAACTGTTCTTCCACTACCGCCTATAAAAACGTCAGAAGTAGAAAAATATAAGTACATGTAATGTGGTTTATATTCATACCTAGACAAAACATAATACATAAGAAAATTAAAAAAAGAAATACATCAAAGCAGCGCGAAAAAGAAGCAGACTAGAGCAGAAGGAGAGAGAAGGCTAGGAAATGAGAGGAGAAAAAAAATTAAAATAAAGGAAGGAACAAAAAATAAAAAAGATAGAGAAGTTACAGGAAAAGGTAAGATTTCACTTTACTGATTTCGCATTAAATATTTTTTAAATGTTTTTTTAAAACTTACACATGAAAGGGTGAGTTCATTAAAGGGTAGCTGATTTATACATATAGTTGGAGAATAATAAACACCAGATGTCTCCAATAATACAGTCCAGGTTTATAATAGGATTTTACCGTGTAATTAAAAAAATTAATACTTGATAATGTTTTACTAATATAGTCACCATGAGCCGACCAACTGAAATTAATATCTATGACTACATATAGTTGTTATTTTCTGTTAGAGATAAATTGTTATTGGAAGTAAAGAGAAGCTTTTGAGTCTTATTATAATCTAAGTTCATTCACGAAGAACCAGATTTCCACTTTTGAAATATATTTGAATCAAGAATCAGGTTATACTAATTTTGATTAGATTTTGTCACAGTTGTATCATCAGCAAATTGTACGCCTTTTATTGACATAATTTATAAAATCATTGATATGAATTATAAAAACTAGTGGCCTCAAGACAGAACCCTGGAGTACACCGTGGTTGACAACGTTATCGTAGAAAACATATTGTTATCGATCTACAGGAAAAACTTTAATAAAAATTGTGGTAAGCCTCTTATTTCTTAACTTCCAAATCATGAGAGATGCAGTTAAAGGTTTTAGAAGGTCACAGGGCATTATAAATTTATGCATGCCTTTCTCCAGGCACTATGTGACTAATAACCAATGATCGGAATTTGGGTTTAATTCCAGTGGCGCATATAGTTAGACCATCTTATATAAAATTTTACATCAAAAACTTAAAGTTTGTTCTTTCTTACAAAATTAAATCGAAATTAAATGTAATACGAACCTACCTTACGAGTTTCTCATTTATTTTGGCATAATAGAATACATGTATACATATGTACAACTAAAAATGTATGCATAATAAATCCTTGTAACGATGCACCTGAAATTAAACCTAAAATTCCGATCACCGCTAATAACAGACTGAACAGGCCTTGTTGTCGATTTAATACTTCTGAAACTGAACTGAGAAGTATTTGAACAGAATTTGACTCTTAGTAAATACATAACCTATTTTTTAAAATTATTTCAGTAATTTCACTGAAAATAGGCACATTGTTTGTGTATTTGAAAGCTTCTGGAAAACTACCTTCAGCAATATATGAATAAATTAAAATACCAACGGAATAATTATATCAAAAGTGTATTTTATTGCTATCCTGTTTATATCATAAAAACCAGTAGAATTCGAATTGCTCTAACGATTTAAAGCAGTAGTGACTTCTTTAATAGAAACTGACCTTAGAAAAGAGTGAAAAGTATTTGGAATGTCATTTAACATGGTATCAACACTATTTCTCACTGTGGGACTGTCGCAAAGATGGCGTCTGACTCAGCTAGCTGCTAGAAAAGAAAATCAATTCATGATCATTTGGATGTAATAGTAGTAATTAAAGAAACTACATACACTTTTTTGTGTACGCTTTAAAAAAATTAGTTTTGGCAAAGACTATAAAATTTTGATTTCTTTTCGTAATTTTTACCAGATTCAAGTGGCTATATAAGAAGCTGTAATTAATAGTCCATGCAAATTAGACATTTTAGAAGAAATAATTTATAAAGTAATAATATTTGAGATACGTACTCTAGATAGGGTTAGAAATAGATATCCGAAAAGTTAGGGGTGGTTTTTTGCAAAAAAAGAGACGTACCACCGTCTCTTTTTTTGCAAAAAAAAAAATCACCCCCAAACGGGGACTTAAAGTTGGTTTTTCACTTTTATCTTGTAATCCGTTCGTCGGAAGAGAAAAAAGTATAGGAAATAAAAAATTCGTCATTAATTCTGCATAAAAAATGTCCTATTAACCTTCTAGCTTAGTCTAATCTATATCGCGCTAACAGCTTCCAAAGACGCGAACAGGTAAAAATCGATCCTATTCGAAGTTTCACAGCGAGTATCTTAAAACAGGTTACTTTAACGAGAAAAATGCATAGGAATGAATTAATTTTTTTTTAATTAATTTATTTTTTCTTATTTATTGAAAATATCATACAGAGATAAGATATTCGCTGTGAAACTTCGAATATGACTGATTTTTATCTGTTCAGACGCTGTTAGCGCGAAAGCTGCAAGGTTAATAGAACATTTTTTATGTAGAATTTAACGACAAATTTTTTATTTTCTATACTTTTCTCTTCCGACGAACGGTTTACAAGATAAAAGTGAAAAACCAGCTTTAAGTCCCCATTAGGGGTGGTTTTTTGCAAGAAAAGGAATTGGGGGGGAACTTTCCGGGTATCTATTTCTAACCCAATCTAGAGTACGCATCTCAAATATTATTACTTTATAAATTATTTCTCCTATTCAGTGTTTTTTAATCTAATTTGTGTGTATTATAAGACAAATTAACGCGATTGGTTCCACTCGAAAGATAATTGAATACATTTTTCTTCATAATAGAAATTACTTGGTAATATTTTGTTTGTTTAAAGATGATTGATTGTAACAAATTCGGGTGAAATCACGGGATTTTTCAAACATTTTAATATTTGTAGATTATAAATTATTTTTAAGAGTAATTATATGTCATTAGATTCATTATTTCAGAAGCTATAAAATAGTTTAAATGAACTTTTTGTTAAACCGCAATTTTAACAACAACATTTTAGGCCGTATCGATCTCCTTATTAAAATCTACGTGCACTCCACTAATAGTATCCTAAACCCGACTTCCTTTCAACTTGTAATGATCTGTTTGGATTTTTAATATAAAAACTAAGCAGTGGAGGATATATTTCACTTTAGGAATTTAAGATTTTCAACTGTTTATTAAACAAAATACCTGTGATATTTAAAGTAATATGTAAAGTCATCAATTAAAAATACAAATGAAAACTCTATATACGCGAGAATAAAGGGAAAATTTCGAAAATGATTATGTTATAATGGCTGCGGAGATTTCTTAGTGTGGCCTCTCGGAGAGCTGCAATATCAACTAGTATGCAAATCGTATGCAAATAGCGTGCTTTATGCAGGGGAGGGATAAACCACCCCACTGACTCATCGTCCACAGGCATTAGGATACCTTTAAAAGTGATTATAGCCGGCGCTGTTTCTTCTAATGCTCTTACACCGACACAATTTGGATTAAGTTTTCTTATAAATACTTTATTACAAAATCCGCCGACATTCAAATAAAATATATTCAAATAGAATAAACAAAGATGAAGAACAAAGGGAATTGCTACGAATGGGAAATGGACGACTTAAAATTTAATGAACATAATTTTCTTTTTGATAAACACAACTCCTTGAAATATGCAATATTATTTACTACATTATGTTACTTCGTCTTTTTGGGATTCGTACATGGACTTTCACAATTACTACTTTCAACTCTTCCCTTTTACATCTCTCAGTGTCCTGACAAAGCCTTTGAAGAAGCTGTAGCTAATTGGTCTACTCTAAGTTGCATGGATCCAATAACCAGCATTTATCAGAGAGATTGGGATAAGCAAGTATGTTTACGTACATTCAGCAACCTACTGACTGAAAATCAAGACCTCAAAGGAAAAGCACGTTTGCTCGCAGTTCAACAAAAAGAATCTGGCGCCTGGCTAAATACTTTACCATCGACTTTAATAGGAACTCTCTTAGTCGACTCATCTTTTCGTATAGCCGTTGCCTTACGAACTGGTCATCCCCTTTGCGAATCTCACAACTGCACTTGCGGTGAAGTCATAGACATTTTTGGTCATCATGACCGCAAAAGCACAGAAAGGTGGCCTCGTCATGAAATTATCATGCAGCTGCTTAGGCTGGAATCAACTGAATATTGTTTCTACGGATCCAAGAAACTTATTCCACGTGTTTTGGTCCTTACTCTGATGGGGCCGAAAACCGCCCTTATTAATTAACTTATTAACCCCCTCCTCTCGTTTCTCTGTTCAAAATAAATAAAGACAATGACAACAAAAAAAACCGCTGCCCAAGGAATCACTACTTCCACATCCAGATTCTCTATCCAAGTCACTCACAACGAAAAAACTTTGTATCTGAAAATAATTGTTTATGGAACTTTAATAATATAATATTTGAAATCCTCTACCCCAAAAACCCATAAAACGATACCCCACATCGGCAGTGGGGTGGGGGTGGTGATAGGGTGGTGGTAGTGGGGGGTGGATGAAGTAAAAAAATATTTTGAGGTTTCTGGTTCCTGTACATACACTAAATCACAATTTTTTTTCATCCCCTTTAATAAGGAGGTGGGGATGGTAATGGGGGTGGCCAATGCCAAATATTTTTTTGAGACGTTAGCTTCTCTTATATATACTAAATACCAATTTCATGGACTCTTGCCTGCTTGATTTACCCATTTACCCCAATTTACCCCCCAACCTTTCGACGGAACAAGATGAAAATATAATCTAGTTCTAGATCTCGTTAAAGTACATATGTGTACCAAATTTCAAGTCAATATCTTAAACGGTTCCAGAGTAAACGTGCGCACAAAAAAAAGTTACAGACAGACAGACCGACAGACAGACCGACAGACGTTTCATGACATTTTAAGCCTATTTGGACAATAAAAATTTTTAAAAATTTTTTTGTCGTTACTATACTTCCACTGGACGTGGAAGTAATTAATAAAACCATTCAATGAGATAGTCTACATATAAAGACTAGTCTAAAGACAAAGGCTGAAAGCTGAGGAGTAAGTGCTGGTAACTAAGGATTGAGGATTGAGTACTGAGAACTGACGACTGAGGGCCGAGGACCGAGAATAGAGGATCAAGGGCTGAAAATTTAGGACTAAGGACTAATAGCCAAAGACGAGGGATTAAGGACTAAAGATTAAGGATTAAAAACTAAATACTACAGACTACACTCCATAGACTAGAAATTACAGACTAAAGGTTACATACAACAGGCTACACACTTTGTAATTTATTAAGTTTCCATTTTTCTCATTTTCTCGTAATAAATAGTCGTAAAAATCTAAAAAACATCTATATATATTTTTTAAATTATCTCTATAAATAAAAAAGTTATGGTGCTTCCAAGTTAAAATGCTGCGATCATCTGGGCTGAGGCTCGATTACGTTACAATACATGATTCCGCCAAGAGCGAGCGGGCGCGGGCACCGGCAGTTTATAGCCAGCTTGGATTTGAGAGCCGAAAAAGTTGCTAAAACATGCAATTTTGGCATGTTCATATTTTTCGAAAAACACCATTGGAACGGCCTTATGATGTCGCGACGTAAAGAGGAAGTCTTCCAGATAAACCTGATCGTAAATTGCACGGCGAAATTCGAAAATTCGGTTCGGAACGAACGAATCAAAAGTGACATTTTGTGACATTTCAGAAAATCGAGCACATACACTAAATAAAGGGAACATACGGCGCACGCCGGCACGGCAAGTCAGCGCGTTGTGTATTGTGACGTCACGGTGGACTTCAGCCGAGGCGAAGTACTCAAATAAGAAATTGAATAAGTTCGTGAGTTTTTCAGATATCGAGATATTTTTGTTTTGTTTGACTAGTTATCTGAAAGACTACTAAATGAGGTTGAATGTACATGATATTTCTAAAATAGGAAACTTCCTAATTGTCAACAATGCAACAATAGATTGAAGATTATATTGCAATTTCTGACCTGAATAATGCGACGCTTTATCTTCTTTTGTTATCTCACCAGTCAAAAGGCACAACCTTGATTTTAATTTGGTATGATGGGATGATATATACAGTGTGTCCCAGGATAGATGTAAGAAGAGGTGTAAGGGACCAAAAACTGTCGAATTTTGGAATGGTGTTTGAGGAATGAGTTATGCTTGTTGTAAAACTAAAGTTTACCAAAAATGACTTGATTTGGTGTTCTACAGGGTGTTTTATAAGCAAAGTTGTAAAAATCACCACTAATAAAGTACTTTTATTTTTCAAAATATGAAAAAATTCCACTAAGAAAAGTTATTTAGAATGCAATTTTATACCTCTACACCAAATTTCAGGAATATAAAATTATTTTTTTGAAACTTCCCATTTTTTGCGAATTAAGAGTTGAATTCATATTTAAAGTTGTGTAGGAGCAAATGTTAATCATCTCAAAAAGTAGGCTATTGGTAAATAAAAAATTGAATATACGAGATGTAAGAAGGTACAATGTTAATCGAACTATGCAGTTTTAATTGAATGGTTCAAAATAAAATACTAATTTATTGAAAAAAAAAAAAAAAAGATTTTATATTCCTGAAATTTGGTATAGAGGTATAAAATTGCATTCTAAATAACTTTTCTTAGTGGAATTTTTTCATATTTTGAAAAATAAAGGTACTTTATTAGTGGTGATTTTTACAACTTTGCTTATAAAACACCCTGTAGAACACTAAATCAAGTCATTTTTGTATTCTTTAGTTTTACAACAAGCAGGACTCAATCCCCAAATACCATTCCAAAATTCCAAAATTTTTGGTCCATTACACCTCTTGTTACATCTATCCTGGGACACACTGTATATGTTTATAATACTCATGGTGCTACTTGTAATAATACAAATAAATATGGAACTGCGATCTCAACAGTCACAGAGATAAGAAACACGGAGATATACTGTGAATCAGTAGAAAATGGGCTAAAGTTTAGTTCCTGAAGAATGGAACTTATCGTAAGTAGTATAAAGACCAATCAGACAAAAACATGCAAGGATTATTCGAAGGTAAGAAAAAATAACGATAAGGCTAAATCTAATTTAGAAACAAAGCGAATTTGTCAAATGAAATAAGAAACTGTTGCATGTACAAAGCTTACAAAAGGAAAGGGATTAATAACATCACTAAGAGAAGAAGACCTTTTGCAGTTATATTTTTGAACAGCAGAACTTTAATAAACACCACAGGTAATATGACTCAATTTTTTCCTGAAGGCTCTGGAAAGGCCTTATGCGGGTAGGGCTACACATTTAAAGACAAGGGACACACATCCAGTATCCGAGTATACTGGGATTAATTTCTCCTTCTGAAAAATCCCAGCGCTAGGGTCTGGAATCGAACCCAGAACTCCTCAATCAATCAATCAATAACAATTTATTAGGAATTAAAGCATACAATATATGCTTCTCCGGAGCCTTGTCCGGAGCCAGCCAGACAACCACGGCGTGCAGCGCCGTGGTGAATGTAGGGCTGGACGGGGCAGGACCGGTTTGGCTAAACGAGAAAAACGGTTAACAATTAACGCTCCTGTTTACCAGGGCAAACTCAAACTTAATAATTTAGTTGAACATGGCCCAGAAGGGTCTAAAAATAATTTAAAAACACTTAAAGCTAATCATTTGGCACACGCGCACTAATAAATTTGGGCTGTTGAAACGGAAAATAGCTGAACGAAAAAACCCGCTCTAGACAACTGCTGCCCTGGTGGTCTCCCCGCCACCAGGAAAATATGATAAATGAAAGATTGTCGTTTAAAATGCTTTAATTATGAACTCCTGGGTGAGGGTTAAGTATGCCTGCCTCTCAACCAACCAGTCATATGATTTAATTTAATTTAAGAAATGAATCTTACAATGTGTATTCTTAAACAAGCTGTCAATGAAGGTAGGTTTGTAGGACTCTATTTTTATGTAATAGGCAGATTTGCGATTTAACTAATCTAGCATAAAATGTATATTGCACTCTCCAGCTGTTTCGATTAATCTTATCTTCAGAAGAATTTTAATTTTTATACGAAGCCAGACATGTATGTGACCGTATCACTTTTAAAGTGCTGACTGTTTTGATGATTTGTTGCATATGAATTAAAAAGAAGAAGAAGAAGAAGAAGAAGAAGAAGAAGAAAGGATCAGAGAAAAGGGAATTGTCTTGCTTTTTTATATTCAAACGTTCAGCATGCAACTTCTTTCGAATAGGCTTGTTGCAAAAAATATAATTTTAGTATTTTTAAAATTTTAACTTAATACAAAACACAGTGTGTAAAGATTTTTTTCTATTTTTTCTTATACAGATGGTATTCAATACTAAAGTTTGAATAAATCCGTTAGGCACGCAAACAACATGTGACATCATGTAACAGATTACGCCGCTGCGCTAGCGCACATTTTAAATTAATTCCATTTATGTAATAACTTGATACTGGAGCGAAATAGACCATAAAAGTATGTCCTTTCTCGAGAAAAAATCAGCGTAGAACCAGACCAGACCTTATAGTTTTTATAAGGTGAACAATTCTACATAAGAAATGGCTATTTACGATATTTTTTTGTGGTACAGATACTTGAAAAATCGATTGATTATAAAAATCGTGTTTTTTAACATTTACCCTGCCATATCTTCAAATCTAACTGAGCTATCGATCTGATTTTTTTTTAAATTCAAGTAAACAAATAAGCACTTCCAATGGTCCTTTTGTTTCTATCGATTATTGTTTGTTATTTTCTTTAAACAACAATGAACTTATTTACTCGGCTTATTACTTCGCTGTATTCATATTTTGAGTAAGCAACAAACTTTTTTATTTTTACAAATTTTCATATACATGCAGCGTAGCCAAGAAACAGTCGAAATTTTTGAAAAAAAAGATGTTTCATCTAGGACTTCAGTCGTGTTTAAAACAATTTAAACCCGTTTAAATATGGTACACATAAATGTACACTGTAATTTAATACCACACACCGAATACAACTAAATAATTTTACGAAATAACCGCAAAGTGTACGAATTATATGTTCGAATCATTGCATTCGCAGAGATACTCTGTTAGATGACGTCAAGTCCAATATGAGTGTATTCTCAGATTTGCCCCTTCTCCCGGATATTAGTTGGTGATTTAAATACTTTCCAGTTAGAAATTATGAAAATAGATTTGATAATTACTAATGTTTAGTAACACTATATTAATATATATAAATTTAATTTTATTTATGCATTCGAGTAGTAAAATATATGTTTATGTTTAAATACTATATTTACTATTTTATTGAAAATTATGCCCTATTCTCTAAATACAGTAAATTGCCAACTCTTCTAATTCGAAATTTCCACGAAATTTATACTTGGAACGAGACAATAACTGATTTAATCCCCTAAATGTAAGTACGACTGGATTTATTTAGTCTCCATAAATATTTTGTCGTGATGGCGGATGCGTCGGTTCGTTGTAAACATCCTCTGGTAATGGGATTGTTTTATCTTATGTTTCAATGGCATTAAGTGCCTCTGTGTAGTCTCTGGTATTTTTATTCCAGTGGTGTACGCTGAATTAATTAAGAGACAGCTTTAGGAGTGAATATTTAAAAATACGACTTAATCAAGAATGTACTTTTATCGATAAAATTTCCAACCAACGAACTATTAAACTGAACATAAAAGCAGATTTTTATACATGGTTTTCACAAAAATTATTATTTATACAAAATTTACAGATTGTTTTGTCACATTTTAGTCGATACAGTGGCGCAGTGCTTACTTCACCGTGGTTGTCTGGCTGGCTCCGTGCTGGGATCCGATGCGGCACATGCTTGTACTCAGGAATATTGAATAACTTTTTGTTGAATTGAAATGTGTTAACTGGAGATCACGGATCCCGGGTTCGAATCCTGGCTAGGATGTGGATCTTTAATGGCGTTTTTAATGTGTTATCGAGACGGTAGCAGTTGGCTAAACCACGGTTCAGTGAGATAGCATGGCTAATCGCTGTTTTCTCTCCTGAGTTCGAATCTCAGCTGCGGCATATGGCAATGTCACAGGGAATGGTTGTTGTGTTATTTTCTGTTGTCTGTGTCCTGGTTGAGTGATGGAATAGCTATAGCTATACTTCACTCGGACGATAATATATATAATGCATTAAAAAAACATAAATGCATCATCAGGTGAGCGGTACAAAACTAAATTACTTGAAACAGAATACGACTATTTCAACTGTTCTAAAGTAACAAATTAAGTAAGAGGGTAATAATTACAAAATTTTCAATAGAACTCTACGGAACGCCCTTTTTGATTCTACTGTTGAATTTATGTACATAAATGCGGGATTTGGGAATATGTCAAATTAGCCTCAGACCAGAGGGTGTTTATAAATTTTAGCAGACTGCTTTGAGTAAAATAATGTCTGGCCTTCTACATTGAACCTTGGCTTCCCTACATGTGGTATGTTAATACTAGGGCAAATTGTGAAGAAAATTTAACAAACTTTATAACGATAATTTTCAAAGAGAAAACTAAAACAGCAGCTCAGAAATGGAAACTGAATATGATGAAGAACGTGTCAAATCTGATGTAAGTAACATATTGATAATCCTAAACGCTTAACTACTAAAATATATGTATTCGTGAGAAAATTTTTGTACCATTTGGTTTAATGGAGGTTAAAATAAAGAGATAAAATAGTTAAATTTTTTTCACATTGATCGTTTTATGTTACTTAGGAGGGAGCAACGCGATCAAATCAGAGGGAGTGAGCGGAAATGAGCCAATAAAGTACAGAGAGCTGTTGTGTTGGTTGTCTAGTTTTGGCATTCGTACTTTCTCTACTATTGCTCTAGCTACTTACAATCACACCTGAAAGGTCAAGAATTCATCGAGAATCGAGACCAAGCTTCAAATACACCAAATGAGTGCGCATCGGTTATAAATGCAATTATTTTCTCCATCTACTAAAACAGCATTGTACTAAAAAAAAAAAAAAATCCAGCAAAAAGCGTTTTTTAGCGTACTGATTCATGTTAATAAACTGATCAAAAGATATTCTTGTAAGTAAATGAATACTACCCTTCTATTGAAGAACATTTTTAGCTAAAACTTGTTTATTAGCCAATGTGAAGAGAGATCTTCCTAATAAACAAGTTTTAGCTAAAAATGTTCTTCAATAGAAGTGTAGTATTCATTTACTTACAAGAATGTCTTTTTTTCAGTTTAATAACCAGCCGTTTGGCTAAAAACTGCTTTTTCCCAGTCAAGATTTATAGTACAATGTATTTTAGTGTAATCAATATAACCTTAAATTTTAAGTTTTTCAAGTTTATTCTCATTTTTAATGTTTGTATACGCATGTTTAGCTTGAAGCCGTACTGGCTCCAAGCAAATATTTAAAAATTCACGTACCTAAATAATTTTTCAATATTATTGATTAATAAAAATAGACTGCTAATTACAGGTTAGATTTCCAACCTACAAAAAGAGTCCTATTTTATTAGGACAAAGTATTTAGAACTTCATAAACACTGAACTAGATTTTAGTTGAAAGTACAGGAACCAGGCAGAAATTTTAATAACAGCTGCGTAATACTCTTAAATCTTAAGAAACACATATTTTTGAGGTTAGCTGTGACGTCACGTGCAGATGCCCTATAATACCGACACGGCCTTACCTTCACCCCACTTCAGCTTTGTGATTGGCGTTGTCTCCTCTTAACTTTTTTCATTCTGAATTCGACTAGAATGAAAACGATTAAAATATTAGGCGTCAGCTCCACTCTAATGTAGGTTGAAGTCGAATGAGTTGAAACTGAATTTGAAGGTTTTTCTTTGTCTGATAATAATTGAGAATGGGACTATGTTATATATTTTCTGTAACGATTTTTGTATTTTGGAAGATTTTCTACCTTTATTAACGTTAGTTATATTTTTATACACGATGGTGGCTCATTGATCTAATTTTATTAGTATTTCAAGAGAGCAGAAAAAAATTGATCCCGAGTATATACAAGAGTATTTTCTAATAATTTCTTATTCTGCAAGTCTTTAATTTTTGAAATACCTTTCTGATTAATTTTATTAAAATAATACATTTATTGAATAAAATAAACAACGGTAAATTAATTATACAGACAACACTCAAGTTTCATGCAATTTTTGTCATTATATTTAAGTAAAAAATGGGTTCGCTCTTTTCTTAGATAGACTATTCAATGTTAGCAATATCTACGGTGAGCATGTCGAAAAATTGCGGTAATTTTCTGCAACAAATTCATTTCAAGTTACACCGAATTTAAGTATAGTAAAATTGTTGGTTTGAGTCAATATGTGTCAATGTGTATGAATAATGCATATCTGTGCACTGCTTTGATCGTAAATTTGTTGCATATGCAAAAGAATATCATGAAAGTCATATCAAAATTTAAACTATTTTATAAAAAAATATTTGTAAGCACGAATCAACATTACAAACAAATATATTCAAAGAAATATATAAATTTTCCATCTCTCTTCTAACCTTTCCTCGAGATACTTACTAGTATAAGTTGCTGACTGGGTTATAGATGAAGATGGTAGCCTTTCTCTCATACAGTCGTGCACCACTGTCCTCTAGCATTAAATGCTCTGTCCCTGGCACTCTTATTAGCTCTCTGCACAAAGCAATACGCAATATTGCCTTGTCTCCCGTTGTTTTCAGTCCTTCTCTTACCTAAGCCGAGCAATTAGCGGGACATGCCTAAAATCCTTCTATTTCTCGAAGACAGAGCCAGCTTATTTACTTCATTTGATTTCTTGATACTTTGTTTTTTAGTGCCCTGAAACAAATAACTGTCATTAGAAATATGTTTTCACTATTTTAGTTTTTCATGAAAGAAAAGTAGGTTTCATTCACATGACCCTTAAAAACGTTTTCTTAATAGAAATACACAAAATATATTATTTTTATAAGTCTAATTTAAAGGCTGGGGCAATGATCAATTAGAAAAATGTGTACAAGTATTTTATTTGTAATATCCATGTAGTGAAATGGAAGTATTGTGACGTACTTTATTGGTGAAGCCGAAAAATGTTACTTTTAGCACCTTAGCAACAGTGGTGTTTACGGATCGGTTGCTCAGGCGCCAGTTCCATATATTCGTTCCTAAAACAGCCGGTACAGTAGGGCTGGAGTAACTACAGTTGATGAACGGTAAATTCCAGTGGGTTAAATAGAGGAAATTGGACTTTTTCACACACACAGCAGTAAAACGCAGAATTAGTAAAACAACTAATCTTTATTACTATTATTCACAAAGTAACTTACTAACTTATGCGGCTTACTTACAACTCCAGGGCTGTCAAGGCTGGGAACTTTATTCCTCCGGCGCACCGGTGATGACGTAGACTCGACTTGTGATATTTTCGCAAAACGGATACTTGCACGACTCAAGAGATTTCCCCAATCAAAACTTACTTGCTGGTCCTGCTGGGGCACGTCCTCCGCCGTCAATCGGTCAGGCGGAACTGATACACTCTCTTGAAAGTCTTGACTATAACTGCTAGTTCTCCTAGCTTGAAACGGAGGTCAAATGGGGGAAATGACCAAATGTAATGCTTACCAGTAATGAAATGACATCAGCGGAACTTATAATATTTCACCACAGCGGTTTTGTGAACTTTGTAATTATTTTCGGTTTCGGTTATAGAAAAATTCGTTGTCCCACTTACTAGGTTCTGGATCCTGCTCGGCACCTCTGCCGAGCGTACAAGTATCAGGTGACGTAAGCTGAACTTGGAATAGTTTTACATACCTGCAATATTTCCACTTACGTTTGCGGCTAGTCTGCTGGAAGCACTTCTGCACACTCCGACGGGCAGGGATCAACTAAAACATCTTCGCGGTGGGCACTAGCTTGCATAAAGATTTGCCTGCGCGCTTTTGGTGGGGTGTGCGGATGGTCTAGCATCAACGCGGAAGTTGTATCAAACGACTATCATATCCTGCGGTTTTATTAAGTAATACCGAGGGGCAAACCGCGAAGGAAATCTGGTGTATACCCAGAAGAAAATTCGAGGAAATCTTTAGGAAATCCGAGGAAATCTTCGTCAAAGAGGAAATCTTCGTCAAAGAGGAAATCTGGTTTACAAAATTTTGGGCGTGGTTGACCTCTCGAATAATACTAAAATGATGAAGATGAAGATGATCTACCGGTCCTACCTATATCGGTGAAACCCATGGTCACCTATGCATCATGTGTGTGGTGGCCAAAAACTGAAGAAAAATTAACGCAAGGACAGTTGCAGAAGTTGCAACGCCTTGCCTGTTTAGGGATTACGGGAGCAATGTGCTCTTGTCCCACAGCAGCTATAGAGGCAATGCTAGACCTGGTTCCTCTACATCTGTATTTAAGGAAGGAGGCAGCACTTAGTGCCCTAAGGTTGCAGTAAGTACTTCCTTTCAAACCAGGAGACCCGGTTGGTCACCTAAGGATTCTAGAAACAATTAAACTGGAATCCGTGACCAAATACACTGACTATATGCCAATTAAGCGGGAATTTGACTGCCCGTTTGATGTGCTAATCTATAGCCATCAGAGGAGCAAAGTCGAGGTTCTGTAGTTGGAGAAGGGTCATCTGGTACACTGATTGATCGAAGATGGCTGAAGGGGTTGGAGAGGGAGGGCGTAGCGGGGCCTAACTGCAGGCTATCCAGAGCCCTAGGTAAGACCCCAACCATCTTCCAAGCAGAGATCTATGCTATAGATTTATGCGCCCAGGAATGCATAAATAAAGGCATTCGAAGGGCAAAGATCTATATATTCTCAGACAGCCAGGCAGCGTTAAAATCTCTCAGGTCTTGAGACTAAAATTGCCTGGGAGCCAGAAAATCCATGAAAGCAACTGGTAAAAAACAACAAGGTTACCTTGATGTGGATGCTAGGGCATGAGGGAATAGAAGGAAACGAATTAGCTGACGCCCTTGCAAAAGAAGGTGCTGAAGCCCCATTCTTTGGGACCGAACAGTTTTGTGGCTTATCTAAGGGACACATAACGGAGGAGGTCCTAAAATGGGAAAAGGAACAGAAATAGTCCTACTGGAGGACTACTCCGGGCCAAAGACAAGCGAAAAAATTCATCGCTTATTCGTCAAAGAAGGCCACAAGGTTTCTCGAACTCGAAAAGTCCGACTTAAAGCTGATGACAGGCCTTTTAACAGGCCATTCCTCCTTAAGTACCATCTGCGATTCTGCAGTAGACACTGCAGAATATATTCTTTGCGAATGCAAGATGCTAGTCCGCACTAGGCTAAAGTACCTAGAAAAGGTGGAATTAACGCCTGAACACAGAGGGAAATTAGCCCCCAGGAAGATCACAAGCTTTATAAAAAGCTTGGGAGTAGTGGGCAACAACTGATGGGCTTATTTAGTGATATTTAATTTACAATTTATTTTTGCATTTTCCGTAAGTATTTAACCCTTTAAGTATATAGTGAAAAAATTAGGCCGCTAGCGTTAATATTAACTGTAATATTTGATTTCCATTTGAACGGTGCGGCGCGGACGACGTCACGGCACCCGCATAACTGGTTTTATGAGCATGCGGTTATAGCACCTCTGTTGTGCTTGCCATATGAAACTATATGGGACCAGGCGAGCGGTCGACCACTACAGGTGTTTTTACGTCACACAACGTTTTCGCGTGCTCTATTTTCATTATTTATTTTGAGGGAGGAGTTGAAAAGAAAATCTAATATTTTGCGCATTTACTAACTACAAGGTGTACTTTCGAAATACGAATTAAAAAAAAATGTCAAACGAGCCCATTGTAGGGTAATTTACAAAAGATCTTTTCAGGTCAATGTGAAGTAGAGCTGAAAGAGCTGAGCGACCCCTTGAACAATCTACAATACTAAAATAATATATTCATAACAAATTATTTGGGTGCAACTAGGCCTGCCAAAATGCGCTTCGTTGCAGTATAAATAGTAATGGTAAAAAAAATGTTGGAATTTTTTAAAATTTAATAAGCTTGGAATGTTACGAAACGTCGATGTTTTCAGTTTGAGAAAAAAAATTGTCTATCTGTCGGTTTCTTTCTCTGTAACTTTTTATACGCACGATTGCTCTAGACCGGTTTATGATATTGTCTTGAAATTCGGTACGCCTATGTACTATAAGGAGATCTGCAAAATATTTGGATTTTATTCCCTTGAACGGTTGGGGGTAAATAAGTAAAGCAAGCAAGAGCCATCAAATTGGGATTTAGTGCGCAAACGAGAAGTCTAGGTCTCAAAATTTCTTTGGCGTCAGCCATCACCCCCACCTCATGAGGTAACATTATACAATTGTGATTTAGTGCGTGTACAAGAACTAAAAGCATCAATACTATTATTAACTTAAATGCACTCTACTGACTAAAAATAACAATGTTTATCACTTTGTTTTCATTTTGTAGTCTTAACCTCACTTGTCAATTCAAAACTTTTTCTTCCCGCCGAGAATGCGGCCTTATATACCTAAAAATGACAGATCACGAATTTTCTGCATGACGTCACTATTCTCTAGATAGTTCCAGATGTCATCATTCTAGAGCTTTTACTAGGTTCTTTCTCTAGTAGGTGCAAATCTCTATATTCAGACATCCGAACTAATTGAATTCTGTGTTGCCTATATTCTAGGGGTTGCAACATATCACAATATACACACAATACACACTGACAGTTACTTTGACAGCTTACGCACTAATTTGATTTTAAAACGAATAGTTGTCTATGTACTTAATACACGAACTGTGAGTGGTCGGTTTCATTTAATATCCATCCTAGAACTGATATGAAATATATCCGTTCAGTTAACTGAAATTGCCTACTTATCCATTTTACACGCTGTACAGAAAACAGCAAATTTACATAAGGGAGTAGAAAAAAAATAATTCCACATCCAGTGGAAGTATAGTAACGACAAAAAAAAATTTAAAAATTTTTACTGTTCAAATAGGCTTAGAATGTCATGAAACGTCGAGATTTTAAGATTGAGCGAAAACAAAATTTCTGTCTATCTGCCGGTCTGTCGGTCTGTCTGTAACTTTTTTTGTGTGTACGTTTACTCTGGAACCGTTTAAAATATTAACTTAAAATTTGGTACGCATATGTACTTTAACGAGATCTGGAATTAGATTATATTTTCATCTTGTTTCGTTGAAGGGTTGGGGGGTAAATTGGGGTAAATTTGGGGTAAATAGCTAAATCAAGCATGTAAGTGTCCAGAAAATTGGTATTTCGTATATACAAGAGAAGCTAAGGTCTCAAAAACATTTTTGGCATTAGCCACCCCCATTACCACCCCCACCCCATTATTAAAGGGGATGAAAAAAACATTGTGATTTAGTGTGTGTACAAGAACGAAAAACCTCAAAATATTTTTTTACTTCATCCACCCCCCAGTTTTTTGACAGTTTATTATGTCATAAATAAAAGTTGATCGAGTCATTTAAAAATTTGTCTCGACAGATGTGTAGGGAATTTAATTACCTTTAATTGAAAAAAAAAAATTATCCCTATCCGATGGATATTAAGGTCTCTAGAGATTTTTGAACAGGAATTTGTAGTAAATACAATACAGTAAAGGCACGTAATAATTCATGCGAGCGATTCAGCGGCTATGGGTGGTGTCTGTGTATGCGTTCATAATTATATATTTTCCCTCCAGACTCACTATTTATCCTCACTACGAAAAAAACCGCTGCCCAAGGAATCACTACTTCCACATCCAGATTTTTTATCTAAGTAACTCACAACGAAAAAATTTTGTATGTGGAAATAATTGTTTATGGAACTTTAATAATATAATATTTGAAATCCTCTACCCCAAAAACCCATAAAACGATACCCCACTTCGGTAGCGGGGTGGGGGTGGTGATAGGGGGTGGTAGTGGGGGTGGATGAAGTAAAAAACATTTTGAGGTTTCTGGTTCTTGTACACACCCTAAATCACTTTTTTTTTTCATCCCCTTTAATAATGGGGTGGGGGTGGTAATGGGGGTGGCTAATGCCAAAATTTTTTTTGAGACCTTAGCTTCTCTTGTCTATACTAAATATCAATTTTATGAACTCTTACCTGCTTGATTTACCTATTTACTCCAAATTTACCCCAATTTACCCCCAACCCTTCGACGGAACAAGATGAAAATATAATCTAGTTCTAGATCTCGTTAAAGTACATATGTGTACCAAATTTCAAGTCAATATCTCAAACGGTTCCAGAGTAAACGTGCGCACAAAAAAAGTTACAGACCGACAGACAGACCGACAGACAGAAATTTTTTTTTTCGCTCAAACTTGAAATCTCGACGTTTCATGACATTCTAAGCCTATTTGAACAATAAAAATTTTTAAAAATTTTTTTGTCGTTACTATACTTCCACTTGATGTGGAAGTAAAAAATGTTAAAAATGTGTAATCAGAAAGAGCAAGAAAGTTTTATTTTACTCGTTTGAACTGCTAAGAATTTGTAGAGGTTCCGTAGTATGCATTTAGCCGTGCGCTTGGCCTCGGAGAATGGCAAAGTTACTTCTCTGTTTTTTTCCAGGAATACCGTGGTTTTAGCAATAAATTTTATTAGGACATTTTTGTTCAGAAACACGTGGTCTATCCACCTGTATTTTTGTTTTTTTCTACCCTGACTTAATTTAAAAATTATGAGAAAATGGATGAAAAAAAATTCTTTCACTTTTTTTTATGTTCTGCATCCGAACGGAATGTAAACTTTTCAGGATACTATTCTATACACTTTCACGAACTCGTTAATAAAAAATTATTGTGTTTGCAAGTGTTTGTGGGTTTCACTATAAAATGTTCTTAAAATATTTTATTGAGTAAAGAATGTGTTATAGTGAAAATTAAACTACTTCTTTAATTTGATTAAATAAAATATGTATGCTAGAACGAGTACATTTATTTACAGCTGTTTTTTAGAAGGTTAAAAAAGCTTATCGATATACTTGCTACCTACCGTTCTAAATTTAATTGTAACCCAACGTATTATTGATCATAGAAACTCAGCAGGAAGAAAATATAACAATGGTATCAAAAGACCTCCAAACAAAAGAATAACGTGCGTTTATCGGGGCTATTGTTGACACGTTCTTGATTGCAATTTGAGTATGACGAATGACCACTCTCTTATTTATCACAAAATACATCAACCCTTGCAGACGATACGTCAGATTTACTATTAAAATGCAGTTATTTATCATCTTTCGCCCTAGATATTTGTATTTCGTGCGGACTATCAATTATATTTACATCAAATTCCCTTTATTTTCAAATCAACATAAGTTATTTTCAAATAGGATATAATATAAATACATAATTTTTGAACGTTTAACAACATTTTTTTGAATTCATTGGAATTTTCCATCTCGCATAATATGGTATTGTAGTATTATTAAGCAGTGACTGTCATTAAAAGAAAATATAAAATAGTTTTTCTACGATCGTGCAAAAAGTTACTACTTTTAACACTGTTTACAGTGCAAAAGTTTTACCTTTTGCACTAGTGCAAGAAACTTGCTTTCGTGCAACAAATATACGCTCTTTGCACTTCTTACACAAATAACTATTTTCTATGTGTCACTTTTAATTTGTTTTACAGGGAATTATTTCAGATTAGAAAAATATTGAGAGATTATTAGAGAATATTATTATTATCCTTCTTCAACTTCAGCTTTAGCTTCAATTTCAACTTCAAGTTAAATTTCAACCTTTTATTTGACCACTTTACATGACTGGCAAGTAAAAAAAATACAATTTGTAATATAAAAATTATTAAAATATAACATAAAACAGATATAAAATAGACAATAAACATATTGTCTAAATGTTGTAGCCCAATCACTTTATACATAAACCTCTAAACAAATTTCCAACGGGATTCTTGTTATTTTTGTGTCACAAATAATTTTTCAAAAAGTCCATAAAGCCAACTGGACGGCTACAATAGGTACAGCAGGTCATATGTCAAGAAAATCGAATAACGAAAGAAAATTGATGTGATTTTTTTTTTGTGAATAGGCAATGTCCTTGCCTATTGGGTAAAGCAACTTGTAGTTCCGACAATTTTTTCTCATTTTATTTTTTACGAGCTATGCTTATGTTGAATAATTTTAACATAAGCTGTTTTCGATTATAAAATAGAACTATTTACGTGATATCATATTGATAAATAAATAACACCAATATATTAATCGTGTTCAATTGAAAGTACATTTTAACACTTCCTACGTTACCACTTCTGCCCCTGACAGAAACTGTCTATTTAGCTGGGTGAACGGGGAACCGGCCGCTAAACAATACATTTAAACTGGGGTTTAAAAATAATACGGTGGTCAAAGCGTCACGGTGTCGTCTGTGCCGTATTAAGCGCGTGGTACAAAGAAAAGGACAATGGCATCCCCTAATACGGCCTTTTTTGGCGAACAAATGAAGGGTGGATGAAGCGTAGGGCTAAAGCGACTTTAATTGTTAAATGTGTACACATTTTTACTTTCGACACGTGACGGAGTTTGGGACGACAAAAGTTGTTATATGGCATAAACCCTGATATATTTTCTCTGTAAACTGTGACTGGTTTTCTCAGGGATGTTTTATAATACTGATATTGTCAAACCTAATTTTTTATTTAATTTACTAATATAGAATCGTAAAAATTGAAATAAATAATCCATAACTAGCTTGCATAATAATATTTTAAATTATTGTTTTGGTTCAATACAATTGGAATGCACACGTATCGAATACTGCTGAGTCAACAAGGTTTTATTTAATAAATAAAGTTAACATTGAACTGTAAACGGAATGTATCATCTACCGGGGTATTTAAACGAAAATGTAAACAATGACGGGGGAGTCTCTACGCGAGCCCGAAAGGGAGGCACTGCCTTCTGTCCTTAGAAAGCCCTTCAGTAACCACGTTGTGTCGTGGGTTTGTATATTGTGTTTGTGATATTTTTTGTAAGTATAGTGTTTTGTTTTATTGTTGTTATTAAATAAATATTGTTTGTTGAAGTGAGTGGATTTAATTTGTCGTTTCTGTTCAGATA
The DNA here is from genome assembly GCA_936432065.2 of Rutpela maculata. Taxonomy (NCBI): domain Eukaryota; kingdom Metazoa; phylum Arthropoda; class Insecta; order Coleoptera; family Cerambycidae; genus Rutpela; species Rutpela maculata. The sequence continues at coordinate 138,325,509 of OW386289.2, forward strand.
TTCGGGTTGAGCACGTTGTAGGCGTGCCACATGGTGGAGGCGCCGTTGGCTAAATTCCCTTGATCAATTCTCCTTAATTGGTCAAATAAAACTACGGTTCAGTTTAAACGTTTTTTTATTATTACGGCAATTTATTTCCTTTCAGTTCATTCACTAATATTAAAATAATTCTTACAGGCACGGTTAAGTGGCAAATACTACGTAATTTTCTCTAATCCTTTTCTTTCAGATTAAGGTATTACATTTTTTAGCTAAGTGATAATTGTTTATGTGTGTGAGCGTGCGTATACAAATCCCTACTTAATCAGCCAATGCCAGTGAAAGGCAGAAGTACTACAAGGTCGGGGGCTAAATTTAAGTTGGTGTTAGCTGAAAATTCGACTCATTTCAGCCCCCCTCATAGAAGTACGGAGCAATTTCTGCCTGACCCGTTTAGAAGGTCCAGCAACACTCCTAGGTCACCCGAGCAAAGCCTATCTGGTACACCAACCAAACAAACAACTCGCTTCCCATTTCCCCCCGAGGCGGCAACTGAAAACAAACAACCTGCAACACCGAAGCGACCCTCTCCTCCAGAAGAATCGACTAGTCCTATTTATTCTGAATCTCAGCAGAATTCAGAAGAAAACTCACGCACTTCGCAAGAGGTAGGCAGCCAAGAGGGACTTCCGAGAGCCAAAGAACGAACAAAGGTCCAAAACAGAAATATGCCAAACACTACGCTTTCCCAAAGTTTGGCGATAGAGAAAACCCCATCAACACCAAAATTTCTGTGCCCTCCGACGTTTAACCCAGGCTCAGGAAACGCAACGACCTTTATTAGGCAGTATGAGCGGACAGGGGCGGCTAATGGTTGGACGGACACACTCAAAATTAGCTATTTAGACTCATTTTTAGAAGGAGCAGCGAATTTATGGTTCCAACGTTATGTCAACAAGGAAGAAAATGGACAAAAAGTCTGGCCGGAAATAAAGAGTGATTTTCTCAAAGAATTTGAGACAGACGATGTAAAGAGAATTCTGGAGAAAAAACTGTATGACAGGAAACAAAAGCCTCAGGAATCTATTAAGGAATACTATTACGAGCTACAAACACTATTTGGAGAGTACGACCCTGCTTTTAACTTGAGAGAATTCAAGAAATTTTTCGAAAACGGTATTCGAAGAAATCTCTATCAAAGCTACAGGCTAGTAGTCGACGATAAAATGGAATGGAAAGATTTCAAAAAAGTAATCAATAAGCTTGAAGATATTTCTCGCCAACCAGCAGAAGACTCAGTAGGCGCAAACCAAGAGGAAAAGCAAACTGGCTGCAATTGTGCATGTAGCCGCCAAAACCTCAACGGAAACTACCATAGTCCACAGGTGAACAGTCGTCCATTATTTCAGAATAGAAACAATCATCATCAGCACTACTTCCCAAATCGTAAACAAAATCAATGGAATGGCTCTAATAATCCGCGGTTCAACAATTTTCAATCATTCAATCAGAGCAATATTCCTAATACCAGAACCAGAGATGGCAGACCCAGATGTTATATTTGCAATAGGACAGGCCACTACGCCAATACTTGTAATGAAAGACAAAGGGCATCCCCAAACGCCAATGGACAACGCAACTAAGCCCCGGCGTCGTCCTCTCCCACAAGGGGGCTACAACGAATAACAGGACTAACATCCTAACAATCTTTGTTTGGGTAAATAACATGCACATAAAGGCAATCCTCGACACAGGGGCCGACCAAAATGTCATTACATGTAATCTTATAAAGAGTTATAACCTGCAGGCAAACTCAAACTCAACAAAAAATTTATTGGTTGCTGGAGGGCATAGAATACCCACCCTAGGAGAAGCCACATTCGACCTGAAAATTGGAAATATAAGGACAAAATGCACAGCCACGGTTATTGAAAATCTGCCGGTCCCACTCATACTTGGAATGGCATTTCTAGGAAAACATCATGCAGTAATCGACCTCGACAGGGGCAAAATTACACTTAAAGATGAGTATCGGAACAATCACCTCATTGTGCCGGAGAAAGAACATTTGTCGAACATGGAAAATGGGCTATCGACGATAAACTATAAAGAAGCCTACCATGAAGAATCGAGAAAAACAATAAAAAATCTTCTGGAGAGACAGAATATTCCCCCTGCGCGCCCAGCGAATATCAACAAAACGAGCCCTACAAGAAAAAGTCCCGAAGACAAAAATACAGAAGAATTCGGCAACTCCCTACAACCACCTGAAGAAGAAGCGGCTTTACCACAGCCACCCACCATTCATCTCAATTATATTCAAGGCAGCTACAAAGAAGGGTCTTTGGAAAGTAAACCGCATAAGGTTCAAATAGAAGATGACATCGTCTTGGAGCCACATACCCCTTGTATGATAATGGTAAAGATAAGTAACCCTCTAAATGAGGCAGACCTGAAGCACGCAGAATTCTTCGAAAATGAGAATTTTCTGGTGCCCAGGAGATTGTTATGCATGGAACCGACAATAAAATCTAGTGAAAAAATTTCTATGAAAATTATGAACAAAGGGCCTAATAAAATTAAAATTTTTAGAAACTCCACAATCGGGTTTATAGTTTGCAGCCCATCAGTCATTAAAGATGAAGATGCCTTACTTCTATATATTGAAGACTCCCAAAATCCCGAGGATATTGTTACAATCAAAGACCATAACTTGGAGCACTTGGAACAAGGGAAATTTAAAGATAATTTAGAAAAGTTGCTTACTAAGTACGAGGATGTGTTTTCGAAATCTATGAAAACCATGGGACTTACAAACCTAACGGAACACAAAATCGACGTTGGAAACACAGAACCAATCAAAAGCAGACCATACAGGGTGTCACAGAAAGAAAGGGAGATTATAAATAACCAAATAAAAGAAATGTTGGAAAGCAATGTGATAAGACCCTGCCACTCACCATGGTCAAGTCCGGTGGTTCTCGTCAAAAAGAAGGATGGTCAAACAAGATTCTGTGTGGACTATAGAAAACTAAACAATGTAACTAAGAAGTCTACATACCCCATCCCAAACATAGATGACATCCTAACCTATCTAGGGGACGCAAAATACTTCACCACGTTGGATATGTTTAGCGGATATTGGCAAGTAAAAATTGAAGAAGAATCAAAGCAATACACAGCATTCGTCGCCCAAGGCCATGGTCTATACGAGTTTAATGTTTTAAGTTTTGGTTTGTGCAACGCCCCCGCTACTTTTCAAGAATTAGCAGACAAAGTTTTTAATGGTATGAAATGGAAAGATGTCCTGATCTACCTTGATGATATAATCGTGTTTTCAAATACACTGGAGGAACATCTCCTAAAGTTGGAAAAGGTCTTCCAACGTCTAAGGGAAGCTGGATTAACACTAAAACCTAGTAAATGTGTGTACGTTAAAACGGAAGTAAAAATCCTGGGACATATAGTAAGCAGAGACGGAGTAGCCCCAGACGAAGAAAAATTAGCAGCCATTAAAAATTTTCCAGAACCAAAGACGGTCAAAAATGTGCAGAGCTTCGTTGGTCTTTGTAATTATTACCGAAAATTTATTCAAATTTTTTTTATTATAGCCAGGCCACTACACCTAGTCACGAAGAAAGAAACAGGCTTCATTTGGGAAAAGGCACAACAGGAAGCCTTTGAAACATTGAAGGACAAATTATTATCGGCACCAGTTCTACAACATTTCAACCCAAGCAAAGGTTGCGAACTAAGAGTAGATGGCAGCACAATCGGTATTGGCGGAATACTGTTACAAGAGGATGAAGAGGGTCGACCCCATCCCATCGCCTACATTAGCAGAAGTCTTTCCAAAGCAGAGAAGAATTACACTATTACCGAGCTTGAAGCGCTTGCAGCCATATGGGCACTTGGTTACCTACGTCACTTAATCTATGGAAGGCCTGTTAAGATAGTGAGCGACCACCATGCCCTATGTTGGATTCGCTCTCTGAAAGATCCCACCGGCAGGCTCGCAAGATGGTCTCTGAAACTCTCGGAGTACGACTATACGATAGTTCACAAAAGTGGAGCAGCACATGTTGACGCCGACTGCTTATCGAGAAACCCAGTACTTGGAAGTAATGATACAAATGGCGATACGGAAGATGTTCCAACATTCCTTACTACAACAGAAGAAATCTCGAATGCACAGCAACAAGATAAAGAACTCCAAGGACTCATGGAAGCAATCAGAAACCCAGCAAATGCACCTATAGCGGTTGCGAGGAGGGCAAAAAACTTTCGCCTTCTTAACAACGTGTTATACAAAGTCAATCCCTCACCAGAAGGACTAAAAAATCTATTAGTGATACCAAAAAAGTTGGTAGGCGAAATACTCTTTTCCCACCACTCAGAGCCATTATCTGGGCATCTAGGAGTTGCCAAGACTTTGCACAAAGTGAAAAGTAGATACTATTGGGCAAAGCTACAAAAAGACGTGGAGAAATTTGTGAAAGGTTGTGAAGATTGCCAAGCCAGAAAGGGGCAGAAAAACAAAAAACCGGTTGGTCTTTTGCAACCAATACCTGTTGGAACACCATTTGAGAAAGTGGGAATTGATATTCTTGGACCATTTAGACGAAGTAGGAATGGGAAAACCGTTATCATCGTGGCAACCGACTACGCCACCAGATGGGCCGAAACAGAAGCGTTACCATCAGGAAAGGCTGGACCAGTTGCAAAGTTCATATTGGAAAAAATAATTACAAGACATGGTGCACCTAAACAATTGCTAAGTGACCGCGGTAAAACTTTTCGTTCCGAAATAGTTCGGGAACTGCTAAAAAGTATGGGAACAGTTAGCCAATTTACAACGGCATATCACCCATCGTGCAATGGATTAACGGAACGTCTAAACAAGACGCTGGCAGACATGCTATCAATTTACACTAACACCACGCAAACAGACTGGGATGAATACCTACCACACGTGACGTTTGCCTATAATACTGCACGACAGGACACGACAAAATTCTCCCCTTTCATGCTGGTTTATGGAAGAGAACCCACCCTTCCAACAGAGGCCAGCCTCATGGAGCCAACAGAAAACCTAGATGCACAAAAGATTAGGGACAGAGCACTAGCTGCCCGTAATCTAGCTGTCCAGAATATTCAGGAACGACAGGGCAAGGATAAAACAAGGTATGATGGCAAGCATAGAAAAATGGAATATAAAAAAGGCGACAAGGTAAAAGTATTCACTCCAGTAAGAAAAGTAGGACGGTCGGAAAAACTGCTACTCCGATGGTTTGGGCCGTATTATGTAAAGAAAAAAGTCGGGGAGGTGGACTATGAAATACAAAAGGGCCCAACGAACAAATCAAAAAAGGAAATCGTACATGTGAGTAGAATCTTGCCATATAACGATCCATGGACCCCGGAAGTAGTACCAATACCGGATTAAAATTAACTAATATTTTTTTTTAGCTAGTTGTAATGATTAAGCTTAATAGCACCTAAGTTTTTCTTTCAGTATGTATATATGTTTTTTTTTCGTTATTTTAAGGTCCTAAATGCTCTTTATTGCGCAGGTTTCTCCCTATTTCGCCTAATTACGCCTAATCTCGACAAACCCCAGGGGCAACCGAGAAGAGGAGGATCCTAAGGACTTGTGTGAATGCAGCTTTTTATTGTAGGTATTTATATGTATTTGCTGCGAGTCACGAGTAATTGAGTGCAAATATGCAATTATGTGTTATTTTCCCAGAGAAGTTGTATTGTAAGTACTTATGAGTGTAAACTGTAAGTCATGTGTAGAGATGTATGATTTCCCCAAAGAGTGAAGTTGGATGTTGTTGTTAATATGATGATTTTTTTCTATATGTTTATTTTAATAACGGTACGTACCATGTTTATTATTGGGTTTTTTATGCTAAAGTTATCGTAAAAACTTTAGATGAAAAATCAAGTAATTTACAAAAGATTTCAAGCAAGTTAGTCACGAATATGTGACTGTTAAAAAAAAAATGAGCGCAGCTACATGACGCGTAGCGAGGAAAATGGGAAATCAAAGGAATTAAAGTAATGCACATAATATATTAGAATCATGGGTAGGGATTCTAGATACTTTTGGCTGATGTGCATATCAGTACACGCACATATAGGGGCATTTGTTCAGTACAAGATATATCTCAAATTGGTATTAAATTTTGGGAAAAGAGGAATAACAAAAAATAGGAGCTCCTGCGTAGTTAGGTATTTTTAAGTTTGCGTAGTACTAAGGATTATTTTGTTTTATGTTAGGCTTCAATTAGAATATATTGTTTTTTAATTGTTCTTTATGACAAAATTGTAATTAACTGTCCGTTTTATTTGTTTCACGCCCCGCAAATGAGAGACCACACACCGAAGCACACACAGAAGTCTCTGCAGCATGCTGTACCCCACGGACAGGATCCATCTATCGGCGTCTAACAGTGGTGATAAGGGTATCTCTTAAAGGAGGATGTAGCTGGAAAACTCAACGTCACCAAGCAAACCAGCTAGTCGGCGAAGTACCACAAGCATCTGAAAATCATCCCTAAGGAACCAATTGTCAGAAGGTGCAGACGATAGATGATGGAAAAATGTAGTCGGGTCTTGGCGCCTGGAGGGGCCAGACCATAGCAGATTGTTTTGAGGACTGCAAAACTACCTCTGCTACACACAACATCCAACATCTCCATTTGGCAACTTCCACATTTTTTTTCTTGCCATACATTTCGATGTCCTTTCCCAAAAAAGGCTAGATTTCTTGGTTGGTTTTCAAGTTAACCATGTACTTCCCGTCCTTTTTCGCCATAGTCAAAAATCCTATAAAAAGATACCCTTAAACCCCATGCCACCCAGCCATGGTCCTGGCACTGCTTCACCCCATAGGCGGAGAGACGTTCAGCGACGGTATAGAGTCAAGTCCACCGAGGATCAACTGCTAGATCAGGGTTGTAACAGACACTAGAACCAGAGACATCAGTGACAGTGTGATTCAAAACTTAATAGGTGTGTGCTTGAAAAACACTAAGTGTGTTGGAACTCTCAAAGACTTAATTATATTAGATTAGGTAATTTTAGGTAAATTAAAGTTTTAAAAGCTGGGGTCCAGCTTTCAAGGACAGGGGGATTGTGTCAAACCTAATTTTTTATTTAATTTACTAATATAGAATCGTAAAAATTGAAATAAATAATCCATAACTAGCTTGCATAATAATATTTTAAATTATTGTTTTGGTTCAATACAATTGGAATGCACACGTATCGAATACTGCTGAGTCAACAAGGTTTTATTTAATAAATAAAGTTAACATTGAACTGTAAACGGAATGTATCATCTACCGGGGTATTTAAACGAAAATGTAAACAATGACGGGGGAGTCTCTACGCGAGCCCGAAAGGGAGGCACTGCCTTCTGTCCTTAGAAAGCCCTTCAGTAACCACGTTGTGTCGTGGGTTTGTATATTGTGTTTGTGATATTTTTTGTAAGTATAGTGTTTTGTTTTATTGTTGTTATTAAATAAATATTGTTTGTTGAAGTGAGTGGATTTAATTTGTCGTTTCTGTTCAGATATTCGGGTTGAGCACGTTGTAGGCGTGACAATATGAGATATTTTGTATTTTTAATAAAATAAAATAAACGCCAAACACCAACATGGCGTATATTTCATTAACATTAATATTTTCAATAGTAGAATAGATATTATTTATATAATTTTTTTAATTATTGCTTAAAATCATATATTTTACATTATTATCTAGACAGTGTATCCCGGATGGAGTTCACAACTATATATATAGTTGTGAACTTTTTTATTTTTGAATTTTTGTATAAAAAGTCTTTCTCCATCTGAATATAATCTAATCGTATGAAGAAAGTTGTAAATAATACCAAGCGAAGTCCTAATACAAAGTTTCGTCCACATAGTCAATAATGAATTTAATTATTCACAGTCAACCAAACTCACAAGATTTATTTAACAATTATGAATTTTAGACAGTATTATTTTAGATAATAAATAATAAAAAAATCGCTGCCCACGTTCCAAGTCTCTCACAACGAAAAAAATTTGTACGTGATAATAATTGTTTATGTAAATCTAATAATATAATATTTGAAATCGTCTACCACAAAAACCCATAAAACGATATGCCAGATCGGTAGTGAGGGTGAGGGTGATGGAAGGGGGGGAATAAGATCAAAATATAATCTATTTCCAGATCTCGTTAAGATACATACGTGTACTAAATTTCAAGTCAATATCTTATTTTAAAGCAAAAAAGTATATTGAAAATACTTAATTCATTCATTGAAATTCTAAATACCAATATTACGGACTCTTATTGCTTGATTTACCTACTTACCCTCATTTATCCGAATTTATCCCTCAACCCTACCAAATTTCAAGTCAATATCTTAAACTGTTCCAGAGTAAACGTGCGCCCAAAAAAAAGTTACAGACAGATAGACCGACAGACAGACAGAAATTTTTCTTTGCTCAAACTTAAAATTTCGATGTTTCATGATATTCTAAGCCTATCTGAACAATAAAAATTTTCAAATTTTTTTTTGCGTTACTATACTTCTACTGGATGTGGAAGTAAAAGTGTGTAAGTTGTGGTTTGTTTAATACCTAAATAATATTTTCTAATCATGATAAAAGCAAAAAAATAAGAGATAATTAATTGTAAAAATATCAAAAGTATATCAGGTCTCCTCCCTTGGTAATATTGTCAACTACACTTTAAATATTATTAAACTTATTCTATTCTATTCGATTCGTATGAATCTGAGAAGGCATCAGCCAATATCGTGTCCGCATAGCATTTCTGCCAAGTTTTTCTCGTCAATAATTCTCTAAAAGGTTTCGCAAGTGACAAATATTCAGATTAGTAAGTCCCCATTTCATTAAAAAATAATATAAACACACATTTTGATAATCCATAGGCTCTTCTCACGTGTATGTTCAAGGGCTGATCTGAGCTAAGCATGGCACTCTGGGATGAGATGCAAAGGGAGCCTGATAGCATGCAAATAAGCTGAAAGTGGAGCTTCTTGTACCGTTCACACGAAGCTTTTAGTGGGCTTACCACCTGATAAGGCCGCCACTAACATGTCTCTATCGTCATGTCTAACATCGTAATTACACCGTCGTTGGCAGTAGATATACCCGTACCTTCTTACTTACTATGTCTGCGAAATTTGGAAATACACATCCAAAGATACGAGGACAGAAGATAATAGGTTAAGGGAAGAACTGTTTAATGCCTTGTAGTACACGTACTTTAATATACAAAGCAGTTTTAAACATAATTTATAATTAGTGTTATGCATGCTCTGTGTATTTAGTTTCTGGTAGAGTGCAATTTTTTTGCAATTTTACGTGTTCGAAATTAAATAGGAAATTAATATTAATAATAAATAATATTATTAATTTCTTCAATATACCGCAATAGTTGCAATATACCGCAATAGTTGCAATATACCGAGTGGCTGTGAATCAACGTACGCCTCCAATTTTTTGTTGTTCTTTAATTTAAAAATTTCATCAACTTTTTTTTCTTAAATAGAATGACTATATATTTTTATGGCTTCTTATTAAGCATAAAATTCTAAGTGCAACAGTTTTTTCCGATTTAAAAAAATCCAAAAAATAAGTGAGATTTTTCTTTATAATAATCAAATTATTTTTAAAAAGTAATCGCCAACAGATAATTTAAATCCAAAATTACAGATAGCCATGAAAATGATAGACATTTGCAACAATTGAATTATTCTTGACATCACTTACTGATTATCTGAAGTAAGTGTATTGAATTTTTTATAAACAAGTAAATTAATATAAAACCGCTGAAAAATATTCAAGAGATGAACAAGTTGACACGCGTTGAGTACTTCATGATTCAACATAATGCAACTAGAGCACAAACTCCGTATGGACAATTGGACAGAGATATCCAGAAAGAATACAACTTCCGAGAAACTATTTCGCCCAGTTGGAGCATCAGTTTAAAACTGAACCTGATATAGAGATTGAAGAAAGATTTATTGTGGATGAAGAAACGGAAATTAATGTATTAGCTTTAGTGTATGTTGACCCAACTATTTCGATAAGACAAATTATATATGAATTACCAGTTTCCAAAAAATCAGCCAGGAAAATTTTAAAGAAACCCACTATCTATCGTTCTTATAAATATCAATTGCGTCAATTCTTGTATAAGAGTGATTATCAACGAAGAATACTTTTGTAATTGGTTACAGTTGCGCCAACTAAGAAATGAAAGTTTTATCAAAAACATTTTGTTCTCTGATGAATCGAGATTTACAAACCTTGGGTTAATTAATCGGAACAACGTTCGATATTGGGCAATTGAAAATTCTCATACAGGGGCGGTTTCAGGAGCGGTTTGGCTTCAATGTGTGGTTAGGCGTACTGGGCGATCATATCATACGTCCAATAATATTTGACGAAAATCTAACTGGACTAAGATATTTAGAAGTTCTCCAAAATATTCAGATTATTCAAATTCCCAATACCAATATTGACAAGGTTAAGCCCAACAAGAGAGGGCTGGACCACACAATGCTATTATCGTTACCTAAATGAATTGTTTCCAGGTCGATGGATTGGAACCCATGGTCCAATGAGATAGCCTGCCAGGTCTCCCGACTTAACCCTAGTTGACTTTTTTTATTTGGGTGCATTTGAAAAATAGATTTTACGCGATTGCTCCAATCACAAGGCAAGACCTGAAAGAGAGAGTTATACACGAAATTGCACAAATAACACCTCAAAACTACAGAATGTTAGACGTGCAACAATAAGTCGCTCTATTCTCTGTATTAATCAAACGGTGAACAATTTGAACAATTTTTATGATCGTTTATTATAATACTTAGGTTTTAAATAATTTTGTTATTTTATTTATTCATGGTTGTTACGTTTTTTAAAATTATTTCTTGTTTAATTTGTAAAAAAAAATGCTTTTGTTTTTACGAAGGACTATTTTAGTTCAGGAACGGCGTCATCGAAAGGGGGTGAGAGTTACTTTAAACGAGGTAGTAGATTTTTTTTTATCTTGTATGTATTGTAGAGAATATGTAGAATCCAAGTTTTAGACCTCCAAACCCTTTGCAATTTATTATGTGGACGAAAAAACCACGAATTTTTGACACTTTTTTCACTTTGTGGCCTATATCTTAAAAGCAGTGCATCCAATCGCGCATACCACCAAGTGCAAACTTGGCTGGGAAAGGTAACAAACCCATGCCAATGGGGTTGGAAGAAAGGCTCGTCAGGCTTATTGCCGATAACAATGTCAAAGGATGCTGCACCCGACATGCTGCTGAAAACAGTTTCGTGCACATATAAAAAAGGTTGCACTGCAGCATTCAGCTCTCAGAAATCAGGCCTGAACTGCTGAAGACGTTTAAAAAGTTGAATTTTTTACAAGTTGGCAAAAATTGTTGTTATTCGACTGCCAATTACGTCCATATCCTTTGATGAAATTTCAACTTTGACTCATTCGAAGCGAAATTTAATGCCTTTTAATTTTGATAATAGATGACTTTTCGATTGGATGCATAGTTTTTAAGTTATAGGCCACAAACTGAAAAGAGTGCCAAAAATTCGTGGTTTTTTCGTCCACACAAAAATTTGCCAAGGGTTTGGAGGTCTAAAACTTGAATTCTACATACTCTCTACAATACATACAAGATAAAAAAATCTACTACCTCGTTTAAAGTAACTATAAAGTACTTACCCCGTTATTGAACTATTTGAGTGTTTTTGAATTTTTTTCATCAAATAGGCTTAGAATGTAATGAAACGTCGAGATTTTAAGTTTGAGCAAATCAAATTCTGTCTGTCGGTCTATCTGCCTGTAACTTTTTTACGCGCAGGATTACTCAAAAACAGTTTATAATATTGATTTATAGGTTTTGCAAATGCAAATATATTATTAAAGTTATATAATAGTATATTACGTAATGAGTGTTGTAAGAAGCATATTACGCACGAATGGAAAAGTTACGCACGATGCCGCTCAGCGGCGAGTGAGTATTCCATGAGTGCGTAATTACTTTTCAACTCGAATTATGTACTGTACTTTACCTACGATCATATTTATTTATTTATTTAGTAAAATCTGGATTTAGTTTACTTGTCAACAACATTATTCAACAAATATTATGTCAGTTTTGACAGCGTTTGAAAATTACGTAGGCGCATTTGTTTTTTAAAACCCCGCGTAAGCGATATAAGCCACCTATAATTGCGTGTCCCGTGCGTTTTGTTTACCGTGCGATTTGTTTACAGTGCGATTTGTTTACAATATGTAAAGTTCAACTTGCATAGATGGCAGGTAGTGTGTTTTTTACTATTTACAGTAGTGATCGTAGGTAAACGATTATATTCACATAGTGGATTGCAAATACAGGGTAAAAATATTTTTCATAGTAACAAACTTGGATAGGAAATCTGGATGTGGAAGTAATGATTCCTTAGGCAGCGGTTTTTGAAATACTTAAAAAAAAAGAAGAAGAAATTTGTTGACGAAATTTGTGGACAAAACCGAGCAAAATTTAAATAACGTTCGAACTAACCAAATTCGCATAACATACATGGTGGTCAAATTCATGCATATTGAGCTCTTCTACCATCCTGCACCAGCTCATCCGTACTCAATGAAACATCCTGTATACAAGAAAAAATCGGCATTATTAAAATCTGCAACAAATTACACAGCTAATTTAGAAATGTTTGAAGTTTTAATAACCGGTAAATCGGTAAAGATAAATGTAAATAACCGGTTAACCGGTATTTGCCGGTAATTTTTAAAATTAATGGTTAGGGTGGCGAAAATGGCAATTGTCTTTTTCCATGTACAAAATTATCTGAATTTAACAAAAAACATTTTTATATATGTATATTTAATATAATGAACAAACTTAAAAGGTTTTTTATCAAAAGGAAAAAATATAAATGAAATAAATTTAAATAAATAATTATTCGGTAAATAACAAAAATATCAACTTAAATAATAAAAATTATAAACATAAACTTAAATAGGGCATTTACTGAATACCTAATCTAAAAATACAATATTTTTTAAAAATAGCCCGTTAAAAGGGTTAGTTTTTCAAAGCGATATCGATATTAGTCGTCTGATATTTGTGCATAGAATACCACTAGCTGAAGATGCCCTTCCTCAATCGATATTGGTGGGTCGATAAGTTAATAAGAATTGGTAATAACGTACTTCTAAATGTATTCCACGGATATTTGCGGCAGTGAAATATTCAATTTCCTGTCGCAAGATATTGTCAATGTCTCTCTTGTATTTCTTAAGGCTTGGTGTTTGGATTTTACTTTTTATAATATTATGTATTTATTGTTAAAAGTGCTCAGAGTTGGGACAGTCACTCTGTATTTAGTGAATACTAGTCACTGACATAAATAAAAACGTTGAATACGTGACATATCGTAAGTTCAGCAGGCAAATTCCGAACACACGATACGATCACGATTGACGATACGATACCACACCATTTGAAGAACTAAAATTTTTGTTGGCTCAAACTTTAAAACACCATATTTTGCGATTTTTCAATCTTGTGGGGTTCTCTCTGATTATCCTTGCTGTAAATAATTTTATTTTTCTTCAAGCGTATTAAAATGTTTAAATTATGTCACCAAAAACAGAAGTAGAAGTAGGACATTGTTTTACTAGTAACAAAATGTTAGTACCGAACGCCACCGTAGTGGACATTGTTTTACTAGTAACATAATGTTAATACCGAAAGCCACCGGTGGCGCGCTATCCACTAGCCACTTGTCATATTGTGTCAACATGTAAGATTGTAGTTTGAATATTTGTACATTTATGATAAATAAATGAATTTTTGCATTTTAATACGCTTGAAGAAAAAATAGTATATATTACACGGAGTAGAACACCTTTTTTGTGCTTCGCCCAGTTTGCGGCTTCGGCTTCGCCTCAGTCGCAAATCCTGGGCTCAACACAAAAAAAAGAGTGCGTTCTACTCCTAGTAATATAATATACTATCAGGGCAAGGATAAATCACAAATATGGTGTTTTCAATTTTGAGTCAACAAAAATTTTAGTTCTTTAAAATGACTACTAAGAGCGCTTTATCGCGATAATTCCTTTCTGCGCCGAATCGTCGTTCTGACGTTCTATGGTCGTGAAAGATAATCGTCTACTGTTTTGCGGATAGTCTATATTTCAACGACAGCATTTGAGCTGTCGTCAGTCGTGCGATCGTGGACATTGGCTATTTCATTTCAATATTGTACTTGTCTTTGTTAGTTTTGTTACGTTCCCAAGACAGGAAAGAGGAATCAACTTTCTTATTTCCTTAATATTAAACTGTGACATTTTATTTATTACTGCCATCACAGATCATACCGCCTACTCGATTTTTCTGGAGACTAAAATTCAAACTCAAAATCCTGTCATCTAAGTGAATTTGTAGCAAATTTATTAAATTTCTCGCTAACGGTTTGTTCAACTTAAATTATTCTATAAATCTCTTATCTGGTAGGGAGTGGTAGGTCAAAATGCGGAGGTCATAAAGGTTTCAAACGAATCAATGAATTAAATTGTATTTCGGATTCTTGTTCTTTCACGTATCAGCCGTACATTAGCAGCTCTTCGAATTCTTCTGGCCATTCCAGATTCCAGCAACGAACAATTGAAAGTATTATTAATAGTAGTCGATATATCTCCAAATAAAACAAATACTTCAATAAAATGAAACCACACAAAAATACAAAAAATATAGTTTGCTAGGTAAGCAAAACTCGTCCCGCTACTTTTAAAATTTTCTTATTTTTTTAAATTTAAAATTACTACCGAATTCCGATGTTGACCGACGATACCATATAGGAATCGCTGTAATCGTCACGTTCAACTTGGTGTCGGATCGTCAATCGTGATCGTGTCGTGAGTTCGGAATCTTGGTGCAGTATTTACCGAAATAACAGGTAAAAAATTAAAATAACCAGTAATTATCATCATGTGTTTTTTGCTCTGATAACCGGTTAACGGGTATTGCAATTCCTATTCGAAGTGTGTAAATTTTATTTTATGTAATATTGTAATTTTATATCGGTATCGGTTTTAGGATGTGACTGTGTTAATTTGAAATTTTACTATTTTGCTATGGATGTTAGTCATAATTTATTTTATTTATGGAACAAATAAAGAATTATCTATCTATCTACAGATATTTAACATCTGTATAAAAGAAAATATAACGTTAAAATTATAAACTATACTTTTAAACTTTACTTAAGACAGAACACCCAGTATTTAAAAATAAATAGCTTTTATTTTTGCTATTGCATCATTGACAAATATTGTTTTGGGAATTTAGCAGATAACTTTCAATGCCGAGATTTTCATCTCCCCAGCAACAATATGTATCTATCAATAAAGCTTAAACATCGTACAAATGAAATGTGGACAGATTCCATTAATGAATTACCACAGTTTATCGAACTGTGTATACTCCCGGGTGCTTTTCCAATTTAACCCCACATTATTTGATACGCGACAACAGATTGGAAAAGTGAGTGTGACAAATCGAACGTGCACTAAGTCAAGTTAAATCGCAGAAATTAAAGTGTACACGCCATATGGTCCAACAGCAGGACATGGTACGGTGTATATGGGAAACGGGGTTGACGACGGCCAATTTTACCACATATGTGACCTGTGTCTGTAGATTGGTGTTATTGTGGCAAACCAATAATCATAATTAATTTAGAAACAGTAACCAAGAAGTAGGGTAACTTGAAAGTAATATATGACATATTTAAGAATATACAGTAATTGAATTGTGAAGTTTGAATATAAATTAGTATAGTTATTCTAGCAACTAAAGGGTGGTAATGCGCTTGATCTATAGCAGGGTTTAGCTAACGACAGTCTACATTATTCTTAAAAAACAGAACATTCATGCCACAAACCAGTAAAGCTCATTTCTGGATATCAACAAGACATTGTCTACTTTTGTTATATCTACAGTTATATTGTGCATTATAACTATGAAATAGGAGATTTTAATATTCCCTCGTATTCTCTATCTATTTTAAATGGCATCAATACTGCTGAAGTTACAGCTCTGAATAACTTTACAAATTTTCTAGATCTCTCTCAATTTAATTTTGTGTACAATAGCAACAACAGGTTACTTGACTTGGTTCTATGCAATGCCAGTTGTGTAGTTGAGACAGCTTTAGATATTTTATTAAAAGAAGATAAGCATCATCCCGGACTTGTAATTTCCTTGAACACTGAATATGAAATCTGTACTAATAATTTCCCAATTAATTATACAAATACATTTAATTTTAGAAAAGCCAATTTTGAACTATTATATCAGGAACTGCTTAATGTCGACTGGTCTTGCCTCGAAGATTACACTGAAATTAACTCTGCGTGTCAACAATTTCATGATAAATTATCGGAGATATTCACAACTTGTGTACCTAAATCTGTGTGGCCTAAAAATAATAGAAAATTCCCACCCTGGTTTAATGCTGAAATTATCAAAGATATAAGAACTAAAGAAAAATATTTGAGGCTGCACAAAAGAACGGGAGATAACATTGCACTTGGTAAATTTGTGAGATTGAGGTCTAAAATTAAATTTGATATCAAAACTGCTTTCAGAAATTATACAGCTCAGGTTGAAAATAATATCAACAATGATCCAAATAAGTTTTGGGCCCACATAAAAAACAAAAAAAGAGTGACTAACATACCTAAAGATATGTATTACGATGGCAATCATTTGAATAACCCACAAGATATTGTAAATGCTTATGCTGATCTTTTCGAACAATCATTTTCACCTGTAGAACCGGAAGACATATTAACAGATTAGTCTGATAATAATAATAACAGTAGCATCAATATAGTGTCCTTTTCAGAACACGAAGTACTATTGGCTTAAAAAAAAAATAAAACCCAAGCTCACCATGGGACCTGATGGCATTCCCGCGTTCTTATTGAAAGATTGTGCTTATATGTTTGCGAAGCCACTCATGATTTCATTTAACCTGTCCATTAAGTGTTATTCATTTCCTGATATTTGGAAATACTCCAAAGTCTGTCCGGTATACAAAAAGGGTGGAAAAAATGATATAAGAAACTTTCGACCGATAACTATAATCTGTAATTTTGGTAAAGCTTTCGAAATATTACTACATAATTCAATTTACCCACATGTTAAAAACATAATTTCCACGCAACAACATGGATTTATGAAGGGCCGCTCTACTACCACTAATCTCATTTGTGCTACGCAATACATATCTGAATCCATCGACATGCAAGTTCAAACAGACGTAATATACTTTGACTTTACGAAAGCCTTCAATAGGCTGAACCACAACTTACTTATTACAAAACTCTCTAGTTTTGGCATTTCAGATCAGCTCATATCTTTTTTTTAAATCATATTTAACTGAACGACAACAATACGTCGCGTACAATGGCTTCAAGTCCTCTGATTATGTTTCAACCTCAGGCGTTCCCCAGGGGTCCGTTCTTGGGCCGCTGCTTTTTAATATTTTATCAACGACATAGGTAATACCCTACGAGTTCACTTTTTAATGTATGCGGACGATATAAAACTTTTACATAGAATCACTGATCTGAATGACTGCATCACATTGAAAAATAGCGTTTCTAATCTTAGTTCTTGGGGTGTTAAAAACAAACTTACATTAAATGTGTACACTTTTGCACATATTATGTCGTTTTCAAATAGAGATTCTATGATTACCTACGATTACGCGCTAAACAACGAACAATTAATGCGACCGTCTACGTTCAAAGACCTTGGTGTAATTTTCGACAAAAAACTAACTTTTAATGACCACATTGATACGTTAATATGTGACGTAAATAAGACATTTGGTTTTATCATATTGCAATGCTAAAATTACTATATTTTTCATTTCTGAGATCTAAGTTAGAGTATGCGTCCCTTGTTTGGCAGCCCGGCTATAATATTCACATCTCAAAAATAGAAAATGTACAACGTCGTTTTCTTAAATATCTTCACTTTAAATCTCATGATACATATCCACCTATTGGCTTTCCGCAAGGAGATTTGTTTGAAATGTTTTCCATGTGCAGCCTAAGTGATAGACGTAAGAACTAGGCCCTTAACTTCTTAAAGAAAGTAATTCATCATGAAATTGATTGCTGCGAGATCCTCTATAAATTGAATGTTCACACTCTAAGAGTGAATTCGCGGTATCACCAAACTTTTTATCTGCCTAGAACCCGGACTAACGTCTCACCGATATATAACATCTGTTCTACTTATAATAACAACCCGAATGATATTGATATTTTTATTTAATAGGAGACGTTATTTATAGTTAGTTACAATTTTATTACATTCTTTTATGTGCCGTATGCTTAATTATATGTTAACCTTATTTTTGTTTTACTTAAGTTTAATTTTAATTTTAGTCTTATTCAGTTTTCTTTTATTACATTTGTGATTTTAGTTTTTTTTTCTCCTTATGGGTTGCGGTGCCGAAGCCCCGCTGTACTGAAGCTTAAGCTTATTGTACCCCATAGTCTCGTTATCCCATTAATCCCGTTCCTCTCCAAAAGGAGAGTATACGGTCAATGGGAGCTCTGGCGATTTCTTCCAGGGTCACGGTTAGTCCCCCGAAGTATGAAAACCTCCCAGCCACCATGGCTGGGCATTCACATAGTATGTGGTGAGGGGTTTCTTCATCCTCACCACACATCCTGCATTCTGGATTGTCCTTCACACCTATGTTGGTGAGGTGTCTGTTCAGTGTGCAGTGTCCTGTTAGAATTCCCACTGCACATCTCAGCTGTTTTCTGCTCAGCTTTAGCAGTTCGTTAGTCTTTGTCTTAGATGGCCCGCCGGTGATGAACATACGTGACTGTCTCATCCCCGGCGCGCCGGTCCAATACAAGATGTGTTTCTGACTCAATAGTTCCTTTACCATTCCTCTTGCGGTATTGTATGATATCCCGCAGGATGGCTCCGGTCCTATCAAGGCTGTTTCTGCGCCTTCTTTGGCCACCTTATCTGCTTTTTCGTTGCCTTCATTTCAATGGTGTCCTCGCGTCCACTCCAGTTGTATACTGTTGTGTTCCGCCAGTTTCACCAGGGATTCAAGGCAGTCTTTTACCGTTTTGGAACGTATCTCTACTGCATTCAGAGCTTTAGTTACTATACTCATCTATGGTGTGTAGTCTATATTAAATATGTGTTGTTTCCCATCTTGTAAATGGTTTGTCCTGTTAGATGGTGTATAATTAAATAAATAAATAAATAAATGAATAAATGAATAAATGAATAAATGAATAAATGAATAAATGAATAAATGAATAAATGAATAAATGAATAAATGAATAAATGAATAAATGAATAAATGAATAAATGAATAAATGAATAAATGAATAAATGAATAAATGAATAAATGAATAAATGAATAAATGAATAAATGAATAAATGAATAAATGAATAAATGAATAAATGAATAAATGAATAAATGAATAAATGAATAAATGAATAAATGAATAAATGAATAAATGAATAAATGAATAAATGAATAAATGAATAAATGAATAAATGAATAAATGAATAAATGAATAAATGAATAAATGAATAAATGAATAAATGAATA
This sequence comes from Rutpela maculata, assembly GCA_936432065.2. Classification (NCBI taxonomy): domain Eukaryota; kingdom Metazoa; phylum Arthropoda; class Insecta; order Coleoptera; family Cerambycidae; genus Rutpela; species Rutpela maculata. Next base: position 138,345,218 of record OW386289.2, read on the forward strand.
AATGAATAAATGAATAAATGAATAAATGAATAAATGAATAAATGAACAAATGAACAAATGAACAAATGAACAAATGAACAAATGAACAAATGAACAAATGAACAAATGAACAAATGAACAAATGAACAAATGAACAAATGAACAAATGAACAAATGAACAAATGAACAAATGAACAAATGAACAAATGAACAAATGAACAAATGAACAAATGAACAAATGAACAAATGAACAAATGAACAAATGAACAAATGAACAAATGAACAAATGAACAAATGAACAAATGAACAAATGAACAAATGAACAAATGAACAAATGAACAAATGAACAAATGAACAAATGAACAAATGAACAAATGAACAAATGAACAAATGAACAAATGAACAAATGAACAAATGAACAAATGAACAAATGAACAAATGAACAAATGAACAAATGAACAAATGAACAAATGAACAAATGAACAAATGAACAAATGAACAAATGAACAAATGAACAAATGAACAAATGAACAAATGAACAAATGAACAAATGAACAAATGAACAAATGAACAAATGAACAAATGAACAAATGAACAAATGAACAAATGAACAAATGAACAAATGAACAAATGAACAAATGAACAAATGAACAAATGAACAAATGAACAAATGAACAAATGAACAAATGAACAAATGAACAAATGAACAAATGAACAAATGAACAAATGAACAAATGAACAAATGAACAAATGAACAAATGAACAAATGAACAAATGAACAAATGAACAAATGAACAAATGAACAAATGAACAAATGAACAAATGAACAAATGAACAAATGAACAAATGAACAAATGAACAAATGAACAAATGAACAAATGAATAAATGAATAAATGAATAAATGAATAAATGAATAAATAAATAAATAAATAAAAAACAAACAAACAAACAAACCAACAAATAAATAAATAAATAAATAACTGATTGCGGCAATTTGATTTTAATATTATATTCTCCATAATCAGAGGTATATTATTTTCAAGCTATGACCATGTGAATATTTTGAAAATGCTAATTGTTGGTTTCCTTTTTTTTTTGGATAATGCCATAGTTCTGGCAGCTACATATCCAGATAGCTACACATCTAGATAGCTACATATCTACTTGAGTTATTTATATTTTTGCAAACCATTTAGTTAAATTGGTTTAATTTGCAATTTAGTGAAATTTAATTATTGACGCAATTAATTTATTCGTACCTATTCTTAAAAAGAAAATTTAATTATTTTTGGAACAAACCCGCACATGGTTTACTGAGTTACGTTAACGAAGTATTTTGCTGTATATCTACGTGTTGGAATAACGTGTCCGTAGATCACAAATCATTAATGAAAAAACAGTTAGTAAATCGTCAGAATTTAGCCGATCTATAACGCTTATCGAATCCATGTGTACACCCAGAACCCAACGTCAAGCACCCTCTTCCCCTACTAACATAAACCTTTTTCTACAACTGTCAAAAGAAGGCTAGGTTTGCGCATTAATGTCAGTGTCTAAAATGAGACATTTTTTCACTGACATTTTTTTTTTTGCGTTACCATGACACCATGCGCAAAATATTTTGCGCATTAGGGTGCAACATATTTTGCACATCACATACTATTGTTGCCTATTTTTTATAATTTTTAATGTATACACGAGAATTAAACAAATATCTAGTTCAAAAATATTTATTGTTTTATCAAATAAATCAACTGAAAGTAGAATTTTTTAAATTATTTTACTTTAAAACCAGTATGATTTTTTAACTAATGGTTTTAGTTTAATCAAATGAAAGTTGTAGAAAAAATATTGTTTGCATTTCGAGTGCAAAATACATTGGTGATCTCGAACGATTTTTTGACACGGCTGCGCCTCGTCAAAAAACTTTCGTTCTCGATCACCAAAGTAGTATTTTGCACCCTAGATACAAAAATAACTATTAGGCTCCTATCAGGTATAAAATAGTTTTAAAAGAATTTTTTATTTACATTATTAATAAAATGTCAATTCCTCTTATATACCCCCAGCACCCACTCTCCCGAACTATTCCCGCCATCATCATACTGCTACAAGCTTGAAAATGGTATGACTTCTCTTATACTTTTTTTATCGGCAGAAAGATATAACCTTGCGCCCGTTTTACTTCCTCTCCCTACGTCTAAAGCAACAAAAATACGAGCTCTAAGTGCTGAAAAAATCAGACAAAAGTACATATACTATAGGCTCAACAGAAAGAAAACAAAAAATTCTGACCTAAACCTCTCTACGCGGTTTAGGTCAGAATTTTTTGAATAGTTCGGAAGGGGTATAAGAGGCATTGACATTTTATTAATAATGTAGATAAAAAGTCCTTTTGAAACTATTTTATAACTGGTAGGGGCATACAGGTTTATGTTGTGGGATGAGAGGGTGCTTGTCATTGGAAGTTGGGGGTGTTGGTATTGTTGGTAGCAGGGGAGCTTAGGGTGGAGTTTATTCAAAGGAAATATGACTTTCAACTTCAAAAACACCTAAGAATGTGTGCTAATGTAATCTGGTTCTATAATAATTTAATGGGGGTACATGGAGGGGGATGGGTTGGGGGAAGTTCCGCTTGGGGTGGAATATATTAGATATTGAATATATTGGGGGTTTTCAGCCCTTTTTATTTTTGGTAAAAAAATTTCGAAACAATTTTTTTTATCATATATATTCAATATCTAATCCATTCCTCCCCAAACGGAACTTCCCCAACCCTCCCACCTCCATTTATCCCCCTTAAATTATACAGGTCTATAAAAAAAGGCCTTGTTCTAAGGTTCTAATCTAACGGTTTGTTGTCGGGTAGCTGATTTGGAGATTAATCAGGGTCCAGATTTGTTAATAAGACAGCTCAATAAAAATATAAACAATTTATTTTCTTCTTCAAACAGGTAATACGTGGCAGTGTTACATAACATACAGGTTATACAGGTCTGTATCTTGATGCGATGCGAAGTTAGTTGCTGCTAATGGAGTGGCATCGGGTGTCGGGCGAATATCGTCGACTCAAGAAGTTTATCAGCTCAACATGCTGTAGGAGGTCTCCAGGTCAGGCTCATTCGCTCTGGTTCTGGCGGCGAAACGGCGTCAGGGAAGACTAACGACTCGAGGGGTCCCAGCTCAACACGCTGAAGGATTCCCAGGGTCAGATTGCATTCGTTCCGTCGTGTTTGCGTCGGAAGATGCACAAAGCTGTAATATGTCCAGCTCACCACGCTGTCGACAGATTGACAGAATTGCTCACACTCTGAATTAGTTGATTTGTGGCCGGGCTTTTATATCCGAGAATCCTCGCTTACTGGTGACGTAGAACTGCGTATAGTTTAGTGTCGTGTGCAAATCCATACCTCTAGACGGGAGCTGGGTGGATTTGCGTGCCGTGTGCACATTGGTGTCGTGTGTAGATCCGGAAACTTTAGTAATGACACATGAATTTATGAAATTTATGAATGCTTCATTACACTAACTTTTCTGAAGTATTTTGATGCGCTGAAACCAATTTTGGGAAAAAAATTTCTATCGTGTCAGTTTCCCTCTACCACCCCCTTTTATCCCCATAAAAAGGCGAAAATGAGGTCTTGCTTGTCCTAAAATTCTGATCTAACTTTAGAAAGTATTTTGACGCGCCGAAGCTAATTTTGGACAAAAAATTTTTTTCTACCATGTCAATTTCCCTCTACCACCTCTTTTATCCCCCAAAAAAGGGCAAAAACAGGCTTTGTCTGAAGGTTTGACCTAACTTTTTTGAAGTATTTTGATGCACTGAAGCCAATTTTGGACAAACATTTGCTCTATCGAGTCAGTTTTCCTCTACCAGCCCCTGCATCTCCTAAATTTTTTTTTTGTCCAAAATTTGTTTCAGCGCGTCAAACTACTTATGAAAGGTTAGATGAGAACCTTAGGACAAGACCTTTTTTTGCCTTTTTAGGAAACACCCTCTCTCCCGAACTATTCTGTTGTGTAGAGAGCTTTAGGTTAGATTTTTTGGTTTTTTTTTTGTCCATTAATTTAGGGATTATAGTATATGTACTTTTGTCTGATTTTTTTAGAACTTAGAGCTTATATTTGCTCATATTTTGTTGCCTTGGGTATAGGGAGAGGGAGTAAAACAGGCGCAAGGTTATATCTTCCTGCCAATAAGAAAAAGTATTAGAAAAGTCTTCGCTATAACGAGCTTGTAGCAGTATGAAGATCGCAGAAATGGTTCGGTAAAGTGGGTGTAGGAGGGGGGAAGCGTATAGGAGGAATTGACATTTTATTAATAATGTAAATAAAAAATCCTTTTAAAACATAAAGGAATATACAGGTTTATGTTAGTGCGGGGAATGGGAGTGTCGTTGGAGGTTGGAGGTAATGGGATGTTGTATAGTAGTAGGAGGAGCTTAGGGTGCAGTTTGTTCAAAGGAAATATGATTTTCAATTTCAAAAACATCTAAACATGTGTACTAATATAAACTAATTCTTTAATAATTTAAGGGGGATACATGGAGGGGGGAAAACCGGCCTTATTGGCCCTCCTCCTTTGCGGCAATGTCTGTCATATCTATATATACATGTACCTAATTCTTATTTTTATGGTTTTATATTTAATTATTACCTATTATTTATTTGTAACCTATGGAAATAAATAATGATAATAATGAATTTCACAACTTTTTTGAAATAATAAATGATTTATAACTTTTTTATGTATTAATTAATTTTGTTTAAGAACATACCGGTTCTTCCTTTATCGAACACTAACTTACTCTCAAAATTTTATTCTTCCTACTACGTGGATGTGGAAGTAAAATCACCAGAATCGTATTCTTAACTTAAAAAAAAAATTACACACCTGTTTCAGTTACAATTTTATCTACTTACTAGATCTGCAATTAATTTACAATAAGTTTTTTTAATTTTCTGTTACTCTGAGGCTATTAGTCATGAATTCAGTCATTAATTATTAGTCATGACTAAAAATATAGTCGCCTAATACCACTTCTGATTCAGCGACTAAGACTAATTTATGACTGATAATTAATGACTAAATTAGTCATGACTAATTTAATCCAATTTCAGTCATGACTAAAAATGTAGTCGACTAATGCCCATCTCTAGTATGTAGTACAAGGTAAGCTGAACGCGACAAAAGGCAGAGGAAGCGACCTAATAGGATATTTACATACAGGTGAGTCAATAGTGTGGTAAAGTCCAATATTGGATTTATTTTTCAACTTAATAACTTAATCGAAAAAACAAATGTGGAATCAAAAAAACTACAATTTAAAAATAGTTAGTAATATACAGGGCGATTATGCATCGAGTAGTCATGCGAAGGTGTCTTTGTTTAAATGAAACTCCCTGTATATTTCTACATATTTCAGTTCCTTGTAAAATTACAAGCAAACTGATACAGTGCGTGTAGTCGCGGGCTAGGCATAGGGAGTAAGAATTACAAAATCGTGTGTGCCAGCTGGCTGAAATGAAATAACTGAGAATTGAGATGTTTCGCCGACGACGGGCGAATTTACTGCGCTGTGTAAGCTGTGTTGTCATATCTCTCGCGCTACGCGGGAAATGGGAAATTACACGCACGGTATAAGGTCTGATAGATCTGATTCTCGACGTTCAACTGTTCCCACGTACGTCTTTGTTCAATAAATCTATTTATGTAGCAGTGATGTGGTGTTTTATTTTCTTGATTATACCTAGATTCATTTCCAGTGTGTCAGAAGTTTGCTTGGTGGCGAATTCTGTAAATTTTTTCTTACATTCTTTTTATATCTCCGAGGGGCTGTTATTCCCTACAGAGCCGCCGCTGAAGTGACACACGTGATTTTAGTAATCAGCAACATTAAAATAGTAAAACAAACCACAATCTAAATTGTCTAAAATCATTAAAAAAAGTCTGCTCTTTGATTGTATTAATCTGAATTATATAAATGAATGAATTCTCAGTGAGGTAATAATAATTATCAAAAACTATGGGCGAGGTTGATAACAATGTAATGAATTTGATTTGAAATAGATGACATTACCCCAAATATATTTACAAAGTTTTGTTCACGTATTTGGAAGATTTTTTAAAAGGTAACGTTAATTGTAATTTCATTGCCTGTTCTAGATATTTCAGAAATACTTATACGTAATTATTTTTAAAAAATTCATGAACCGTTTTTTTTTCTTCAAGAATTACTGTTGACTACGTGACATCAATAAAAAAGAGTAACTGAATTGTTATATAACTTTGATTTACAACGAATTTTTCAATAAAGTTTAAAAAAGTTAGTCGTTCTTTAAACAAATAACATTTTTCATTTGAACAGTGGCCATCGTAAAACTAGATTTGGCAATTTAACTGTAAACGGTAAATTTAGAACGTTTGATATTTGCCAGTGCATTTCCAGGACTCCCCATCCTTTTAGTAGCTCATCGAGAGAGCAGCATCTGGTGTATTCATTATAAAACGTAATATCCGTCCAGATTTCAGATACTCCTGTATTTTTCTTTGTCTCCTGGTTTAATCTACCTCAGCTCCCTCTCTTTCTCTTCTTTCCATTCTAAAATGACTGAAATGCTTCCAGGGCACAGAAAGTTTCAGTATGGGACTAATGGATAATAAATAAAACAAACATTAATAGAAAATTAATACATTTTAATAAGGTGCATAGCAAAATATTGTTTATAGTATAATCAGATTACATATTATATCCAAAGTGATGATACAATAAACTATAGCAATCGAAATTAAGTTTTCATAAAAGTATTAGAAACAGTTGCATAAGTAGGTTAGTAAACCTAAAGATATGAAATGAGTCTATAGCCCAGATTCAGAAAGCGTCTATCTTTCAGTCCTAAGTACCTGTCAGACATCACCAAAATGTAAGTAAAGTTCTGGCCAAAAAAGTTCGATTCGTATTTGTTCTAAAAAAAAATAATTAAAGACGCAACAAGAAGCACTCATACCCTCCCCTTTACAACAACTCTTTTTACAAATTTTGAGATCTTGGCTCCTGGTACATATACTAAATCCCAATTTTATGAACTCTTATTTCTTTATTTACTCCCCTTTTAGTAGGATAAAAATATAATCTGGTTCCAAATCTCGTTATAATATGTAGGTGTAGCAAATTTCAAGTCAACATCATAAAGCGTTCAACAGTAGTCGTGCGCACAAAAAACAGTTACAGACAGACAGATTGACGAATCGATTTTTTTTTGCTCAAACATAAAATCTCGACCTTCTAAGCCTATTTAAATAAAAAGAATCACATTTTTTTATCGGTACTTACTGTACTTCTACGATGTGGAAGTAATTAAACAACTATATTAATATTTTAAACAAAATAGAGCCAATAAAACCTAACAGAAATATTTTACCTACGATTACAGTACCAAACAACTAAATATAATACGACTTCCCGCATCCGTCGGTTTTGATTCATTCATTAATTCGCTTTTTATTCCAACAATAAACAACAAGGTACTGCTATCGATAGTTTAAATTCTGGACTTTTAAAACTAAGGGATGCCTCAAGGCTCTGTATTGTAGCCCTTATTGATTATTCAATATCTAAATACATAATTTCTTTCATTTACATCTCCAGTAGACTACTTTTCCTATGCCGATGACACCTCGATTCTGAATTTCAATAGTAACATTAGTAACTAATAGCAACAGCATTAGTTCCGTACAGCAAACTAGTGATTAGTTTTATTCAAATAATATATATCCAGTGAGTGGTTTACAGCTAATTGGGCCGTTTTCGCATCCTAAGCGCCATACTCTCTTATTCATCCAGGTTTCTTCTTTCCATCGCCTACATCACTCCCTTCATTCATTGTCTTGCAGGTCTACCTTTTTTTTTTCCTCTCTGGAGGATGCCACTGCTACACTCTCCACCTCTGGCTCCATTAAATGTCCTTACCACAGCAGTCTGGTCTTCTCTATGTCATCTATAATTGTTTCTTCCGTGTTCATTTTTTCTCTTATTTCGGTGTTTCTTATATGTTCTAGCCTAGACACCCTACAGCTTTTTTTCAACGCGTCCATTTCCACCGCATGCAGCCTTTCCTTATTTTTTTTGTTATTTCCCACGTTTCTGATCCATAAATCGTTGTTCAAAGCATAGTGACATGCTTTGAACAACGCTTTTATAAAGTATCTTTTTTTGTCGGCATCTTCATTTGTTTTGACCACCAAATCGAGTTTAGCTTCTGAATAGCCTGTTTGCTCTGTATTATTATGTTGTTTATATCTCTTCGGCTATTTCCCTCCATCGACATAATGGCTCCTAGGTACGTGTACTCACTACAGACTTTTGTTTTTCTTCCATTTACATCCATCTCATTCCCTTCTTCCCCGATCACCAAATATTTGGTTTTGTCAAAATTAATTTTTGATCCCCATTAGGATTGGACATTAGGAGTACTTTTTGCATGTACTTATTGTCATCATATATATGAGGGTTGGTTTTAGCCTATTCTAAGGGTGTTTTTTCGCTCTAGCTCAAAATTTTGAGGGTGTTTGGACTTTTCCGGATTCGAATTCAGCGTCGAGTACTCGGGTCAAGTTCCAGGATCAGTACTTTCTTTTGTGACTGGGTTATTTTATTGAATTTTTCATCTTTTTTGCTTCTTCTGACCCAAATTTTGAAGCCGCCATATTGAAAAAAAATCTGCAGCAAAACTGAATTTAGCATATCCAAATACTTAAGTCTACCAAGTATCGTAAATTTTTATCGAAAATTGGCTAGGTTATCGATTTTTGACGCCTGATTTCTAAAAAGGCACCACTGTGCGTCGGTGTGATGAAATCTTCACAATAGAGTTATTTGCAATCGAGCGGATTTTTGTTTTGTTGACTTGGATGGACCATATTTAACTAAAACTTGCATCTGCCTTGTCATTTGTCTTTGTAAACGTAATTCTACAAGTACATTATTAAGGAAAAGATGTGAAGTGTATTCCAAACGTTGTAATTCCATTTCTTAAGAACATATTCTTCTCTCAATAGTGTAGATGGTATTCATTAATTTAGAAATTGCAGTCGATTACTGTCTGTAATGCCTGTGGATGTTTTTCAGCTATGATTATCCTTGATATTCTAGATTTTTAACTTATTCATATGGACACGAGAAATAACTAAGATTATATTAAACATAATATTTTTTAAATATATAACAATCTACGCTAAACCATATTCAATATTTCAAATTCTTGTAAATTAGATGATATATGGTTTCTATATGGATTATTATACAGTGTGTGTAGTGACGGGCTAGACACAGCGAGTAAGAATTACAACTTCGCGCGTGCCAGCTGGCTGAAATGAAATAACTGAGAGCTGGGATGCTTCGCCGACGGGCGAATTTGCTACTGCTGTGTTGTCATATCTCTCGCGCTACGTGAATGTACATGCCTAATCGGCAATTACACGCACTGTAAATGAAGCGCATACAAGAGTACTTTTCATTGCAGTATTTCCATATACTATATCTTCGTATTCTAACACAGATAAAATTAAGTATTAGAATATTTTACTTACTTTACTAGTTTAATCTTAATCTAAAATATTTTTTAAGTTATTAATTTTTTTAATCGGAAAGAAAACTTAACTTTATCAACATATTTTTCGAATTTTATTCAAAATCAGATTTCTAGCATCATCAACAATATAGTCTAAGATCCGTACTAAGGACGACCTTCACCGATCAGGTAACCGAATGAAATCTATTTTTTATGAAAAAAATATGCTAACAAAAGTAACGGTGATGGGTTGCTTAACGAAATATGTTCAAGGCTATATTTAATTGAAAATTCAATAATTATTTTTTTTCATACCTTCACCGATCTTCTAACCAAAAAATTTAACACTAATCGAAAGTAAGAAACCTATAGAATATGTAAACACAGGGTTGCTTACCTTTCCGTTCAAGACTATACGGTTGCTAGGTGAATCGAAAGTGGTACCTTCCCTGATCTGGTAACCAAATAAATTATATATCAAAATAAAGATAATTTTATTGCGAAACGATAAGTATCATAAAAATTAAAAAAAAAATTATTTATGAATTTTCAATTAAATATAGCCTTGAACATCTCCGTTACTTTTGTTAGCATATTTTTTTTCATGAAAAATAGATTTCATTCGGTTACCTGATCGATGAAGGTCGTTCTTAGTACGGATCCTGTACTAATAGGGATACTTTCATCATTTATTACAAAATTAAGTTAATTAAAATATATTGTTTTCCCATATTGAAATTTCTAATAAAACTGATTGCGATTTAGAGGCATTTGGTTTTAAGTTTTGATAAAAATTTGCATGTATACCCATTTTTGTATGAATAATATAATTCTTCCCATTAATTAAATTGTGATTTGTGCCAGAGTTATACTATCCGCAATCCTGATCAATGCGCCACTGCCCTCTTCCCCCAGCAGCGGTGTGTCTAAAGTTCTTACGCCATATTGCATTGTGGACGGATTTTAATAATGGCATCTTAATTAAGTCGGAGATGTTTTTAATTGCGGTCTACGGTTCTAGCCTCGTTATTCTTAAGCTTGCTGAATGGGTTTCATTAAAGTCGACACCTCGTAAAACACCAATATTGGATTTACTAAGAAAATTTCTGTTTTTATGGCCTTCACAACGATTCTAAATGGAAGTTATGCGATGAACTTTCTTGCATTATTAAGTGTTAATGCCTCTTTAGTTCGTTTAAACTAAGTATTCACTTTAGCAGGCAGGATAAAGTCATTATTAAACGAGTAGAATTTGCAATTGGGCGCGGCCGACTGCGATTAGCTATTTGATTAATACGTTGCTTCAATGTGGCACAATTCACTTTTATGTGGTGCCACTGAGATTAAGTATGCAACCAATAATTTCTGTTTTTATTATTAAGACAGATATTTGCAGTCAGCAACGCCCGAACTTAATTCTCATTCATTTTGTCATTGTCCTATTAAAAATATCGTACAAACATTTTGCTTTAAAATGATTAAAAACACAGCTTATGTAATACGTTTACACGCTTCTGTCTGAGGGATATGGCTCAGCTTCATTTGCCTTTGCATTTAACCCCCCTTTTTCCAGAATTAAACTCCCACAGGTGAATCCAGAAAGGTAATGTATTAGATTAAAAATAGCAATGTAAAGATTTTTTTAATTTAAAAAATGTCTTTACGACTGTGAACAGAAAAAAAATTAAATGGATATATATTAAATTCTACACATTGTGTTTAAATTTCCAGAAAAATCAAACATCGTTTAAATTTTTAGAAAAATTAAACATCGTGAGGGTCTTGGTGTGGTGTTTGCGCGCTTAAGGGTTCTGTGCAAATTTAAAAAACCTGAAACTTCACTATTCTCACAAATTTCATTGATAAGTAAGTTTTAATTGTGCTCAATATCCATTTCTTTCCCCCACAAAAAAGGGTTTATAGATATGGTGTTCCGTATATATCAAGAGAGATTTGTTTTCACAAACAATAGTGATTTTAATTATTTTGAAACATTTATTACATTAAGTAAACAAATTTTTACAACCAAAAAACTACTAAATACTAATAAATATTCATGTAAATGAACTGCTTTTATAGAGCTTTTACCACTCTAGATCACGCGCAATCATCTTTTTTATCTTCCAATTCATCCCTGGAACTAAATAATTATACATTATTATTATATTAAGGAATTGGATCAACAAATCAATATTATGAACTTGTAATTGTGAAAGAATTTAAAAATAATCATTTAAACGCATACCTTGTATTGTATTTATTGCTGCATTGTCGACCCCCAGTGCAGTTCGTACAAAGTAGCGTGCTTGGAACCTTGGCCTTTAAGCAGGAGCATCCAGAGCAACTACACTTAACTAATTATCTGCAGGCTGCCATAATGGGAGGAAGAGAAGACCAGACTGGTGCGGCGTCCAATCCCCAGCAACCATGGTCCATCCCCATCCTTCTAGCCCTGGAATCTTGTCACTTACTGAGCACGCACGACCCCAAATTTGTCCTGGTATGTTGAATGAAGACAATGCTGCCTTAGTGCCTCTTTTGTTGGGGGTAGACTCTGTAGGCTGCGACTTTTTGAAGCAAAGAGAATCCAGCTAACATGCTAACGTCATATCGACGTATTTTTAAAGTCATTTTCCGGTCAGCGACGTAAGTGACCAATAATATGACGTGATAGTTACGTCATAAAATATGACGAGTCTATGACGTCATAAAATAAACGTCTCTATGACATACATTGTTGATGCTTGAATATATGAATTTATGACGTCATTATGGTAACGTCTATATGACGCAGATTATTGGTATATTGTGTAAAATGCTTGCTTACCATGTAGTACGTAGCAGAAATTATTTCTAGATGGCGCCACATACACACCACTGACAATAATTAGTCATAGTTTATCTTATACTCTTATAAAGTTATAGAAAGTAAACAACATAGATTGCAATGTTCAAATTCTTTCAGGGAACATCGATTTATTTGGATGGATCTTATAACAATCAGGTGTTAAGGATCATTTATTCTGTAGCTAGACTAAAGCCAGCATACAGGTTTTATGCTATCTGTTTAATGGGTTTAAGAACTCACTGGTTTTTATGATGAAACCAGCGGGTGCTTAACCTATTGTGGCGTGCTTACACCCTTTTTGTAAACACCCTGTATCGTGGGTTCGGAAATTATAACAACCAGGGTAACACTAAACACTAATTTATTAACTTACTTAATTACAACAATAACTACTTCGCTAATAACCCACTGAGTACTACTTGATCACTTTACTCTCTTCTGATCTTACTACTCTTGCTATCTAAACTGAACTTTTTCACTGTGTTTACTCTCTGACCATTTCAACTGACAATTAGTACTGCACTAACTTCTCCCCTTTTGGTTTACTCCATGCCTTATATACCTAAAGATGACAGATCTAGAAGCTTCTCTGATGACGTCACCATACTCTAGACAGTTCCAGAACAGATATGTCATCATTCTAGACCTTCTAGTAAGTTCTTTCCACATTCAGACATCCGAATTAATGAATTCTGTGCCTACTTTTCAGTGCAACTAACATAGCCTTAAATCTTGAGGGGTTGCAACATATTACACTATGAATTGTCCATTCATCTACATAGCAGCTCATCCTGTAACCCATCATATATTGGAAAATGGAGACCTCCTAGAGACCTGGAATCCTTAAACGTGCGTTAGTAACAGACATACTAATGACGTAACAACAATTATGACGTCATTTTTACGTACAATAAACGTCGGTTACGTCACCTCAGACATACTTAAGACGTCATGTAATAAATGGATAAGACGTTATCGAATGACGTCTCTGGGATGTGACAGATTTTCGTCATTTTCACTTCAATAATACGTAACATTTGACGTAAGTACTGACCAAATAGTGTCCAACATGATTGACTGAGAAGTCTTCTGCGTCTCTGTAGTAAAGTAAAACAGTAAACTTCTCCAGAACATGAAGGTCTCGTCAGAAATATATTGTTGTGGTATAGAGATGGCTTGGAAGGCTTCAGTAGCTTCAGGAAATGATTTCCACACTTTCCAGGCAGTCTGGTTCCCTTTCATTGCAAATGATGATGTTACATCTGATCCAGTGAATGCATGGAATCCTCTCAATGCAACAGCTTTATGTTCACTCATACTTTCAAAAATCCTACCGTCTGCTTCTTCTTGTTGCCTGCATTGTACTCCATCAATTGAAGTTTCATCCGGCCGAGATGAACGGATGATGCCATCAATCTGAGTACTGATATGAGCCCAATCAAATTTCAAAAATATATGTTCTCCAAGTAACTTGAAGAGATCTGTTTTCCCGCAACAGGGGAAGTCATGATTATTTCTAAATTCGTTTCACAATTTCAAGATCATAATATTGTTTGTTGATCAAATTCCTTAATATAATAATAATGTATAATTATTTAGTTACAGGGATGAACTGGAAGATAAAAGAGATGATTACGAGTGATCTAGAGTCGTAAAAGCTCTATAGAAGCAGTTCATTTACATGAATATTTCTTAGTAGTTTTTGTTTGTAAAAATTTGTTTACTTAATGTAATAAATGTTTCAAAATAATTAAAATCACTATTGTTTGTGAAAACAAGTCTCTCTTGACATATACGGAACACCATATCCATAAACTTTTTTTGTGGGGAAAGAAAGGGATATTGAGCAAAATTAAAATTTACTTATCAATGAAATTTGTGAGAAAAGTGAAATTTTCAGGCTTTTGAAAATTGCGTAGAACTCTTAAGGTGTAGGGATAAATGTATAGGGATAGAAAAGTGCCCTATTTACAAGAGCTTTCAAACAAAAAAAAAAAAGAAAATCGAAATCAGACCATTAGGAGCTGAGATACAAAAAAATTTAGTGTGGCTAATGGCAGCCATCTTTAATGCCCGCCATTTTGGTGACCTGCACGGATTTTGAAGTGTCACCCTATCTAAAAAGTTACCTTTTGGCATCAACTATGACCACAGAAAGTGGCACATCTCAATCAAAAAGTGCAACTTTTTGGCTTATATAGCCATGTACCCGACGTACTAAATCCAACTTTGCTGGATTTCGAACACATGACCATTCGATTGTAATGCAAAATCTATAAATCAATCAATAACAAGTTTATTAAATGCAAATTATATTTAATTGTATTTCAACGGTTAGATATACCTATTATTATATGAAATTTATTTGTAAATGTATATTACTAAAATGTTTAAATCCAAAATAATGATCGGAAATAACATTATTTTTATTCGAAGTAAAAATTAAGACATTTTCTTTTTAATTTTAAATGATTACTAACTTTTTTATTTACTTATCGATTTTGTTCAAAAACAATAGCGTTCTTCTTCTAGCTAACATTAATTTACTGTCCAACTTTCAATACAATCGAACTTTTCTTTCTTAAGTTAACGTGCATACAAGAAACGTGAATGAAATTCATCTTCTTCTACGTTCCTGTTCCCATTGGTCAAATAAGCAAGCATTATTTTAAATAATTATGAGATTTTATTAGTACAGGTAGAAGAGGTGGAGAAGAGGTAATAAAAATGGAAAAGTCACGATTACTATATTGAGCTGGCTGATGCCAAAAAAAATTGAGGCCTTTGGTTCCTTCTCATGCATACATAAAATCGCAATTTTATTTTTCACCATCTTTATTAATGGAGGGGGGGAGGTGTGTAAAAGAGGTAGTTGAAGCCAAATTTTTTTTTGACGCTATTGGTTCTTGTACAGACACTAAATCTTATTTTTGTATTTTTATCTAATTATATATTGGGGTGGTGGAGGTAGTGGGGGTGGCTGATGTCAAAATTATTTTAAGACCTTAGCTTCTAGTACACATGCTAAATCTCAATTTTATGAACTCTTATATTTACTTGCTTGATCTATTACCCCCATTTAACCGCCAACCCTTCAACGGAATAAGATCAAATTATAATTTAGTTTCGGAACTTATTATGACATATACGTGTACCAAATTTCAAGTTAACAGCTCCAGAGTAATCTAGGCACCAAAAATTTAGATAGACACACAGACAGACAGACGTTTATTTTCTTTACGCAAACTTCAAATATCGACGTGTCTTGACATTCTTAGCTTATTTCAGCAAAAAAAAATCTAAAGCAATGACACAGGAAAAAAACGTATGATCTGTTTTTTTTTCTCTGTCATTGCTTTAGATCTATAGTATGCCTCTGATTGTTGTATTTTTTTAATTGTAAGGATTGTAGTTGATTATTATATCAAGAAATACAGATAACATATTAATTTAAACAAATAAATCATAAATTAAGTAAAACTCGAATTAGTTGAAATTCGCGCATATCGCTATTACTTTCACATCCACGTAGTGGAGGTATAGTAACGGAAACAAAAAATTGAAAATTTGTTTTATTCATATACATATACTATACATATGTCAATTTATTCCTCAAATAGTGGGTATTTGAGGAATAAATTGATAGTAGGAAAAAGTCTTGATGACTTAGAGCTTTTTTACCAACCGATTTGGATTCAGCGCACCGAAATATATATAAAATGATATGTGTGGTCATCAGTTCAGTATTTTTTTCCCTTTTGTGTGTTGATTGAAAATCTCTATTTATTTAAGAATTTATTAGAATAATATACAAAAGTTTAAAGAGGATTATTTCGACTAAGTTGTAGAGTACAACTATTATAACAATTTTAATCTTGGACTTTGTTTAATCAAGTTGATTTTGGTTGAAGCTCGAATGATATAACCCGCCCTAAATCACTGTTAGCATCCTTTTAACATTTTCGTGTATCTTCCTATTATATCTAAATTTTAAACATTATATTGATCTTAGTTATAGAGAAAATAGGTTAAATAGTTAGTTTTCATGCAAAGTTGCAGTTAAATCCATTACTTGTAACAAACAACATATGCAACCAGCAATTCAGTCTTAGTAATACTACGTTGTATAAAGAAACATGTTTTACCGATGTTTACGTGCTACTTAATAACTTATGCTAAACAAAGGTGACAAGGCATTAATTTTCATTAGGGTAATTACTTAGTATAAGTAAACATTAAGAGTAGCGTTGTTTTAGAATAATGAAATGATTGATATAATAAGACTGAAAGGATAATGAATTCATGAGAGAGATTGTAAATTGAATAAATATGTTTCTAGTAATACATCTAATTATAGACATTTAATTTAATTATCACCATTAATATAATTTTAAAAGTTTCAGGTAAAATAAAATAAAATAGTTTCTTGTTCTATAATATACACTATGTCCCATAGTAAAAGATGCATTTTATATTTTTTGTTTCTTTGGTTTAAAAAAAACAAACCCAAGTACAGGACGAATGAATGACTTTATAAATAGTTCTGGTGAAAAGATTTCCTGACTAGATATATCACACCAGTAGCACAAATATGCTATTTTAAGTCCTAATGCTGCCATTCTGGCTAGAATATGTTGACATGGTTTTTGTTATTAATATAATGTTGATATCCAAACTATTACTAAGAATTTAGCCTAAACCTGACTATATTAGTTAGGCTTTATTCTGGCGGTTTTCTTAGCTGTTATTAACGAATCATAACTGAAACAATAATGAAAAAATATCCTTATTAAATGACTATTTTAGAAGAATTAAGATCTAAATTGGGGCCAAATGGCAAGATAAAAATATAACCTAAAAACAAGTATTAATAATGTTGAAAATGAAAACTTTATACATACGCAAATAAGTTTTACATCAACAGAAAAATAAGAGAGTTCCACATATTATTGGAAAAGGAATGTCGCCTAAAAGTAAGTTCAAAGAGTAGGTATTTATATAGCGGCATAACACTTTTCACGGGGTGTTTTCGTTGACGTTTGGGTCTACAAAAGCTTATACATTACTATAAATATTTAGATTATCAAAGTGAAAGTATCAACCTATCTTCTGCATCAGTGTCCAAGAATGCTGACACCATTTTCTATGGCTCTAGTCATCATTAACATTTTACTATTATTCATTTTTATTGTACACGTTGCTGGGAGTATTTTGAGTCTGATTTTGATTGCGGATTAGTTAAAAATGCGTGTATGCTTTTGTATTTTATCAGTACAGTTGATTATTTACTACCTACCCAACTTGAAGAAACTGCATTAAGGCAAATTTGCTCCTCGATGGTTTCGTCCACGCAATACATTTTCAGAAACTTTAGTAACAAATTTTAATTTGGTTGGAGAAAGGAAATGTAAAAACATTGGAGAAACAAAGGTCAAAATATAAAGTAACTCGTTCCACACAAAGGTAGTTAAAGGAAAAGTAAAAAGGAGAGGTTATATCTTTCATAGTTTAGTCGTATTTTGATGCGAAAACTCGCTAACCACTTCAACCAATTTTCTGGTAATAGTTTGGCCAATATGACCAGTTAAAATTGCCATTTGACGAAAAAAATTTATTAGATATTTTACAGTCATAGTCTGGCTTATTTCTAACATCATTAGCGAAAGCATATGCCAAATGATGACAACTTGCTGCCATGTTTTCTACTAATCAAGAAGAACCCGAACGATGGTCATTACATTCATTTTCAATACTATTAATTATACCTATAAAACGTTTTGATTTACTAATTCGATATTTTAATAAGATTTAATAACCTTACCATTGATTGTGCTTCTTGAAATTACAAAATGTTTATATGTATATATTTCAAATTAATTTAATTATACCTAAAATTTAGAGATTCTTTAGGTTCCTTTGTTTACAGGCTCCGGATAATCTATTAAGATATGTTGACCGCTGGCGTTCTCATTAGTTTCCCTACCTAGAAAGTATTCGCGTGTAATCGTGTGTATCCTAGTCGTAGTATGAAGATTTTTATTTATTTTCTACAGTTTAATGGCAGTTAATTTAACATTTTCGAGTATAGCGTTTGTATTATTCCATCTTTATTGCCGTTGTTCATTGATTATATTTTGGATGCATGCTAGGCCGAAGGGCGTGTAGATTTTACATATCTCCACAGTGAGATATCTTCCTGCATTGGCTGCTTCACTGGGATGCCAATATGAGACGAGAAGTTACAAATATTACGCTGACGTTCAATAGGCGTAGTTGATATACCATCTGTTGAATCAACTGAGCTAATGGATTATTGGAGTATAACTGGCCGATGGATTGAATTGAACTTGGCAGGTCCGCACATATAATGTAGTGGCCTCTTTCTAGGCTACCCATTGTCTGTCTATCATAGTTTATAATATTTGTAAGAGCTTAGTAAATTGTAAACAGTTCTCCTATGCATAAATTACTGCCTTTTTGAAATCTATTTATTTAAACATCGCCCTATTATCGTTACCAAGGCCTATCACTGACACGACGCCAGGAGAGAGCTACCCCCAACCTGGAAATTTTGCCGAACTTCTTCTTTGTCGAACACTCAAAGAAAATGATAGGTAAATTCAACCAAAAAGAGCATATGAAATCGCGCCTATCTAGTTTCATAGTTAAATCAATCAGAAAAGAATAGTCATACAACTTTATTTGTTTTCGTAAACAAATAGTAGTTTAATAATCATATCTTCTTGTAACAAATTAAATAGTACAATGACCTTTTTTTATGTTTACTAACCGTTTTCAATTTGGTCTACAATTAAATAGTACAACGACTTTGTTTTTTGTTCACCAACTAATTTTTAGGTTGATCTACACTTTATTGTATGATGAAGTTTTTTTTGGTTAGCCAAAATCTCAGTATTGAGACATCAGACCACCCAAACCAAAGATTAGAGATCGTTTATAAGATCCATCCAAATATATCGATGATCCCTGAGATAATTTGAACATCGCAATCATGTTATTAATTTTCTATAAATTCATAAGAGTATAAGATAATGCATGATTGATTATTGTCAGTGATTTGTATGTGGCGTCATCTGGGAATAATTTCTGTAATAGACTACGCGGTAAGCAAGCAAATTTTATGGTAATTCTTTTAGAACTTCTAGAAGACGGC
Source organism: Rutpela maculata (assembly GCA_936432065.2). NCBI lineage: Eukaryota > Metazoa > Arthropoda > Insecta > Coleoptera > Cerambycidae > Rutpela > Rutpela maculata. The sequence goes on from OW386289.2 coordinate 138,364,793, forward strand.
GTTTCTACGATTGCCCCATAATTACTGCCTTCTGGGAGATCAAATTTCAGCGTGGCGTTGGATGTAACGATTATTGAACCTACACAATGGATGCATTGGTATAGATGAACTGTAAGTTTATGAATGTTGTGGAGAGTTGATGAAAGGCAAAATTATTTGTGGATTGGGGTCTTTTTTTACTATTTCGATTGTGCTGTATTGTGTTTAACCACGGAGCTGTATTAAAAGTTGTAGATTGTGCATTGTTTAAGGGGCCGCTTGGCCCTGAAATGGCCTTTCTTCACCTCGATTTATGAGATCTTTTTGTGAATTACCCTACAACTAGTTGTTGCCCAGGATTCCAAGACTTTTTACTAAACTTGTGATTTTCCTGGGAGCTAATTTCCCTATGTCTTCAGGGCTTAATTCCGCCTGTTCTAGGTACTTTAGTTGCAGATTCACAGTATCTGCATTTGTCATCTTCTGCCATGCCCATGTCCTTGAGATGATATCTCAAGAGGAAATGGCTAGTTAGAAGGCCTGTATTATTAGAAGTTATACGCAGAGAGCACATATCAGCCTTCAACCTTTTATGTTCCAATGCATTAATATTAATCCTAACAATAATATCATTATAATCATATTCATCTCTCAAGTATCCCATCTTAAATGCGCGGAATCTTAGAAATCTGTTTTGGACAACTTCAATATTGTTAATGTGGATATTATAACTGGGACATCCGATTATATAGCAATATTCTAATATTGAACGTACCAATGAGCAGTATAATAATTTGAGACTATCGACGGAAAAATCTGATCCAGATCTTTGAATGAACCCCAACATTTTCAATGACTTTGATATTATTTCATGTATATGAATGTTATAGGACAAAATATTGTCAAGATTAATTCCCAGCTCTTTTACATGATTAGTCTCGCGCAACATTTCATTATTAATCTCGTAAGGATAAATGTAAGGTGAGTTTATTCTTGCAAATGTAACCTTGTAACATTTTTTCACATTCAAGTGCAGGACATTAACGTCACACCAACGGGACAAACCATCCAAATCACTTTGCAACAATGCAGCATCAGAAGGATTTTCGATTACTCTGAACACTTTTAAGTCATCTGCACACATTAAGAAATTACTATTTTTTATTACAGAAGCTATATCGTTCACAAAGAGATTAAATAAAAGGGGACCAACATGAGAGCCTTGATGTTACAGTAATTGACGATGAAAGAAACTACCATATTTTATACACTGTGACCGACAACTTCAATACATTGCCACTGACACCTAACCTTTCTAATTTTGCGATAAGAAGATCATGGTTGACTCTGTTAAATGCTTTGGAAAAGTCAGTATAGACAGTGTCAACCTGAACTTTATGTTCCAAGGAGTTAATAATAAAATTATTGTATATAAGTTAGTGCCTGTAGATTTACCCTGAGAGAAACCATGTTGTGCCCATGATACATTTTTTGTTACTAAGTGATCGAACAATTTTGGAATATCCGACTGTATGCAAACTGTTCTATAGTTTTCAATGTTTTCTTTTGATCCAGCTTCATGTGTTTGTCTCAGATAACTCTGCTTCCAAAAGCAGAGAAATACACCTGAGTTTAGAGATAAATTAAAGATAGTATGTAGGAGTTCCGCTAATGTAAAAATACACTTTTTCAATAAATAAGCAGGAATGCCATCTGGACTGGAAGGAACTTTCCATGGTAAATTCATAACATTGTCAATAATCTCTTTCACATCGATGTCATAATTGCTAATGTCTGTAGTTGTATCAAAGTCAAAATTGTGAAATTGATTGAAGTTACAATCAGAGTATACGTTTGAAATGAAGCTTGCAAACATGTATATCCTGATTATTTTCACTAATAATGTTGCCATAAAACATCCTAAACTTTATAGTTCAGAATTAAACCACACAGGAAAAGAAGATTTATATTTTTTTAAGGGAATATACAAATCTATCGCATTGTACAAAGTGTGGTAAAATAATGATACTATAATATTAACATACTTATTGTTAAAAAGAGTTTCCCAGTCTACACTAGCAAGGTAATCGTTCATCACAAGATAATTTCCATTGTAATAATCATAGTAATATTCATCATACTCTAATTGCGAATAGTCCTCTAAAATTGGCAACTCAAAAGTAACAGCTGAATGATGGATACTATTTTCAAAGAGAACATCCATTGAGGTATTAATATCTATCAAATGGCTGGAGAATTATCAGGACATTCTACTGTTACACCAAAGGCATCATTATTCCATGTAGCATTAGGTAAATTATAATCACCGCAGAGCACAATTTTACAATTTATTAATTGATCTAACACTGCTTCAACCTCTTTACAGTGATCGATATACGTATCAATATTAGATCCAGGTGAAATGTAAACACCTCCAAACACAATATTCTGGTTCTCCAACTTTACGGATACAAAAATATGCTCAACGTTATTAATCATGTGGGCATTTCACTGTCACAAAAATTCTTTTTCATGGCAATTAAAACTCCACCTCCACGTTTTTTAACAGAGCCGAATAAAATATTTTATCTACTTTCGACTGATTAAACTACCCTAAAATTTGATTCACTTTTTTCATTCTCTTTAGAATTCGTCAGGAGTAGTATATATTTCATTTGAGACAAAATTACTATTAGAAAATAATAAGAAAATCGCTAATATAATTTAGTGGTTTTTGGTAATAAACTCATCACAGGAGGCCACGTGTTTTAATGTAAAACCAAATTGCTTAGAGATAGAATTTTTATCGCTCTGCATTTCAATTGCAATTTTGGCAGACACTGTATCAGAGTATAGTTCTCAGCTTATCGTCGTTAAAGAATTTCATCGTATATTATTATTTTTTTAATTTTCATGAAAGTAATCCCACTGTATATGGTTTCAACCATTTTTATTCACACACTACTGCCCCTAAACAATGATAGCGTTTATCACGATTGAGTTACTTATATAATTTATAATAACATCTTTATATGGAAGTATTATAACTCCCAAGATGTGCAGATTAGCAACCGTAGGTTGGTTTACGTGCTTTGGAGAAATAAATCACGTGATGTTTTAAAATTACAGTAATTTTCAACTAAACATGAAATCACGTTTTCGAATCAGTTCAATAACTCTTAATCTCAATAGCTGGATCGCTAATCTTTGGGTAATTTTATTCGTGAGATTTCTTCATTTCCAATTAATGGTCGAGATACTATCTCAAAAATTGTTAATCATTAGCAATATTTACGTGGAAGCCGCGGAGCGACTAAGAATGAAAATGATGTTGTTAAAGCAAAAATGCATGATCTTCGCAAACTTTACAGGATTGCATGGAAACGGTCACGAGCTGAAGTATGGTACTTGATTTTATTAGTTTCAATAATAATCTAGAACTAAAAGCTGTATTGGTATTTCATAAACGGTACCTCACGAAGAAGACATACTATAACTCAGAGGCGCCTTGATAGGAAAGATTTATCCATACAGGGTTAGCATAAAAGTCTTGAGTTATTACACAGTGTCATGTCATATGTATGTTATCGGGGTTTATTCTAAAATTAGTAAAAATAAGTTTCATCTCCGAGTTACCAAATAAATTTCTGGAACTCAGCTTGAACTGATTAAAAAGCGAGCTTTGCCGCTTTTTTCTAAATTAAATAGAATCTGTTTTCTATGCTTTGGATTTAGCACGGTAACTAGAGGATTTCATTTAGAAATATTGTTATCGAATTAAATTTCGTTTTTTTATATATATAATTTGACACAGTACAGTGAGCGAAGCAGTAAAATTCCCGGCCCGAAAACTACGAAAGGAATTTTCTTAATTTTTTATGCAATATGCTTTATAAAATACGTACTTGATGTCGCATTACCTGCTTTTTATTTTTAAGGAAACCTCCAATAGAAACTGAAAAATTAATAACTCTTCTAATTTTGCGAATAAATTAACAAAAATCCATATGCTTATGTTTTTGAGGTCGCTGAATATGACTGTGAGTCAAAACTTATGAGACGAAAATATTAAGGCATTATTAAATACTGAAAAATTAATGTTTTCTAATTTTACGAATAAAATCACGAAAATCCATATACTTATGTTTTTGAGGTCGCTGAAGATGATTATGAGGTCAAAACATAGGAAAGACGAAAATATAAGGGTTGAAACCATCCTTAAATACTGAAAAATATATAATTCTTCTAATGTTACAAATATATTGACGAAAATGCGTATACTTGTTTTTTTGGTCGCTGAATATGATTACGAGGTCTAAACATATTGGATTAAAAATGGTCACAAAAGAATATAGTAATATGTCTAATTTTATTAAAAATACAGATTGTTATAAATAAATCAAATTAATACAATTAAGTAAACTAATTAAATAATATTTTTAATCTGCACTCTAAACATGCTAAAATGCAATGCAACCCGCTTTTTCTGCGTACTCTTCGAAAAAATAGACGGCTATTGCTCGTTTCTCTACCTACTATAGATATTTAATATGCGCGTACAAACTGAAAAGTTTCGACATTATTTCAAACTGTCATATCTCTAGAACAGTTTGTCGTAGAAAAAAAAATAATAAAAACCCAAACTCTTCGTTTTTTTATAAGCTTCATTTCATTCTTACATCATGTTTTTATCAATCTTCTAGTTTTTGAGATATTTCAATTTTAAATACATAATTTTCTTGCGTATGTGCTCAAATGCCATCTTTAAAACTTGTGACGGTATATTTGACTCGCCTCGTCATAGTATTTTTAAACCCTTCTGAATTGAAGTTATAACACAACTTCTCTATGTTTTGATAAGTAGGTAACGCAAGTGTGGTTGTGCAAGGAGGTCCTGCAACGAGATTGGGTGTGTGATTCCCAATTTACTGTTGTTTGCCTTTCATTCGGTGGCTTCACCTGCTCTTGTGCTCACTAATCTTCGTACTCAGAGCCTTGTACACATTTAATTTGAGTGCTTGTGATTGCCTAATAACTTTGTCGGATATGAGTCCAGACAGCCTGTTGAATAACTGGGATATAATATCATAATAATCACTGCTATCCCTGGCTGCATCCTCCTGTATATGTCTTCAGAGAGTGGTCATGATGGGTATCTGGTGTAATAAACAAATGTTTGGGTCATTTGTTGAATGTGGATAAAACGGTTCAGGGAGCAAAAGAATGTCATTGAAAACAAGTACACCTACCGTTTTGCGTCGGGAAAATATCGCTTAGTATTATCTTTTCCATTGTATTTTCCCATTTTTCGCCTTATTTTCTAGCTAGTTTGAATTTCCAGTTTTGACGGATTCGATGTCAATATTACTGACGTTTTGACAGTGTTACCAACTAGTTACCAGTTAGATCGCAATTTTCCCAATACTTTTTTTAAAAGTTCATCTAGATAAAAGAATTCCTTAATAAATCAATCCTATTATGGCAATAGCTTTTCTTTATTTAAAGTATATGGACATATTTAAAATATATGGTTATTAATTGTTATGTTATTCCTATGTGAACAATTAATTGGAAAATAATGATTTATGTGGCGACATCTCTGGGGCATTAGCATCACTTCAGAGATCTTGTATGTTAAATTACAGAAATGTATTCCTGGTTGCACCACATACTAGGACAGTTTTTACAAGATTTATCCCTTTTTGTACCAATTTTTTTTTAAATTTCCGCTGATAACTGCCACGATGGTATTCATTATTTTTGCTGAAGCGACTGAAACGAAAACATTTTGACCAAGCGTCATCCTTTCTAAGGGATTAATTTTCGTACAGTAATAAATTGTGATTTGAAGCTGTTGAAGTGTAGTTTTGAATTTTTGATGTATTTTTCAAATCACACCTTTTAAAGGGATCATATTGGCAATTTTTAATGACTAATCCTTGGATACATTATCCTATCCATAATCGTTGGTCGCAGTGGAATTTGTTGTTTTTCTTTTAAGAAAACGGGAATACAAGACCCTTCGTTGAAGGTATGTAACAGCCACATTTTGTAGATGTTTCTTAATTTGAGATTTTCTTGATTATAAAGGGTCTTTATATGGGGAGGCTACTCCACCAACCATAGCGGCAGTCTTGTCTCTCCTTGGTTCGGAAGCTCCTGCGTGGACCCATTTTAAATATTCCCTTGGTCCCCCATATAATCTCTGGAGGGCAATCCAGTACGATACAGGACCATTTCACTCCCACATCAATTAACTGGATGGTGACAGACAGACAGATAAGCCATATATACTATAATTTTTTTTTTTTGCGTAAACATATTTTGTTTCTTCCTTGTATATAAAGTTGGTCGGAGAGCGCTCTGATTAACGCGTTTAAATATACTATAATAATTAAATTTATAGGTAGATGATTAGGTAAAATTGCTTTCTTTTCTAATCAATATATAATGTGTACAGCGGAAGTTAGTTTTAACTAACACATTTTCTTATTCCAGCAATATTAAGTTGGTGTGTTTTCTTGCGCTTAAGCTTAAGCTACACTAAAACCATAGTATTTTTGGTTCTACGATTTAACCATTATACGTAACTAATTTCTGCTCATTTAGTAAACTTATTAGTTCAAATATATATATATATTTTTTTAAACTTGCGATTACATTGTCTTAAATATCTAGTGTTGATATTGCGTAATAGTTTTGCGTGTAACATTCGTTGAAAGAGATATTTGTAAATATTTTTGAGATTATAATAATAGTATATATATGAGATTAGCTGAAAACTAGACTTTTGAGTGTCAGTCTCGGAAACTTATCCTTGGCATTGAATTGTAATGTGTAAATAAACTCAAATAATAGTAGTAGCAGATTTGTCATTTTTTTTATGTGTTTGTGTCCCTGTTTAGTAAGTTTGAGGGGGGACAAAATCTAGATTATTGAGGCATTTGACAAGAACTAAAATTTACTTGGCGCTCAACCCTACATTCATTTTTTTAAACCCAGCCCGTCTCCACTGCAGTGTGGCCGGCGAATGCCCAAGTGTCGATATCTGACATTTGCTTATTGCTACCGATTGAAGGTAACAACCTCTATATCTCTGGAACAGTTTGTCGTAGGAAAATTAAAAAAAACAAACTTCTTTTTTTTATAAACTTCATTTTTGGACTCTTACCATTTTTTATAAAAAAATACTTTGTGAGCAATTTCCAAAAACAAGATTTTTTTCAAAAAATTTTGAAAATTTTCAGTATTGAAAATGGGTACAGAATGAAAAATAATTATTTTAGAAATTCTAAAAAATTTGAGCATGTTAGTAATAACATGCATTAACAATATCTAGAAGGATTTTTAAAAAATTTGAATTAATAAGAAATTAGAGCAATAAGACTAAAAAAAAAAAAATGGTGCATTAATTTTTAAATGCGCTACTTTTTTGTTTGTAACTTCTTTAGTTTTCATTATAAAAGATCGTAATACGTCTCAATCGAAAGAAGATTTCAGTACCTTTATTTTTACAATTTTACATTTTTTCTCATAGTGTAGATTTTGAGTAATTTTAGATTTTGGCGTCGTATATTTTTTCTGAACGTTTCGGCAACATTTTTAAAATGCCATATTTCCAATACCAAACATCAGAGAAAAAAAAAAAAAAAGAAAAAACCATTCGATTTGTTTTCGTAAAAGCTTTAATTTTCTAATCTTGCATTTTTTTATTCCACATTTTTCGAGTAATTTAAAAAAAACGTCTAGGAATACTGATTTTAGGGGGTCAAAATTGCAATTTTCAGTTCGCAATATCTCGAAAAATATGAATTTTAGCAAAAAAGTGTATAACCTTTCTTTCTTATAATTTCATTCTCTATTAGATCCTGTGTATTTTTTGTTTTTTTCTGCGACAACCTCTAAGAAGGGATGGGGACCACCCCTAACCAAAAAGCAGGAAAAATGATAATATAGATTCTTATCTACATACTTTATGAAGCACGTTGAAGAAAAAATTTTAGAAATTCATTACATCGTTTTCGGGCTGAGATTTAAAAGCTTCACTTACTGCACTATAAATGTAATAAAGAAACGTTTCAATATTATGCAGGCGTTTGCATTTTATAGTGGGTGGATACAACTCATTTTCAATTTTTTTTTGTCATTTTACAGCACTCGTTTTAGAAAATATTGCAGTCTAAACCATAAACATTATTTCAATAAATGTTAGTTTTAGTGAAAAAATGGTGGACCAAAAATAAGCTTATAAACTCATGATGATTTATTTTATTATGTATGATTAATAGTTTCGGAGATACTGAAGTTTAAAGATGGCGTCCGGACGTTTAAAAGACGAAGTATTTAGTTTAAATGTTTAAATATCTCAGAAACTATGATACATGCTCCGCCTGGTAAGGACAAAGATTTAAAATAATTAATTCTCCTTTGAAATTATTTCTTATTTATTCCTGTAGCATAAAAATAAAAGAAGTTATGAAACAATGTGCGATTTCAAATTTTTTAAATAAAAGTATCGCAATATTGTAACTGTAATAATTGTGCTTTAAAATGCAGAAAAGCAAAATGGAAAAACTTTTTTAAAGATATCAAAGATATTTTTCGAAATTCGGCCCATCTTCAACTTTTTTACTTTTGATGCCATACGTCCTCGGGGACGTTAAAAATTATTTTACAAGCCGGTTTTAGGCGTAATTCCAAAAAAAATGCATTGTGACCTACTATACGGTGAGGAATTTTTATAACTAAGTTTTTTGCCTATTTTTTGCGAAATTGATGGATTTTCTAAGGTTCTCTAACAGTCTTAAACCTAATGCGTAAGCACTGAGACTGTTGTAGAACTCTTCAAAATCGTCCTAAGTTGAAGGCAGAATCAAAATTCGACTTAGGACATTTTTAAGAATCTGCAGAGGCACAGATCAGTCCATAAGAACCGTCTTGGGTTCTATAAGGCGTTGGAAATGACCAGGTGAAGATTCGAAGAAACACCGAATTTTCACTTAGGAAAAATGTTTTTGGTTCAGGATATGAGAGCAAAAGTATATAATGACAAAGATCTATGAATAATATACTTTTTCAAAGGTACCACAAATTGGACTTTGAAAAATAATATTTTAGGGAGTCGAAATTTGGCTCAAGAATCGATTTATCAAAAGTACGCCAAAATTTCACTTGCAGACTAATTTTTCAAAACTGCGTCGAAATTTGGCTTGAGAATCAATTTATCAAAAGTACGCCAAAATTTCACCCGCAGATTAATTTTTCAAAACTACGTTGAAATTTGGCTTGAAAATTGATTTTTCAAAAGTACGCCGAAATTGGTCTTAAAATAGATTTTTCAAAAGTACCACAAAGTCAGTTTAAAAAGTACCACAAAAATATACTTTGAAATATTTTTTTTTTTTTTTATTCCTCCACCAAAGACATTGACCTTTGATGTACGGTCATTGAAAGCCCAATTCTAAAGTATGAGCATAAAATTTTAGCGATGCACTGCATCCAAAAGTCAAAACAGAAGGTTTTGACAAAGCCGATAAGCAAAAATTGATAAAAATCAATGCCTATGTACAAGGCCGGTTTCTCACATAGAAAGAGTTTGGATTGACTCAGCGGCTCGCAATTTGGTCGAGCGCGTTGAGTGGTCCAGACAAAGCAATGGTAGGAAAGCCAATAGCAGGGCTTTCCAAATGACAAAGTTACAGAGGAAAACGCCTTGTGCATAAAAAACCAAAAATTCAATTTTGCCTAAAAGTCGCTCGAAGGTGGGTAGCTGCCATATCGATAATATTGAACAACTGCATAGGAGCAAGTAAATCGTGGACTGATCGAACGCCATTAAATTTATGCAGTTATAAGTCCTCACGAATGTGTTTGAGTACGTGAATCTCCACGATACAAGAACTTTAAAGCTAAGTAGTCTCTAGCGAAACTAAATTCATTTAGTAAAACTTTTTTAAGTTAATATCAGTCAGCCATAATTACGAATTACAAATAGTCTCAGACTTCTCTAAAAAGCTCGCATTTTGATTCTGAGAAGGTATGCATGAATCTTTTCTACCTAATCGATCGTTAGCGTAAGTGCTCTCATTTGTATGGTCTGAAAGCCATTACCTTGATTGGGGAAGGCACGATTCTTATCTTGAGAATTTTGTATAACCGCTTCTGTTAAATAAACGGATTTTTTGAACTATTGTTTCTTAATTGATCTTGAGGCCTGTTGACGGTCTATAATCCCTGGAACTTTCTTATCGAAAACCGGATGTGTCGAGTTAATTCACATTAACACTTGACCTTATGGTTGCCCTACGGAAGTTTGATAGGGATTTTTTTTATGCGTTTTTTGAGAAACAGAGTCCGTCATTAGCAGCCCAAAACGTGGATTCCGCGTACCAAAACTAATCCCTCCGCAGAGAAATTCTTCGGTTGGGATTTTTTTTATGCAAAATTTCAGGAAATTAAGAGGTGCCTAAACCCCTAACGAGGGAATTTAGGTCCAGAGAGAGCGTCATTACCGATCTGTGGTAGTGCAGCCTTGGTCCATTATCCGGCTATCGAAGTGCATCTTATCTCGAACCCGCCTGGGAGGTAGAAGAACGGGGTAATGCGCGACTGGCGCCCCCTGAGAAATAAATTGGTGTCGCGTCATTTTGACGCCCGGTAGTGCGTTCTTCTACAAGACCACTGAGTCGGTCAATTTACCTGTACTATTACGTGGACCATCCTGTATTCAGTTCGTTCCTAGCAAATTTTATTAAATACTGTCTATTCAATATTTGTTAACTGAAATGCCAAATCACAAATTTCCTGGATTTGACAAAATTATAACAAATCAGTAATGAAATGCAGATTGGATTTGAAAAAACAAAGATCCCCTTTGTCTCCTTCAGCTTCTGAGAATATTCGTTAGTTGCGGAAACGGCAGCCGATACATAAATATGTATGATGAGCTCTAATCACGTTCTTTGTAGATGCACTATTGGATTCTTCTTGAGTCTTCTGCCTTCGGTAAGTCGAGAGCGCAGCTATTAGGGATTCTAATTGATTGTGTTCACCTTCTTCACTCGTGCCTATGATAATTTAACAAGGATACGCAGCTTTTGTATCATTAATTGACGTGCACTTGAATTGCAAATTTAAGTCAACACTTTACACAGTACCTCTATACCTATCATATCTCTCTTGTGACGGAGTATGCGGCGTATGGCAAAAAACTTAACCGAAGAAAACCAAGCAAGCGTGAGAAATTTATTAATAACTTTGACACAAGCTTTTGTTGTGATTAAAATTTTTCGATACTTGAATTCAAGCATTCGTTTGTAATTTTAGTGAATTAGTAAAATTGACGAGCTTAGAAAATAACAAAAAAAATTCTAGTATAGAAAAAAAATTTATAAACACAACTAAATAGAATATATATTCAAAAATATAAAATAAAATAATGAAAATTATGAAATTTTAAAGCGAAAGATATTATCTTCGGATATCCAAACAATATGATCGTATCAATACATTATTTGAAGCCAATGGCATAAATAATATAAATGCTATTAATCATATGGAAAACGCATTTAAAACTGAAAGTTGCCTGTAAATATCTCTCGTGTTTGGTAAAGCGATGTCGACCCTTAACAGGGAGGTGCAAGAGGTTATTTGGCATCTATATGACCAAACATATCTATATGAAAAATGCCACAGTTTTTTTTATAATGCCGATTTTGTATTTTTTTTTAAATTCCATTTTTCATCATTTATGTAATTATATTAAGTTTAACTTTTGATATTGGGAAATATTTTTTTCTTTATCCGAAATAGTCCAATTAATAAGCCGGAAAATGTGGAAAAGTGGTGGAACAGGTGCATTGCAATAGGCTCATTTAACATTTTTTTATTATTACATATTCTGAAAGAGCTTGGTGAGTACAGTAAGTATGTCAAAAATTAGAATTTTCTGACGTCGCCTTCATGTATAAAAAAATTATTAAAGTCGGCGCGCTTAAAACCGCTCGGGATAACATGTAGTCGAGTTGTGACGTCAGATGGCTGAACCGCCCAGTGAACACGGCTGCGAATGCAAGTTAGTAGAGTAAAATCTGGAAGTAAAGTCGCTTAGTTTTCGAGAAAAAACCGGCGTAGAACCAAACCAGACTTAGTGGGATTCTTTAGTAAGATAATCATGTACACGAAATCATTTTTTACATTTTTTGGTGGTCGAGAACTTTTTTATTTCGGAAAAACTCAAAAAAACAGATTTTTAATGAAATATGTTTTTTAACATCTCTGAATATATTTGTGCTATCAAGCTATTTTTTTTTTTTTTAGATTAAAGTAGACACAACAGCGCTTCGAAAAACGTTCCACGTGAACCCGATTTATTTTTTTTTAAGTTGGAAGAATAATAGGAAACTCAAACTTGTTATTTTCAGAAGCGTAATTTTAGACAATCGAGAAAAAAATTTATTTATGAAAATTTGTATATACATGCTGCGTACAAATTGAAGCCAATAGTTGAAAAAAGTTTTTAGGATAAAAATTTTTCATGTCCCGTTCATAGTATTGAGTCAGCGATTTTTTTTAACGGGCTAAAGGCATATTCTTGCGCGCTCGGCTATAGCAAGCCTGTCGATTGCAACAATCTGATGGCCCCGGTCGGGGTGTATGTAGTAGTTTAACTTATACCAATAGATACAAAACCAGTAGGGATCAAAAGCATCTAGGGATCAATATTATTGTTCAATATTTCATGTATTGTACAGTAGTATTGATCAGTGCTACTAACTACCCACCTAATTAGTAAGTTTATTCGACATTTTTAAATGAATGAAAGTAAAAACGTACGCATAAAATGAGTTTTATTGTTGAAATAAATTTTCTATTTGGATAGATCAATATGTAGTATGTAGTTTATGTAGGCCCTACATTAATAGCATTCTAATTCGTTCATATCTGCCTCGAAATCTTTAATAATGTTGTTACAGGAACGATATTTGCACTCGTTGCAACATTTTAGGCCTTCCTTAAAACAAGCACATTTTCGATGGTCACAATTTTTATCCGAACAATGAATACTTCATGATTTTCGACAACCGCCACTTCTACGCGACTAATCTGACCAACCCTACATGCGAGGTGTATTAATTGCGTCCCAATGTCGCATTTAGCGCTGATAAAAAAATCGCTGTTGCCACACGGTACATTTTAGGAAAAAATATATTGTTTCAAAAACTTTTGTGATTATTAGGCTTTAGTTTCTTCGCTGCATGTATGTAAATATTTTCAAAAATAAAAAAGTTTATCGATTATTGGAGATTTCAATACATAAAATATATATTTTTAGTTTATCTGATTTTTAGAGAAATGAAAGTGCGAATTGTGCCCAAACCGTTTATATTGGTAAAAGCGCTACAGTGTGTGCTTTAATTTGACACAAAACAAATTTCGGTACCTTTAATAGTTTTAAAAATAGGGCGGTGGAAACAAAAAAAAACAATTTTATTTAAAAATACGTTTTTTTTCACTTTTTATTGATTTAAAAAGTTCGAGACCACAAAAAAAATGTTGTAAAATATGATTTCATATGCCCGGTGACATACTCAAAGGAACCTAACATGTTTGACCTGGTTTTACGCCAAAAAAAACGACACGATAGACTTACGAAATCGCTGCTCTAATATAGGTATCGGCGCACACCAAGTGACGTCACTCTACGGACTGTTGGCCGGCCGAGCGTGTTTCTATTCAAATGCGAATATCTCTGTGGCTATAGATTCAATTGAGCTGAAATTTTTTTCAGAGGCTTTTGGTTTGTTATACTTTAAAATGAGGAAGAAAAGTAAGAAACTGCCATATCACTAAATGACCCTATTATTGCAGTTGTTTCCGTGACAAAATTTACAAGTTTGAGAGCAATATACGCCATTCTTGCGACAACCACAAGCTGCTCCACATCCAGCTGGCAGCCACACATTATAGCATCCATAATCTTTTTTGGTGCAGGCGGTTCGGTCATCCTCACGGGATGCAAGACGCCGTCGATCAGTTTCCAACCTCAATCAGTTGGATTCAATGTTGTGGTTCTGTTATGATGAGAATCTGTTAAGAAGCCGATCCAAGATTGCATTTGGTAGTACACCCACGGTGGGAGGCAACGTGGCTATATTTACCGTATTCTTCTTCGTTGATTTCATATTTTGTGCTTTTTTTTTTCAAAAAAGTATTATATCTGGCCCTGTGCAGTTTTGCCTCGCAGTCAAATTCAAATCCGATTTATTTATTTTATAATTGTATAACAAGCATTCTATTCCACCGCCTAATACTTGATTGATGTCCTCAACGTGATCTTTAAATGAATCTGCTATTTTATGCTTTGCAGACACTGGCGATCTCTATTCAAGATATCAAAAAAGCCTTTTTTGCCGCGATTTAAAAAGGCCGACGTCGTGTCACAGCCAGTGAGAGCATGTGCAAAAAGAATATGTTTCTTAGTGTTTGCATATTCTTTATCTAAGCTCTTCGTTGAGAATATTTTCCTATCTACGGTCCCGCTGCTGCTTTTTTTGTTTCAGGAAATAAATCTTTTGGTTGTCCGCTAATGCTGCCAAGATGGCCAAAACATCGATATCTTCAGAGACAACGACAACTTTTTTATTTGGATAGCAGTCGCTTATGATAGCTTCAGTAGCAATGGTCCGGTCATCATCGCCTTTGCACATACTGGACTTGTATTTTTCCTGCATTAAGGAGTCGTGCAGTATTATCTTTGTATCAACGGCCAGTTTAGTATTTTTATCTCGACGTAAATGTATTTCCTAGACTTTCGATCTCTTTCTGACGCTTTCGTTGTTAAATCGTCATAACTGTCAAAAATAACAGTTACGAATTCGTATTCAGTGACATAAACGATATCGCAGAGCACATTTTCGAAGAACAACGTTAATATTTAATTTTTTTCTGAAAAAATAGAATTTTTCATGGCACGAATTCCATACTGGAATATGGAATTTCTCAATTTGGACCTCGGAATCGTGATCAGCGAGCCAAAAGACCTCCTAGGGCATACTTCCGCAGCACAATATTTATATTTAAATTTCTGCCCTAAAAAGTGAAATTTTCATCAAAAAATGGCACAAATTCCATACTGAAATATGAAATTCCTCAATTTGGACCTTAGATTCGTGATTAGCGACCCAAGGAACTTCCCAGAGCTCATTTCTGAGGTGAAATATTAATTTTCTAAATTTTCTAAAGACAGCTACTTTTTGGGGCACTTCAAACCCCGCTAACTTTCTGATCTCAGGAGTTAATGCAGAGGTCAATGCTGATGAATGTTTCTGGTGGTCTAGGGAACACGTGAAAAAAGGAATTTTTCAAATCGGTGCTGTTCCACCACTTTTCCACATTTTATACTTTTTTCCGGCTTATTAATTGGACTAAAATACATAAACTTCCAAAAGAAAAATAAATATTATTGAATGAATTGAAATTATTTAAAAAGTCGTCTAGATGTTACAATTGTTTTGAAAACTTTTATCTTCTTCAGTTGCTACTATCAGATATACCATCAAATTTGATCAATTACAAGAGTTAAAAAATTATTTTTCATTTAATCGAAACTTAAATATGCGAGGTTATTCAACAAAAGCAAGGCTATCTTTTCAAAAACTCTATTTAAAAGGTTACAAAATTACTACTTTTTTATATTCTAAATCAGATTCGTTATTTTTAAAGCATTTCCGTGTCCGACTTCTTATTTCAACTATAGTCGTCCTTAGTTTTATTTTTTCTCGTAATTAGGAAGTTTCCTGTTTAGGAAGTTTTTAGATTTTTACAACTATTTATTACGAGAAAATGAGAAAAATGGAAACTTCCTAATTGTAGGGCAGGTTGTTCCATTTTTGCTGTCAGTTGAGCACTGAGCATTGTAGACAAGTTATTTCATTCTATCCCACACGCAAAAATCCAGTGGTGTGAAATTTGGGGGCCGTGCAGGCCACAGCATAGATGTATTACGCCCCGATTCACCAATTGGAATGTTCGATCTAAAAATTGACGAATTATGACGTGGTAATAAGCTGGCATCTGCCAGATTTAACACCAGTTAGTTACTTCTAAAGATTAAAAAATGGGATTGTCACAATTTGGCTTTAAATTTTAAAAACCGTCTTGCAAAAATTTTATTTCAGGAATATCCTAATTACCGAACAAATATCGCTACGAGAACACGTTAATTGTGAAAGTGCAGTCCCCTTGTAATCAATATTTGCCACCTCATTTTAAAAATATTATTTCATTATAAATCAGTGGTAAAACTGTAAATTCAATTTGATACTGTATATATTTTTTTTAATAAAAAATTATACATTCTCATGGCTTCTTAAATATGTTCAATGTCTATGTTAACAATTTTTATCAATATTGACAGCTATTAACCGTCATATATTCAGTATATTACAAAGAAAACATTTACTGAATATAAGAGATAATGCTTTGTTTAAAAACATAAATAAAAAAATAGATTTCTTGTATTAATTAATCTACTTCACGTCATTTATTAGTCATCATTAATACAATTTTTACAAAAAAAAAATAAAGATAACTTCAAAAGATTATTATAAAAAAAGTTTCGTCCAATTTTTATCATAGAAAAACATAAAGCAAAATAAAAATAATTTTATTAGCCACAAAAAAGTATTCCGTACATTTTTTGCAAACATAAATATATATTTTTTAAAAAATACGCAAGAATATACTGTTACCTCTATATTTTTCGACCCAGTATGTCTGGCAGGCCACTAAAACAGTTTTTTTTTTCGTAAAGTATACGTTAGTACCTATAAGAAAGTTTTAACCAGTTATATATTAATGTCATTGCACCAATTTTTTTACTTTAACTCACATACTGAAACACATTTAAAAGTACAGTACCTAGAGGTAAAAAATATGCAAAACTTCGGAATAATGTCATATTGAACGGATTTCCTTCATTAATGCCACCCCCTCTCAGGGGGTGGCATTTAAAAATATGTACATTTATTGGAGCTGAAGTAAAATCAAATTTTAATAAGAAAAGGTTCTATGCAATTTTTCACATAAATTGATAGTTTTTAAGTTATAACGACTTCAAAATTGCGATTTTAGCTTAAAAAAAAGCTATTTCCAAACGGCTTTCGTCAAATATCTCGAAAAGTATTACTTTATCGGAAAAATGTTACAGACCAATTACAGAAAGTACAAACTGGGAATTAATTATATTTTTTGTTTATTGATGTGGGATTAATAATTTCGAAGATATTTAGACATTTGGCATCCAGGTCTTCATAAGAAAATTATTTAGAGTGAGAGTTATATATCTCAGAAACTGTGACACCTACGTCAAGGATGCTAATAGGTAGAATAATAGGTTATAAATTAAGCTTCCAACTGTTTTTTTATTTGTTTCTGTAGCATAAAAAACAAAGAAGTTATGACCGAAGGAATGTGCGTCTACATATTTTTTTTAATAACAACGTCACCATTTTGTTACTGTAATTAGCCAGTAATTAAAAAAAAAGGAATTTCAAACACTGTTTCTCATTAATATATAGCACGCCGTAGATGCTCAAATTTTTTGGTTTGTATACAGCACTTGCTTTAGAAAAAAATACAGTTTAAACTATAACAGTATTTTCGATAAAACGTAATTTTTTTTTCCTTTTCCAAATATCTCAATAAATATTAGTTTTATTGAAAAATGGGTAGAGACCAAAAATAAAGCTCATAAGCTGATAATGAATTTCGCTTTTGTATTTATTTACATAGATTTAATAGTTTCGGAGATATGAACGTTTACAAATGGCGTCCGAACGTTTATAAGACAAAAAATGCAGTTTAAATGTTAAATATTTCAGAAATTGTGACTCCTACGTCACGAATGCTAAGAGATGAAATGAAAGACAATTAATTGCGCTTTCAAATTATTTTTTACTCGTTTCTGTAGCATAAGAAATAAAGAAGTTATGATGGAAAAATGTGCGTATTTATAGTTTTACTTCCACATCCAGTGGAAGTATAGTAACCACAAAAAAATTTTTTAAAATTTTTATTGTTCAAATAGGCTTAGAATGTCACAAAACGTCGAGATTTTAAGTTTGAACGAAAAAAAAAAATTTCTGTCTGTCGGTCTGTCTGTCGGTCTGTCTGTAACTTTTTTGTGCGCACGTTTACTCTGGAACCGTTTGAGATATTGACTTGAAATTTGGTACACATATGTACTTTAACGAGATCTAGATCATCTTGTTCCGTCGAAGGGTTGGGGGGTAAATTGGGGTAAATTTGGGGAAAATAGGTAAATCAAGCAGGTAAGAGTCCATAAAATTGGTATTTAGTATATACAAGAGAAGCTAAGGTCCCAAAAAAAGTTTTGGCGTTAGCCACCCACATTACCACCCCCACCCCATTATTAAAGGGGATGAAAAAAAAAATGTGATTTAGTGTGTGTACAAGAACCAGAAACCTCAAAATATTTTTTTACTTCATCCACCCCCACTACCACCCCCCATCACCACCCCCACCCCGCTACCGATGTGGGGTATCGTTTTATGGGTTTTTGGGGTAGAAGATTTCAAATATTATATTATTAAAGTTCCATAAACAATTATTTCCACATACAAATTTTTTTCGTTGTGAGTGACTTGGATAAAAAATTTGGATGTGGAAGTAGTGATTCCTTGGGCAGCGGTTTTTTATATAAAAAGGTCGCCATTTTGTTACTCTAATTAGCCAGTAATTTAAAGAATTACATCAAATACAGTTTTTCGTTAAGATGTAGCATTTATCTAGATGCTCAATTTTTTTTGCTCATTTAAAGCACTTGCTTTAGAAAAAAAAATGCTTTTTAAACTTTAAAGGTAATTTCGAAACACTTGGATAGCAAATATAAACTTAAATATCTCCGAAATTAAAATTTACCTACATCAATAAACAAAAAATGTAAGTAATTCCCAGTTTTTACTTTCTGTAATTGGTCTGTAACATTTTTTCGATAAAGGAATACTTTTCGAGATACTTGACGAAAGCCGTTTGGACCTTTTTTTTTTAAGATAAAATCGCAATTTTGAAGTCGTTATAACTTAAAAACTATCAATTCATGTGAAAAATTGCGTAGAACCTTTTCTTCTTAAAATTTGATTCTATTTCAGCTCCAATAAATATGTATACTTTTTAAGTGCATCCACCCCCTATAAATTAGCAAGCCCCCGCACAATATAGAAACTGTTCTGTGAAGCATTTACTATTATACTGCCAAAAATGAACGAAATCCGTTCAATATGACATTATTCCGAAGTTAAAACCTCTAGTTACTGTGCTATAACAAACTATATAAAATTCATTTTACTGCAATTCGCATGACCAACATTTCAATAGGCTTTCGAATTGAAAACACTCGGCTGTAGATATTCCACAACTGTCATATATCTGAGGTTGTTTAATTGCGAACATTATTTTCGGTTTCAAGAATTAATTTTTGTTATATGTTAAAAGCGAAAGAACTGTTATGATAGTCTGTAAATTTTTTGAGTTGCTATCCACATGCAGACATTTTTTTGTGCAGAAATAAAATTAGTTTCATGGGTTTCAAGATACAAAATTCTAAAGACACCATCGGCCACCGTGTGGTGTGACTGTTTTTCTGAAGTTTACATATTCATAGAGAGTATTCAGTTGTTTAATGGTAATAAATTAGTTTTTGTTGGCATTCTGTCGATCGTGATCAAGACGATGTACCTTGAAATAGTGGTAAACGTTTGTTGTATTTTAGTGCCGTAGCGTTTAAATTGTCCGATTCTCCCACGGTTTGACATCAACATTCAAGTCGCCACCAACCAATATATATATTATATACAAATGCCACTGACGAACATGTCCGACTACTGGACACAGTGGACACTCACTGTACTATTATATATGTAGATGTAAAGGATAGTCTAAAGAAAAAAGAAAATAGGAAATGGATTATGAAGATCTTATTTTACCCAAAAATAAAAGATTTCTAATGTTCTTAAATTATTGTTTCTTTCTAAGCATTAGTTTCACGGTGGTTTATCAGTGCTTAAGCAAACAGTAGCCCTTCTAACCAACTACCAAATCTTTATTCGCAAAATCGAAACTATCATTAACTAGAATATAAAACATTAAAAAAGAACGAATGGTTTCTTTGAAAGTTATTTGCTAAATACCAAAAATAAGGTTTTTTAATAATAATGTAAGTAGAAATACAAGATATTTATTACTTCCACATCCAGTGGAAGTATAGTAACGACAAAAATTTTTTAAATATTTTTATTGTTCAAATAGGCTTAGAATGTCATGAAACGTCGAGATTTCAAGTTTGAGCGAAAAAAAATTTTCTGTCTGTCTGTCGGTCTGTAACTTTTTTTGTGCGTACGTTTACTCTGGAACCGTTTGCGATATTTTTTTTACTTTATCCACCCCCCCCACTCCCACCCCGTGTCACCACCCCCACCCCACTACCGATGTGGGGTATCGTTTTATGGGTTTTTGGGGTAGAGGATTTCAAATATTATATTATTAAAGTCCCATAAACAGTTATTTCCAGATACAAAATTTTTTCGTTGTGTGACTTGGATAGAAAATCCGGATGTGGAAGTAATGATTCCTTGGGCAGCGGTTTTTTTAAATATAAAGCATATTTTAATTGGGTATAGCTATATTTTAAAATGTACAAAATCTTGGTATCATGGCAGAATATTATAGTGGGAGAGCTACGTATATAAAAACTGCAAATTGTGATAAGAATAAGCCTTTTGGTATGAATTTAAGTTATGGTCAGACAATGAAAATAAGATGGGGAGGCATTGCCCAAAGTTGTTATAATCCGAAATGGCGGCTATGTCTCAAAATGGCTATCCGTATTTTGTTTTTGCTACACTTTTCTTCATCATGCAAAAGTGTGCGTTATATGTAATTACATATTTCTCAGGTTTCATTTTTCATGTTGGAAACTGGATTGTTGGACTCCATCGTGAGCAGTATCAATTATTTCAAGTCAAATATGTTGCTAATCTACGAGCACTTTACAGCACATTCAAAGAGCTAGGAAACCCATTTTTGGAAACTGACGATGACCTTATTGTCATTGATAGCAGGGTTATTGTACACAAGCAAGTTAATGCAACAGTTAATTCAGCAGAGTCAACTGGTGTTAAGTTATTCCACATTTTCATTGAGGAACGACTAGTAAACAGCTCTTCAACAATATTTGAACCTTTGAAAAAGAACAACGTTCCCCTGTTCAGTACTCCTGAGGTAACCCTTAGCAAGAAAAATAGTACACTCAAGATTTTAAAAGCAGATGTTCAGCTGTTTTCCAGGTTCTTTATAGTTACACAGAATCGTCAGTTAGATATGAAGAATTTTTTCAAACATGAGAATCAGCCATTTCCACCTGCACTTTCTAGTAATGGTAAATTTAGATTAGGCAATAAATCTGACCTTGCGCACATTTTGGAAGACACTGTAAACATAAATGAGCATGCCTTTCCAGGAACCTGTGACGCTTTAGTTTATGATGGTGCAGTTCTTATTAGCATATTGAGGCCACAAGCTTCAAAGACATTTGCTGATTATTATACAAACCAATTTCTCCCTCACATTCGTAAGGATATCGCAGCCTTCGGATGTCGAAGAATTGATCTTGTTTGGGATAGATACGTTACACCAAGTATCAAAGGTGAAACTAGAGAGAAGAGGGGAGCAGGAACTAGGAAACAAGTACTTCCACATGTACCTATACCTAAAAATTGGCACGGTTTCTTGAGAAATTCAAAGAACAAAGAAGAGCTCTTCAGTCTACTTGGAAATCTATCTCCAGATACCATCACAAACGTACAGGTTGCAACAACATCAGGTGAAGACGTCAAAGAAAATATCAATGCACAAACTTCCCTCATAGGTGCTACTTGTACTGGTCATGAAGAAGCGGACTGCATCTCCAAGATTTGGTAGAAAACGGCTACAAGAATGTTGCTATACGTACTGTAGATATTGATGTCTTAGTTTTAGCAATTGCTTACTTCTTCACCTTGTCAACAGCGGGTCTTGATAAACTTTGGATTGCGTTTGGAACAGGAAAGAATTACAGATTTATTCCAGTTCATGCAATAGCTGAAGCTATTGGGATGGAAAAGGCTATTGCTTTACCAGGATTCCACGCTTTCACAGGCTGTGATAGCATTCCTAGTTTCACAGCAAAGTCCAAAAAATCAACTTGGAAGACATGGATGCTCTTCAAAGAAGCTAGAAATTCTTCCGCCAACAAAGGGTACATTACTACAACAAGTATTGCGTAGTGCTTTCCAAGCTGGACACATTTGGGGACAAGCAAATAAACGCCCAATATGTGTACCATCACCAAGCGATTGGGGATGGTGGTTGCATAATGCATCTTGGCAGTTGAAATGGTCGGAGTTACCAGAAATTTCTGATTCCTGCAACGATCTTATAAAATGTGTTTGCAAAATCTGCAAAAACAAGTGCAGCTGCAGAACTGCTGGTTTATCGTGCACATTATTGTGCAAATGCAAGAATGAATGTGAACAATAACAATGGTGTTGGTAGAAATATTCTGCAGAACTTATAAAATTAAAAGTGTACTTTTTGGTTTGTTATATTTATGAATTAACACTTTGTGTAAATAAATTTACGTTTAATGCATTATTACTTAATCTATTTACTTATACTAGAACATATAAATTGATATAAAACACTATTTTGCATCATGTGTATCAAAGAAAATGTAGCAAAAACAAAATACGGGTAGCCATTTTGAAAAATAGCCGCCATTTTGGATTATAACAACTTTGGGCGTTGCCTCCCCATCTTATTTTGATTGCCTAACCTTAATCTACATTCTCACCAAAGACCATGTTCTTATCACAATTTGCAGTTTTCTTATGGTTTTTGTTGTATAGTTCCCTCACTATTACTTCACGTTACAATAATAATGATTCTATGGAGTACATACTAGTACAGTAAGTGAAGCTTTTAAATTCCAGTCGGAAAACGATGTAATGAATTTCCAAATTTTTTTCTTCAACATGCTTCGTAAACTATGTACATAAGAATCTATATAGTCACTTTTCGTGCTTTTTGGTTAGGGTTGATTCCCATCCCCTTCGCAGGGGTTGTCGCAAGAAAATACAAAAAATGCACATAATCTGATAATCAAATTATAAGAAAGAAAAGCCCTATACAGTAGAGTGGGTCGAAAAACACGAGAATTTGAATTTGCAAATGGGCCACTTGCTAATTTATTACTATGTATCTAAAACTAATTCGGGTAAATTTTTAGCTGACCCCCCACGGCCTTGAAAATTAATGAAAAGGCCAATTTTTCGATTTTTAACATTTTTCAAATTGACATTTGAAATTTTTTTATGACTCTTGATTAATGTCTAAACGCGTGTAGTAAAAGTTTTAAGAATAAAATATTTTTCAGTTCCAGGGAACAACCATAAGATTGATAAGAACATAATATAAGAATGAAATGTTTATCAAAAAACTAAGAGTTTAGGTCTTTATTTTTTTTCCTACGACAAACTGTTCCAGAGATATGACAGTTTGAAATAATGTTGAAACTTTTCAGTTTGTACGCGCATTTTAAATGTCTGTCTATAGTGTCTATAGTAGGTAGAGAAACGAGCCATAGCCGTCTATTTTCGAAGAAGAATACGCAGAAAAAGCGGGTTGCATTGCACTGCAGCATGTTTAGAGTGTAGATGTAAAATGTTATTTAATTAGTTTACTTAATTGTATTAATTTGATTTATTTACACCAATCTGTATTTTTAATAGAATTAGACATATCAGTATACTCTCTTGTGACCATTTTCAATCCACCATTTTTTTTTTATAATCATATTCAGTAACATAAAAAATATAAGTATATGGATTTTCGTGAATTTATTTGCAACATTAGAATTATTAATTATTAGAATAATTAATTTTTCAGTATTTAAGGGTGGTTTTAACCCTTAATATTTTCGTCTTTCCTATGTTTTGACCTCAAAATCATATTCAGCAACCTCAAAAACATAACTATGTGGATTTTCGTGATGTTATTCGTAAAATTAGAAGACATTAGTTTTTCAGTATTTAAGGGCGATTTCAACCCTTAATAGTTTCGTCTCATAAGTTTTGACACCACAGTCATATTCAGCGACCTCAAAAACATGGGTATATGGATTTTCGTTAATTTGTTCGTAAAATTAGAAGAGTTATTAATTTTTCAGTTTTAAGGGATGGTTTACATCCTTAAAAATAAAAAACAGGTAATGCGACAATATAGATTTTGATGTACGTATTTTATAAAGCATATTGCAAAAAAAAATTAGAAAATTCCTTTCATCGTTTTCGGGCCGGGAATTTTACCATTCTTACTGCTTCGCTTACTGCACTATACTTGTTCCTCAAATTATTATGAGGCTATCCAATCTCAGGAGGTAGAACGTTATTTTGTGTATTCTCTAACCGATAAAATGAAGTAATATAAGGTTATTCTGAACAGTGAAGTGCGTGTCTAAGAGTCATCAACAATAAACATATTGGGTTTTAGGGCTATGATTATGCAATAAATGGCAATATCGATGGGTAATAGATATTGTCTGGGATTTTTTCAGCCTTGGCTTTGGATTTGGAGGTTGTCTACGATGTGTGGCTTGCTTCAAATTAATTGAAAACCAAAGTAATTTTATAGCCAAAAGCTTTTATATGGGAGATCATTGACATACTCACATTGCAGGATTCACAGATTTTTATCCATTTAAGAGCAGGCTTGCCCTCTATATCTCATCAACTTGGTTTAGTTAGATACAGCAAGAGCTGTAGATTAGTGGATGGGGAATGTAGGATGATGAAAGGACAATAAAGAAAGGCAGCAGACAGTAGCAGCTAGAAACCTACCACACAGAAGAAATACGCGAACGGTACCAGTGTGGATGGAGGAGTGTGGAAGGGTTTTAGCTGGTAGGAAGGAGTCTGGCACTACCCAGTGCGATAGACCGTAGCGCTGCGTGTCCATGAAGGATTTCCTCTCCAAAGATACAGCGAGGCAGTTTCCTGTGGAGGGATATACCGCTACCGAGTATATCGCATATAGTTGTCAATTAGGTGTTTTACGTTTATTTTGGTACGAAAAATTGTTCATCTAAAGGTACGGTTAGACGATCCACATTTTCCTCAGAAATTTTTCTATTAAAGGCATGCGCTGTAGCAATGCGGTGCTCGGTAAGGCATGGTAATTTTATGTTAATATGAATTTGGAATGGTTAATCGTGAGTGCTTGTGTTGGCATATTTCCATAATTTGGTGGTCAAAGGGGCTACAACAAACGACCAAAGCCAAACTATCTAGACACAAGCATACCTGGAAATTACTGATGCACCACAGAGTTAGTTGCCTTGGAAATTCTCCTTGATCTATCTCCTCTCCACATGTGCCTGGAAAGGGAGGACAGGCGGGAAAGAGTCCAATAAGCGGTTATTAATATGCCGCCAGGAAAGCAACATGGAATGCAACAGGCTCTCAAATGACATAGATAGTTACGACAAACTGGAAATGATTTCAGATGTGATGCCTACCATGAACAACTACGAGTTGCCTTTTAACACCCTGTTGACAAATTGGCCTGGATACTGGCCCTCTCTGGATTGGAAGGCAAAAAAATAGCCGACTCTTAGCCAGGGAAGGTGATATAAGATTTATCGGACTAGAACTAGTACTACGAAAACAACCATCATAGTTTGGACTAAGAGGAAAATAGTCTAATACTGGCGAGAACTACCAGGATTAGATCATTCAAAGGAGTTTATCATTTGAAATCAAGAACTAGAAAAATATTAGTTATACCTAGAATTCCAATTGGCGTATATACTGGATAATGCAGACTAAAATACACAGACTTAGATTAGCTGAGAATGCGAAATGCCGCCTGTGTTTAGAAACGACAGAGCACGTTCTAAGAACCTGTCCTGTCGCAGAAAGAACCCAGTTCTCAATATTTGGCAACTGCTACCAATGGACCTGGACGGTTCACCCATAAAAGTTGTCAGTTTTGTTAAAAATCTGAACTTACTGGCTGAAATATAATTAGGAACCACAATAGACCAGATGGTTGTAATGTAGGATTGGAGGTTGGTTCTCAAAAGTTTATGCGTTGGAGTCCAGAAGATTTTGACGAGTTCCTGGAGATGGTTTCTACCGACATATGGGAGAAACAACAATCTCAAGTAAAAGATTAACAATTAGATTAAGCTTTATTGCTTCGAAAGAATCTTATAAGAGTTTGAGATATATTTTTCAGCCAATTAATAATAATACCCGAAAATTGCCATGTCAGGAATATTTTTACTTTCCAAAACCAATGACTTTTTTACAATATTTTAACTTCTCTCTCAACATATTCAAACGTTTCTCATTCTTCATTTTTATCGCCATTTTTTAATTTATATTATTAATACATGCATAAAAGTGTGCGTGTATACGCAGCACAGGGTGCGTCTGAATGTACAGCGTGATTTGTCATGATATGCGGAAAATAAAATGGTGTGCCAGTCTTCAATATGGGAAAGCCCTTGCAAAATTTTAGAGTGATCGGAGGTTATTTAGTATATTAAAATTCGTTAAAACTTGCGAAGATACGCTACTGTTATTTGTCTGTGGTCAGTAATAGGGCGATGAACTTACTTGTGGCATAAAAAGTTAAGCTTGCGGGTGAGGTCAAAGTGCCGCGTTTTTTGTTTTCGGTCGAACAATCAGGACACCGGCAGGTACAAAGCACTGTCGAAGGTTGGTGTTTTTATGTTATTGGCGGGGTTAAGTGAATATCTCTTATATCTGCTTGTTGTTGTAAAGTTCACTAGCATAGCGTCAATGTCTTTTCGACGTATTTTGCTCTTTTTGTAGTGTGATTTGATTAAAACTAAAAAGTCACTTCTACCCTCTCCAGCTTTGCTGCCAATAGTGTCAACCCCAAGTCTGATAAAGTGATATGGTTGTACCGCATTACATCAGATTGGTTAAAATTATTGGCGACGCATTTCTACAAAAAAATAAGGTAATTTTTTTGGTCATATTTTTTTAATTTTTCATTTTTTTAACTCCTTCCGGTGGGGACAACCTACTGATAAATTTTTCGCACATCATGGTAGATCACCCTGTATATGTCTAAAATGCTCTCTAAGTAAGTGCCTCATTTACAGCAGTTTTCATTTCATTATCTACGTATTTTTATCGTACTCAGTAACAGTTCAAGATAATTATAGGCTTTGCAGTACTTCCAAAGAGATGTAATTCAAAGATATCAATCAGATAGTAAAACTAAATGCTTTATTTCTTAAAGGCATAAATCACGAAAGATTGTAATAGAATTTTTATTGCGTCGTTATTAAAGCAGGATGCAGTTAATTAATGTTACTTATAACTAAAAATTGCAGTTATTAAATCAGTTAATTAATTTTAAAATAAAGTGAAATATCTTTGAAAGATGCCGTATTAGATAGGGTTCTCTGCTATAGTTTTTTCGAGAGCTAGTTAATTTTTGATATACACGAAAAAAATGAGAAATCTATTTCTTACCTATATTTTGCTCAATGTTGTTGTTTTTAAAATTTATGGCGCGTTTTAATTCCAGTTAAATATTTCAGAATCAGTATCACCTTTTTTGTTAAGCGAGACAAAAGAAATTACTATTAAAAAATTTTCAATCGGTTAAATCAGAGGAAAGTTACGAATTCATTTAAATAAGAATATGTTATAAACAAAATATGATTATTTCGGTTGGCCAATATTATTATCTAATCAAGAAACAATATCATGGTCTTTTAGTTATTATCTCTTCTTTATCGAAAGTTCAGTGGTTTTTTGTTATGTATCTAACATAACAAAAAAACCACTGCCTAAGGAATTACTCTTCCACATCCAAATTTCCGGTGGGGGAGGTCGTGGTCGTGGTCCCTGATACCAAAAAAATTATTTTGGGCCTTTGGTTCTTGAATACACACTGACGCCAAAAACATTTTTGAGGCCTTTGGTTTTTATACACATACTAAATCAATATTTTATTTTTTAACTCCCACTAATAATGGGATGGGTTAGTAGCGAGGGTGGCCGATGTCAAAACAAGTTTTCAATCACAGTTTTATTTTTTTTACCCTATTTAATAATGGGGTGGGGGTGGTAATGGGGATGATGTCAAAAAAATTTGAAGACCTTGGCTTCTCGTATATACACTATGTCCATCCCAATTTTATTTACTCTTACTTGCATGTTTTACCTATTTACCCCCTCCGTTTACTCCCCAATCCTTCAACGAAAAGATCAAAATATCCAGTTCCCGATCTCGTTATAAAACATGGGTGTACTCAATTTTTATTTGCTCAAACTTTAAATCCGACGTTTCATGACATTCTAAGCCTATACGATAAAAAAAACCGCTGCCCAAGGAATCACTACTTCCACATCCACATTTTCTATCCAAGTCTCATAACTAAAAAATTTTGTATGCGGGAAAAAATATATATAATAATTTAATAATATAATATTTGAAATCGTCTACCCCAAAAACCCATAAAACGATATCCCACACGGAAGTGGGGTGGATGAGGCAAAAAAATATTTTGAGGCTTTTGGTTTTTGTACACACTCTAAATCACATTTTTTTTCATCCCCTTTAACAATGGGGTTAACAATGGTTTCAAAAATTTTTTTGAAACCTTAGCTTCTCTTGTATACACTGAATACCAATTTTATGAACTCTCACCTGCTTGATTTAGCTATTTACCCCCCAACCCTTTGACGGAATAAGATGAAAATATAATCTAGTTTTAGATCCCGTTAAAGTACATACTTGTACCAAATTTCAAGTCAATATCTTAAGCGGTTCCAGAGTAAACGTGCGCACAAAAAAAAAGTTACAGACCGACAGACAGACAGAAAATTTTTTTCTCTCAAATTTAAAATCTCGACGTTTCATGAAATTCTAAACCTATTTGAACAATAAAAATTTTCAAAAATACCACTACCATATGACCTCTCTGTGAAGCTGCGAACAATATTATTCGGATAAGTATTTAAAAAAAGCAAGTAAAACAATCTTCTTACGCCGTAATAAGAAATATACTAATATAATAAACTTATTAAGCAGTCGTAATTATATAGGTAAATGAAAATGTCTACTTACACTTCCGTGATTAATGTAATTAGTTGCGGTTGTGAATTTTCCTTCCAGTAAATTAATACCAATGTTATATTTACGTAATTAAAAATCCATAAGCCATGTTTTTATAGATACACACACACAAACACATTGGTGGAGATGGGAATCAAATTATGTTAATTGTTTTGTTTTCAGTTTTTACTTTTTTTACGTCCAAGTGAAAATACGGCCACAAATTTGAGAATAAAATCTCCAGATTAACTAAATTTGCATAATGTTAGTAATTGCATTTTATATAAATAATACAATATAAAGTTAACATCTGTTAATAGCTTTGTAAAATCTGTCATGTTGCTTTGATATATAAAAATGATTAAGAATAAATAACTATTTTTGATAGTAATGCAGTCAATACTTAGTACATTTAAGTAATTGAATAGGAAACAATAAGTCTAACGCTGAATGTCTAATGTCTAATGTCAATTGAGTTTTCAACTTTTAATTTTTTTTTGTCATTTAAAAATTTGCCTCGACAGATGTGTAGAGAATTTAATTACCTTTAATTTAAAGAAAAAAATATCCCAATCTCTAGAGATTTTTGAACAAGTCAACTAGACATATTACATCTATGTTCATATTTAGCTGGACAGATCTGTATAAATATTTTTAGTGATTTACACGAAGCGACAAAGGACATCAACGTTAAGGCTGATAAGGACGATCTCATATATGGTGTTAGTGTAGAATGATATCTACTCTATAACAATGATGACCAAAATAGAGACTATAGTCTGGAGATGGTGTATAGTGGAGTAAAAATAAATATCTTAAGAAAGGGGAGGGAATTTTTTTCGCTGGATATGAAGTACACATATTAAGAATTATGACTGCAAGTTTTGGTCTTCGGGCGAGGTCGGAAATACGTTCGTTTTAACAATTGATATTGCAAAACAACGTCTTTTCTCGATATTTGCAAGTATCTCTGGTCATATTGGTCATATTGTAAAAACAAAAATACAAGACCTCTACTAAACCTATTACATTTTTAGTAAACTTTTAGAAAATTTCCAAGTAGCCTAAAAGTGGGTACAGTTGTACCTATACATAAGAAGCACGAGCCAAATATGGTCGAAAATTATATACCAGTAACTATCCCGTCGGGCATCTCAAAAATTTTTGAATATGCTTTCTTACATCGGCTTATGAACTTTTGTGAAAATAATAATATTTGGACGAAAAATCAACATGGTTTTCGTTCTAATAAATCCACACATATTGCTATGTATGCTTTCTTTGAGAGGCTCATTGATTATATCGAGGCGGGTGAGTGCCCTGTTGGGATATTTTGTGATCTCAGCAGGGCATTTGACTGTGTCGATCATGACAAATTATTAATAAAACTTTATGTCTATGGTATTCGTGGTGTGGCTTGGGATTGGATAGCCTCTCTCCTGAAAAATAGACAAGTGTATGTATTTGTGACACACTCCTCCGATAGAAATACCGGAAGTGTCAGCTCGGGATACAAGGTGAATAACTTGGGAGTCCCCCAGGGTTCAGTTTTGGGGCCGATTCTGTTTTTACTTTATACCAACGAACTTGATACTTTGACATCCGAGGCCGATAATGTATGCAGATGACCAGTCTCAGATATATTTGATAATTTATTGCAGCATAAATGCAACGTTTCTTTAAATGAATTTTATAACTGGTACTGTTTTTATAAACAATTTTTAAATGCCGATAAGGCCCAACATATAAGATTTCACAATCAACAAAAAAATTGCATGGATCTAGACATTAAAATTAATGACAACAGTCTCTCAAATAGCAAAAATGTTAAATTCCTGGGAATAACATTAGAGAGTGTCTCAACTTGAAGGCACACTGTGAGCAATTAATATCAAAACTGAATTCGATCTTATTTGAAAAGAAGTTTAAAAGCAATTCTATTAAAAGATCAACTATTAAATTCATATCATGCACAAGTAGGATCTAGACTAAGGTATGGCATCGCCTTTTGGGGAAACTCCACCGTATCGGCGGATGTTTTTGTTGTACAGAAACGATTATACAGTTTTAACATTTGTTAGTATTTTAATCTATGATTTGTGCATATATGTTTATAGTAACAAGGCTAAATTTATCACGAATAAAAAGTTTCATGCTAGAAACACAAGACAAAAAGAAGAATTTCATGTCCATCATTATAAATATAATATATCGATGGATGCACCAAACTGTTTAGGTCTTAAATTGTTTAAATGTTTATCTGACGACATCAAACAGGCAAAAAATGTAAATAGTTTTAAACTAAAATTAAAACTATATTTATTAAAAAATTGTTTTTATACATTAGACGAATTTTTTGTCGCATAATTGTATGCCAAAATGTGAAGATTCCGATACACGTCTGTACTGTCTGAAAGGAAAATAAAGGTATTATTATTATTAAATACGTACTTAAAATCAAAAAAATGAAGAAGCCAGTATATAGCGCTTCTTTAAACAATGTAATATAACTGCATAATGTACCGATTTAGATAAAAAAACCGCTGCCCAAGGAATCACTACTTCCACATCCAGATTTTTTTATCTAAGTCACTCACAACAACAAAAATTAGTATGTGGAAATAATTGTTTATGGAACTTTAATAATATAATATTTGAAATGCTCCACCCCAAAAATCCATAAAACGATACCCCACATCGGTAGCGGGGTGGGGGTGATGATAGGGGGTGGTAGTGGGGGTGGATGAAGTAAAAAACATTTTGAGGTTTCTGGTTCTTGTACACACCCTAAATCACATTTTTTTCATCTCCTTTAATAATGGGGGTGGTAATGGGGGTGGCTAATGCCAAAATTTTTTTTGAGATCTCAGCTTCCCTTGTACTATACTAAATACCAATTTTATGGACTCTTACCTGCTTGATTTACCTATTTTCCCCCCTCCGAACAGAAAATGTCATATGAAAAAATTGATTTAATGCCTTCCCTACAAATTAAAAATCATTTATGCATTAAATCAATTTTTTCATATGACATTTTTTGTTCGAAAGCCCTTGAACTATCTATTCCCAAAGTTTGAAGAAAATTCCACCAAAATGATTTTTCCAATGCTAATAGTGCGGGGTCCTTTATAAAAGAAGAATAGTGTCAATGGGCTCATTTAATGGATTTCATTTAGTAGTTGTTACTTCCTGTAGATAAAATAATACTTAAAAATAGGCGATATTGAACCAAAGGAGCTTGTGAAGGACATCAAAAAATCTCTCTGCTTACAACATGTTGCTTCCTAAAATTCTTAAGCAACCATCCCTCAATGTTTGTTTTTTAAATGAAACATCCTAACATTTTAGGCTTCAATTGAATCCTAACATATTGTGAATACTGTGATATATCATTTTTAATATTTTAAGTATACTGCTTTCCTACAGATGTAAGTATACTTGCACAAAAAATAGTATGTCTTCATCCTAGTTAATAAACTGGGCGGCGGTTGGCTTTGAGACGTCCGCATATTCGGTCATAAGTCTTTTGTTTTTTATGTTAGAGGAAAAATAAAAAAAGTGTCGGAAAGCTCAATTTATTCTCTTTACATAAGCTATCTACAAATTTTTCGAATAAAACGATAATTATCGAGATATTCGAAGAAATGTAGGAAATTACACGTTTTCCTATAGAGTGTATGTAAATCTTAAAAAAATAATTTTTCTCAGAAACCTTTGCTTCGAAGAGCCGAGATTAACGGAGCGTCAAAGTAGTACATGCTGTTAAGTGAACATCGTATATGAGATCGATTTCAGTTAATTACCGATTAATTACGGTGACAAAATGGAGAAATTTTACCGAAAAAAAAGTCCCAAATCCCGCCCCCTCTAATTCCTTAATTTTAGTCGGAATTCAAAAAATAAAAAAAAAGTTTTAGCAAATTTAATTGTAATTAAATTAGCTAGAGTAGTGTTTTGGCGTAGGAGTCAAGATTAAAAAGTTGCCAACTGTAGAAGCTCAAAATTTGCGATTTTTTGCCGTACATGGCCGATATTTCTGTAGTTATCTACGAAACGAAAAGAAATTTCAAAAATTCTGATGAAAGCAAAAGATTCGTAGTTGAAAATACTCGTTTGACCTTATTTTTTATTTCGAGCTAACTCCCACCGTTTCGGAGATATCTGCGAAAAATAGCAAAAAACAGCTTACATTTCAGAGCCGAAAAAATTGCAAAAACATGCAATCTTGACGCGTTCATATTTTTCGAAAAACACCATTGGGACGGCCGTACGATATTGCGACGTAAAGAGGAAGTCTTCCTGATAAACCTGGTCGTAAATTGCAAGGCGAAATTCGAAAATTCGACTCTGCACGAATGAATCAAAAGTAGCATTTTGTGATATTTCAGAATATTGAAGATGTTTTTCTAACGAATTTTAGGTTAGGTTGTGTTCACTGTTAGTTGTTTCTGACAAATGCGCATGCGCATGCGGAATCGTCAAAGCTAAAGCAGAATCAGTGTCGCTTGACGTCATTCGACTTTCACCCTCTGACGTCACATTTCAGGAGTGGGTAAAATCCGGCAGATTTTAATCGCTTCAATAAATATAAGCGATAGAGGAATTTTTTTAAAAAAATTTTTGTTGTCTGTGGGGTTTTTAATGATGTTAGTTTACGATTTTGAGTATTTTAATTCAATTTTATTTTTTGGGCAAGTTCCCTAATGCTATTTTAATAAAATATCACATCCTGTAGTGGAATTATCTTTAATTAGAACCAAAGGTGATTAATTTACAGTGTCGTGCATTAAAGGTGTCATGTCAACCAAAAACTTTTACTTTGGCAGCTGTAGTTTAACACCCTGTATATTATATAACAAATACATTAATAAATTTGATATATTTCACAAATAATTTCTTAAAAATGCCATGGTGTGAAAAAACCGCTTGTCGATTTGACCAATGCAGGTGGTATGATATGCAAGTGGTTCCATTTTAAGTGAGACACATCGTGCATATTCATTTTCAATTTTTATTTGCAACTTTCATATACCTCGCACATGAAATCTATTAAAATATTCCTCATGTCCAATTTATCTTGAAGATGACAGCGGCATTATTGGCACAAACGAGCATATCCAGGAGAGCAGGGCAGTAAGCAAGCAAGAGAAGAGAAGCTATAGTGCTCTGTAATCCTGACATTTGCGTATGAATACGGCACAGTATTGTGGTTTGTGGTAGAGGGTTATTGTTGTCCTGGCCTCCAGTTTGACACCGTCATTTTCTACTTGACTGATCTGTGATCTTATCGCATTTGCGTGGAGGTGACGACCGCATTCTAAATTCATCCCCTCAACATAACAACTAAATCGGAAATTTCCATGTGGCACACTTAGATGAAACGCAGTTTATTAGATTTTAATCATAAGTCTACTTGTTGTAAGTAAAAATCACAGAAGTTCTTGTATTTAACGCGCCTGTTAGAATAGTTTGTAGGAAATTCAAGATGTTTATCGTAAAAAATGGTAGTTATTATTTGAATTTGAAAGAAATATAAAGAAAAGGTAAATAAATAAAATCCCGTCAGAGTAAAGTCCCGTCAGAGAGAAAAATCAATTATTATCGAAAAAGAGAGCGTCGTTAATAATCTAAGGTAGTGCAGCCTTGGTCTATTACTTATTCTATCGAGTTGTGTCTTATCTCGAACCCGCTTGGGAGGGGAAGAACAAGGGGAGAACGCGACTGGCGCCCTTGATAAATAAGTAAGTTCTTCTACAGCCCAACGAAAATAAGTACCGTATATGGGGGCTACTTTGCCCACGGGGGTTATCTTTGCTCTTTTTTTAATAAAATTGTTTTTCGGAAAAGTGACAACTACTTCGCAGAAAAAGTGACAACTACTTCGCAGAAAAGTGCGGAAACCGCGGCATGGCGTGTTAGGGAACTCTTTTATTTCTGAAAAGTAGTGCTTTGATGCGTATAATCTCCAAAGGGCAAAACATTATAATTTATTTTTTCTATTCGTCGATTTTTTAATATCAATGGACTACTAGTCAACCATCTTAAGATGGCAAGTAGCCGCGCAGACAAAGAGGAAATATCGTCAGTGTTGGATAGAGACAAACAAGAGTACAGTCGGAGGAAGAAGTTTCAGTAAGACGTGCAGCGTGCGCTCTATTCACCGATAATCCCGGTGTGTCACAGGCCAGTTGGTGTTTTCGAATGAACACTAGAGCAATCCTTTGTTTTTATATTTGATATATATATATATATATATATAAAATCACAATATTTAATTGCTTCAGTTTCAAGTAAGCAATAGGATATAGCGAATATACAAAACAAATACACATTAAATTAAATAGAACAAGACTGACATTATAAAAAAACCGCTGCCCAAGGAATCACTACTTCCACATCCATATTTTCTATCCAAATCACTCACATCGAAAAAACTTTGTATGTGGAAATAATTGTTTATGGAACTTTAATAATATAATATTTGAAATCCTCTACCCCAAAAACTCATAAAACGATACCCCACATCGGTAGTGGGGTGGGGGTGGTGATAGGGGGGTGGTAGTGAGGGTGGATGAAGTAAAAAATATTTTGAGGTTTCTGGTTCTTGTACACACACTAAATCACATTTTTTTTCATTCTCTTTAATAATGGGGGGTGGTAATGGGGGTGGCTAATGCCAAAAATTTTTTTGAAACCTTAGCTTCTCTTGTATATATTAAATACCAATTTTATGGACTCTCACGAGCTTGATTTACCTATTTACCCCAAATTTACCCCAATTTACCCCCCAACCCTTCGACGGAACAAGATGAAAATATAATCTAGTTCCAGATCTCATTAAAGTATATACGTGTACCAAATTTCAAGTCAATATCTTAAACGGTGCCAGAGTAAACGTGCGCACAAGAAAAAGTTACAGACAGACAAACAGACCGACAGACAGGTCGACAGACAGAAATTTTTTTTTGCTCAAACTTAAAATCTCGACGTTTCATGACATTCTAAGCCTATTTGGACAATAGAAATTTTTAAAAAAATTTTTTCTGAAAATTCAAGTTCATCCTGATTTTCTTTCATATCTAGCACTTCATTTTCATCCTCTAATTCTACTAATAAATCGTCAAGTTCATCCTCCGATGAGTCGTTATGATCATCATCCTTTACTCGAGAGGTTGAAGGTGCACAGAAATCATCATCATCATCATCTGATATTGCCAATTCACTAAGGTCTTCAAATAGCACAGCCTGTGGGATAAAAAACACAAATAACTATACTTGCCATATTCAAGTCGTAGATGCATGCCGTACACTAGAGTGGACGTTTATGAAATTACCATAATATCAAAAAAATCTACAATTTTTGATAATGTAATATAAACAAATAACTTCATAATAGTATCAAGGTTATAAATAAAAATGTCTTACCTTTTGTTTCGGCAAACCGTAAAAGAAATGGGTCTTCAAAGTTGGATAATTTTCGTCGTTCATGTTTCACAGCTGATACGTTTCTAGATTGTGTTTAAATGCTGAATTTACAAACTTTAGTGAAATTTGATAAGTGGCGCCAGTGTTATTATAATTTAAACATTCACTGCAGTGGACTTATGCATTCAAACGTAAAAATATATTAATTTTTACACAGAAAAAGACATTGAAATCTTGTGTCCACTACAGTGTACGCTATGCACGAAAGGGTTTTAACAATTTTTAAAGTATGAGTGACGAGTTACTAATTTAATTTATCTTCCTGTAGTGGAGTTGTTATGAAACTTTCAGTTTGACCGACATTTTTCCCAGATTTTACGAAGTATTTTATGAATGTTTCTTTGATATCAGATATCACAGACAAGCATTTAAATTTCTTCCAAAACTTTATACATATTTACAATTAATAATGTGGCTATTTATCATCTTATTAGAGCATTAACTTCTATGCATGTACGCACAATCAAATCAACGTTTAACGTTTTGAAAAATATGTCACCTGACTGTTCGGATTATGCACGCTTTTACCATTATATGCACTAATGAAGATACTAATTTAAATAATACGGCGCCTCATAGGTGGCAAAACAAAAAGTCAAACAAGAAAGAAAATCTACATCACGAACCACGGAACAATTCCTTGGAGCAAGCATTGCCTACATGTGAATGTCGCGGTGATGTATTAATGGCAATTAAAAAAAAATAAGTAAAAGAATGGTATGTGGACCGGTAAGTCACGGTATCCGAACAGGAAAGTAATAGGAAGTGTAAAGACCGCGGCGTGCTGGGCGGGGGCCAATGGCATACACGAACCGGTAGCGATCTTGAATATTTGTTTTATTGCTTTTGATGACATTCTAGCTACCATTGGCGAGCTCCCCGACCAAACACTCCCACTTGTAACATTTTCAACTTTTTATGCAATTAAATATCGTGTAAAAGAAGCTTTGCCTATAAGCACTTGATTAAAAAATATGTATCCATGTTTGAGTAGTCGTACGATGTATATGAAAATAACAAAAAATTTAAGCTTCTCCAAGATCTTGAATATATAATTTCTTAATAAACTAAAAAAGTAGATTGTCTTTTGCGTATATAAATCCCCTTTCTCTATGATCAGCCTATATTTTTAATTTCTTAAGAATGCAACTCTAAGGTGACTCTTATTAAGAGGACAAAAGTCTAGTATCGAATCTCTTTATTTGGAACCAATATGGAAATTAACACTTCCTGTAAAACCTAAATGTTTCAAAATTAGTATAAAAGTTCGCGCTAGACTTTTAAATGTCGATAAAACATGAAGTGTCATGATTTTTTAAGTTTTCTTTTAGAAGAAAATATGAGGCCATTCGAATAGTGCAATCGAGCTTGCGTTACTGGCACAGAATGAATAAATGATTGATTTTTTCCTTTGAATTTTGAACCGCCGCGCCGTCACAAAAAGTTGCTAAAAATTATGAAATTTATTTTCACCTCTTGCCCAGCTAATTGAATTTCAATACCTAATATCGATATTGAAGTTAAAAATACGTTTGAATTCGTTATTTGCTTATTTTTACACCGACCTCAAATTCTTTCACCATTTTAGTGGCCTCTTTATTTAGCTCATAACCAGCAAACACTCATAATTGGCACACAAATGGTCACACGCACAGTTGCCAGCTTTATCATAAATGGCATTTTTATGGGGAACCACAAGCACACCATTGGCGAAATGTCCCTCCGGTCAGCAGCTGGCCATCCTTCAATTTGCCAACAATGTACAATAATGGGCCATCAAAGAACCACTGATGATGCCACCCTTTTGCTAGCATATTTTCGGCTGTATCTCACACATTTTTCAATAAATTGGATTATAGAAGCAGCCATATATTTTGCATAACCTACTAGATTCTGGTATATAATTATTTTATGTGAAATTTATATAGGAGAACCCAAGTTAGCAAAATATATAGTAGTCAACCATCCTAGGATGGTAAGTGGCCACGCAGAGAAAGAAGAAATATCGTCACTGTTGGACACAGACAAACAAGCTTCTTAAGCTAGCTAGCTAGTTAGTTAGCTTAAGAAGCTTAAAAAGCTTGTTTGTTTCTGTCCAATAGTGACGATATTTTTTTCTCTCTCTGCATAGTTACTTGCCATTCCTAGGATGGTTGGCTAGTACCTACATTATAAAAGGAATATAATCCAATATTGAAAAATATGTTAGATAACAGACCAAACAAATAATGCCGTCATTATTGATATTTTGTGAATTGAGAAGTTTGTAAATGCCAGGTATCAATAAAAACAAAATAAGTTGTAAGCTAACAATAAAATATTTATTAAATAAGAAAGTTGAAATAATAAAAGTTATATGACAACAGAAACAAAAATTTTTCATTAATATTAGGCTTGCAGTTGAGATGCAGGATTTTGTACAAACTTCATAGAAAACACTTATTTGAAAGCGATATGATGAAAACTGGCTGGCTGACGAAGAACTTTAGCTAACTTACTGTTTTTCTATACTCACGCTATAATTATAATGAATCACAATAACACACTTTGTTACACAAAGTAGGTACTTAAAAGACTTAACAAACTGTTCAAACCACAAAGTTAGCTAACGCAAATTTTAACACACAGGCCGAGAATAGAACGAAAATGCAAATGGCGGATGCTGCTTGGTGACGCCCTTGAGAGATTTTTCACAATGCGCAAGCGCGTAATCATTTAAAATATTATCCTGCATATTACCATAAAAGTACCATCAACGTATAAACTGAAGCAGCATTTTTTATGGTTGCACAATAATTGACCATTTCTGGTTATTATGTGGCAATTCATAACAACATGAAGCTATGGTACGCCTGCATATAATTTATTATGGACCACAAATGGCTCGCCTATGCCATAAGAAAGCCATCGATCGCTACAATGGCCCATTTAAGGGCCACAATTTTTGTGTTTGCTGGGTATACAGCGAAAGATACACTACTGTTATTGTCTGGGTCAGTAATAGGGGGAATAGGACGAACTTACTTGTGAAAGAACATATTGGAGATGTTTTTCATTTCCTTAGTTGGCACAAAAAGCGAAGCCGGCGGTTTCGGTCAAAGGTCGCGTTTTTTGCTTTCGGTCGAACAATCAGGACACCGGCAGGTACAAAGTACCGCCGAAGTTGGTGTTCTTGTGTTATTGACGGGTTTAAGTAAATATCTCTTATATCTACTTGTTGTTGTAGAGTTCACTAGCATAAGGTCAGTGTCTTTTCGATTTATTTCGCTATTTTTGTAGTGTGATTCGATTAAAACCAAAAAGCCACTTCTACCCTCTCCAGCCTTGCTGTCAATAGTGTCAATCCCAAGTCTGATAAAGTGATATGGTTGTACCGCGTTACGTCAGATTGGTTAAAGTCATTGGCGGTGCATTACTACAAAAAAATAAGGTAATTTTTTTGGTAATTTTTAAAAAAAATTTCATTTTTTTAACTCCTTTCGGTGGGGACAACCTACTGATAAATATTCCGGATGTCATAGTAGATCACCCTATAGTTTTTAATTTTTAAGCTTAACTTGAGGTTCGTAATTAGAGAATTTTGAAGTCACCATGTATCCAATTTTACGTAAACTGCAACCATATTGTAATTATCGCAGCCATATTGGATTCGCCATTTTGAATTCTAACTTTTGACATTAGATTCACTATCAGCTACCCCTAAAATGTCAATGCAATCCTAATGAAATCCAAATTTTCTATCACAAAATTAAATTTTGTATCACTAGGGCATTATCAAATTCTCTCTTGTTTCCAATCTTTACTCACCTTACTAGACAGAGCTTGATGAAATTATTATGGGACCACCCTCGAGCCGTACCTTACAGTGTGAGAAAAATTTCATAGAAATCGCTTAAGCCAATCCAGAGTGATGATTGAACATATCTTGTTAAAAAAACATCCGCCTTTTGAATTTTGTAAAGCCGGTTAATAGTACAGTACCTAGGGGTAAAAAATATGCAAAATTTCGGAATAATGTCATATTGAACGGATTTCGTTCATTTTAGGCAGTATAACAGTAAAAGCTTCACAGAAAAGTTTCTATATTGTGCGGAGGCTTGTTAATTTATAGGGGGTGGCACTTAAAAAATATATATATATTTATTGGAGCTGAAGTAGAATCAAATTTTAAGAAGAAAAGGTTCTATGCAATTTTTCACATAAATTGATAGTTTTTAAGTTATAACGACTTCAAAATTGCGGTTTTAGCTTAAAAAAAGGTATTTACAAACGGCTTTCGTCAAGTATCTCGAAAAGTATTACTTTATCGAAAAAATGTTCAGAGATATTTAAGTTTACATTTGGCATCCAAGTGTTTATAAGATAATTATTTAGAGTGAGAGTTAAATATCTCAGAAACCTACGTCAAGGATGCTAATAAGTAGAATAATAGGTTATTAATTAAGCTTTCGACTGTTTTTTTATTTGTTTCTATAGCATAAAAACAAAGAAGTTATGACCGAAGCAATGTGCGTCTACACATTTTTTTAATAACAACGTCGCCATTTTGTTAATGTAATTAGCCAGTAATTAAAAAAAAGGAATTTCAAACACTGTTTCTCATTAATATATAGCATGACGTAGATACTCAAATTTTTTGGTTTGTATACAGCACTTGCTTTAGAAAAAAAATACAGTTTAAACTATGAAGGTATTTTCGATAAAACGTAATTTTTTTTTTCCTTTTCCAAATATCTCAATAAATATTAGTTTTATTGAAAAATGGGTAGAGACCAAAAATAAAGCTCATAAACTGATAATGAATTTCGCTTGTTTATTTATTTACATAGATTTAATAGTTTCGGAGATATGAAAGTTTACAAATGTCGTCGAAAAATGCAGTTTGAATGTGAAATATCTCAGAAACTGTCACACCTACGTCACGCATGCTAAGAAATGAAATTAAAGACAATTTATTGCGCTTTCAAATTATTTTTTACTCGTTCCTGTAACATAAGAAATAAAGAAGTTATGACGGAAAATTGTGCGTATTTAAATTTGTTATATAAAAATTTTGTTACTCTAATTAGCCAGTAATTTAAAAACATTGTCCCAAATACAGTTTTTCGTTAAGATGTAGCATTACCTAGATGCTCAAATTTGTTTGCTCATTTAAAGCACTTGCTTTAGAAAAAAATGCATTTTAAACTTTAAAGGTAATTTCGAAACACTAGGATATCAAATATAAACTTAAATATCTCCGAAATTGTTAATCCTACATCAATAAACAAAAAATATAATTAATTCTCAGTTTGTACTTTCTGTAATTGGTCTCTAACATTTTTTCGATAAAGTAATATTTTTCGAGATACTTGACGAAAGCGTTTGGAAATACCTTTTTTTTAAAACTAAAATCGTAATTTTGAAGTCGTTATAACTTAAAAACTATCAATTTATGTGAAAAATTGCATAGAACCTTTTCTTCTTAAAATCTGATTCTATTTCAGCTCCAATATATATATATTTTTAAGTGCCACCCCCTGAGGGGGAGTGGCATCCACCCCCTATAAATTAGCAAGCCCCCGCATAATATAGAAACTTTTTTGTGAAGCATTTACTATTATACTGCCAAAAATGAACGAAATCTGTTCAATATGACATTATTCCGAAGTTAAAACCTCTAGTTACTGTACTAGAAAAAGATTATCTTTTTCTGGAGGTCATTCACGGATCAATCGAATCCTCTCAAAATGAGCAAATGACACATATCTAATGATGAAAGTGAAAGTATACAAGATCATCGAATATCCCGAAATCAACGGGACGTATTGCAGGATTTGCAGGACCTGCTAGAGCTAGTTAGCCTCCAGTAGAAAACTTAGTTTTAGAAGAAACTTCAAAAGCTCAGCTACCCTTAAATATTGATGTATTTTACTCATATCTTGCAAGAAATGTTTTTTAGCAACTTTTAACAGATTAGCAGAGGTAAACATTTCAAAACTTAAGAAGAAAGTAAGAGTCACCCTAATGCAACTCGTTTCAAAAATACTTTGTAGTGAGTGTGTTTGTTTTAAAATCACAGTACCTGTGATATGACTTGATTTTAGTTTTAAATACTGTTATGTTCAGATCTTTAATGACCTTGGGGAAAAGGTTAAAACACTTTCGCTCAGGCTAAACATATTTGG
Source organism: Rutpela maculata (assembly GCA_936432065.2). Taxonomy (NCBI): domain Eukaryota; kingdom Metazoa; phylum Arthropoda; class Insecta; order Coleoptera; family Cerambycidae; genus Rutpela; species Rutpela maculata. Next base: position 138,407,641 of record OW386289.2, read on the forward strand.
GGCTTGTGGGGAATGTCCCCAATTTAGTATGGCATAAATCATAGTTGAATAAAAGAAAATTTAAGAGGCTGTTATTAATACTCTTTGTGTTAATGAATTTGCGGAGGTTCTGATTAAGGTCGATTTATTTAGAAGGTTTTAGAGAGGTAAATAATATTTTCTTTCTAAGTCAATATTGTGTCCAAGAAAACTCCTAAACACTTTACAGTATTGGTATTGTTATTTCCAAGAATTCTCTATGAGAGAGACAATGATTGTGTTTTACTGTTATTTTGATTTAACATATCTGGTGATGTGTGGTGTTCAAGTATTGTCACATCATCAGCTAGTACACGGGCAAGAAACTGCATTAAAATGACTGCGGGATAGATCATTTATACAAATAAGAAAAAAGATCGGTCCAAGAATTTACCCTTGAGGAACTCCATGATTAATTTTTTTTCAATTTCTGATGTTTCCAGGTTGTAATATACGTACTGATATCTGTTTGAGAGGTATGACCGCAAAAGATTTAAACTGTTCTTAAAAAAGTTGTAATATCGAAGTTATTTAAATAAATAACATGAATCAGTTTAAAAATGTTTTATAAAGAAGCAGAGCTTATTTGACAATATAGGTAATGATATAAAGAATTGATCTAAAACATAACAGATAAGTATGTCTGATATAGTAAATAAGGAGAATTACAAATAAATTCTACTTAACATGATATTATGTAGTCCTGTCATAAGCCATGACCAACACACATTCTGCGAAGTATTATCTGAAATATATGCATAATTACAAGGAGACCAAGTAAACTTTCCAGTTGATTTTAGCAGAATTTGGTGGGACAAATTTTAGTTAAAATATTTTTTTTTACGATCTATAGAAAAATATTGCTAGCAAGACCTTACTGTTCTTGATTGTTTTACTTTTATGTTAACTGAACTGACCATTCAATAGTTCATAGACTTAAGGACTTCATAGAATTATATATCAGATCATGAGAAGAATATTAAACCTTATTATAGTCTTCATGGAAAGATGATTATCGTGCTCTTTTAGAAAATGTATTTTTCCAAGAACCGTTTGAGTATCTTACATTTAGTTATTTACCTCACACTTAATCTAATTGGAGAATTAACTTTATTATTTACATGTCGTATCTTTCAATGTTAGATACTATAATCTATCAAGAAATGTCTTGCTATTACTTCGAAATCCAGTGGAAGTATAGTAATGACAAAAATTTTTTTGAAAATTCATATTGTTCAAATAGGCTTAGAATGCCATAAAATGTCGAGATTTTAAGTTTGAGAGAAAATAAATTTCTGTCTGTCGGTTTGTCTGTAACTTTTTTTGTGCGCACGATTACTCTGGAAGCGTTTAAGAACTTTGGTACACGTTTGTATTTTAAAGTGATCTGGAACTGGATTTTCAACTTATTCCGTTGAAGGGTTGCGGGGTAAATGGGGGTAAATAGATAAATCAAGCAGGTAAGAGTCCATAAAATTGGTATTTAGTAATACAAAAGGTCTCAAAAATTTTTTTGGCATTAGCCACCCCCATTACCACCTCTACCCCCATTATTAAAGGAGGTGAAAAAAATTGTGATTTAGTGTATGTACAGGGTTATTCATTATATTTCGGCCATCCTTTATTATAGCTATTATTGGAAATAGAAAAAAACATTTTGAAAAAAAGTTATAGGGCTGTAACTGAACCCCTTCAATAAGCTAATCGAAGCACAGTGGCGTGCAGAAATTGAGGGGTACAAAAAGCAATAATATTTTTTTTAATGCAACACCTTGCCCTGTGTATTGTTGAATTTTTGAATTTTGAAAATGTTAAATGATAATGACAATTAAATCGAAGGCTGTTAACGTTTCGGAAAATATTTCTTTCCGTTATCAAAACTTTTACTTTTAATCATGTCAAACATGACAGTTTGTTGTTTATGTATTTCCATAGTCACGTGAGAAATTAAATTATATCTATTTTATTTTTACTTACTTCGTCTCTGAGGCACAGAAATGTATAGAATAATTAGAAACACATTTATCCCCGTTTGACAAAATAATGCCGGATTCCTTACATTTTCTTGTCGAGTAGCTTTTCTTTTCCAAAATTTTCGCGGAGTTAACAGCCTTTGATTTAATTTTTGTTTCAGTTTATATATTTTTAGGTGTGAGACATTTTGTAATAGAAGTGTTAAAAACCAGCCACTGTCTGATCCTTTTGGCGCAGAGGTTTATTTAATCAAAATTTTGAAATATTTGTACAGTGACAAAATACCCAACAAACATAAGAAATCGTGAATATGCGACAAATAATTAATTATAAACAATATCTGATATAGTTTCATTTGAAAATTTTGAAAAAATTCGAAAAAGTGATTTTATCAACTTTCGACCTCTTTGAGACACAAATGCACAACAATACGTATTTTTCTTTAATTATTTATGGATATTAGAATAATTTCTGATGGGTCATCATGGCACACTAGATTGAAAATTAAAATTTGCTGCAAAAATTTCAAAATGTCATGAAATTAACTCATTCATATGCAGAATAACCTCTAGATTCCAAAGATACAAAAATATACCTAAAAACTAAAAGTAGTTTCACTTTCGGTGAAACCGGAAGTCGTAGAAACTTGACAGATGGAAAAAAATTTGTTGTTTTTGTAACATATGTTAGTTTCGCATCTATCGGTTAAAAAATAAAGAAATTGCTGCTGGAAAGTGATCTCTTTGACACCCGGTATACAATTGTGGATTTCGAGTTAGAAAAGAAATATGGATAGCGTGGCCTTTCTACACTTTCGTACTATACACGTATAATGTATTAATACATCTACAGTGCATTCGTAGAGTAGTGGATAAATTGGATAAAAAGTTTACACATTTTTTTTGGAAAACACTAAACACTCCAAACACACTGATCGCGCAAATTACACGTGAAAGTAATAGTCAAGCAAACATATAAATTTGTATATTAAAGAAAAACGTAAAATAAAAGCATTCTAACGAGAACTATTTCAACTTTTTATCCCCGAAAGCACCTTGGTCGTCTTGGCTGTGAATGGAATGCAATTCTAACATTAATTTAGTTGTTTTTGAAATTTCTTCATTTCTAGTAAAGTTAGCAAATTTTTCTCTTAAAAATGTCCTTATGCAACAACCTAATTGATGACGTCATACCTTTGTGAAAAGTTGCCAAATATTTTCTAAAAATATATCAAAAGAAGGCATTAAATATAAGCTTTTTGACATGTTCCAGCGATTTTCCCAAAAAATAATTTTACACCTTTCATCGAACGTATTCACAGCGTTGTGATGGTTACAAAATTGTATACTAGGTGACCCAAGAAGAAAATGTATTTAAATGATTTTAAGTATCATGAGATAACATTTAAATGATTAAATATCTAAAACGTTTATCATATTAAAGCTTTTCACCTTTGCCTAATGGCAGTACTGAACTGAAATTGAATAGAACAATACAATCGCAGATACGTGGTAAAACAGTCATTAGACTCAAATGAAATTCGACGTGGCCATAAATAACATAAAATTAGTGTCACTTTTAAATAAAAATTAAAAGTAATAACAGGCATTAAGTGTTATTAGCACTATTTATTGGTACATGTTGGCGCGAAGTTGTCATATGGCGCACTATTAGCTCTTATTATAACCATTATAACTCACTGCATAGATATATCGAGCCAGTGGCGGACATTTGGGCAGATTTTGCGGCAGTTGTGGGGGAGTGGTAACAATATGATGGATGGATATACTTTAGGGGTGACTAGACCCAAACGAACCTCACCCTATTTATACTAGGGACCGTTAAATACTACCCCTGGAGGACACTTTGTATTGTGCGTACTGTGTCATCGATACAATTGCCTGAAAAGAGTCAATTTGCCCCGTTAGCCACCGTAAATATAATTGGTCTAATAGAGAAGGGTAATTGAGTATTTAAATTAAGTCGTGTACCGGGTGATCAAATTTGCATGCACATATACGTACAATATAACAGGTAGCAGTAGAAAACTACATAAATTACATATTTATTTATTTAAATATACTGTCCTACAGATTATCAAAAACTCAACTACAGGACAAGAGGGTTAAAGTATGACACAAATAACACATAATACAATTTGATAATATATGCAACACAGCGATTAAATTTTAAACATCATATATACAACACAAGGAAATTAAAACAGGATTAGATATTTGTGCGTGGTTGCGGCATGGTAAAGCTATGACTGTTAAGAAGATATAAATGGAATTTAATTTTCTCTAAAATAATGTAACAGTCAACCATATTATTAATGACCTTGTAAAGTTGCATTTCAGGAAAATATACACGCCTGCCAAAAAGCGAAGACTAAAATGTTTGTTTGTTATAGTTCTACACGGGAAAGCCTATTGGAGGCTAAGAACCTTCAGATTTGAACCACAGCAGTCTTAGAAAGTTTATTTTTATGTATTCTAGACAATCAATGTGTACTTACTTATATCCGAGACGTCCAACAACTGATGCATATTCTAGTTTAGATCTAAAAATGAAGAAAACAAGGTATTTGAGAAGTCATGGCTGCTGCTCAAGTTAAATCTATAAGTTTTATTACATACACTGAAAATGGTTTCAGGGTGAGTAGCAAAGGGAAATTTTCTATCAAGACAACACCGAGGTCGCCAAATGTATCAGGTCTTGCTAAAGTCGTATTCCAAGTTGATAGTCGAACATTACCAAATAGTTTTTTGTAGAATAGAGCCATAGCTGTGCAAATACAAGTACAAATTGTACTTGGTGGCACAAATGAATACTTTTGCATGTACAGGGTAGTCGCGCGAACGTTAGAATCTCTATTGTCCACCTACAGAACAATGGAGGCAGGAGTCCCCCAGGGCCCAGTGCTCTCCCCGCACTTGTTCTCTATCTTCGCCTTCGATCTACCACGGACCTAGCGGACCTCCTGGGCCTTTTACACCGATGACACTGACACAGTCCTAATAGCCAGATCCTGGAATGCGAGGATAGCCACCAGAAATCTCCAAGAGGCAGTCTCCCTCCTAGAGGACTGGTGCAACAGATAGAAGGTAGCCGTTAACGCCGAGAAAAGCAGGGCTGTACTCTTCAGGAAGGTAAGAAAATAAATTCAAACAGGTCACGTTTCCATGTACGGCGAGGCCATTCAATGGCACGATACCGCCAATTACCTTGGCGTGATCATGGACAAAGGCCTGAGACAGAACACAGAAGCCATCGTCAAGAAGCTCTAATCTACCCCATGGTGGGCAGACAGAGCAGTGTAACTGAATTTTTGTCGAAATACCGTTGCAGCTCCCTTTAAACATTATGTTTTATTAATTTTTCGCTGTTTCGCGATCGATTTTAAATATTTTGTGGAGTTTTGATTATGAAGTGATATACTGCAGTATACGGCCACCTTTAACTTTATATCTGGTACGTAAATGATAATCAAACATCTACCGCCGCGGTGAGGAATTTGCATACTGCAAGTTTGACGGTAGAATCGGGAGAAGAATTCATCATCTTTGATCCAACGCTGGTAATAAGCGAACGTGTTCTCAGATCCTGGATGGTTTGATAACATGGGGAGGTATGGTCTTGAACATTTAGTTCTCTTGTTATTTGTTTAATCCTTTTACTTTTCAATTATTTTTTGTAAGTAATTTAATTGCATGTATATTTTAAGCTTGTGGGTGGACATATTTTTAGAATATTTTATTAAACCGTGTGTTTTGTTTAAAAGGTTATTTTTGTATCGATAATTAATTGACTTAGCGGTTCATTAATTATTATTATCGGCCCATTTGGAACTATCGTTATGTATTTGATTATTTAACGATATAAATAATTATTATCAGCCCACTTGGCAACTTATCTTAAATCTTTGATTGTGTAACGTAGGGGTTAAACAATCACAGACGGACCCGTGGTGGTCACTATATTCTCTTTTGTGGTTCCTAGACATGCTGCTGTTTGATGCGTTTTTCTAGGTGAACTACATCCTGGTGTGTGAAGCACTAGAGAATATACCGTGCTCAGGCACATTATGTTGGTTCAGAGATGAAGGGTGGAAATTCTGGAGTAATATGGTACCTAGGCTGGAACCAGGCTCAAGCCGAATCTGTCCAGGAGTAATAGTGCTGGGACGCCTCTGGAAGACGTAAGGTGAGTGTTTTTCTTTCATTATCTTTTGCTTAAATTTGTAGAAATTTAAAACACTCACCGAGCGTTTGTCCAGAGATTCTCAGAATTTGGGGTTTCTGAACTAACAAACATTTCCTTTCTTCTGTTTTCGTGCAACTTTCATTAATGAATTAATTATATCGTTACCTTTTTCTTACCTAAATTAATCATTAATGTAAGTGTCGGTTTTTTTTCTAATTCCAGTTAGTTGCTGGTAAATAAAAATATATCTTTTAAATATCTAATATTATTACCATCTGTCCACACAAGTTTTTAAAATATAGTTATTAAATGCACAAGTAGTAACCATCACTTCACATGATATTTTTTTGTCTGATTCCTTAGACTAAAATCTGAGAAAAAATCGTATTTTTTTTTAACAAGCCACCAGTACGTTTATTTTTTTGTCAGTTTTGCCATTTTTAAAATAAAGTAAATTTTACCTTTTTGGCTAATTTTTTTTAATATCTTAAATAACGAAAAATTTGTTTATCTTTTTGGCTATCGTTTTTACCTTAAAGTAATGTAAAAAGATATCTTATCTTTTTGGCAGTATTTTTAAAAGTAGATTACCTTTCTTTTTGTTATTATTGAGTAAATTTTTTTGGCCTTTAGCTTAAAAAGCAATATTGTAATTTTCCTTTTCTTCCTTCATGAAGTTGTGCTAATTACATAATATTTAAGATTTAGTACAGATCCATTTTTTTAATTTTTTGATGGATTTTTTTTCTTACCGATTTTCGTGTAAATTTCATGTAAATTTCATGTTCAAATTTCAAACACGAAAATATTAATTTTTTTAATTAAAATTTATCATACCAAAAATATGGTTTATTTTAAGTTAATATTATCTAAACATTTTGCAGAGTAATTTTTATCGTAGATTTGGTCATTAAAATAATTTTTTCTTTAACATAATATCTTATTATCTTGTTTTTATCTCGTAACTTACAATTTATATTTAGAGTAGTGTGGTAAGAATTTTTATGGTTAATTAATTAGTTTATCTGAATTTTGTATCTGAGTACATAGTACTTACTATCGACATGTTTATCGTAATTTCGCTTATTTTACTTCCACATCCAGTGGAAGTATAGTAACGACAAAAAAAATTTAAACATTTTTATTGTTCAAATAGGCTTAGAATGTCATGAAACGTCGAGATTTTAAGTTTGAGCGAGAAAAAAATTTCTGTCTGTCTGTCGGTCCGTCTGTAACTTTTTTTGTGCGCACGTTTACTCTGGAACCGTTTGAGATATTGACTTGAAATTTGGTATACATGTGTACTTTAACGAGATCTAGAACTAGATTATATTTTCATCTTGTTCCGTTGAAGGGTTGGGGGGTAAATTGAGGTAAATTTGGGATAAATAGGTAAATCAAGCAGGTAAGAGTCCATAAAATTTGTATTTAGTATATACAAGAGAAGCTAAGGTCTCAAAAAAAATTGGCATTAGCCACCCCCATTACCACCCCCACCCCATTATTAAAGGGGATGAAAAAAATTGTGATTTAGTGTGTGTACAAGAACCAGAAACCTCAAAATATTTTTTTACTTCATCCACCCCCACTAACACCCCCTATCACCACCCCCACCCCACTACTGATGTGGGGTATCGTTTTATGCGTTTTTGGGGTAGAGGATTTCAAATTTCCACATACAAAATTTTTTCGTTGTGAGTGACTTGGCTAGAAAATCTGGATGTGGAAGTAGTGATTCCTTGGGCAGCGGTTTTTTTCTATCTTGCCCGACTGGTTTTAATTATTTATATTTTCCCATTTTTATGTAAAACACCTGGACCAAGGGAAGAGGAGTAACCAGTACAAATCGAGTTCATCAGTCTTATGAAAAGAATTTGGTGGTCTTGGAAAGCGTCATCGTCGAGAATGGACAGAGCTGATACTCCAAGCTAAACGGAGATTTACTGTGGGATCCCTGTGCAAACTGTACATCCCTCGTATACCTAAACTTCGCTAGTTTCCAGTCTCATAGTCCTGCTGCATTCTCAAAGTTACGTAAGAACTAGACATTTGTACTGTTATCGCAACGTTTTGGTCAAAAGCAGAAAATGTAAAAACCAGTCAAATTTGTAAATTTTTTAACCTTTATTTAACTTACATTTATACTTCTTCTAGTCATTAAGTTATATTTTACCATGTACAGAAATTGTATAGTTTTTCAAGTATTTTGTAATATATTGTTCAATTTTTAATGTGTTGTTATTCTTACTCACTACTATGTTCAAGAATATATTATCTCTACCTCTCTCTCTCTCTCTCTCTCTCTCTCTCTCTCTCTTTAGCTATTGTACCGATTATTTATTTAAAAATACGCTGGCGTCCTTCAGGCCCAGTACAACTTAGAAAAATTTAACTTCGCGAAAAAAAATAACCCACAGACCCGCACTGAGCTAACAGGAGATAGAAAATGAGCTAACAGGAGATAGATTGAGAAAATGCAAAAAACCAACAAAGTGTCGTTATAGCAGACTCAGTATGAGAAAAAAGCTCACGCTTATCAGGTCACTCATCCGGCCCCAACTGACGTACGCCTCCGTAGCCTCGGCTACCAAGCGGATACCTACCTCCAACAGATCCAGAGAGTGGAGAACGTCGCCCTCTGGACAGCGGTGGACGCACCATGGTTCGTACGCAACGTAGACATCTTCAGAGACTTGGAGCACACCTTAGTCACCGAAATCATCCGGGTGAGAGCAAGAAGATATACACCCTTGCCGAGGAGCATGAGAACACGTTTGATCAGGAAGGCCACTGACTACGATCCAGCCGACGCGACGCTCCGAGGGACAAGAGGCCGAAGATGAAAATCATAATAACGGGTGAGAACCATACCACCGCCGATGACACAGAAGAGACATGACGATCACCCAACCACCCACCCACTACCCTGCGGGTACCGGACAAAACACCGTCCAGTACCTGTAGTCACCTAGCTCCGTGTAGACCAAAAAAGCTACCAAAGCAGTTAGGTTTGAACTTCCTCGAGCTACATAGCTCATCCCTACCAAACCGATGATCCGGATGGCAGATGTCAATTGATATTCCGGGTACTGGTAGTCAATCCCAGCCAAAAATAACTGATAGTTCCGACTACCCCCGGGGGTGACAAGCTGGCGAAGAAAGAACATAAAGACAGAAGAGCGCCAGAAGATAAAGGCCTTAGCCAGCAAGGTCCAACAAGCTAGGACCCGGGGAGGTGGACCGAAATTATCGACACCGCTTACATTTGTGAGTGGGGTTGATGTAAAATAAGCTCGCCCGCCCCGCACGAGGCCGGTACATGTCTACAACTATTAATTATTTTTTAATTTATTTGCTTTTATCATGATTAGAGAATATTATTTAGGTATTATGCAAATCACAACTTACACACTTTCTTATTTATTATGAAAATACCTACTTTCTGTATATTGTTGCCCTAATCTGGGCACGCTAATATACTAGTTAGGTAAATACTTTAAAACATTTATTATTGGAGAACCAATCAAAACAACTACTCTCCTAGCTATTACTGACGAAGAATTAAATTACATGATAGGATTCTTAGCATTTTAAAGAAAAAAAAAAATTGAAAATACTTAAATCATTTATTTACATTTAGTCACTCACACTTTTTTTTATTTAATATGAAATTATCTACTTTCTGTATCTTGGTACCTTAACCGGGTCACGCTAATATACTACTTAGGAAAACATTTTAAAACACTCATTATTGGAAAACCAATCAAAACAACTACTCTTCTAGCTAATACTGACGAAGTATTGAATTACATGATAGGATTCCTGGCATTTTAAGGCAAAAAAAAAATACATTGAAAATACTTAAATTATTTACTGAAATTCAGTCATAAATAATTTAAGTATTTCCAATATATTTTTTTTGCCTTAAAATGCCAGGAATCCTATCATGTAATTCAATACTCCGTCAGTATTAGCTAGAAGAGTAGTTGTTTTGATTAGTTTGCCAATAATGAGTGTTTTAAAGTGTTTTCCTAAGTAGTATATTAGCGTGACCCGGTTAAGGTACCAATATACAGAAAGTAGATAATTTCATATTAAATAAAAAAAAATGTGAATGACTAAATGTAAATAAATGATTTAAGTATTTTGATATTTTTTTTCATCATGTAATTCAATACTTCGTCAGTATTAGCTAGGAGAGTAGTTGTTTTGATTGGTTCTCCAATAAAAAGTGTTTTAAAGTATTTACCTAACTAGTATATTAGCGTGCCCAGATTGGGGCAACAATATACAGAAAGTAGGTATTTTCATAATAAATAAAAAAGTGTGTAAGTTGTGATTTGCATAATACCTAAATAATATTCTCTAATCTACAACTATGTATTAGAGTAAAGAGCAGTAGTCCTGTTCGACCCTAGACATTCGAGACCGTCATCAAAGCCAATATATAGTGGCGCGTTAGAATCTCGTTTAACTTCGTTGTTATTGGAGTTACGTAAAAAGTTCAAAAATAAAAGTTATAGAAAATCACATGCGTTTTCCAAAAATCATTTCAGAAAAACAATTGAAAGTGGAATTTTGGAGATATGAACTTTACTTTGATTTTTTCTAAATGGAACATCCCTTATATTTTTACACCATCTGAAAGGCCATAAAAAACTTTTCAATGATATATAAAACATATTATTTATCTTAGAAAATTTTTATGTAATTTACTATAAATTTACAAGTTATCAAATTAGTAGATATGCTTCTAGAGGGCAGAATATTTACTAGTGAAATATTTTGTCGAACTCCTCTATATGTTTCCTTAAATATATAAGGAATAAGAAACCAGACTGCAACCAACAGCTATTCTCCGGACTAATACCCCGCCGAGCGCTGAATTACGAATTACAAGCCTGGTCGCGTTAAGTGCAATAACTATGTATTGCCACAAAACGCTAAGTTTCGATTGTAACAGACACCAGCCGAAAGACTTATTCCCATTCAAAGGAGCTCTCGTGCCAGCCACCCCATACCACTTGCAGACTGCAGTTTCGAGCTATTGGCTCTCGTCAGTGCAAGATAGGTCTGAGACGGCTGTAACGAGGCCTTTGTTCACTCTTGGTACATGACGAGATTTATAAAACCACGACATGCAACAAAAATGACAGGCTCCATCTAGCGGCTGATATCCATTACAATCGAAACAGCAGTAGCCCTGACATGGGCACAGTTAGTAGATATGCTTCTAGAGGGCAGAATATTTACTAGTGAAATATTTTGTCGAACTCCTCTATATGTTTCCTTAAATATATAAGGAATAAGAAACCAGACTGCAACCAACAGCTATTCTCCGGACTAATACCCCGCCGAGCGCTGAATTACGAATTACAAGCCTGGTCGCGTTAAGTGCAATAACTATGTATTGCCACAAAACGCTAAGTTTCGATTGTAACAGACACCAGCCGAAAGACTTATTCCCATTCAAAGGAGCTGTCATTTTTGTTGCATGTCGTGGTTTTATAAATCTCGTCATGTACCAAGAGTGAACAAAGGCCTCGTTACAGCCGTCTCAGACCTATCTTGCACTGACGAGAGCCAATAGCTCGAAACTGCAGTCTGCAAGTGGTATGGGGTGGCTGGCACGAGAGCTCCTTTGAATGGGAATAAGTCTTTCGGCTGGTGTCTGTTACAATCGAAACTTAGCGTTTTGTGGCAATACATAGTTATTGCCCTTAACGCGACCAGGCTTGTAATTCGTAATTCAGCGCTCGGCGGGGTATTAGTCCGGAGAATAGCTGTTGGTTGCAGTCTGGTTTCTTATTCCTTATATATTTAAGGAAACATATAGAGGAGTTCGACAAAATATTTTACTAGTAAAAAAAAAAAAAAGTTATCAAATTACTCGTGGAAAACAGAACTATGCAATTGAAAGTAAACAATACGTTAGTTCTGTCAAGATATTTGTTGGTAACTAATTTCACTTTGTTTTAATTACAATGAAACACTTGGAATTTTTGATGACAAAAAAGGACAAAAAGAAGAAAAAGAATATTGGCCACGCAATACCTCTTAACCGACTGAGCTACCGTGTCAGTTTATATTTGTAAATCACAAGCAATACAGCATTATTACCGCGTATGAAGTTGTCACCTTCTTCGCTCTCGGAGGAGACAATTTCCCTTGCACATTGGTCTCTCTAGTACGTTGATTAAAAATAACAATTAATTACGCATTAGATGTATAAGACTAATTAAATGATCTAGCACAATATTAAATACATTTCAATTCAATTTAAGTTATCTACGAATTAGCTATTTGTATACAAAATGTTAAGTAATACTATTATTACGTGTTTTACTACTTAGAAAATTTGTTATACTACTTTAGTATTATTAACATAATGAAATCTTAGCACGCATGTTTAATACAAGGAAAGTAAAATGTACTGTAAAATTTCGTTTTCAATGTTATTTTAATTACTGAATTAATTCCGAATTAATTAAAATAAATTCCAAGCTGCAAGAAAAAACACTTTTAAAGAAATTATGTATGCTAATAATTTAAGTACATAATATGTTTTTAAATATTATAAATGTCTTTATTTAATAATAATGGTTGCAACTACAGGAAAACTAAAATTATCCAGTAATATCACTAAGCTCAGTAGTAACAACTGTTAAATTAACTAGATATTGAATAGAATTACAATTGATTCAATTGTTTGAAATGCAATTAACGTTTCCAATGAATATAGACTTTAATAGAAAGAGATCTGAGCTAATTTCCCTACCATATATTTTTTTTAAATTGAGTTTCTGCCCATATAGGTAGTACATATATTACCATGAAACGAAAATGGGATTTAAATATTTTCGATTGCCTGATAATTTCTACTTCCGACAAATTTAAAACTTTTTAATGAAGAGTTTTCACCATCTTAAGTAATTGCTAGTTTTTATAAGGGTGTTATTAATGTTACCAATTTATGTTGGAGGTTTATAACGTTACTAATAGGGAACTTGCACAAAAAATGAAATTGAATTAAAACACTCAAAATCGTAAACTAACACCATTAAAAACCCCATAGACAACAACAAATTAAAAAAAAAAAAAGAATCTCTTCCAGAAATATAAGCGATTAAAATCTGACTGATTTTACCTACTCTTGAAACGTGACGTCAGACCGAGCGAGTCGGACGACACTAGCGTCTAGGTAACATCCTATAACAATTGATACTAAAGTGGGCATTAAATGTAACAAAGAAAGACGACGCTTAATTTAAATGATTTTTTTTTGAAAAGTTAACTAACATAACTATTACCAAAGAAGACCAAAAAACGGCATATTCAAAGAGCTTTACTATATGTACTAATTAATTATTGCAAAGAGTGTCTTCAACTGTGGTTTCTTTCAAGTTTTTGTGTTAATAATTTAAATTGTTCAATATTGTACTGTAAAAATAAAAAGTGGGACGCTGTTTAAATTGAAGAAACTTTATTATTAAATACATATTTTAAGAGTCTATTCACACAAACTTCTTTTTTTATTACAAGCTTCAGGTTACTGTGATTATTTATCAAGTTAATGTTCTGTTTATACCGTGCGTGTAGCGGGGCGCTAGGCATAGGGAGTAAAATTACAATATCGCACGTGCCAGCTGGCTGAAATGAAATAACAGAGCTGGGATCTCCGCCCGACGGAGGAATTTACGGCAGCAGTGTTGTCATATCTTTCGCGCTACGTGAATGTACATGCCTAATGGGAAATTACACGCACGGTATATATAAACCTATGAAGCTGACAAGCTCTTATTAAAATGTGATAGCGACGCTCCATCTCTCTTATATCTTGGTGGGACCTTTTACCTGGAACCTTTTACCTGGAACCTTTTACCTTGCTCCTCGCTATAATTTTCGATATTTTCTGGGAAGTAATCAACATGAGAATCTAGGAAATGTAATTTTAAATTCATTAAATATCCTAATTTTTGAAAGTTTTCAACCATTCTGCTACTACACGTTTATATAGTCATCACTAGGGTAGGGTGGCCCATCTTTTTCGAAATCGAAATTTTTTATTTCTCACCCCTGCAAATGGTTCCATTTGACGAAAAAACAGTCCCCTCAAAATATTATTGAGGCAAATTGAAGGCAAGGGGTGCCGCAGAATGCATTATTATGCAATAATAAAAATAAATGGAATTATTTACATTCTTTGGTTGATGCATTGTTTTTTTTTTTAATCAGCAACATTTATCTTTAGAATGACTAATCAAGTCATACAAATATCAAAGACATTATCTGTTGTGACTATGACATGTGTCATACTACAGTAAATTCGTAGTCTAAGAAAACTAGACTAGAAGTTTTTGAAATAAACCTCTCGTTTTATCTTTGTGTATTTTATTATGAAACGTTTTTTTCATACATAGTACCAAATATTATTCTAAATCTACAAGACATATAGTAATAAAAACAATATTTTTTGCACTAGGCCAAAGCATGCGACAGGGTTTCTTTTTTTACATTTGGAAACTGTGATTTATAATCATTTACAACTTGGAGTAAAAACTGTTTTTGGTCTTCATTTTTTGTTAAAATGTCATTATAGTCAGTAATAAGTTTGATTCCTCTCTCAGCGGCATCATTTACAACTTTAATTTTGTTTACAATATTGAAACATCGGGTATAACTTTCATTTTCCCTCCATGTTGTTGGATCATTTTCCAAAAATTCCATAGACAAACCTAATTTTTGAAAAAACTGTTTAGTGTTCTCGCATATGAAGTTCTGAATTTCCTTGTTTTCAACGTCAGTAATTTTACTAATCATAAGTCGTTTAATACCCTCTTGATTTGGTGCTTTCCTATTCAAAGCTTTAACCATTTCTCTTTTAGTGGTAACTGAAATATCGTCATCAAAGAAAGATAAGCCAACATTTACTGAATTAAGGTACCACAAATGGTTCACTATTTTCCTACTTGCGGCTTGAGATATTTCTTTGTTAATATTTTGATAATTAATGAGTTCTTTACAAAAGTCTAAGTCATGAAGCGGTGCTTTACTAGCAAATGACGCTGTAAACCAGGCCTTTACATAAACCTTTATAATAAAGAGACATATATCTTCAATACCAATTTTTCTTTTTTAGTTAGTTGGAACTGATCTTGGAAAAAATTATTTTTAGACAGTAAATGGCTTTGGCCATCCAACGTGCATGATGAAATGCCCCTGGTTGATAGAATGTCGTGTGAGTGGGCTCTTCTTCAACAAAAAGTTTAGAAAGCATTAAAAATTCTTTATAATCATCACGAGGCTGTTGCAAAGTTAAAGCTGCATTTAGAAACTTTACAATTTCTGCTTTAACTGGTTGTAAAATGTGTTTAATTTTTGATACCTGAAATCCAGTTTTTAGTTTATTTTGATCTACTTTAGGCCAAAATTCCCTAAAACGTTTAAATAGTGGCACATTTGGACCAGATGAGGAAGGCATCTTTGTGTCAAACACACTTCTCAAAACCACTTCAAAAATATGATGTCTACAAGGAAAATAGAGAATATCTCTTTCTAATTTTTGTTGCAATAGTGTGGCTGCCCCATTTATATAACCCATATTTGATGCTGTTGTATCACAACACAAAGCTATTACCTTTTCGTCCAAATTCCATTCACAAAGCACATCATAAACTGCTTCAGTCTGTTCTCTTCCAGTTGAATTGGGCAAAGTTGGTACTCCAAGTAGTTGTTCAATATCTCCACTAGTAACTAAGATAGCAAGTCTATCGATATTTCCCATTCCAGTGAGAGAAGGTAAAAGTTTTCCATCCCAATGGATGACTGGGGCCGGCAATTCAGAATTACCGAAGGCAGTTTTTAATATTTCAGCTCTTTCTTCGCGGATGCGTTGTCTAGAGCGCTGAAGTGTGGTTCTGCTGATGGACAAAGATGTGGTGTCATGTCCTAGTGCTTCTGCTACTGCCGTCAAAATACGGACTCCATACCTGTCGCTTATTTTGCAAGCATCAAATGCAGCGGCTATTTTTGGTGTGATGATGTTACATGTTCCATACAATCTCCTCTTTTTTGACTGTGACGGGCCAGGCTGGTCTTGTAACAACTCTTCTTGGGCTTCGATTATTTCATATTCATTTTCGTTGGAATCGGCTGAATTACTACTTGATGATGGACAGGTGACTGTTTCCTCTAATCTAGCTTTTTCTTGTTGACTTCGTTGCATTCGTTCGGATAATTTCTGTAATTTCTCCTCAGCTGATTTTTCTTGAGAAGCAAGTTGGTAATCAATACCATGCATAAATCCAGGACGTCCCTTTTTTCTTTGGTTAATTAAAAACTACTTATCTTCATCTATTTTCATCAACTCCAATGCATTTGCATGAGAAATGTCAAAAAGATCGTCCAATTTTTCAACGAAATTTTTTTCTTTACCTCCCGCACTGGCCCTTTTAGCCGATTTTTGTAAGTTCCTCCACTCTGCATAAAGTTTATCTAGTTGTTTAACACAATGAAAATCCTGACGTGTCGGAATGCGAGCTTTATCCCAAAAAACTGACACCTCTGTTATTGTTAATTTAGCACTTTCATGTACACTTAGCTTCACTTCACGAATGTTATAAAAGAGCACTTGTAATACTTGTCTATTAGACGGCAACTTATTGCCAATGATTTGTGACGAATAGTGTCCAACTAAGTAAATTAAAGTATCCTTTCGTAAGGATCTAACATCAGCCATCGTTAAATGTTTTTTCAAAAAGGAACGTATGCTAGAACTTATAATGTCACCACTGTAAAACACAATTGCCATAAAAACCTACCGTAGGTGCATTATATTTCCAAACTTCCAAAACAAATAACTTCTAGGAAATAATTACACCAATAAAACATTATGAGAAAAGAGGTAGATATTTGTATTTTAAGTAAAATTTAAGTGTATTACCGTAATCAAATCTTATCTACAAATTTCTACCTGAATGCGGCACGGGTTATCGTAATAAAATCTTATCTACAAATTTCTACCTGAATGCGGCACGGGTTACCGTTCACCGAATTATCTGAAACTTTGACATAAATTATTCCTAGTATAATAGTATATTTTCGTGGGGTGAGACTTAAAAAATATGCAAAAAAAATTCATCCCCTATGGGCTACCCTAGTCATCACATTTTACATTTCCCAAAAAAATTTCCATGACGTCATCCATCTTGGTAACAAATACTTCATACAGTCCGAATTTGTGGTTAATTAAATATTCCTTCTTTCATCTTCCTTATTGCCTTAGGCCTTAAAAAATTGCTTCATCAGACCGAGTTTAATATGAAGCGGTGGGAGAAAAACATTCGATTGTTCCACTAGTGGATCTGTAATGATATTGTTAGATCCAGGATTTACCGATGTTCTCTTGAGCCAAGATTTTAGCTTGATGTCCCTATTTTCACTATCCCAAAGACATAAGAAACACAAGCTTACATGAAAATATTGACGACATGTGACAGTTCTGACCTCAGATTCAGTTTCAGCGCCCCAAAATACATTATAGACATGATAGTCAGGCAAAAAGTGCATGACTTTTTTATTTTTTGTGTGCCTGTGTCCTTTTTGGCGCAGAGGTTTCTTTCATCAAAATGTTTTAATATTTTTACAGTGGCAAAATATCCAACAAACACAATAAGTTCTGTGTGTTGCGACATTTATAGTTTATAGTTTAAATTTAACTTCTTGGCTTGCAGTGATTATTTATCATGTTAATGTTCTAATTCTTCATACATGTTAACCTATGAGGCTAACAAGCTTTTATTAAAATGCACTAGAAAGATAATCACATAATTTTTTATCAATATTGCAATTTTGTAACTGACCTAACAGTCCAGTCAACGGGGGATTTCACCTCTAACTTGAGTGCTAATGAATGGATTTTGGTAAATCCTGACTTCTGCCAAAAAGAATTGTTAAAACTTTTGAATCACCACATATTTGCCATTTCGATGCTGATATCTTATTTTTTCCAGGATTAATTCCGTATTATTGTATCCCTCTTTTAATTCCGTTGAGTGTGCTAGAGTGTGCTAGTGTGTGACAGAAGCATATTATATTTTTTCAGGTTATGTTAAAATTCTGATATGATGGGAGAATTCTGACCTGAGATTCAGTTTCAGTGTCCCAAAATTTAATGGTTTGGTCGCTTTAAGTCTTTGAATCGTCTTTTAAATGCATATTTGACCATTTTTGAGGTGTTTTTTGAGATTTTTCTGAAGATATGTTAAAAGCCTGACATGATAAGAAAATTCTGACCTCGGATTCAGTTTCAGCGCCCCAAAAGTACGTACAAAAACATGGGTCAACTCGTTTAATATCTGAATTAACTTTTTTAGTATGACATTTATTTGATCTTCCTGAACAAAAGTCTCCATGGGCATAAACTTCTAACTCTTTTCCTTTCAGCTACAGAAACCTCAGAAGATGCTGGGGTCTCATAGAGTGAAAACTATGTTTTAGTGCCCTTTGAAATACGTCAATAGGTAATTAAATGCAATGCATTGTAAGTGAAAATAGTCACAATTAGTCACATTTACACTTGCGTTTAAGTGTAAGCTCCCTTACAGCTTACATATACCTGAGATTTTAAATGAAGTAATTACTATTAGTTCAGTCAATGAAAGAGTTGTAGAGAACATTTTGGAGGGGAGAATTTTTCTCTTCAGGAATGTGTTGGGGGTAGTCAGGAGGTAAACATACTAAAAGTTCCTGCACCTAGCTCCGCCGCTTCAGTAGGAGAGGGGGGTGGAAAGGTTCCTTTTTTCGATTCTTCGCTTGTAACTCGGAAACGATGCGTAGTACGAAAAAAAGGTAATCTAT
The DNA here is from genome assembly GCA_936432065.2 of Rutpela maculata. Lineage (NCBI taxonomy): Eukaryota > Metazoa > Arthropoda > Insecta > Coleoptera > Cerambycidae > Rutpela > Rutpela maculata. The sequence continues at coordinate 138,426,697 of OW386289.2, forward strand.
GCAAAATTAAGCGTAATTAAATTTTCCACAAGAATGTTTATATTCATTTTCTTCCCATGTGTTATAGTTTACGAGATGTTCGCCAGCGAAAATCGATAATTAATAAAAAAAAATCAATGATGTACCTTGTATATTTCTATCAAAGCGGTTTACCGTGGTCTGCTAATAAATCACAGTTACAAAACAATCTTTATTTTACAAAACTGGACGTATTTACTAACGTAATATTTTGTCGAAATCTATACATTTCCTTAAATATATAGTGTGACTCACTTAAAATGAAGATACCCTTATAACTTTTTCATTTTGTTTCCGATTTGAATCAAATTTTACTCAAGTATAGAATAAATTAGAATCTACTTATGACCAGAAAATCATTCACCTGCTATAAAGGCAAAACCAACTGCGGTACCAAAATATGATGAAAAAATTAAACATTTTGAATGTCAGAAATTCTAAAAAATGCATCCAATCGGCGTCACAAACGTACATACACCAAAATTTGATTTGATTATTATTGATGGGGGATATCTCATACATAAGCTCATCTGGCAAAGGGGGTCCTCAGTGTCCGCAATTTGTGGTGGCTACGTAAAATTCATCGATCGTAAGATTAAATATCAATATGATTTTTAATCTTTTCTTTACCTTTTCCCATACGACGCATCGTTTTCGAGTTATAAGCGAAGAATCGAAAAAAGGAACCTTTCCACCCCCACCCCCCTGAAGCGGCGGAACTAGGGGCGGGGACTTTTAGTATGTTTACCTCCTGACTACCCCTAATACATCTCTCAAGAGAAGAATTCTCCCGCACAAAATGTTCTCTACAATCCCCTTTTGAGCATTCATTGATTAGACTATATGGAATCTCACATATTCCGGCAATGGAAATTGGATCTAGGTCAATCTCGCTCAATTCTTAGTATGATGTTCTTTTGGACCCTCCTCAACAAAAGTCTCCATGGGCATAACCTTCTAACTCCTTTCCTTTAAGCTACAGAAACTTAAGAAGATGCCGGGGTCTCATAAAGTGAAAACTACGTTTTAAGCTCTTTGAAATGCGACAAGAGGTAATTAAATGCAATGCAATGCGAGGGGACTCACATTAATCAAGGACCCCGGTATATGTGAGAGGCGAGGGGACTCACATTAATCAAACACCCCGCTATGTGTAAGAGGAGAGGGGACTCACATTAATCAAGCACCCCGGTATGTGTGAGAGGCGAGGAGACACATTAATCAAGTACCCTGGTATATGTGAGAGACGAGGGGACTTACATTAATCAAGCACCCCTGTATGTGTGAGAGGCGGGGGGACGCACATTGACCAAAAACTCAGATATGCGAGATTTAATAGTAATAATATTAATTAATCTCTAATGTGTATGTAAATGGTGAGTAAATTAACACGTAGAAATTATTAAGGATGAATATGCATGTGTAAACTTACGCATTTGTCTATTTCTACATATGACTAGCCATATAAACCCCTCTTTTACTTCTCTAAACGCATTTACTAGCTAATCTATGTAGAATAACGGAGTTATCGTTCCTTTCCAGCATCTTCTGAAGCTTCTGTAGCTTAAAGGAAAGGAGTTAGAAGGTTATGACCATAGAGACTTTTGTTCAGGAAGGCCAAAGGAACATCATACTTGAGTGAAATTGACCTGGAACCAATTTCCATTGCCACCTTTTAAGTCAATATCTTGAACCGCTCTAGAGTAATCTTGCGCACAAAAAAGTTACAGACAGAACGACAGACCGACAGACAGAAAAAAAATTTTTCTCTAAATTTTGCTTAGAATCTCGAAGTTTCATGACAAACAATAAACATTTTCAATTTTTTTTTTGCGTTGCTATACTTCCACTGGATGTGGAAGTTAAAAGTATGTATGTAGCGAAATGCTAATAATTTCTCAGTCAAAGTAATATCATATTTTACATACTACATTTTTAAATAAATATATATTCTCCTTGAGATTATGGCTATTACTCGAGAGAGGGACATCTGAGCTAGTAATAGCTATTACACGCGAGCAGCATACTATACTTTTCTACGACTACTCATTGCTTGACTCACTTTTTCGTTGAAGCTCCCTTTTTTTTGTATTTTTGGTTCTGGACTTAGGCTTCTTTTGGGTCTTCTTGTGAGATATGTTTCTGCATTGTATCGCTGCTGTTTGTGCTCCTATTTTTATATTTCTGCTTCTACAAATCTTCTTTTGAGCCTTCTGATTCCTCAGTTTCTGATTCTGGTAGAGTATATATCGCTCCGATTTCTTTGTGGAAGTCATTTTCCCCCTTGCTTTTTTTTCCCAGTATGTTTGGTCCTTTCCCAGTTTATTCATGATCCTCTCGATTATTGTTTTCCACGTGTAATGTGGTCTCCCTATTTTTAGTTTTGCTGCTATTCAGTGTTAGCGCTTTCTTCAGTAGATGTATTGGTTCTCTTCTTTGGACGTGTCCCCAGTACTTCAATGCGTACATTTCTATCCTTTTTGTGACTGTCTTCCCCTCTAGTAGTGTTGATGTTTTATGTCGCTGTTTTTGTCCTGTTGTTTTTCTGAATAACTGGATGATGTCTCTTTCAGCTCTTCTCAAACTTCTTCTGTTGGCTTTTGTTGTTGCCGCGTTTTTAACTCCTTATGTCATCGTTGGCAGTATGGCTATGTACAGCCGTTTGGTCAGGCCGCATGATAGTTTGTTTATCTTGATGAACGGTATAGCTGCCCTTGTGACTCTGTATGCTGTTTTTATTATCTCCTTTACTGTTTCTCTCCTTTTCAGTTGGTTCGTCAGATATGTTCCTAGGTATTTCAGTTTGTTAGTTGTTCTTAGGGAGTAGTCACCTCGTATTCTTCTTCACTGATCCTACTCTCTCTTGTTGATGGGTCTCGCTCGATTATTAGACTTTTCTGGAAGTTTATTTTCAGTCCAGATATGTCCAGATGCGGTTTCATGTTTTCTAGGAAGTTGAGAATTTGTTGCTCTTCTTCTGCGATGATTAGGAGGTCATCGGCGTATGCTAGTACGATTGGGGTTCTCAGCGTTTTCGTATTTTCGTTGAAATTTGGTGTTTCCCTTACTGTGTTTTGTATTACTTAGTCTAGGACCGTGGTGAATAGTCGGGGCGATAGGGGGCATCCTTGTTTGATTCCTCTGTTCTTTTGTCCGGTTTCTGTCATTTGTCCGAACCATTGTATGGCTGTGGTTTTATGAAGGCAGGCCTTTATTATCTTGTTTATTAGATAGTGCGGTACTCCTTTGTTATATAGAGTGTTGACTACGGCCTCGTGACTGATGGTATCGAATGCCTTTTGGAGATCTATAGCGACCATGTGCATGTCCCTTCTCTCCATTTTTCTTGCAGTATTCTTCATGTGGTGTACATGTGGTCGCCCGTTGATCTGCCTTTGATGAATGCTGTGTGGTAGTCTGGCGGTCTTCCAATGTACTTCTCTAGTTTCTCGAACAGGAATTGTGCGTAGTATTTGTATCCTATGCTGCAGAGTGTTATTCTTCTGTAGTTATCTATATTCTGTGGCGAGTTGGTTTTTGTATAGTCGTGGTCCATTCCGTAGGCAGAGGCGCAACAACTTGTGCGATTTAGTATGAAAAATCTGATAGTAATTTTAAAATTTAGAGAAATTTAGATGTCTGTGATATTTAGATATTTATATTTGCATGACGAAAAAACACATTTTAAAAAAATAATTATTCAATAGTCGTACAAAAAATAATATAACAAAAACGTAGTTAACGGAAAGAGAAATTTAACTGTTAGCATAAATTAAGGCAGGCAGGTAGGTACGTTTTCCCGTTGCACTTTTATATATTCCAATAAATAACTAGGCCGTACACCGTGAACTATAAAAACAACAAACCCTAAATAAAAGCTTTCACGCCACTTTTATTATGTATTACAGAATACATTAAAGTAAATTAATTTGTGAGAATGTATTTAGACGTTTACGCTGAGCGAATTTAAGATAAATATAATAAAATATTTTACCGCGGTTCTGTTTTTGCATATTACGTAACAGTTATGAATTTCATTAGTTGTCTAGACGAGAACGCACGCCGGTTATTTGAATTTTTATGAATTCGCCGGTGTAAAAACATTTCAAACTCATCTATCTCTTTGAGAGAAACAAAATATCTTTTCTGAATGCGGAATAAATTGGAGACAAATTACTTTCTTCGATATATTTGATGATTGTCTCTCGTTGCATGATCTAAAAAACTAGTTTACAATCACTCAGTCTGAACCGATACAGACAACTTTAACCGAAACATATATGATTTGAATATTAAAATTTGCATAAATCATTTCTGTAGTTTCGATCTACGTCTGTGTCTAAATATTTCTTTATTTATTCATTGTATTGTACTCCATTTAATTAAAAGAAGTAATAGAAAAGTTTTGGCAATTAAAATTTTAAATATTGATGTTTTGCGTATTAGAGCACACTTTGGTATAGCTTTTAAATAATGTCTAGCTGTCTGTTGTAGTGATTCAACTTATTAGATCAACAATATTACCAAAGAGAATTGAAGAAAATGTACCGCACTTTCTGGTACTTTATAGAGAGCTGGCGGTCGCGGAGGTACTACGATATTACCTCCGGCTGGAATTTTGAAAAGTGGTTGGGGGGACCATCAGGAAGTGCCATCTGCAAGGATTTTGCTCAAAACCCATGCAAAGGACACGTCAGACGACTCAAAAATGAAAAAAATTTGCTCAAAAAATGATCATACCTCCGGCTGAAAATTTGCACATTACCTGTTTGAAGGTCACAGATAACGTATGTCAATCGTCAGACGCCTAGGTCGCTGCCAAAGGGGTGTCAGATGCCCTCAAAGTTGTCATTTTTTTTTCAAACATTTTTTTTCCTTACCTCCGTCTGACGTTTTAACATATTGCAACTGAGACCATTCTAAATTAAAATCGTCAGACGAAAATGTCGCTGCGAAGTCCCCCTACAACGTTCACAAAGTTCCAGCCCGCCTGAGAGGTATACTTTTTTTCGAAAATTTATTTTCGTTACCTCCGTCTGACGTTTTTAGATATTATCCTAGAGACAATTTTAAATACATATGTAAATCGTCAGACGAAAATATCGCTGCAAAATCCCCCCGAAATATCGCGAAATTCCAGCCTAAATTAATGAATATTGTTTCAACATCTTTTAAATTTAATGAAATACTGGTTGAGTCACTATACGCTATAAAAGAAAGTCAATTCAAGGGAAAAGTTTCTAGCACATATACATAAAAAGTAAAGGATGTTCCGTGTGAATAAAATAAAAAGAATAATAATAATAATAATACTTTATTAATCCTTTAGATCATTATACATGATGTACGATAAATCAATTTTACAAAAATATGTATTTAATACGTCAATAACGTAAGTACCAATAACACATTGACGAAAAAAAAAATTGAACAAATAGATCAAAGTATAAATATACCTACACACATTGTAAATAGTCTACACATGTAAAACAAAAGTACAAGTACACAAAATATAAAGAATAATACCAATAAACATAAATTTATCTATTAAGGAAGGCATCAACGCTGTAAAATGCACCGTCTGTTAACATATTTTTAACTTTAAGTTTGTATGAATTAAAATTGTTAATAATTTTTAAATCAAGAGGTAAAGAATTATACAATTTAATACACCAGTAGAATGGTGATTTTTCAAATAATGTAGAATTATGCGATGGTATTAGGAGGCCACTGCTTCTCGTGATATAATTATGACGAGATGAAACTTTATCAAGGTGTAAGTTTTTTTCTACGAAACATAAGCATTCATAAAAAAAATTGATGGAGTTGTAAGTAATTTATTTGACTTGAAACTGTGTAAAATAATAAAAATGTTAATCTTGTTATACTATCAAAAATCAATATGCAAGAGGTTTCAAGCAAGTATTATTTTTTATCAAAGAGGAAAGATGTAGTTATACTATTACTTAGTAAAATGAGTAGTTCATTTAACACATTCTGAATATCTGAAAGTAAACGATGATTATTAAGTGGTCGATGATTATTAAATAAATTCCATAGATTTTTTTCCTTCGCTTTGTAAATTTATTTAAGAAAAAAGATACTAATATTATTACTGAATTGAGACAAAAAAAAGTTATTTCATTTTAATCATTATCAATATCACTGTTCGCATCGGAGAGGTTTAATTCATCATCAAAATCATCTTCATCGATGTTGGTGTCCTACAGTTCCTCCTCATCGGATTCGTCACAAATGGGAAAAGAGGGAAATAAATGTGTGTAGTTTTGCGGAGACACATGCCCCCTGTTCCAGCAGGCAAATCTCTGCCGAGCTCGATGTACCTGACCGCACGGTTCGGGCAATTTTAAAACGTAACAAATATCATTGTTATAAAGTTGCCGCCACACAAGAAATTTTTCCCGATGACTTTATACGACGTATGGAATTCTGTGAGACCATGATGGAAAAGGCGAACGAAAATGAAACTTTCATTAAAAATATTTTATTTACTGACGAAAGTTCATTTTCGCTGCATAGTCGTCACAATTCATCCGTTACTAGATATTGGTCGCGGGAAAATAAATATTTAAGTATGCCACACCGAACTCAGTATCCACAGAAAGTCAATGTGTGGCTGGAATTTTAGGTAATTCAATAGTTGGTCCCTTTTTTTATCGACGGCAACCTTACAGCACAAAAATATTTGAATTTGTTACGTGAACAAATTATTCCGGCCGTTCGAACTTTGGGCATTGACCTCGAAGAGATTTGGTACCAGCAGGATGGTTGTCCTGCTCATAACGCGATAGTGATACGTAGATTCCTAGACACTACATTTCACGATCGCGTTATAAGTGGAACAAGCACATATGTATTTAAAATTGTCTCTAGGATAATATGTAAAAACGTCAGACGGAGGTAACGTAAATAAATTTTCGAACAAAAAGTATACCTCTCAGGGCTGGAACTTTGTGAACGTTGTAGGGGGACTTCGCAGCGGCATTTTCGTCTGACGATTTTAATTTGTGCTTAGAATGGTCTCTGTTGCAATATGTTAAACGTCAGACGGAAGTAAGGAAAAAAAAATGACATCTTTGGCAGCGACCTAGGGCGTCTGACGATTTACATACGTTTTCTGTGACCTTAGGCACTTTTTTCCCTTGTACAATAAATAACTATTTTTGTAAAACATGTTGTTTGTTTAATTTTTAAAATTATAAACAAGAAAATATTAAAATAGAATAAATTACTTCCACATCCAGTGGAAGTATAGTAACGACAAAAAAATTTAAAAAAATTTTTATTGCTCAAATAGGCTTAGAATGTCACGAAACGTCGAGATTTTAAGTTTGAACGAAAAAAAAATTTCTGTCTGTCGGTCTGTCGGTCTGTCTGTCTGTCGGTCTGTCTGTAACTTTTTTTGTGCGCACGTTTACTCTGGAACCGTTTGAGATATTGACTTGAAATTTAGTACACATATGTACTTTAACGAGATCTAGAACTAGATTATATTTTCATCTTGTTCCGTCGAAGGGTTGGGGGGTAAATTGGGGTAAATTTGGGGAAAATAGGTAAATCAAGCAGGTAAGAGTCCATAAAATTGGTATTTAGTATATACAAGAGAAGCTAAGGTCCCAAAAAAGGTTTTGGCATTAGCCACCCCCCATTACCACCCCCACCTTATTAAAGGGGATGAACAAAAAATTGTGATTTGGTGTGTGTACAAGAACCAGAAACGTCAAAATATTTTTTTACTTTATCCACCCCCATTACCACCCCCTATAACCACCCCCACTCCCACTATCGATGTGGGGTATTGTTTTATGGGTTTTTGGGGTAGAGGATTTCAAATATTATATTATTAAAGTTCCATAAACAATTATTTCCACATACAAATTTTTTTCGTTGTGAGTGACTTGGATAAAAATTTTGGATGTGGAAGTAGTGACTCCTTGGGCAGCGGTTTTTTAATATTATGTACAATATATTATTCTAAAATATGTTTTGATAACGTATACCTATACAATATATTCTATTATATGTGAATGTAAATATTTGATATTTAATATATGAGGGGCGTTTTACGTTTTTTCTTTACGTTTTTTTTAGCCTTTTTTAGAAACTAATAGTGTTTAAAACATAAACTATTATTTAATTATATTTAATATGTGGTATAGTAACATACTATACTGAATTACTTTCAGTGCGCATCAAACTTTAAAGTTCTCTCAGTGTAAGAGATTGTGTTTGACTCATGTTCAATGTCATTAGAATCGGGCCATAAAATATCAAAGGAACCGCCGATATTGTCGCTTCTCTGTCGTATAAGTTCTCTGGTTAAACTACTTTTATGTTTGTTGTTGACAGTTGTTGGGTTAAAAGTCAAAGTTATTTTTTTGGGCGTAAATTATTGAAAATGGAGGCTTTCGACGAAATAAGCGATGATGAAGCAGATATTTTGGAATTTTTGGAACACGAAAGACATACTTAGTTTTCTAATGCAGCTAAAAAGCAAATATTAAAATAGATTTTATTGTATTTTAGAAATCGTTCAGCTTCTTTTTCTCTGCAAGATATTGTATCAGTTTTTTTATTCTACGACGTATTTATAATTATTTGCTATTTTAATTAATAGCAACTGTCTCATGATGAAAAATTGGATCCTCTGTCTGCCTTTGAGTGAAAATAAATATGAAACCATCGACCAGAAAATATTCTAGTTTATATCGTTATTATTGTTGTTACTCGTTGCTGTTACTGTCAGGTGACTTTTCGACAAAAAGAAGCAAATGTTTTTAACTTAGAAGCAAAAACTTAAAAAATTAACAAACAAAAATTCACTTATTTTTCGGCCAATCACAATCAACCTAGGTTGATTCGTTGATTCGAATTTTAAAAAAATTTTTCGCAAACTGCTTTTTCAAAATTTTTTAGGGGTCGTTAGATAAGTGCTTCTAGATATGTTATTTCCCATATTTCATATGGGTCCCATGCGCCACAGACGAGAAAAAATTTATTGAAATTTCTAGATCCGCGCTTGGGGTACATTGGGTTTTCTAACATTTTGTTCAAAATGGTTTCCAATGATTTTTCTGTGCTGTGAGGAGAATTTTATCTTCCTCATGGTCTTCGTCATGAATTACCTCTGAAATTTTTTAGAAAAGTTTTATAAGATTCTCTAACATTTCCTCCGATTAAAGAACTTATATAAGTTCTTTAATGGGAGAATATTTCCCTAATGACATTTTTTTAGGAACCTGGAATAGTGCGTCTGATTCTTGTTCATTGAAATTTTGCGAGTAGATATCGGAGGATGCCCAGGTAACAATTTCTGCTTTGGGTGATTCTTCTGCACTAAGAGGTGTGTCAACTTGTATAATTTGCTTTAACATGAATTTTAAAGAGATATTTCATAAATAAATTCGCATTACCTCAGCACAGTGCCTCCACTGTGACTTTATGTAGTTCCAATAATTTAACCAAATCCCCAAAGTTTATGTTTCGAATCTAGTATCAAAAGCGACACTTTTAAGCTGATTATTGCATTAAAAGACTGATCCATCTTGTTTTACAATCCCGAAAATGCTGGGATCCAATCGACTATGATCCCGGGATTTGCAGTATCTAAATATTGCCGGGATCCCGGGATTTTCGGGTTCGAGATTTCGGGATTGCAAATCCTTCTGTATCTAGTGAAGAATTAAAACGCAAAGCAACAAATGCTAGTGAGAGTCTTGATAAAATAACACAGTGATTGATATTACCAAGCAAACAGTGAAAGAAGTAAATTTTTGATAATAATCAATTTCTGATATTTTGCTGTCTTATTTTCTGTAAGAATAAATCTTGCTCCAGCGTATGCGTTTGTTTTATAGATAGTGGTTTTTTAAATGGCTAAACAACTTGCGTCACTTCTGCTGCTGAATTAAGTTAATGACGCTTTTGGAAGTTTACTTTTTTTAAAAATGCGGAAGTTATATCGCAGCTGCTGAATGATAGTTGAATAAAACTAAGCATTAAAAATATGATTTCAACGATTGTTTGAGAGGGGGCAATTTTTTTCTGAAAATGCAATCTGTATGTTATCAGGATATTACTGTAAAGTTTTGTCCAATCTGGGAGTAGAACGTTTTTTGTAAATTAAGTTTTGATTTTGAAAAACGTGTTTTTGTCTCGTTTTTCTTTAATATCTCAGGTTTTCTTCATCGGATCAGGCCAAACTAAAAACGAAAATGTTTGTAAATAAATTATGAAAACTGCTTGGGGCCAAACCCACCATTTTGTTATTTGCAGAAATATAAAAACTACGAAAATTTCCAATTTTACATAAAACGACATTACTAAAAAAATTATTAATCTTTTTTAATGAAACTGAAATTATAGATCTTGTAGGTGCAATCTGTTTTGAAAAGTTACAAATAAGATTATTTATTATTCCATATTTCTTTATTATTCATAAAACACTGCCATTTGGCCACCACACTGAGAATTGTTTCTTAACTTGTAGCTTTTTGAACTAGCTTTGCAATGGCGATACAAATTAATTTTTTATATCATTTCAGAAATAAAAAAAAACATGGATTTCCCCATCTTTAACTATTGCGCTTTGCCATGAAACATTTACACATTGGCGAATTATGGCAGAGAAAGCAAAACACGTAATTTTTAAACGATCATATCTTCGTTAATACATGAGTGGGAAGGCCGTACCTTATCGATATCGATAGCGTTTTAAGCTCATCGTAAACTGCATACTCCAAATCGAAAATTAAGTCCAGTAGGAACGTAAAAAAATTACATTCTCTGATGTTTCGCGAAACATATTTGATTTTGTCTGAACACTCTAGATGAATAAGTAGAATGCATGGATATCATCTCCGCACGTCTTCCTAGAATCTCGAAACCTTAGTAATGAGAGTGGGAGAAATATTCTTGTCATGGCAGTCGCGGTATTGATGAACGAGCACGCGTATACCCGCGTAATATTAGGTACATTAACGATTAAAATTTATTTTAAATATTCTCTAAAGTTCTCACACATTAGAGAAAAAACAGTGCCAATTTCAGCTCAAAATATGTATAAGTACAGAAGTGTATAAGTGTGTATAAGTGCACGAAACGCGAATGATACGATATCTCAGCTATTGATTAATGTAGAAAGGTCTATTTTTTTAATTGTTCGTTTTTTGAAGCACTATTCACAGATGACAAAAGTATTTGGCAGGATACATTTTTTCGATACAAAAAATTCATTACAAAAAAATGCAGAAATGAAACTTTAAAATGATAAAAAAAAATAATTCTTATCACCATTGCAAAGCTCGTTCAAAAAGCTACAATTTAAGAAACAAAAATTTATCTCTATGCTATTTTATTGTAGGATGAAGAATTCGGCAGATATATACTAAAAGCAGGGTCCTTATTGAGGTGTAGGTTTTCTCTTGAAGAGACGAAGCACTTATCAAACGGGTTGGAATTCCTCAGATATTTATTCCTACCACCATCGAGAGATGCATCATCGAGAGTGCATCCCCAAAAGTGCATCCCCAAAATACCAACTTTTATAAAATATTTACCCTATTTGTTTTATTTATATCTAATTTTCGTGAACTTAAAGAGAATACTGTTTTTATGGCACCTCTGATAATAAATAGTTACTAAAATTGTACGTAAGTCAATGATTTTTTAATAATGAGTTATTGTCATTTAATCTTTTTTGTACTTTTCATTTTATTAGTTCTAGTTACTACTATATTTCTTAGGTTCGTTTATCCTCTGACATATGCTTTTAAAAAAATATTTGCAAAAAGTACCTACCTACAATATAACAGATACAGGCTTCTTTAATAGTACACATTATCTTAGCTGCAGGTGCAGATTGACGAATAATTATGTAATTATATTTTTCTTCCCTTTTCATATTTGTTTTTTACACGCAAAAATCCAATCACTTTATTTATGTCATGCAACATCAACTGTCTAGAAAATGTCAAAGTCAAATTGTCAACCTCAAAATGCATAAAATAGTGTATCATTACTATCGTGTTAGTTGTAAGTATAACAATAATAATTTTAGTAAATAGTTACTTACCTGAAAGCCTGTATACTATTCTATCATAGATAAACTATGGAACGTCTTAAAACTAATGGATAATTGGCATAAAGAGGTAGCGACAAGTACTACAAACACATTTTTATGCCCAAAACGTGGTTATATAGACATAAGATATCAAAGAATGGAACCAGGAGATGCAGATAATTCTCATTTTGAGGAAATGTATCTACAAGTTGAGTATCGGACGGTTTCCAAAAACTGTTTAATAATTATTTTATTTTTCAGGATAGAATATTAAGGATTCTAAATAGCAATCATGCTGACGTAGATCTGACCCTTCTATATAAAAATGAAAATTTCTTGTATGATCCATCAGCACTCAGTTATTATGAAGATGAAACAGAGATGGGCAACAGTTCCCTCGAATCCAGATCCACTACGCAAAGATCTAAAAGTGGGGATGTTGTGACGGTAGATTGTTTACCTACAGAACAACACGCAGAAACGGTGACGATAGAAAGAAACAGAAATATATTTCAAAGATTGTGGGGGTGGCTTAGGGGCAATATAAAGTGTATTAGTACTGAATCTAATTGAACGTTAGTGATACCTCTACCGATTAAGTGTTTGATTATTTCTACAACATACCTAATAATGGTTCTTTCACCTTATACAGATATCAAGTGCCAGGATACATTAATAATTTTTAGAGGAACAGATTTTTTATAAAACTTTTTTTAGTATTACAATTTTTGATTTCTTTGTAGTTGAGTGAGTCAGTTGCCCAGTATCATAGCATTAAAAACTAAGTTTACAGATTTTTAATATCATGAAAATTACAAATAAAAAATATTTCTTTAAAAACCGTTATTTTTTTACTGATGAATACAATTTTTTGTCAAATTGAAAAAAAACTTAAATAAGTTAAAGCTACGCTACGGCCTAACCCTTAGAAGATGACAGTCAAAATTCAGTTTTTTGCTATTTTTTCAAAAAAATAATTGCATCGGTAAAAGTTTCAAATAAAGTTTGGTCAGCATAAAATGACTATTCCTTTTTGTTATAACCATTATTTTTATTAAAGCCAAAAAATGGCATCAAACAAAAATGAGGCTCCTGCTAGACCAGGAGCCCGCCGACCACTAATTGGGTGTCATAGGTTTACTCCCAAAATGTGTGAATTGTTGATAATTTGGGGCATTAGAGCACAAAAATGTCCATGCCTGCCCTTTTTTTTGGTACAAGGGAGTACGAGTGTGAGAATACATTCGTCATCTTTAAAAAGTGGCGCGAAAGTCTTGCCTTGCACGATAATTGATGGTGAGTATTATCGGAGCTTCCTACTGCATATCTTGGTTACCCGTGTAATTCGATGAATATCATAAATTTACGACTGGCAATCAGGGCCGGATTGTCCATAAGGCTAAATAGGCTATAGCCTAGGGGCGCCGAAGCGCGAGGGGGCGCTTCGGCAGTTCAAAACTAACTAAATTTATTTCCCGATGACCGACGGATGACATTTACTGTTTACCATTGACCTTTGGAAAATAAAATGTATTGTAGCGCCGTATAATGCATAAGGGCTGACGAAAAAAATAGCCACAAAATCGAGTTGGGACAATGAGGGTAAAAAATTGTTTGTTTAAGGAAAGACAAGCATAAAAAGCTTTTGTACCCGCCGTCTTATCTTGACCGGAATTAATAAATTTGTATAAGCTTATGTATACCCATTCTATGTAACTATTTTAGTTACATTTTATAATTATATCCGTATTAAGAATTATAAATACCAAAATACCTAACTATTCATTTACTTATATTTAATTTTTAGAGGTATCAGGATCTGAGAAAGAAGTAAATAATATGAAATAGAAAATGCGATAAAATTTTAAGTAGAGTCCTGTTCATACGTTTAAAATATCCATATCTGAAGTTTTTATTGCCGTAATCCTTCCGGGTATAGTCTGAGGCCTTCCTTATATCTACGTCGGTACTTTTTTTTTATACAAGAAAATATTTATTTATTATTTGATTACTTTATTTTGATAAAATTGTCGCATTTATTACCTTTGTGTTGTATAGTACAGCGAATAGATGTTTACCTAAACCCGTGGATAGTACAAACAAAACACCCGACCTGCGCTGCACTTTAAATGGGGGTCTACGGACGATCCAACCAACCAACCAACCTTCTCGGTACACTTTGAGAATTGCCAAGCGAACTCGTAAAAATGAAGCCAATATTCTCGGTACGCTTTGAAGACGTTGGAATTCCAACAGACCAGCTCACATTTACGACGGCGGTTTTCAAAGTGTACCGAGAAGGTTGGTTGGTTAGGTGATTGGATCGTCGGTACACCTCTTTATACCTTCCGCGCCGGTCTCATTGTTCGTCCAAAAGCGCGAAAGCAAAAAACTCTGCAATTAACCCGGCATGCGCCAGCTCAACTTTTTGTGCCAATAGATAGATATAACATCTATCTCTTTCCTTTCCTATTTTCCCGTAAATAATCCTGTAAAATGTTGATATATTGGAAAGGAACATATAAGAGACGTATACATTCATCTCTTATATAATATTATATTTTTCCGCTCCTATAGTAATGCCGCTGCTTTTATTGTAGCCGCTGGCCACCAGGGCCGAATTGTCCATAAGGCTAACTAGGCTATAGCCTAGGGGCGACAATGCGTGAAATGAGGGGCGTCGCGAGTTCTTTGCGCTCTCTGCTTATTAAAAAAAAAAATTATTTTGTCCTCCCCGCTAATCAATTTTCGCTTTGAAGAAAAAAAATTTTTTTAATTTCCTTCTCCCTGGTCATCAATGTTGGTTAAAAATTCTCCCCCCGCTCATCGATTTTGAAAGTGGGACAAGCATTTTTTTTTCATATATCTACGCCCCTCCGCTCGTCAATTTTGAATCTGGACAAAAAATGTTTTTATTCAGATTTCACCTCCCCGCCCATTAATATTCTTCCATTATGAATAAGAGGGCGCAAATACATGATTAGCCTAGGGGCGCGCCAATCCTTAATCCGGCCCTGCTGGCGATCAAATTCTCGGTAAGTGTGAACCTCCTGATTGCGAAAATATGTGCGCCATCTTTGACAAGTGGTACAAGGGCCAGCTAGAGGGGTTGAAATGTCTAAACGCCTATATCCACTATAATTATTTATTTTCATTCTAATAAAGTTTGTTTTTTCTGATTAGTTTCTCTTCTAGTTTTAATTATTCTCTCTTTAATTACCCTCTCGTATATGTGAAACACACACACAAACACGCACGCGCGCACACATGCACGCACACACATATACATGTAAATCGGAACGCAGTTTCCTCTCAAGGCGGACACGAATTAAAGGGGTAATCAGTTCATGCGGTAGGAAACTCCGATACGCCATGAATTGCCGTGAATGGCAAGACCTTCGCACCACTTTTCAAAGATGGCGAATGTATTTTCGCACTCAGGAGATTGATACTTACCAAATATCTGATTGCTGGCCGTAAATGTATGATACTAATCGAATTACAAGGGTAACCAGTACATGCGGTAGGAACAGCCTATACGCCGTCAATTATCGTGAAAGGAAAGACGTTCGCACCACTTTTCAAAGATGGCGGATATTTTTTCGCACTCAGGAAGTTCATGCTTACCAAGTATCTGAATGCCAATCATAAACTTATAATTTTTTTTACCTGACTTTTTTTTCAAATTTGGGCGAGCATAGCGCCTCCTTGTACCACCCAAAATGAATGGGAGTCTGGATTCATGATTTTTGGGGGTAAATTAAGAAATCCCTCCAACCCCCATCCGTAAACCTATGACTTATTTGTGACTTTTTTTTTACTATTACAAGTCATATTTCCTACACATTTGGGGACCGCCCGTACGCCCTGTACCAAAAAAAAGGGCTGGCATGAACATTTCTGTGCTCTACTGCCCCAAATTAACAACAGTTCACACATTTTGGGAGTAAACCTATGACACCCAATTAATGGTTGGCGGGTTCCTAGTCCATGCATAGTGTACTGGTGGCCCCTACCTACCACCTATGAAGAGGTAGTTCAGTGGTATATTTCTTACATAAAATCTCAAAAGAGGAGCAACTATTTGGTTGTTCTCGATGTATATCCAGAATATCCTACAGCCAATTGCTGTAAACAGCAAAGAAGAGCTTCTAGAAGAACCACTACTACAATTCAGCCACAAGAAACTACAGTAACAATAACAAGACAGACCGAGTTCTTAGCCTACAGTAGGTACAAAAAAATCATTTATACGTTGCTTGTTATTAAATATACAGGTGCGGATTCTATAGTTGTTTCAGCATTAGAGAAGATACGTAGTGGTGCTACAGTTAGAGTCGTTGGTCAAGGTACAGGATTTGCTAGTTCTAACTTCGTTCGTTTCCAAAACTAACAAAGCTCTGTTCCTGCAGTCTGCTTCTGGTTTTAAAACACAACAAACTGTGCTCGATGTATCACGACGGCAAACCTTGCTGGGAGAATAAGAGTATTTAAATTGCGGTCTGTTAAAAGTATAGTAATTTAGAGGTTCTTCTATTTGCACATGCAGTGACAGACTGTGACACATCTGCCATGTTTGAGAAAGGTAAACTAAACGCACTGAAAAAACTACTTTTTAATGTTTCAAAATAAGTATATTGATACTCTACATATATTTCGGCAGAGTAAGCCTTTCTCAAGAGGAAATACAATGTTTACTAAAGCTATAGAACAAAATTCTACTATTCATGAAGGTACTAAATTCAGAAAATTACAGGTTAAAAGACCGGGCATGAGTAACAAAAAAAAAAAGGTCTTGCTTAAGGTTTTTATTCAACTTTTCTAAAGTAATTTGATGCGCTGAAGCCAATTTTGGACAAAAAAATTTATCTTGTCAGTTTCCCTCTGCCACCCCTAGGAGATTAAATGGGGTAGTAGAGAGAAACTGACACGATAGAATTTTCTATTTGTCCAAAATTGGCTTCAGTGCGTCAATATACTTCAGAAAAGTTAGATCAGAACGTTAGGACAAGACCTTTTTTTTTCGCCATTTTTAGGATATAAAAGGGGTGGTAAACAAAAGCCAACACGATAGAAATTTTTTTGTCCAAAACTGGCTTTAGTACGTCAAAATAAGTCAAAAAACTTAGATGAGAACTTTAGGACAAGACTTTTTTTTAGTAATTTTGTTTTATATATTTTTAGCAATTAATGAAGACTTCTTAGAACTGAGTCTATATATAATGTTAAAGACATTTAGTTGGTTATTGGTGGTATAAGAATTATTTCTAAAGGATTTTTAATTTCTAATTGCTCGAGAAAAAGATAGTAAAAAACAAAGAGAGAAAATGATCATAGAAATTTTTCAGCGCACCTAAGGAACCAACTAAATTTAGTTTTATTAATTATATTCCAAATTTTAATAACAAGATATCTGATAGATTAAATGACGAATAAACAGGACTGTAGCTAGGGGGTGCCAGGGGGTTCCGAGCACCCCCTGAAAAACTTTTAGCACCCTCTGAAAAGTTTTCCATATTACTTTATTTTTAAAAAATATATTTTTTATTTAAAACCGGAGACGACCTGAGAAAACTTTAGTTAATATTTTTTATTTATTTTCAATAATTAAAATGCGCTGTTATTAAAAGAACCTCCAAAATATTAGATTCTCTGAAAATTTTCCAGATTGTTACAAATAGCAGAAACGCCCTGTTAGCTCTTATTAAATCTAAAGATTTTTGTTTTTGTGAAAACAATTTTAAGTACAGAGTCTGCGAACAAAGCCCTCCAGGCACGTGAATGTATCTTGAGAGATTCATTTGAAATTACAAATGCTGCTACAAAATCTCTTGAAGAAATGAGAACTAGCACTAAAGAAGAAATAATAAAAATGTTAAATACTGAGTTTCATATTGAAGACGATGATGCAGCTGTTTCCTTGCCACTATGCAAAAGAAAAATACCGAGAAAGCTTCAAGATTACATTGTAACCAATCATACTGGGGAAAGATCTACAGATGTTGTGGTACCCAATCACCATTTAAAACAGTATTTAATCAAGTAATTGACATTATTTTAAACGAAATGAATCTAAGGTTTAGTGAAACGCCAAATTGTTGGAAGCCATTTTCACGGTTGAGGATCAAATGGATTTGAACAAAATTAAATATTTTGATTCGAAATTGAGAATAAAACTTCCATCGGTAGAAGAAATAAAAGTTTTCAGGAAATTGATAGAAAAGAAAAAAAGTGAAGTAAAAGTTATCAACGATAAGGGCGACGAAGAAAGTCGACTGATGATAGTATTCCAAGAAATATATAATCAAATATTGGCCTTTGAGGATACTTATAATCTCTTGGCTACAGACAGGAATTTTGCTTGTAGCACTGCAGTGTGCGAATCCACCTTTTCAACACTGACTCAAATAAATCATCCCAAAAGAATGTCCATGTGCCATCAAAGAATGGCAGATTTGATTCTTCTTGCATTTGAGAAGGAGCGGACGCAAAATATTGACACAGATGTATTTTTCAGAAAATTTGACAGCAGGCGCAACAGGAGATTGCAACTTTATTGATTAATATTAATATTAATATTAATTCATACTATATTTTACCTTTTCTTCTTATTTTTACGAATTCTTGTGTTAATTTTTCATATTTTATAATCCTCGTTTTTGCTGATACCTACTAATATGTAGATAGGTATGTTATAATAAACATCATAAAGAATATACTTAAGTTTTTGATGAAATAAATTATTTAAGTAACCCACTGAAATTCCCCGAGCACCCCCTACAATTTAATTCTGACTACAGGCCTGCGAATAAATGAAGGTACGTCTACAATAAATGTAAATAAAACAAATTTAGGAAGACTACTAGTTAACAATAAAGAAAAAATGAATAAATCAAGTAAATCTGGTGTTAATGAAATCAAATGTAGTGACTGAGAGGCAGTTTATATTGGTTAGAGTGGTAGGAGCATTGATAAGATGGTAAAAGAACACAAAAATTCAATTTTAAACAATAATAAAAACACGGGGATGTTTACTCAATAATAACCATTTCATAGACTCTAAAAATGTAAAGCTAATCCGTGCAAAAACAAAAGAGAAACGTTTAGATCTTCTCGAGCAATTAGAAATTAAAAAATTAAATGTTAAAAAACTTTTCAGAAACAAGCTTTTATTATTATTTAGGTATACTAAAACGAAAAAAATACTTGTCACCTGCATTATTATTACTTTTATATTCATTGCGCCGTTTTAGTTCTTATACGGAGTATAACAACCATTTCCCAGGCCTCGGTAGCGCAGTAGGCAGCGCGTAAGTCTCATAATCTTAAGGTCGTGAGTTCGATCCTCACCCGGGGCAGTATTTTTTTAAAATTATGTTTTAATTTTTTCGGTTCAAACAATATCATATACAAAGGAAAGACTCAGTTGTTAAAAATAATTCTAGCTTTTAAAATTGTATGATTGGTGGAGATAACAAGTGGGAGAGTAGTTTAATATATTAAACTTAATGAATGATTCGGACACTATATCGAAAAAATGGCAGCTAAAATATATTTCTCCGAGAATATAATTCACGTGTCACATGGTACATTTTTGATTAATTTCATTGGTTAAAATACAAAAACAAAAGAGCATAATAGGCTATCAAATCGGTGATAATTTTATCACCGCATATTGACTGTCACTTGTTTTTAATGAATAAAATAGTTTACTGTCAAAGTGACAGAAAGTTTCAATAGACGCGTCGAAATCAGAAAATAGTGCTCTTAAGCAGAAAAATGTTTCAACCAGTAGATCACCGTCGATGCGGAGATGCTAGCGAGGAAGAGATTCGAAAGTTAATTGAGAAAAAAACTCCAAAAAATACCAAAATTAATGTGGAACCAGTTCATGGAATTTTGCTTTTCAAGGAGAATCAAAATAACGCAAAACGTTCATTATATTCTCTCACCAAATATAACACGTGTTATGATTAATAATCGGTGATACCACTCGTTAAAACCTACAGAAAATTGAACTCGTGCTTCGCACTCGGTCAATTTTCATCGGTTTTACCTCGGGCTATCACCGATGATAATCATAACCCTAGTTATATTATCCCCGAGAATATAATTCACATGTCACATGGTACATTTTTGATTAATTTCATTGGTTAAAATACAAAAACAAAAGAGCATAATAGGCTATCAAATCGGTGATAATTTTATCACCGCATAGTGACTGTCACTTGTTTTTAATGAATAAAATAGTTTACTGTCAAAGTGACAGAAAGTTTCAATAGACGCGTCGAAATCAGAACATATTGCTCTTAAGCAGAAAAATGTTTCAACCAGTAGATCACCGTCGATGGGGAGATGCTAAGTTGGAAGAGATTCGAATGTTAATTGAGAAAAAAACACCAAAAAATACCAAAATTAATAAAAAATCTCAGTGGAACCAGTTCATAGAATTTAGCGCTTCAAGTAGAATCAAAATAACGCAAGAGACTACGATTCCAGAAATTGCATTAATATTAAGAAATTATGCTTGCAACATGAGAAGAAAAGACAGCCAAGAATATAAAGAATGTGTTGTCAAAACATTAAGGAACTCCGCGGCAAAGATTATACAAGAAAACTTCTTCACTGAATATAATATCAAGTTCAATCAGTGGCGGCTCGTCTGGGGAGGCAGGGGAGGCTGAGCCTCCCTGAAGAAGCAGCATATCTTCCAATCTTCCAAATTAATATCTTTTACTTGTAGAAATTTCTCTAATTGTCTTTTAAAATATCAAGCCTCCTATGCGGACAATATCACGAGCCGCCACTGAGTTCAATCCATTTACTTACATGGAATTTAAAGAAGCAAGGGTAGCTCGCGATTCTAAAAGAAAGCAACTGCAGGAAATACAAGAAAAAAGAAAGGTTAGTGCTGTTGCTTTTACACTAGAAGAATGTAAAAAACTGCAAAAAATCTGGGACGAGAATACGCATGATGTGCTTCAAAAAAAGTTCTTTAACATTGTCGCTAAAGAATTGGCATGGCGTGGTAACGAAGCTGCGTCTGCATTCATTTATCACTTCAAGAAAGAAACTGACAATTCTGGAAACTTTACTAACCGAATTGAAAACAATTCAGTATTTAACAAAAAGAATCAAGGAGGGGACAAAACTTGTTTAAAATGGTTAATACCTAAAACAGTAGATCCTGATGTGTGTCCAATTCGACTGTTTCTAAAACTAATGGGAAAACGATCAGATAATGCAACGACCGATAGATTTTTCCTGACAGAAATTGGAGATTAAGAAGTACTACAGCATGGTATAAAAACCTTCCCGTAGGTGTTAATACTATCTCCAAATGGACAAAGGAAACCGCTCAAAAAGTGGGAATTGATACCACCAACAAAAAAGTGACAAATCACTCTTATAGATCAACAGCTGTAACCCATTTGGCGAACGCAGATATACCAGAGCAACAAGTCATGAAGATAACTGGTCACAATAACTCAAAGTCCTTAAAGTCTTATTTACAAATGCAATCCCCACGACATTCTGAAGTAGTAAATAAGATGAGAGGGATTGAAACATCTAATAGTGTTTCAGTTTCCCATACCGAATGCGATAATCCACAAGTTGTATATCAAAACTGTACATTTATCGTTCAAAATATGTACTGTAATAAATAAATAAATAATTATTGTACTGATGTATATCAAAGCTGTACATTTAACGTTGAAAATATGTATTGTAATGAATAAATAAATAATTATTGTATTGATTGTAATATTTACTGTCAAACTGACAGATCGTTTAAAATTTTTGAGTTTTTAAAAAATTTATTTTCTGTTAACGTTCATTATATTCTCTCACCAAATGTAACACGTGTTATGATTAACAATCGGTGATACCACTCGTTAAAACCTTTAGATAATTGAACTCGTGCTTCGCACTCGGTCAATTTTCATTGGTTTTACCTCGGGCTATCACCGATGATAATCATAACACTAGTTATATTATCCCCGAGAATATCTCGCGAATGTTTACTGAAATAAAATCTCAGAACAAAATTGTAAAGAATTATATTTTCTACAATAATATTATTTTACCTTCATTCGCACGAGCAAGATAGAGATGATTAAACGGTGTATGCAACATTGCAACATGTACTATGATGAGTACATGATTGCAACAATGTCTCAAGAAAAATTTTCTTCTAAATAAGAAGTGAAATAAAGCTAACCACGTCAATGGTTACAAAAATGTGGAAGAAGAAGTAGAAGTGGCCACTTTAATTGTTACTACTGCCCTAGAAATTGCACTTTCGAGAGAGAGAAAGAGAAGAGATTATAGTCGGAGAGGACGTTGATTTTTTTGTATTATTCACAGCTTTATTAACGTCTATTGGGAAAGAATTTTTATATTAAAAAAAGAGTAGTTATTGGAAGCGAACCTCCGAATCTGCGTGAAAATTCGTTAACTTAGTTAATAACCGGGTTCGATACTGCTAAACTATTCTATACAAGCCTCCGGTCCACGAATGCTGGAACTTAGCGATCCGCCGCATAGTATTATTTTTGGACCTTTTTGGGTCAAGAATTTGCCTACTCAACAAATTTTGACGGATTCGAGAGTAATGTTTAAAAAAATATTCACGAGGGATCATACTTTAATGGAGTACTGCCAAATTTCGCGAACGTTCAACATTACCCCAGAAAATGGACGAAGGAGAGTTTCTAGTTTAAACAGGAATCATTTTTATTATAATTTTCGTATAAATACTTTCATGAAGAAATACAATGAAATAAACATACTTAAAAATAAATTAACAAATAAAAAAAGCTAGAGAAAATAAATAAATAAAATAATTTTAAAAAACGAAAAAAAATTAAAGAGGGTTTGTAAGTTATAGATTTATGGACTGATTGTTTATGCTATTTAAAGCCATTTTTAATTCTTCTGTAGGCAGTAGATCTTGAGCAGAGCTGGGCGAGCACTGCTAAAAAGTGCTAGCGAACACTAAGCACTAAGCACTCAAAAAAAGTGCCTTATTTTTCGAGCATTAAGCATTATTAATAGTAGTGTGCTCATGATTACTAAGCACTCTGAAAAAGTGCTTTAAATTCAGGAGCACTAAGCACTTTTTAAAAATTTAAATAATGGAGTATCTATTGATCGAGGCTAGAATTTCATTGAATTTATGTGTTATTTATAAAAAAGGTCAACAAAAACACCTTTAAAGAAATTGAGAGTTTTTTGAGAGGAAATATGTTACAGGAAAAAGTTGTTTCTAGTGCCAATGAAAGTTCAGATATGAAATTTGAACGTCGTGTCTCAAAGTTGATATTTTTGCCAAAATTATGATTAAAATAATTAAATTGAACCAAAGTGCAGAATAACATGATAACAAAACACCAGTAGAAATATTATATTTTTTATTTTTCATTATTTAATTAATTTTCTTAAACTATTTTAATCATAATTTTGGCAAAAATATCAACATTACGTTCAAATTTGACATTAGAAACAACTTTTCCTGTAAGAATCTCCTCTCAAATTACTTATACTTTACTTATGGCACAAATTCACATTTTCTTATTTGTTAACCATCCTGCACGTTATTTCGAAATTCTGACTCTAGCTAAGGACTTTTCAGAATAAGCAAAACATTTTATGAAGAGTTACTTTTTGTCTAAAAATGCAAAATAAGAAAGATTGCAAGTATAGTTATAAGCATGCTTATTGTGCTTGTAATGTAAAATGTAACATAATATGATGACTGATGAAGATGTATGAATGAATTTGATAATCCCAACCGTTTTCGAGCAAAAATGAAACAGGAAACCATCACTGGCTTGGCATTTAGAAAAAATTATTTCAGACTATTTTGAAAAAGTTATGAATGAAAACAATTTATTATAAAACATTTTCTTAAAAATTATTATTATTGCACGAGAAAACCGGGGAGGGCGTATTGACGATCCAAAGTGTAATTAATGAATTTTACATCCCCTGGATCGCCCGAGATCGCTACCACCTTCTCTTCCATGAAAAATGAAGAAATAAGATCATGTGTCGAAAAACCTGTAAATCCTGGATAGCATGCTTTCTGGTGAGTGAGGGGTGATTTCTGTCGCCCGTTTGAGGGATGAGGAAGGGTTGGAGCTGAAAATGAATATTTTTCCCTTGAAAAACGGGGGCGTTTGAACCGAATCATTTAAAAAATAATAATTTTCCACCCCTCGGGAGGGTTTAATCAACCCCCCAAGCCTGTTGTTTGGATTCCACTTACTTTATAACCCCCTTCCATGTTATTTCAAGTATAACCTATCGATAAATCACTCCCCAGACCCGTTTATATATGAAAAAATGGGATCCATGGTGGTTGTTGGCCGTTCCAGGGGGTTGTGGCGGTCAAAAACTTCTCCCACCCCTTGTATCGAGTTCAGCACCCTCTAAAACGGGGGGGGGGAGGTAATCTCATCTTTGCACGAAATATTTACAAAAAGTCGTCTTATAATGCTTCATTACATAGACTTACTTAATAAACTTCAACTTGAAAAAAATTATGACAGTAATGTTTAAACAATTATAGTCCAATAAAGATATCATTTTTCAAAAAAATTTCTCCCGGCAAGCTGATTTTTTCAGGGTCGATGGAGAGGTGTCTCCCGAGTATCCGGCCAAAGAGTCACAGTCCCTTGTAGGGGGTTGCAATAGAGGTGGTTTCTTATTTATTTATTTTTTTTTGAAATTTTCTTTTTCCAGTTTGTACATAATAATATTCTCTACAACTTTGCCTAATAACATTTTTTTATAACTTTCATTTTTGACGGTCCAGCGCCCATTATATATGGGAAAACATTCACAATATATTTATTTATATATACGAATAAAAGGCTGAATAGCTGATTTTTGCAGGGTTGATTGAGAACTGTCTCCATAGTCTAAAAAAAAAATTGGTTGGAGACTCAGGAGACAGTTCTCAATCAACCCTGCTATTCAGCCTTTTGTTTGTATATTTCCTGAACGATAATAAATAAGTATGGTGAATGTTTTCCCATATAATGGGCGCTGGACCGTCAAAAATGAAAGTTACAAAGAAATTTTATTAGGCAAAGTTCTATAGAATATTATTATGTACAAACTGGAAAAAGAAAATTTCAAAAAAAAATAAGAGACCACCCCTATTGCAACCCCCTACAAGGGGTGCGGACTGTGACTTTTTGGTCGGATACTCGGGAGACACCCCTCCATCGACCCTGAAAAAATCAGCTTGCCGGGAATTATTTGTGAGCACCCCCTATAGAGAAGGTCTACTTTTACTGTATTATTAATCGTGGAAAATTATTTATTTTATTATACAACATTGATAATAACTAATTATTACGTAGGAATAATAGGGGCAAGGAGAATTACAAAAATCTGCAGTGAAGTACAAATTTTTACCTTTCTGGTGGCTGTAAATAGCAAAATATTGACAACAGAGAAAAATAGACTCAATAAAAGTTTAATAGCTTTTTTAGTCCCTATAATATTAGTAATATCAAATATCGAGAAGAATCTAATTTGAACGTCATTTTTTCAACATGGCGGCAATAGCCCCGCGTGGAAATAGTATATTACGTAATGAGTGTTGTAAGAAGCATATTACGCACGAATGGAAAAGTTGCGCACGATGCCGTGTAGCGGCGAGTGCGTATTTCCATGAGTGCGTAATTGCTTACAACTCGAATTATGTACTATACTTTACCTACGATCATATTTATTTAGTAAAATCTGGATTTAGTTTACTTGTCAACAATATTATTCAACAAATATTATGTCAGTTTTAACAGCGTTTGAAAATTACGTAGGCGCATTTGTTTTTTTTAAACCCCACGTCAGCGATAGGGGTCTACACAGGATCCAGCGGCAGGGAGCCAGCCTTGTCGGCATGCTTTGAACTCATTCGTAAAAGTGAACTGGTCCGCTGGAATTCCAATTATCTTCAAAGCGTACCGACAATGTTGGCTCCCTGCCGCTGGATCGTGTGTAGACCCCTGATATAAGCCACCTATAATTGCGTGTCCCGTGCGTATTGTTTACCGTGCGATTTGTTTACAATGCGATTTGTTTACAATATGTAAAATTCAATATACTTAGATGCAAGGTAGTGTGTTTTTTACTATTTACAGTAGTGATCGTAGGTAAACATTAATTACATTACACAAACAAAAAATTCTTTGTAGGAATTATTTACAAGTCAAATGACAGCTTGACTATCAATTTCAATCAAGTTCTTGATATTTTTTTAAAAAATTATTTCGATGTGAACGTCAAAATTCTAAAGATTCATTCAGTTCATTTCTTACCATCTTTAGTCTACCTTTATTAGTGTGTGTAAAAAAAAACGACTTAGCGGCCTCACTGCTTAAGTGTTAGGCTTGAGACAACGCAACGTCCGCTGTTGAATGAGACGCCATGACTAGTTGCTTTATCTCTTCTGAGTTCGAGTCTCAGCTGCAGCAGATGACAATGTAAGAGGGAATGGTTGTTATGTTGTTGCTTTTATGTGCGTAGTGTGGTTGAGTGGTGGAACAGAACAGTAATATAAGGTGATAAAATAAAATGAAAGTAGTGGACGATATGTGTATTAAAAATGATTTTATTTTCTTCGAGGGAGAAATTTCCTTCTCAAGGAATAAAATATCACTTTAACACTTATGCTCTAAACAGCTATTTCGTAGTATTAACTGGTGAGGAAGATTTATATGTTCACTTTACAAGAAACATGCGATTATTTATGAGGCAAGTTCAGATATAACGCCCCCTCTTTCTATTTTTAGTTGCTAATTCTCATATGCTGAGAAATAGACAAGGAAAAACTAAAGATGGCAACCATGTCCTTGTATCTGACTTAATTTATTAGTTATTTAACCTTATGGTGATGTATACACTCTTCATTTGTGTAGTTATAATGCAGGACGATGTTTAGGAGTGTCCTTGAAGCACGTATGTTGTGCGTGGCTGAAGGACCTGCCTCGAATATCGCTCAGGCTATCTGGAACTGTCTGTACTTTTAACTAGTACCGACGGTTACTGCAGCAGAGTTCAAATACGTGAACCTTATTTATTTGTACGACAATCATGTTGCGTTACAGATTGTTCAGGTAGATCTTCGTGAATTGTGAAGGTAACCTCATGAATGAAATGAACTTTTATTGTAAAGAATAAAAAATAAAGGGGACAGAAACCAGAGCATTTTGGCTAACTGTATATTTCCGTACGAAGTTGAATGAATATAAATCTTCTAAAATTAATTCAAAAGTCCTCCAAATGTGATAGTAATTCTACGAGAAAAGTTTTAACCCCAACTTCTTTCACCATGATTGGTAATACACAAAATAGGATAATAGGAAGATTAGAAATATGTAGTAGTACTATTGAATGGTACCTTGATACCAATATGGTTCCATTTGAAAAAAACGAATTTCATCCAAAAAAGAGAAGCACTAAAAAATACAAATTGAATTTAAAAAAAATTTGACTGACATTTGAAATGTCACTTATGTTATATCATTGTATTCAGAAAATCTGGTAAACGGAAAAAAAAGCCGCCGAAAAAAAAAATCCGCGGAAATAAAATCCTGGAAAAAAGAGCCGATGGAAATAAAAGCCGCGGAAAAAAAAAGCAGAGGAAAATAAAGCCGCGGAAGAAAAGGCTGCTTTACAGAAAACAAGGTTTCTTTCACTTAGACGAATCTAGGAAAAAAAAGCCTAAACTCTGCGACAAAACACAGTAACATATAGCGGGTTTTCTAACTACTTCTCGTCTGTAAGTTTGCGACAGAGCATTGTGATTTGGTGTCACTTTGTTCGGTATACTGTACAGAATGTGAAAAGTGATTAGATCTGCGACTGGTGGGGAGTGGGTTAACATTTCGACTTGTTAATTATTTAAAACAAAATTATTTTAAAAAGGTTTTTTTGTGCTCTCTTCCACCTTTACTGTAAAAGATAATATTTTATACTTTTCATTCAATGGATCAGGTGAAATAACCGCCATATTGGACCCAAAATGGCAAAAATTGTTTTATACAGGGTGGGGCAATAGTGCGTCGGACTTCGATATCTCGGATTCTACGATATTTGACCATCTCCCAACCACTTGGATGTAATGAATTTTTTTGTTGAAATAATGCCATCTGGAGATGCATATTGAAAAAGTCACCAAAGTAACAATTATGGTTTTAAGAGAAATTTATGCGAATGCTAATTACGAGACATCTAATTAATATTCTTGAATCATTGTTACTTCCTAAAAATCTGCAGGGTGGCCAAAAATTATTTTTCAATTAAAAACTTTTTAAATTGCATTTTCTCAATTTTTTCAAATGGAACACCCAGTATATTTTTCGACGATATAATGAAGAAATGAAAAACGAACATTTTTTGTAAATACTTCCCTATGGCTAATTGCAACAATTTTCGTTTTATTGAGCAATAAGTACAACATCCGAGAAAAAACTTTAAGAATTTTCTTCAAAAAATTCATTAGAAAAAATTATAATAAGTGCTCATTTTGCCCATTTTGATCGTCACACATCTCTATGCGCTTTTGAAATGAGGTTTCTACTGTTTCTAAAATTGCCGGTGTGATAGATCTAAAAGGAGTTATTATCCTTTCCTTCATATTTTGTACTGTTGTTGGTGTGTCTTTATAAACAATTTCCTTCATATATCTCCATAAAAAGAAACCCATTTTTGTAAGATCTGGGGATCTAGCAGGCCATTTAGTGGGTCGATTTCTTCCAATCCATTGAGGTGGATAGGTATTATTTAAGTGGTCTCTAACTGCATTTAAATAATGTGGTGGAGCACTATCTTGCTGAAACCACATCCCATTTCGAATTCTTTCAGGAAGATTCACCAATAATTGTGACAGGTAGTTTTCAAGAAAATGAAGATAAATAGCTCCAGTCAATGTACCATTAAAAAAATATGGCCCTATTACATGTTCTCTGATAATTCCTCCGCAAACGTATGTTACAAATTGGACAGTCATCCTGCGCATCAAATTAAAAGTAATTATATATAGAGAAGAACTAATACGTTTGTTTAATAGCCTAAAGTCATTTGAAAATATTTAAACTACTAATAGTAACTGTGCCATAACTGCATTTATTTTTTCAGTTATTTTGAATTCTCAGTTTCAAATAAATTATATACTCACGCTAAATTACTCTTCACCATTACATCTTGTTGCGTATTTGGTGTGTTTTTCTTTGATCAGGAAAGGCCGACTTGACCATGGTCCAAACACATATAGTCTGCTCATTCGTCTGAATCCCCTCAAATGTTGCGATGATGGTTTTTACTGGTATGCCTCTGACTCGAGCTGCGGTCCGGCAAGCTTTTAGAAGAGCGCATTATTAAGAAAAGTTGTGAAAACAAGCACATATCTCACAGCAAACCTTCCATTACACAGGTCTACAAAAAAGAATTCTGCTCCAAGGACTAAGCCTTAAGTATTTTTGTGTGCTGAATCCGAATTTTCAATTTAAAAAATTTTCTACCACGTAGATTTCGAGTAAATTCCGATTTCTATTGTCAAAATACGGTTTTTTGGCAATTTTCGACATTTACTTGAATTCTACGCGGTAGAAAATTTTTTAAATTGAAAATTCGGATTCAGCACGCAAAAATAAATACTTAAAGCATGATAGGTTTAGTCCGTGGGGCAGAAGAATTTTTTTTTGTAGACCTGTGTTAGTGACCGATTTTGGTTGGACCAATTACTGAAATTTGATGTTATCAGCCTATAATGTGCGATATTCCTTGTGATCCTGGGGAGGTGCTCACCATAGTGAAGTGTTCGCAACAGTACATCAAAATTTTTACCTCCATGCAAATGTTTTTAGCAGACAATGAGAACTCTGAAAATACTAGAGATTCTTATAGTGATGTAGAATATGATATTGATGATGAAGATGAATATTAGCTAATAATTTGAACTGAATCTTTAAGTTTGAAAGTGTTTCCATCAAAAATATTTATTCTAAAATGAAAAAAAAATATGTTGTTACTAATAAAATAAAATAAATACCAATTAAACAATAAAACAATACAAACAATAAAACAAATAATTAGCTTTTATTTGTTGCCCGTGTCTAATTTGTAATGTATAATACAGTTTCTCGCCATTTTGGATCCAGTATGGCACTCATTTCACCGGATTTTATTGAATGAATACTGTGAAATGTTATTTGTTATATCAAGTGTGGAAACTAACTAAACTTTCTAAAAACGACGATTTTTTTTCACATGATTAATAATTATAAAAAATATTAACCTTTTCCCCCCCCTGCCCAGTCCCAGATGTCCACCATGACTTTTCACATTCTGTACAGCATATGGAACAAAATGACACCATTCACAATACTCTCTCACGAACTTGCGCACGGGCCTCCAAAAAATGAAGTTAGAGAATCCACTAATATATATATTTTTATTTATAAATTTCCTTACACATACATTAATTTTATATATCTGTTCTTGTACGATGAAAACAATATTTATGTCCTTGTTGCTTGCCAAAAAAATAATTCCTACATCCTTCACTATATCGACTATTGATATTGTATTAAGTAGTCACGCAAATTGGCATATGGAATGCAGAAATCAAACACAGGCGAAATAAATCGATAATTACAAAGTACTAATTTTTGCAATTTTCTCAATATTTTCTTTCGATTTTTTCATAAAATTTGAAAAATACGCATTAATATGTATTTCAAATGTTAGGAATAGTATAGATAGAGGCATTTGGGTGTTATTAACCGAAAGCTGGAATCGAATCTGAGCTCGCACAACCCTACATGAGCGAATTAAGCATGGAATGGGAGTTAAAAATCACTCTCTTAAAGAAGCTCCTTGTACTAGTGATGGGCGATATATCACGAACTGTGATTTAATCACTGATATTAAGAAATCACAGGTAACGACTGTTAGTACAGTTGGCAGAAAAGCGTGACGTGATCACGACTTTCCTTCCGTATTTCGTTCCCTTGCCGTGGTTCAACCAAGACCAATATAATAATTAGCAATTTCTTCCGTACGTCGTATTATGAAAGTCGTGATCAAATCACGTTTTAAATTCACTGATATAAGAAAATCACAGTAACGATTTACGTTGTGATTGAAAAATCACGATATCGCCCATAACCACCTTGTACGAGTCTTTACCGTTGCCATAATTCTATTTTTGCATATCTTGTTTCATCGTTCATAAGTTTTTAACTTAGCTTTGCTATCGGCAGTTTTCTAAGCGGCTCTTTTTCCACGGCTTTTTTTCTGCGGCTTTTTTCCTTGGATTTTATTTCCGCGGCTTTTTTTTTCCATTCCCAGAGTAGGATCTGTTTACATATTTGATAGTTTCTTGTGTTAATGTGTTTTGTGTAAAGTGGCTTTTTTTTCCAGGATTTTTTTTCCGAGCATTTTTTCCACAGCTGTTTTTGCTAGATTCAGAAAATCTAGTGGAGACAATAGAGATTTTCACTGCGGAAAAATTCCGGGAGGCGGTAACTTTTGAGAATACATCTCTGAACATGTCAGGAACAACATACCAAAAGTTACCAACAATAGTCCTTGAGCGTAATTTTTCATTAAACAAATTAGTTGCAAAATACCAGTATTTGTCAAATATATCTTAAAATATTTTTTTTCTTTCAAAAAGTAATTGCGCCATTCGAAAGTAGTCAAAAATGTATATGAAGTTCTTTTGTACGATCAAAAATGTAAGCTCCAGATTTTTTTTGTTAAAAATGGAACGCAGAGAAACGAAAGTACGGCGCACGAAGCGCGCGCGGCCTCGGGCGGGCTACACTAAATTTGTTGTAACCTTTGAACTAATTAATGAAATTGACCTCACAAAAGCTTAAATGAAAGAATAAACATGTAGCTATTGGATTATTATATTTTCAAATATAAAGTTGAGTACAAGTAGGAATAGCATATATACAATATGAAGTCGGAACAGAAAGATATTTGCGATGAAATAGGTGAAAGCTCTACCATTTCTAAAAATTTAAAGATAATAACTTGGGTCTTTCACATTTTACTCTTGAAGTAATGTATAAAAAGATCCGATCAGTGAAAAAAATCTCAAAAATTTATTTTTGAAGAAAGTCTAAAATTTCAAAATTTTGAGAAAATGATAAAATTTCATATACAGTATGTCCAACTAAGTCTGCACCATATGGGAAACTTTTTTATTATCGGTTTTATGAAAAAAAGTTGTTCTTGATAAAAAGTTTTGCATGGCCTAAAACCCAAAATGAAATAATCAGATATCAATTTTTTGCAGTCATATGCGAGGTTTGTCGAAAAATGTAAATTTTGCTCAAGAGTAAGGTACCTTTATTTATTACAGTATCGACAATCGTTATTAAGAAAAGTTGATCCTAATTGAAAACTACGATCAGATATCTAATATTATCCATCTACCATGAAAAACGATCTTTAATAATTTTCGGGTATAATATCTATTTTTTCATGGTAGATGAATAATACTGGATATCTGACCGTAGTTTTCAATTAGGATCAACTCTTCTTAATAGCGATTGTCGATATTAAGAAAAGTTGATTCTAATTGAAAAATACGGTCAGATATCCAGTATTATCCATCTACCATGAAAAAATAGATATACCCAAAAATTATTAAAGATCGTTTTTTCATGGTAGATGGATAATATTGGATATCTGACCATAGTTTTCAATTAGGATCAACTTTTCTTAATAGCGATTGTCGATATTGTAATAAATAAAGGTACTTTACTCTTGAGCAAAATTTACATTTTTCGACAAACCCCGTATACGACTGAAAAAAATTGATATCTGATTATTCCATTCTGGGTTTTAGGCCATGCAAAACTTTGTATCAAGAATAACTTTTTTTCGTAAAACCAATAATAAAAAAGTTTCCCATATGGTGCCGACTTAGTTGGACACACTGTATATAATTAACTTTAACCACCTGTTTCTCTGGTTCAAATCGCGTTACAAGATTTCTGTAGGTGGCATTTTTAAAGCTTGAAATGTGTACTTTAAGATGCTTCAAGGTGATTTACCAGTGACGTAGCCAGGATTTTTATTCGGGGGGGGGTCCGAAAATTTTTTTGTAAGTATATTATGTAGGTATTGTTATGTAGCTTTCACACAATTCTTATGTAAATTGGCGTACAGTCAAATTGCTTGAATTTTTAATATGTGTAGATTTCGACTTTCTGATCAAAAACTCTCATGGGCCCAACTCGATCCTATGTCTAGTTTCCTAGATACTACTGCTCAAGAAATGTCCAGGAATGACCTTTTGTACAATTTAAATAATTTCGAATTCATGATTTCTTTCATAAATTTTATATTGTGGTGCGTGATT
The DNA here is from genome assembly GCA_936432065.2 of Rutpela maculata. Taxonomy (NCBI): domain Eukaryota; kingdom Metazoa; phylum Arthropoda; class Insecta; order Coleoptera; family Cerambycidae; genus Rutpela; species Rutpela maculata. The sequence continues at coordinate 138,460,194 of OW386289.2, forward strand.
CGTTCTAATAGCCCTTTATAATATTTTGCACTAAAAGCATTTGTTGTTTTACTTAATAAAAATAGCGTAGAAAAAATTAAAGTTTGAAAAATGTTGGCGAAGGCGCCGGGAAATCTGTAGAAAAATAACAAGTGAAAATAATATTTGGTCATATTGGCTAAAACATTTTTTACATAAAGTAAGTAAGTAAGTAAGTATGTGTCTTCCTGATCAAAAAACTTTAATTGAAAAACTTTCGGAAATTGTTTCTTTGACCTCTAACAACAAACACCCCATCAATAAATTAAAAGTTCGACAAGATATTCAGAATTTTACAAGAATTTACTTATAGTTGTATCTCGAATACTAGACGAGACTAGACTATATAGATCGAGATGCGTCCAGGGTTTTTGATCGGAAATAAGTCACATCCATATACAACATATTAAAAATTCAGCCAATTTGACTGTTGTAGGTACGCCAATTTGCATAAGAATTGTGCGGGGTCCTTTAGTTGAACTATTCAACAACTTATATTCCAAATAATTGATGGCGACTATGCGCAATGTAACGTGGATTTCGCTTGGCTAGTAATAAAAATAAATCGAATGTACTCATGATTCCACAAGGTTTTATACATTTGACTGAATTAAGGCTCCGCCCTTAATAAATTGCAAGAAATTACGATTTGCGACGGGACTGGTTGCATGGAATGAAGATTTGTAATCGGCCAAAAAAAATTTTTGACTAAAACCGAAAATAAAATCAATATAATAATTTTATATAAATATCATGTCTATCAATTATACAAATGTCAATAAATTTCGGGGGGGTCCGGACCCCCAGGACCCCCCCCCCCTGGCTACGTCACTGGATTTACCTTAAAAATTAAATTAACCCCCTTTTCTACGAAAATTCTAAAATTCGTGAAATGGGTAAAATAAACGTTAATAACTTTTATAAAAAATTTAATTAGCCTACCTATGCAGCATACGTTTATAGTAGAACCTCAAACTAAGTAAATCTGATGATGAAAATGTTTTGAAATATATACAGCGTGTCGCACTTTTCATGGAGCCATCCTCATATGTCGCTCATCTGATATCCGAATTTTTTGAAATTTTGGTGGTGAATATATACCTATAAAGTGAGACTTTAGACGTAACCACATTTGATTTTAGTCAGAGGCGTCCGATTCTAGGATGTAGAAAGGGGGTCGATTTTCAAAAAAAAAGTATTAGCAATTTTTTTAGAAAAAAACTAATAAGATATTCTTAATTAGCACCTTTAGAAATCCATTTGTACAAGATTACATCGCAGTGGGTTCGGAGGTGTTTGAGATAGGGGCCTTCAAAAATGCAATTTCTTCAAGTGAAAATAATTTTTATCTGCAAAACGGACTCTCAAATGAAAAAAAAAATTCTTCATTTTTTATTCAGAATAATGTATTGTACTAGTTTGAATTGATTTTACAACAAAATAATTATTTATTTAAATAACGCAAAAATTAGAAATTAAAATAAATGAAAATAAAATAAATAAATAAATGAAACCAATTGACACTAGTAATAATTTTTGTTTTCACGGCTTACTTAGGTCTTTATTGAAGATTGTACGAATTAGAATTTTTGCCTTATTAAATAAATAATTATTTTATTGCAAAATCAATTCAGACTAGTAAAATACATTATTCTGAATAAAAAATTAAGAATACATTTTTTCATTTGAGAATCAGTTTTACAGGTAAAAATGATTTTTAGTTGAAAAATTGTTTTTTTGACGGCCCCTATTTCAAACACTTTTGAACCCACTACGATGTAATCTTCTACAAAGAGTTTTCTAAAGGTGCTGATTAAGAATATCTCTCTAGTTTTTTACTGAAAAATCGCTAATAGATTTTTTCGAAAATCGACCTTTTTTTCCATTCTAGAATCGAACGCCTCTGACTAAAATCAAATGTGGTTACGTCTAAAGACTCACTTTATAGGTATATTTTCACCACCAAAATTTCAAAATATTCGGATATCAGATGAACGAGATATGAGGGTGGCTCCATGAAAAGTGCGACACGCTGTATATAAACCTATACTTTTCACGAAATATTGAAAAAATTAAGTCAGAATTGCCAGATTGACTCGTTTTGAAGTTGGGGATGAAAACCGAACGAATCTGACAATTCTGACTTCGGATTATGTTTCACAGGGTCCAAATACATACAGAGGGTCCAAATACACTGGTATGGCCCGTCGGATAGACAATTTTTTGGGGGGGTGTTTCTTTGGGGTTAGGGGTGAAAAACGAGCCAATCTGATAGTTCTGACTTCGGATTCGATTTCAGCAAATCCAAATACATAAGGATCCCACTTTTTTGTGTGGCTGTCACTAAACAAAAAAAGTAAAATACTTGTAAACAAACATTTCTGCGATGAATAATTTTAAATATCGAGGAAATTGGTTCTATATACATCCAATAATGTGTAAAAAAAAATCCGAGTGGTATCAACTTTGATTTAAGTTTGGTTGTAGCACACCGTGATATCTAAATAAACAAACGAAATACTTAAACACACATCCTTAGATATGAAACTTAAATCACCAAACACAATTTCAATTCGTAAAGGAATCAAATAAAAAGCATTGTAACGTCTACGGCAAATTACAGCCATTAAATATGTATATATGGTGTCCAAGTGATTGTTTACGAGTTCAAATTGTAATACAATGCGAGAATTTACCAGTGGTCGACCAATTATTGCGGTGTAAGAATTGAAAATGTTATTGCCTACGCTTTTGTAAACAATGGGAATAAGGTGTAGAAATATGCAATATGAATATGCAAATTGACCATAGTGTGGCATACTTGACATATTATTATTATTACAAGCCCACTGAAAAATGCTGTTTATAACGATTTTTAACTAGCTGCAATTCACGGTAGGCTAATTATACACTTTGTGGAAAAATTATTTAAGGATTGTATAGGTTAAATTTTAAATAATTTGTAGTTTCTGGTAACATAAAGCAAGAAGACTTATTTAATTAAGCTGGCGGAAAGATTAAATAGCCTCCAGCCATTATCATAAATCGAAAATTTTTAATTAAAATCACTGGAATCTCAGGAAAATCATGACGTGTAGGGGGAAAACGGACATCGAATTCGTGATATCGGCGTCCAAAAAACGTCGGAAATTATGCGTTTCATTTCGGATTCAGAATTTTTTGTGTGTGTGGCTGTCTAATCCCCATGTTCGAACAATATACAAAGGTCGGCTTCAACATGCTTATTGAAGATCATCGAATTGGATATCTAGTTTTAGGCAGTACCAAGATAAAGTACAGTTTGTAACGAGTATTTAAAAAAAAAATATATTCGAATCGGTTGAGATTTGACTTGTAGGTAGATTTTTGACCAAAAATCTGAATTTCTGTCCACTGCGCGCCATACCATACAGTTTGCAAATCGATATGATAGAAATCGCTTATATTAAGCTATGCGAGAGTAATCATTGAACAAATATAGAAAAACATATATACGAGTGGAATGGGGTATTTTCCATTTTTTTTTACAATGTTTAACCATGTTTAACCATGTTAAACCATGTTTAAAAATAGGGGACGCACATCCCCTATTTTTAGGGGTTGAAACTTTGAAATTTTACTTATGTGTCCATATCTGTTTCCCTATTGCCCGTAGGACTCTTTACCAAGTTACACTTTTTGAAGATTCATCTCTCCTCTACATAATATATATATTACACATTTGCCGTAGGACAAACGGTTTTGGCTGTACGAGGCCGGAAAGGTCGCGCTGTCCGAATTTGGGGGTCTTCTGTACAGGACAAACGGCTATTATTTCCAATCTACAATACTACACATACTAATGCCCTTAAGGAGGGATAATGATTTGTGAAAAAACTTTCCTCGAATACCGCGCGGTTTTCATGATACGGAATGTTGAAATTTTTAAAACCCCTTTTAAAAAAAAGTGAACCTACTTTTTTACCTAATATAAGAAAATTTACGTTGGTTTCATTTTAATACAATCGTTGGTTTAGGAGATAGACAGCAAAATGTGCCAAAAATGGCTATTTTGGTATTGTTGCATTAAAAAAACCAAAACCAGTATAATTCTGGTAAATGTTTCTGTTTATCCTAAAAGTCCAATTCATTGCGCATAGAAAATATGTTTTTGTATTTAAGTAGGATCAACACTTATTGTGTAATAACGATTGATGTCATGTGTTGTCCAGTCTCCTTTTTCACAATTTTTTTTTGCGGCCTTATGGTTCATAGTAGGGCAGAAAGCAATGTATACCTGAACAGGGCACATATTAGGGTGTTAAAATGGATCTCTTGTTAAAATGCGATAGGACGTACCGTTTTCGAGTAATACGCACTTGTTTGCAAAAAATTATTTCAGATCACACTTTTCATCGACTGACTAGTAAATACTCACCGCTGACTACGAAAAAATAAAACTATGTGTCGCTTCTTGCTTTTTCTGTTTATGAGGTACATTTCTAATGAAAAAATGAAGGGACTCGGATGGAATAGGGGGTTCTCACTCCCCTATTTGAAGGTTATGGTGTAGTAGGGTGTAGTTTTCTGTGTTTGCGTATTATGCCCTCTTAAACAACTTCCACAAAAAAAAGTCCGCAGTACGCAACATTTTTTATTATGTCTAATACAACTGGAGTATATATGAATGCCAAGTTGTGTATTTTCTTTATATTATTACAAGCTTTTATTTAACTTGCAATGTTTGTTTGTATGTATGTTTGTTTAGGTCAAATCTTGCAACTGAATTTTAAAACAGTTATCCCCAACCGATTGAGCTGAAATTTTGCATACACGTTTAGTTTGGATGACAATGCATGGTCAGCTAAGTGACGTCATTCTAAATCCAATATGGCTGACTCCCAAAGATGGCGGACCAGTTATTTTTTATGCACCACCCTGATCAAATGAAAGGGTTTACTGAGAAAAATACGAAAATAAAATGACGTCACACTAAATTCAATATGGCGGACTCCTAAAGATGGCGGACCAGTTATTTTTTATGCACCGCCATGATATGGGTATCAAGTGAAAGGGTTTGCTGAGAAGAATACGAAGACGTCATTCCAAATCCAATATGGCGGATTCTCAAAGATGGCGGACCAGTTATTTTTATGCACCCCCATGGTATGGATCAAATGAAAGGGTTTGCTGAAAAGAATACGAAAATAAAATGACGTCACACTAAATTCAATATGGCGGACGCCCCACGATGGCGGACGCCCCAAGATGGCGGACAAAATTTTTTAGTTTTAACACTATGATTTGATCGTATAGTGTATTCGATCGTACGTTGCATTCTAAGAAATGGTGAAGGATTCGGTTTAAACTATAAGTTTTATATCGGATAGGAACGATGCAATTAATATATAAAACTAATTAAGGCATAGCTAAAAAAGCGAAAACTAAAAAATAAATTAATAGTAAAAAAAACATTTTTAAAAACAAGCTTTTATTTAAATGCTCTAAAAAGAAGAAAATAAACTTTAAATTAAATCAAACCCATCAATTTATTACATTATACAATTTATGTGCTATAAAAGCTGGTCACGAGATTTACCTGTGTAAATAAACAAAAATACAATATGTAATTTGATCTTGACACAAGTAATCCTAAGAAGAAATGTATGTATTTCATAAAATAAATTTACACAGGTAAATCTCGCGACAAGCTTTTATAGCATATAAATTGTATAATGTAATAAATTGATGGGTTTGATTTAATTTAAAGTTTATTGTCTTCCTTTTCGAGCATTTAAATAAAAGCTTGTTTTTAAAACTGTTTTTTTACTATTAATTTATTTTACCTTAACACTTCTATTTTGTTCAATATCTTGAAAATCAATAAATATTATATACATATATTTAGAGGGAATTAAAATTTATTTATATTTGTTATTATTTAGAAGTTATCTTGAAAATGTAAAAAAAATTGGGGCGAGGATTATGTTGCAACATTGTATGAAAACAGCTCTCTTCCAACTTTCAACTTTGCTTGCTTGCTGCCAGTTGTCACTTCTCGTCATAATACAAGTGAAAGAAACATAGGTTAGATTTATTTGTTGTTTGTTTATGTGGCGTTTGATTTCGTTATTTTATATTTTATCAATAAACTATTAAGATAGAGTTAATTTTGTGAAAGGAGATTCATTCAATCTGCCCAAAGTTGATTACAACATGATAGATTACCCGATTCTTTTTATAAACAAAATTTGGATTTTTGTATCAGCAAACGTGAAAAATGTGAAAACGCAAAGGTAAACACTTCTATTTAAGTATGTAAGAACACTTATTATTAGTAAGTGTATTTTAATTAACAGTACTGTAACTAGTATTATTTGTAAATTACAGTAAATACTATCCGTTGACATTGTTGCCTTATATTGCTAAATATATTTTTAAAAATCTAATCGGAATTAAAAATTATTTAAAATATTTAATAATTCACGCCTATTATTATTTTTTATTAGAACTAGAGAAGGAATTTCAACTTGGCAACACCACACTGTTTTGTATAAAACCATTCTATCAACATATCCATACAAACTACCTAAGTCATCGGCAAAATTACCTACGTCACCAATTCAAAACACCTGTTGCTCCACTTATTTTAACTTCTGTTTTCTCAAAAAATTGATAATTATTTTCGCGGAAATCTGTATTGGAAGGCTTGTTTGTACATATTCTATGATATTATTCAATAAAAAAACTAGGAAAATACCCCATTGGGAATCTAAGTTGGTTAAAAAAAGTAAAATCTACCAGATTGAATCAGTGATTGTGAAAATTGTTTTGGCTGAACCGTACTCGAGCTGTTCATTCTTTGAAAATCTATTTCAATAATATTAAATCTTATGTAAATAATACACAGAAAAGAAATTATTAAAATTTGTCCCACTTATTACGTAATATAAGTTTTTACTTTCAGATTTCCATTTCAAAATATAGTCTAAATTACCGAGAGCTAATAACAAAATGAAACATGTTCATTAGTCATATAGTTGACGGCCGTATTGAAATCTGATAATATTTAAATTTTGTTTCTACATCATTTACACCTTTAATTATTGAACGCGTAATTTTGAAAGTCAACAAAAAGCCAAGATTGATTTCAGATTAATAAATATTATATAATATATATAATAATAATATTTTCCTCTTTATTATTGTTGTTTAAAATTTAATACAACGTTTTTTGAATAATATGTATCCAAATACTGACAACATACAAGTCTAAATTACATTGGTTTTTGTTAGTCTTCAAAGGCAAAAGCTATGTTTTGGTTCCCACTTGTACTGCTTTAGGATTGTCCTCTTAATGAGCAAATTAGTTCCTGTCATGCGAAAATAAGTAAATCGATTACTATCGTGTAATAGTACATTACGTAATGAGTGTTGTAAGAAGCATATTACGCACGAATGGAAAAGTTACGCACGATGCCGCGTAGCGGCGAGTGCGTATTTCCATGAGTGCGTAATTGCTTTACAACTCGAATTATGTACTATACTTTACCTACGATCATACTTATTTAGTAAAATCTGGATTTAGTTTACTAGTCATATAAGAAGTGTGCAAAATTTGGAGCTTTAATTCAGCAGGTCACGATATTTTCGCTAAGCCACCACACTATTTGAGGGTTTAGAAGATTTACTGATTTTTCTTCTTCATTGACTCGGCTATTATTACCTAATATGGATATCGAAATCGGTTAAAAATACGTTCGATTTCGTAGTTTGTGCATTTTTACATCGACCTTAACATCGATATTAGGTAATAAGGTTCAATTAACTGGATGATTGCGACGGTGAAATATTATTTCATAATTTTTGGGTATCTCTTTGAGGGCGGTTCAATTTTGTTTTCATTTTTTTACCTTTTTATTGCCGTCTTTATTTAACTTCTACACGTCAAACTACCCGTCGTTGTGATTTTTGAAACGTTAACGACTCGTTGTCAGAGAATCCTAAAGTCACTAAGTATCAAATAATATCTAAATCTGAATTAATGCATTTATCGCAGCCCAAATATTATTGTTCTCCATCAAGTGGTTTTCTAGATATAGCGCCAACAGACAGACAGACGTATGGACGGACGGACGAACAGACTGACGGAATTAAATACATTTAATTTTCGTGAAACTTGTAAATCCAGAGAAGTCTCAGAGGGTGATTTTTTTTTTCGATTACAATACTTCCCATCGCATCGATAAGCGAGGGAAGTAAAAGTAGCAAAAAATTGTCTATTCCTGAGTTACTTTCCTACATCCCCCTATTTTATGTGGCATAACTCTTATGTGTTTCCTCGAGAAGGCTTTGTCAGTTACTATATTAATTCTGGAGATGCATATTTTTTTAAATTAACATTATAGTTCCTTCCTAGGTTGAAAATTATTACAAAGCAAATTAATTCACCTCAATTAAAAAATGTAAAAATGATTTCAAATTATAACTACCAGTTTGGCATACGGTGAATTTTCTAGTAGTACCATCCAGTAATCATAATACAAACAATTACGAAATGTGAGGTTTCAAGGAAAATTTAAGTTTTTTACTACGTGATACTACAATTTTCTTTTGATACAACTTTTTTATTAAAACTTATATCTAAAACTCTACAAGGCGGGATTTACTTCATATTTTTGCTGTTTACATATAAATGTTGTATTTATTTTTCTCACTTCATTTTTATTTCTCTTTAGAATGCTATAATAATACCGAAGCATTAATTTTAAGTATGAAACTTAAGGCACAGAGCAATAATTATTATTATATTGCATCTTATACTCAATGATCTGATGATTTTAATTCCTCTCAAGGATTTTAAAACGCGTAGTTAATACTCTTAATTAAAAAAGAATGTTATAGAGAACTGCAATGACAATGCGCCCAGTATACGTATTTTTGTAATTATGGTGATAAAGCTATACGATACCATAATAATGAAGAGTGTTTAATAACCATGAACAAAGAATCATTCCTTATGCAAATGTCGTTCATTTTACAGCATGATTAAGTCAAAATGTGCGTGTCGCTAACACTTATTAATCAAAACAGTGTTATACTTCGTTCTAAGAACGTTTTCGCATATTCTTGTCCTTAAGGCTCGTTATTAATACCTTTGACACAATTCATGTGTTTAAGGGGAGATTGAAACTTAGATTATCCTTTATATTACACTGTTTTGCATTTTTATTTCACTTTTTTTCATCACACTCCTGTTTTGTACTTTTCACGGTTTCAAACCTAATGATAATGGGACCGTTCCACTGTACTTGCTGGGAAATACACTGTTCTTACAAGGTCACTGATGTGGTGTTTTCTAAAGGAAAATTTGATTAAATCCATTTCAACTTTCATATTGCCTTGTAGAATGAAATTTTCTTTTCAATTGAAAATATTAGTAGAATTTGTGAATGGTAAATTGTGAGATATTAGTGATTATTAAATTATTTTAATTAGTGATCTGAATATAAAGCACGACATAAAAGTTTTAACACCGAGAAGTACAATCAACAATTAGATATTAACCTCTTGAGCCACATTATGTCTAGACATTTAACAATGCCATTGTTTAGCAGGTGTCATCTCCATTACCAAAAAGGGAACTGTTTAAAAAAATACGAAAATCTTATATATACATTATATTGTACTATTTAATCCAATCTATGTTGTATCTCACGGGTCTAACCCAATGCCTTTTTGTAGATATCGGCATAAAATCAAACGGCCTACCTCAAAAATGCATTAAAATATATTACTAACAGGCGTAACTTGAGAGAAGATTCTATGGTGCCATTATTAGAATCCTTGCCACTCGTAAATACATGAATTAGTAGAATAGTCAAGACCGAGAAGGTAGAATTTGAGTTACTAAAACTGATCCTACAAAATTGATCTTCAAAAACGGGCATCTAGAGAAGCATTACAGTTCAATTACTCTGAAGCGAATTGTTCACGCCAATTTCTTATTAAACTATAAGTTAATACGACTGAATACAAGTCCTAATAAATATCAAGATTTAATGACCTTTTTTGGTGGAGAAAATCTTCCGAATCGAAACTCATAAACATAATATTACATCTCTTTACCACATGATTTATTAAGGATGTATTTACAGTTCAGGTATATTAATAAATAAATATATTGTAATTACGACTATTTCATTGAAGTCTTATTACTTCTAAATGTGTAAGTAATATCTTGTTTCTGAAAAGATCTCGGTTCATATACATATAATCTTTAAAATAAGGACCTTTTGACAACCAAATAATGTTTGTAGGAAATGTGAAAAGATAACACCCTAAAAAATTGGCTGCGAGGAGGTAATATGAGATACGTATTTATGTATTAATGGGCGCAGTGTGTTTAACTTAGCACATCTCCAGAAATATTTCCAGCCACTACCCAATATCTTCCCACTGTTTCAAAAGGCAATATTATAAAGTATTTAAATTATGAAATATTTTTATAATATTTAACAGGTACAATTATCATTTTCAATGAAAGCGTAATTCATAGTCATAACATATCAAAACTCAAAAAACCTATTTACCCATTATTATTAGTGGAGTGCAGTTGGGTTTTGACTTGGAAATTGATGGACCTGAAATTTTTTGCAAAATAGTTCATTGAGGTAAACCAGAAAAAGGCAAAGAGCCCAAAAGTTCTGCGACCAGACCGGAAGAGATCTTCTCCCTCATTTTCGAGGGCTGTGAATACGATGATGACAATATTACTTCCACGTCCAGTGGAAGTATAGTAACGACAAAAAAATTTTTTAAAATTTTTATTGTCCAAATAGGCTTAAAATGTCATGAAACGTCGAGATTTTAAGTTTGAGCGGAAAAAAAATTTCTGTCTGTCTGTCGGTCTGTCTGTCGGTCTGTCTGTAACTTTTTTTTGTGCGCACGTTTACTCTGGAACCGTATAAGATATTGACTTGAAATTTGGTACACATATGTACTTTAACGAGATCTAGAACTAGATTATATTTTCATCTTGTTCCATCGAAGGGTTGGGGGGTAAATTGGGGTGAATTTGGGGAAAATGGGTAAATCAAGCAGGTAAGAGTCCATGAAATTGGTATTTAGTATATACAAGAGAAGCTAAGGTCTCAAAAAAATTTTTGGCATTAGCCACCCCCATTACCACCCCCACTTCCTTATTAAAGGGGATGAAAAAAAAATGTGATTTAGTTTATGTACAGGAACCAGAAACCTCAAAATATTTTTTTACTTCATCCACCCCCCACTACCACCCCCCTATCACCACCCCCACCCCACTACCGATGTGGGGTATCGTTTTATGGGTTTTTGGGGTAGAGGATTTCAAATATTATATTATTAAAGTTCCATAAACAATTATTTTCACATACAAAGTTTTTTCGTTGTGAGTGGCTTGAATAGAGAATCTGGATGTGGAAGTAGTGATTCCTTGGGCAGCCGTTTTTTCTGACCTCCAACTACTACCGCTAAACCGAGAAAATCACCCCTTCCTCCGAATTTCCGGTGCTAGGCTTGCAAGGGCTTGTCGGTTCGGTATTCTTTATCGATTCGAATAAAATAAGTAAACATTGACCACAGATGACCTAATCCACCCCGAAGATTGAAACTACCCCCACCTCCAATACTGATATGCTACGAAAACAACGAAAATCAGCTGAAAAGTGGTATACCCCCGTTTTTGAGGGCGGGGAATACGATGGTAACAATATTTACCGACTTACCCTTCAACCTGAAAAACCATCCTCTTTTCCAATTTTCAGGTGCTAGGCTTGCAAAGGATTGTCGGATTAGTTTTTTTATAAATTCGAATAAAATATGTAAATATTGACCACAGTTGACCTAACCGGCCCACCCACGGGGATTGAAACTACCCCCGATAATCAAATACCAGGACAACAATGATAATAAGCTCTTATATTTTATTAAATACCGCTGCCTAAGGAATCACTACTTCCACATCCAGATATTCTATCCAAGTTTCTCACAACGAAAAAAACAAAAACAAAAAAGCAACTACGATGATCTGGCAGCGGATTCGGAAATGTTTCGCGATCCAAATGCATGACCTTTGAGACCTTTGCAATGTAACTTTAAAATCAGTCACCTTTGAAAAAATGCCCTCCTGAAGGAAGTTTTAATTACATTAATTGAGTGCATGTAGAGGAATAACTTGAACAGGATGATGATAATCTTGATTACGACATAAATTTTATTCCAGAAATAATAATGTTACCTAATAATGGTAACGATGGTAATAATGACAATTCTAGTGATGACAATTCTAGTGATGATGGTAATGACGATGAAGATGATGATTATGAATGTAACGAGATGCATTGTGACGTCAATTTCGACTCGGACGAAAAGTGTGATAATAATTGTAAGCATCGAAAGATCTATTAGCATAGAATAAGAATTGTATAAAATGAACCAAATGTAATGAATGATCATTGAAAGAATAAAAACGAGAATATTTTTACATATATCAATGAAAAAACAAAAATATCTAATATATGCCAATGACTCGTCTCAATTAATTCCCTACGAACCACTGAATGAAAAGTTCACTTCGTGTAAAGACTGCTTGAGCCCCCTGGTTGGTTGGGACTCGTCTGATTCAAGTTTACTTATTTTCTTCCAATTGATGAGAAAAAATCCTATCCGACAAGCCCTCGCAAGTCTAGTACGGGAAAATTGGAAAAGGAGGTGGTTTCTCAAGTTTATGGGTAGTGGGTGAAGGATATGTCGGGAAATATGGTCACCATCGTATTCTCCGCCTTCGAAAACGGGGTATACCGCTTTCCAGCTGATTTTCGTTGTTTTCGTTGCATTTCGTTATTGGGGGTGGGGGTAATTTCAACCCTCGGGGTGGGTTAGGTCATCTGTGGTCAATATTTTATTCGAATTAACCAAAAACGGAGGAGTAGGGTCTTGTGGTCCGGTCGCAGAACTTTTGGGGTAGAAGCTTTACCTCAAGGGACTAAAAGCTCTTATTTGTAGTCTCATAAATATGTAAAAATTAGTTGACCAAAATCGGCTGCGAGCTGAACTTTTGGGGAGGTAGAGCTTTTTGCAAATACCTTGAAACTACGAATTTTATCAAAAAGTGTGCAAACATACAACTTGAAGACTATGAAATTACTTTGAATTTTTGATAAATGACAAGAACTATAAAAGAAAATACCGGCTTCTGGATAACGCGTTTTGAATTACTGTCTGATGAAATATGAAATCTTCAATACAATACCAGAATAGTACCATCGAGTTTGTACTTTAACATTTAATTTGCAATTTTTTGTTTCTTTTTACGTTAACTTTTGAATATCCTACAAAATTTATTAACAGATAATTACTGATAAATTAAATTGCGAAATTGAAAAAAATAAATAATGCCTGATTTTATTCCGTCAAATGTTAAAAAGATGTTTACTTTTGTCACTGACGCTGTGCGAATGGCCAAGCAGCCTTAGCCATCATCTCGAATTTAGATAGACAGATAGATACTTTTCTCATTTCATAAAGACATGTATAAACTTAATCCCATGAAAAATATTTTTCGTGAGATTTTACTCAAAATAATGGGTTTTAAGAAGTCTAATAATAAAAAATTAGTTTTTCGCATTAAATTTTCAATAATATATGTCAAAGGTAACTATTAAGCAATAAATAAATTGAAAATCTAAACCACTATCTTTAAAACGTTTTTTATTTTAGTTTAATTTGATCGAGCCAACGCAACAGCTGTTCGCCCCCCGTTACACCGCGATAATCTCACTTTTACTTATTTACTCAAAACCTATGAAAAAATGCTTATAATCATTTTTCGTGAAATTCCATGTTTTATTTCTTACATAAAACCAATATTTTTTGTACCTCTGAGATATAATTAAAAAAACAGCGCTTGCAAAATTTATAGAAGCCATAAAAAAAACTTCGTAAGTACTATGTTCACAAAACGACAAACGAGCAGTAGGCTACACATCGAAGTAGCAGTAAGTAACATTACATAAAAAACAATTCTAAGAGCTCGGCATTTTGAGCAAAGGTCTTGATTAACTTAAGATGCCACTGATGTTTTGCGATTTTGGAGTTTCCCATGGAAGTCAAGAAGGCCTGAAGTGGTACCTGGGGACAGTTTTATGAGGCTGTGGGCGCCACCGTCGAGGTGCGCCCGACCTTGTGCCGCTCACGTACTTCGATATAGATTTATTGTACGTGTGTACTTGTCCATCCGTCTTCAGCCATTATGCACCTAGCATAATAATCAATGCAATGATATAAGTGGGATTTTCTATAAACCTTACAGAATAAGTAATGATTTGCAACTGTTTTGCTTAGGTAATTTTCTTTGAATGGTTGCTGGAACAATAAATCTAAATGATGGATGTATTTAAACAGTAGTCAAGCAAATGCTTAAATTGTGGTTTTGGAAAATGTATAAGGTGTCGGTGAAATCAACGTGACTACAAATATTACATAAAAAATATTTTCTACATTTGAATATTAGGATTATAAATAAAGGCGTCCGGTAAGAGAAACAACTGCTAGAACAAATGCTAGCGAAATCGCCCACCTTCGAATTTATATCAGTGGTGGTTGGTGAAATTTCAATATTTTTTTTCTCGTCTGTGGCGCATTTGACTCATTCAAAATATGGGAAATAACATCTAGAGAAGCACTTCTCTAAAAAATGTTGAAAAAGCAGTTTGGGAAATTTTTTTTAAAAATTCGATAGCTTCCCCTGGGTCTAGAGACTCCTGTTTATTATTTTTTTTTGTCATAGGCATTTGGCTTTTCATAAAAATACAACAATACGTTTTAGAGTTTATGAAAATATTTTCATTACTACCCACAGCTGCAACGAATCATTTGAAAAAATATTTAAATAAAGGATCAAAGATACTTTACTTTTTATCAAATGATTTAAATCAAAAATACTTTTATCTACATAGGAGTATTTAAATTATAAATCTTATTGAGATTTAAATCTTTTATAATACTTAAAATCTTTTTGCAAAAGATTTAAATATCTTTTACTACTTTTGCTGATTTAAATCAATGAGGTATGATCTAAATGATTTGAGAAAGATTTAAATCACTGAAAATTATTTAAATTCTTTTTAGATTGATTTTTTATTTTTCGAGTATTTAAATACTTTTACAATATTGAGGAACGGTGTAGGTACAAAAATGACACTAGTAAAATTTATAAGCGTATAAAATAAAACAAAAATTGTAAAAATTATATTGTAAAGGTTTATTTTAAAATAACAAAAGAAGAATATTTAACAGAAAAGGAAACTAGAGATGCCGCGAGACCATGACAAGACAAGACTAAGCAACTCTTGTCTTGGTCTCGAGATAGTCTTGGCTTAACTAGTCTTGTCTTGGTCTTGAATTAGTGAGTCTCGTCTTGTTTTGGTCTTGTCTTGAGTCTTGACATTTAACAATTAATCCAGAGACAAGGTCATTGTTTAAAAATAAATATTTTAAAAATTATTATAGGAAGACAAAACCAAGACTCTTGACAAGACTCTCGACTAGAGTCTTGGTCTTGAAAGGTCAGGTCTTGTCTTGGTCTCGAAATTTCAGAGATGGTCTTGTCTTGAAATTCAAGACGAGATCAAGACAAGACCGAGACTAGTCTCGATCTTGCGGCATCTCTAAAAGAAACTACAGAGTAAAAGCTTTTATAAGATGAAACTATTCACAAACACAGTTTACCACAGCAACGAATCCTTTCACTCTTTATTTCTAAAGTACATTGTGTATATTGTGCATTAGGTTACATAAAAATCAAATCTAGTATGGGGTCATTTAGTCAAATTTCTCAAAGTGCTGATGTTGAATCCGAGTCTGTCTCGAAGTTACGTTTACGGTCTTAGAATCTGGATTTTTGTCTAATCTACCACTTGATTGTGGTATGATTTGGTGACTATTGGAGTATTTTAACACAAGAGTATGCAGCATATAAGTACCGAAAAGAGAGGAATCAAAATGCAAGTAGGAGTGAATGATGTCACAAAGCGTCGATGTTTTCGATTAATTTTAAAGCCTATAGAGATCCTAACATTTCGCTCTAATATTAGGAGATTTTTTGGTGAATGTAATTAAAAAATTGCTAAATAAGCCCATAAATCAAAAAAACAGGCGTACACAAGTCTTAACTAATCACAAACCCTCTGCCTACTGTAGTGTGTGCTAGGAAATAAAATTGTTATCGTTTATCCAGAAAAAATTTGGACTACTTTTTGCGTGATTTAAATAACTTTTGAAATATTTAAATATTAAGAAAATATTTAAATCATTAAAAAAGATTTAAATCATTAAACAGGATTTAAATCATTAAAAAAGATTTAATTATTTTAGATAATATTTAAATTTTATTTTTATTAAAGAAAATCAAAGATACTTTCTAAAAAGATTTAAATCATATATCAAAAATCGTTACTAAGGAAAATATTTAAACTCAAAAGATTTAATTCAAAAAAATGATTTAAATCGCAAAAATGATTTAAATCTCCCATAATGTTTCAGCTCTGTTACTACCTGAGATACAACGAATTGAAATATTGTAATTTTGTACATTACAAAATTTCAGTTCATTGTATTTCAGTTAATAATGAAAATATTTTTATAAACTCCAAAACGTATTGTTGTATCTTTATGAAAAGTCAAATGCATATGAAAAAAAAAAATAATAACAGGAGTCCCTAGACCCAGGGGAGGCTACAGAATTTTAAAAAAAATTTTCGCAAACTGCTATTTCAAAATTTTTTAGAGAAATGCTTCTCTAGATGTTATTTGCCATTTTTCATATGGGTCCCATGCGCCACAGACAAGAAAAAAATATTGAAATTTCACTAGCCTCCACTGATTTATATCGGCTCTATTTTCTCAAACAATAGAATTTATATTACAAAATGACTTGATTTACCTTGGAATATGTAAATACTTAATGATATCCGCACTTTGAGGCGCTACATTAATAATATTTCGAGTTTTTTTAGTAGTTTAAGAGCGATATGGGTAAATTGGCATGCTCTTCTTGTTACCTATAAACGGCGCTGCTAGAAGGTGCTAGATACACTTACACGCATTTGTATAGGCCAGTTCTTTGTTCAGTAGAGATTTTATTTAATGCGGTTTAATGTGATAGATTCTACAATAATTTGTTTTTTAATGTCATTGTTAGTAAAATAAATTTTACCTAATGCTGTTAATTGTATTACCATGTTCAGAAGTATAGCGTCAATATAATAATAATAATAAAGTTTATTGAAAATACAAGATTACAATGAGTGCTTAGTTTACAAACAAGTTTGAGATTCAACAAACATTAAGTCCACAGAAGGTTGAACCTTTTGCGTGGACTGAGTTTACCTTCTTTTCACCAGAGTAAGCCTAAGCAACATTCTAAACTACATAATAACTTCACTATCTCGCTCGTGCATACAGATTTAAAACAAAGTTTAAAATACATGTCGGGTATACATAACAAAGTATAACATATAGTTATTTCACTGTATGTTCCTTCATAGAGATGAATTTGAGATAGGTAAATGAAGTTAATAAAATTAATAAAACAAGTAAAATAAATGAGTAAAATAAGTAAATAAAAATAAAAAAAAATAAAAACAAAAAAAAAGCAATAAAAAATAATAAAAAAAATAATAGAAAAAGTAGGAGTAAATACATGATTTAATTGTTTTTTAGGTCTATAAGTTGGTGTATATTGTTCCTTGCTTGGCCGTTTATCCATTGCTTGATTTTAGTTTTAAAAATGTTGTTAGAGTTCTGACTTGTCATATAATCTGGTAAGACATTATATATTTTTGGTCCTATGTACGAATAGCACCAATATAAATTAAAGAACTAAATAATTTCTTATCAGGATGAAAGTTTCGCTTGCGTAATACCTAAATAATGTATAGATACTTATTATATCTATCAAGCAATAAAATGAGAAAATAATATATCTAGAAAGAGATAGGCATATAATGGTAGGAATGTAATATGTAATATTAAACATTAATCTGTTAATTGAATGAAAATTTTTGTCCATTTTTTTCTTCATAAATGGATTAATAAATGTAATTCGTATGGTTCTCTGAAGATATCCAAAAAGAACGAAAAATCTTAGCCAATGATTTTTATTCATTTTTGATAATTCAATTTCTAGCCTGAGCGTAAAAGTTGTTCCAAAGTAAGTCTTAAAATTTGTTTTTAACTTCGCAAAATTAATGTATTGTTCAGAAGCAGAACGTGAATATAAATTAAAAACCGCTGCCCAAGGAATCTCTACTTCCATATCCGGATTTTCTATCCAAGTCACACAACGAAAAAATTTTGTATCTGGAAATAATTGTTTATGGAACTTTAATAATATAATATTTGAAATCCTCTACCCCAAAAAACCCATAAAACGATACCCCACATCGGTAGTGGGGTGGGGGTGGTGGGAGTGGATAAAGTAAAAAAATATTTTGAGGTTTCTGGTTCTTGTACACATACTAAATCACATTTTTTTTCATCCCCTTTAATAATGGGGGTGGTAGCATTAGCCACCCCCATGGTGGCTAATGCCAAAATCTTTTTTAGACCTTAGCTTCTCTTGTCTATACTAAATATCAATTTTATGAACTTTCACCTGCTTGATTTACCTATTTACTCCAAATTTACCCCAATTTACCCCCCAACCCTTCGACGGAACAAGATGAAAATATAATCTAGTTCTAGATCTCGTTAAAGTACATATGTGTACCAAATTTCAATATCTCAAACGGTTCCAGAGTAAACGTGCGCACAAAGAAAGTTACAGACCGACAGACCGACAGACCGACAGACAGGCAGAAATTTTTTTTTCGCTCAAACTTGAAATCTCGACGTTTCATGACATTCTAAGCCTATTTGAACAATAAAAATTTTTAAAAATTTTTTGTCGTTACTATACTTCCACTGGATGTGGAATTAAAACTAATAGTCTAAGAGCCCGTGCTATTCCTAGTCTCCAGAGTCTCCGATCAAAACTTCATTCTAGGGTAGTTTTGACCTTGCTTCATCCGTAAATGAAGAGGGTGTTGGATATTTCCGGGACGGGGCGGTAAAACTTTTGGTTCCCTTAAAAAACTGCGTTTACGTCATCGCTTATCAACTCAAATTTTGTTTTATCAGAAAGGACTCGGTTTCCTGAATATGAAAATACCTATTTGATTTATAACGGTGATAAAAATATATTTTTTCTACTACCGTCTATATAAATGACCTTTGCAACCCTAGCAATACGCGCGATAACGAAAGTAAACATTCGAGTCACCTGGTTGTTAAGGCGTTGCTAGCTATGAAAGTAGAACTTTCGTGGCCATGCAGAAAAATAAAAAAAAACGAATATTAACGCTTCATAAATTTAAATACAGTATCGGAAAATGTTTGATTTGGTGCGGCAATAAGAGCAAGTGAGAGCGAAGCAAGCAATGATGTATATAATCCTCTTAAATGGGCGTGTCACTGTTTGCTTCTGCTAGAGCACCGGTAGACGCCTTTATTGTGGGCGGTCGGTTCAGTCGTTGAAACTATGCATACCAAAGCCTGGACTTTACGATACTGTACCCTGCTTTGGATTTCTTGGAGTAAAGCGAGGCACACGCAATATTGGCTGCTTCTTGTATCCCATTTTCATCGCCACTAAATATATTTGTTTATTTTCGTTTGAAACCACCAGAAATTAAAATGTTGAACATAACTTCGATGACAGATGGTAATTGTTTCGTTGGCATTGAAACAATTTTCACAGACAGCATGTGAAAATTTATTAAAAACGTCAAATAATTTCATAAAATAATTGGTTTTAAATTATTAAATCTCATAATATCTTTCGGTAGTAGAACAAATATAATACATTACACGATGCGAAACCCGTTCGGTGATTTTTTGAAAGGTCTCGGCTTCGCCTCGACCATTCAAAAATCACTTCACACCTAATAGTAAACTTTTGCATCTAGTAATGTAAGTAACTATTTTCTAATTTTGACATATAAGATGTCACTTTCCAAACTGATGTAAGTTTTTACGCTATTGTAATAAGAAAGTACCTATTGAATGTACTATAGATGCAGAGATCTTAGTCTTTAGACTGCGTGTTTCTTTTTGCTATTAAGATCTGAAGTTGGAAAACGCGGCTTTAGCTACTTCGAAGGAGTTGATGTTAACTTTTTGAGATCATTTTTGCATGTGGGGAAAAAATTAGAAAAGTATTGGTACCCGACTCAATTTTCTCTCAGCTCTATAATGTAACATAAACAAATTCTTTTTTTTTTCAAAATGCTCAAACGCATAATAATAGTCATATCATTGTTTTTATAAGCTTTAGTGTCAAGCTTACTTTCATTGATTAGAGACCAGCTTTATTAGTTTGTTTTATACAGTGTGTCTCTGGAGTTGACAAGAGGAAAAACATCTCTATTATTGATTTTACGACGAAAGTCATTCTTTATAAAAAATCTGCTTGTCGAAAAAAAGAATTTACCATATCAAAATCTTAGATCAGATGTACCGGGTGTTAATAAATTAAGAAAACATTAAAATGCCTCAAGACAGAAGTACCTTCATTTATTATTTTGGACAAAATGTTTATAAAACAAAGTTGTTTAAAATCCAAAATAAAGCCTAAACACAAATTGTGAAGTCTAAATTTTGACATTTATGACAACTTACATTTTTTTTCAAACATTAACATAACATAATAACATTAACTTCAACGATTGTGGAAAAACAATTTATTCTGCATAGCCTCCTCCAACCTCAACACATTTCTCCATCCTTTTAATAAATTCACCATAGACCTTACGAATGGTTGAGGGTACATTCACTTCATTCGCGTCTTGTATTCGTGCTTTTAGTGTTTCTTGATCATGCGAAAAAAATCCATTGGTGTAAAGTCTGGCGATCTTGCATAAAAATTAATTGGAGCATATCTTCCCATCCATCTGGCTCCGAAGTGATCTGTCAACCATTGCCGTACGAAAACTGAGCAATGAGCTGGGCAACGGTCTTGCTGTCAAAAAATGTTATGCCTTACTTCCGGTTGCAGAGTGTTTATAATGGTAATACAAAGTTTTCCAAAAGGTCCAAATAAACATGCTGATTTAAATTTTCTTCTAAGAAATATTGACCAACGATTCGATCATAAAAAATCTCACACCATACATTTACTTTTTTTTTAACGTTGACTTCGTTTGTGAATGACATTGTTTGGATTTTCAAAAGTCCAATAACGACTGTTTTGTGATGAAACGTGGCCATTGGTACGAAATGTTGCTTCGTCAGTAAAAAAAAAACCATCTGTGAAAACTTCTATCCACGAGGTAATTCTCATAAACAAAAATCCAATCGCTTCTCTTCATCTCCATTTTCAAATGTCTGAACCTTGGCTTAAACGGTCAAACTTTGTATTCCATATAAATTTTCTGTAAATGACTTTTACTTACTTCCAGTCTTTGTGAGCGTTTCCGTAAAGATAATTTCGGGTTTTCTATTACTGAATTTATTGCCAAAAGTGTTGCCTTCATTATACTTTTTCTTGGTTTTTTTGACATCCAATACAGATCCAGTTTCATTGAATTTTTTTACAAGTTTGGGCAATGATTGGCGCGATACCGCTGTGTTAGGGAACATTTGGTGGAAAAGGTTAATTGCATATCGATAAGAGACGTCTCCAATCCCATAACATTTGATCAAATAAATTCTTTCTTGTTTGGTAAACATTTTTTAAATGATCAACAGAACACTAATAAATGCAGATGTAAGATAGTAATATTCTACATAATGTCACAATGACGTTTGTCAGTTCAATATTATCGACAGCATACTCTGTTTCTTAATTTGAATTCTTATTCATATTAATAAATTCAATGTAAAAGATAAACACAATAAAAACATAGAAGTCAAAATACAAACTTGATAATTTGTATTTAGGCTTTATTTTGGATTATAAACAACTTTGTTTTATAAACATTTTGTCCAAAATAATAAATGAAGGTACTTCTCTCTTGAGGCATTTTGATGTTTTCTTAATTTAGTAACACCCGGTACATCTGATCTAAGATTTTTATATGGTAAATTCATTTTTTCGACAAGCACAATTTTTTATAAAGAGTGACTTTTCGTCGTAAAATCAATAATAGAGATGTTTTTCCTCTTGTCAACTCCATCCGGGGACACACTGTATACTAGTGTATACTTTAAAAAATTAAAGTTATACTATTTATCAATTTATTAGACACTGCTGCTGGCTGTCAGTATAGAAGTTTGTCAATCTCTTATCAGTATTAACCACGGTTGCTATGTTCGTAAATGATACGAAAGACTATTGGTTATTATGATTTACTGATACTAATCTAGTTTTCGTCATGACACGTTTTACTAAACTTTCTTACCTGAAACAGATAAATTAACGAATTTAGACGAGTAATGTCTCACATTGTAGCTTATTATCAGTGCTACAACATAACTAGATTTAAACAAATCTAATAATATATTGTTTGTACAAAAATCCGTTTCTCAAATAGTCAGCTTCAATTTTCCCGGCCATTTTCCACAGAGGATTATTACAATAAAAAGCCTCATATTCCTGGTAAGAAAACGCGTAATTAAAAACAATTGATGTGGTTAAAAAATGGTACAGCTTTTTATCATTTCTAGCTGTCAAATTAACAGTTGGCTTTTTTATATCTTTAATATCTGAGCTTATAAAATTAATTATTTGATCTATTTAAGTAATATTTAGTAATTAATTTGAAGACATTAAGAGTTTTCTGACATAAATTATTTAAATTGATGCAGTTATACATCTGACTATACGTCCATTAGAAATGTATCAAAATGACTAAGTAAGATGTGGACATATCTGTCTCTCTGTCCTTTATAGTTAATTTATAGGACAGGATAGAACTGCAATGTTCATCTTGGCAAATTGCAAACCGAAGCTAAAGACAATAATTAAGTTAGTCAGTGTGTGTGAATTTCTCTATAGTAATTGTTAATGTGTCACGGTTGGCTACTCTGCCCCTGCAGACCAATGGCATCATGGGACCGACATTACTCTCGCTCGAACTAATTGTGTACAGAGTGTTGAAAAAAATGACAATCAGCTATATATTATAAAATAAGTAATCTGTTAGACACACAGGATGTAATAAAATAAAATCGTTAAAGTAAAGCAATGAAAATATAGGAATATAGAAAATCTGCCTACCATAATAATATGATGTAGAAACGTTTTAAACATTAGTATTATGATAATAAGTAGTAATTTTTAGAAGTGAAGATTTTTTATAGAAATGTAAATAACAATATCTTATTAATTTTACTTGCAAATGGTCACGCTTGCAACTGTAATATGAATCATCATAAACTTCAATTACAATAAGGTTTAAAAAGAGTACATGCTTTTCTTCTTTAATATTTTAGGATGGAACAAGGGAATACCTCGGAATTATACAAAACAAATAGTAAATGGGTTTGTATCTTATGTCGGGTTTCCACCGACAAGACAACAAAATCTGAGGAAAAAAAGGTCCCTAAAAATTATGGAATAAAATTCCATCCAGTCGCTATTTGGTTAATATAATAATAAAGTGATTCTTTTATAACTTGTTCAATATCTAGTGGCAAAAGGTTGATAACTTCTAACATGAGAATATCTAAAACCTTTCGCTGAACATCAAAATTCATTTAGTGAAATCTTCATTAAAATATTTTTTTGAATCGATTAATAATAAAAGATAGTTTATGATATTTATATATACGCTATCTTCTAAACAATGGAGGAGAATCTAATGATTTTTAAAACTGTTTTAAAATTTGTATTCCTCACTTCGCTTTGTGATCGTAATTATACCTATAGCCCCTTATCATTTCTAGCTGATACTCGCCACATTAGTAAAAACCTCATTCAAAGCGAATTAGTAGTTTTGGATTCATTGGGCCATACATACAAACAGACATATATAGATGAAGATATAAGGACAAACGCCGTTTTAGTATCGGTTAAAACTAGGAACTTGATCCGTTTCTAGCACTAGATGGCAGATCGTATCAAGTAATAAATACAAAAAAGGAAATCGCTCTTACCTAAAAGGAGCGAAGCAGCTGCGAACACGTGTTTCGGAATCAATGTTCCCCGTCAGCACAACGTAGCTTAACGAACAAGATCTAGAAAGGACGATAGGCCTTTTTCAATATATTCCGACTGGGTTATTTGTATTTTTCTCTAGGGACAAAAATTATGAAATTGCCAATGAAAATCCACTCTTGTACGGGGATTCGTATTTAAAACAGTGCCTTGACTCAAACAACTCACAAAGAGTTAAGTGTTTAATTGTCAATTTCTGTAAATTTTATTCGTTTAAAGTTCTGCTTCTAATAGTAATTGCTGCCAAGCAAAGGTTGCATTACCTAGATATTATTATAAATATTGGCAATAATGCTAGATCATCAAGATAATCAGCTCGTAAATTTAATATAAGATATTCTAATCGTCCGACGGTTAATGTCAGGCACTTTAGGAAAATTATTATTACAAGCAGAAAAGGCAGTCTTTTAAATACACAATCCCGTGCAGAAAAAAATCGAAAGTAGGCATTTTTCAAGAAATTTGGTACAAATCCATTTGAAGGGTATACTAGAATTCAGTGGTATACTCAGATTTGAGACAAGAAAATCGTTAGTAAGATTTCATCACTATCCATCCACAAAAACAAAAGCAGTAGGTCGAACTTTTATGTTTTATAAAATTTAATGTATCACAAGCATGCACTTTTCAAAGATATGATTAGAGAATATTATTTAGGTATTATGCAAATCACAACTTACACACTTTTTTATTTATTATGAAAATACCTACTTTCTGTATATTGTTGCCCTAATCTGGGCACGCTAATATACTAGTTAGGTAAATACTTTAAAACACTTATTATTGGAGAACCAATCAAAACAACTACTGTCCTAGCTAATACTGACGAAGTATTGAATTACATGATAGGATTCTTAGCATTTAAAAAAAAATATTGAAAATACTTAAATCATTTATTTACATTTAGTCATTCACACTTTTTTATTTAATATGAAATTATCTATTTTCTGTATATTGGTACCTTAACCTTAGGAAAACACTTTAAAACACTCATTATTGGAAAACCAATCAAAACAACTACTCTTCTAGCTAATACTGACGAAGTATTGAATTACATGACAGGATTCCTGGCATTTTAAGGCAAAAAAAAAATATATTGAAAATACTTAAATTATTTATTGAAATTCAGTCATTCACAACAATTATTATTGAACCTTACATTCTACTTCAACTCTAGCAAAGTTGTACAAGTTTTTTCGAATTCGTTAGTTCTCATCAGTAGAGTATAGAAACATTCATTCATTATTTACAAGCCTATTCTTGATTTATTTTTTACAATTAATTATTTTTTATTTATTTGCTTTTATCATGATTAGAGAATATTATTTAGGTATTATGCAAATCACAACTTACACACTTTTTTATTTATTATGAAAATACCTACTTTTTGTATATTGTTGCCCTAATCTGGGCACACTAATATACTAGTTAGGTAAATACTTTAAAACACTTATTATTGGAGAACCAATCAAAACAACTACTCTCCTAGCTAATACTGACGAAGTATTGAATTACATGATAGGATTCTTAGCATTTTAAAGAAAAAAAAATTGAAAATACTTAAATCATTTATTTACATTTAGTCATTCACACTTTTTTATTTAATATGAAATTATTTATTTTCTGTATATTGGTACCTTAACCGAGTCACGCTAATATACTACTTAGGAAAACACTTTAAAACACTCATTATTGGAAAACCAATCAAAACAACTACAATTCAATACCTACTTCGTCAGTATTAGCTAGGAGAGTAGTTGTTTTGATTGGTTCTCCAATAATAAGTGTTTTAAAGTATTTACCTAACTAGTATATTAGCGTGCCCAGATTAGTGCAACAATATACAGAAAGTAGGTATTTTCATAATAAATAAAAAAGTGTGTAAGTTGTGATTTGCATAATACCTAAATAATATTCTCTAATCATGATAAAAGCAAATAAATAAAGAATAATTAATTGTAAAAAATTTCAAAGATATGTTATAAAAAAACGATATAAACCGGACCTAAAATAAGCTTTGGCTTTCCAAGCCAAATGATTTGAACACAATGTGGTACTGGTCATTTTGTCTCTCATTCAGGTATCTAAGTGGAAATATTAAATATATTATTGTATTATATACTATAGGATTAGAGTAACTACTGTCACAATTTATTTAACCATTTCAGCATTCCTCTCTTGGCAACAGTTCTGTTGCTGTTTATTTAGTTTAGATTTCAGGAAATAGTATTTGTTTTGAGTTATAACTACAAGAGGCCAGTCATCCTGCGTTTTTCTAGATAAAATTTTGAGTCGTAGTCGCGTTTGCAATTGATTTGGACTAATACTATCACATAGTTTATAAATCTCAGTTTTGTTATTACCAAATTTAATTGAAAAACGCGATGTTTCACGAGATGTATATAATATTAATCGAAATCAATTACAAACGCGACTGCAACTCAAAATTTCACAAAATGCTGTTTTTTCCGTAAGACGACTGGCGTACAGTATAGTACTTTTAATTTAAAGAACTCCAATCTTAATACACTTTAACCACCAATTAATCTAGCTAATTAATAAAACATTAAAATATGTCAAAGTAGTCAACAGTTATAAATAATTTTCGATAAAATTGAAAGTGCTCAGTATACCACCACTACGGGAATTTAAAGCCGTAGACGCTGAGCAGATACTCAGAGACTATACGCATATTTCAAATAAGTAATAATAATATTTTCCCTGGGCTATACAAAACAATTTATAAATTTCTAATAACTACTATTAAGATGTACTTTGATTTCTGCTATGAGATTCAATATTTATAGGTTTGATGAAACTGTCTAAATATTTCAATTATGACCGATTCACGGTTGGAAGATCGTGCGTGGACAATATATTCACTCTACGACAACTAAGCCAAAAGCTAACAGCAATGGAGTAGAGAGATTCATATGGTATTTGTAGACTTAGAAAAGGCATATGACATGATGTCCTAACAGCTCTCTTCATTACAAATACGTTACCACCATAAGAGATCTTTATGAATGGCAAAAGAGTGGAATTAAAATTGGAAATCAAATGTCCGACACCTTCGAAGTCACGAAAGGATTGCACCAAGGATGTTTCCTATCACCGACCTTATTCAAAATCTATATAGATAAGGTTTTACAAGAATGGTAGGCCAAATGCAGGAATATGAGCGTGTGGTAAACGACGAATACCTACATTCCCTTCTTTTTGCAGACGATCAAGTGGTTGTTGCGTTAGATGAAGATGACATCAACTACATGATGCGAAAATTGACGGAGATCTATGAAAAATGGGGATTAAAAATTAATTTTGACAAAACCAAATATTTGGTGATCGGAGAAGAAGGGAATGACGATGCAAATGGAAGAAAAATAAAAATCTGTAGCGAGTACACGTACCTAGGAGCTATTATGCCAATGGAGGGGAATTACTGAAGAGATATAACAAACATAATAATACAGAGCAAACAGGCTATTCAGAAACTAAACTCGATTTGGTGGTCAGAACAAATAAAGAAGCAGACGAAAAAAAAAAAGAATTTATAATAGCGTTGTTCAAAGCATAGTGACATATGGGTCATAAACATGGGAAACAACAAAAAGACATAAGGGAAGGCTGCTTGTGGTGGAAATGGATGCGTTGAGAATAAGTTGTAGGGTGTCTAGACTAGAACATATGAAAAACACCGAAATAAGAGAAAGAATGAACACCGAACAATTATAGATGGCATAGAGAAGAAAAGACTGCGGTGGTATGGATATTTAAGGCAATGGAGCCAGATAGGTGGCTTCAACGAATGTGGAGTGGTATCCTCCAGAAAGAAGAAATAAAGGTAGACCTGCGAGAGAATGGATGGAGGGAGTGATGGAGGCGATGCGCGATGGAAAGGAGAGACCTGGATGAAAATGAATGGATGAATAAGAGAGTGCGGCGCTTAGGATGCGAGAACCGGCCCAATTAGCTGTAAACCACTAGCTGGATATATACCGATTGAACATTTCCATCATTTGTAATTTAAATACATTTTTTAATTATAATACCCTCATCTCTTAAAAAAAAAAGTTTATTAAAATCTAAAATATACCTAGAATGTGTTTTAGAGAATATTATTTAGGTATTAAGCAAATCACAACTACACACTTTTTTATTTGAAAGCAAATAAATAAAAAATAACTAATTGTAATAATTAGAATATGTGCAACACAAAATCAACAACAGAAACAGAAAATCTCATTACGTTGGTCATTCTCTCTCCAAATTTATATGGTGAAGCTACCAAAATCCTTATTAAACAACTGAAATATTGATTTATTTATTGAACACCTTCCTGATTTCAATTCTCACAATATATATTACCTAAAATTTTATTTTGAAAATAGTAAATAGGAACGTTTAATTCATAAAGTATTAAATATTCAGTAATAACAATAATTTGTTATATGCATCGTAATTTCAATCATTATGCTACCAGTACTGAAAATGATCGGGTGACTGTGATAATACGACGTATACCATAGTGATGAGTTACGATCAGGGTGTATTAAATAGGTGATGCGACGGCAACCCTCACAGTGGCTTCATAAGTGCTTACTTTGTACATAATGTAATAGATGGCAGGACCAATAAGTTCTCTCATTACTTACGCATAGATAGATAATTTTACAGGTTCTGTGCATACGTGCATACAGTGTTGCATACATTTCCGGCCTTTTGTTTTTTGTTTAGTGAAACGAGAGTCCAGTGACATCTGACATTAAGTAGCTAAATTAAAACATTGAAAGAATATATGCAAAACTACATGCAGCATTGCACGTGTCGCCACAGCTAACCTCAAAAATATATATTTCTATTATTAAAATTTCTGCCTGATTCCTGTACTTTCAACCAAAATCAAGTTCAACGTAATGTGTATGAAGTTTTAAATAGTTTGTCACAATAAAATAAGACACTTTTTGCAGGTTAGGAATCTAACCTATAATTAGCAGTCTATTTTTATTAATCAACAATATTAAAAAATTATTTGCGTGAATTTTTAAATATTTGCTTGGAGCCAGTATGGCTCCAATCTATTTAATACACCGTGGTTACGATGCAATTGAATGTAAAATTTTATTTGCTAGCTAATGAAATAATTAAAAATTAATTATTTCCTAATATTCAAGTTGACTTTGGGAATGTCATTATGACACACTAGTAGATACAAATCATTAAAAATTCTATTTTGCTAGACTAGCATCATAAAGAAATTTGGTCTAGAAATAGTTGACGGTATTTAATTATTTAGAAATATATTTATAATTGTTTTAATGATTTTGTAAGCGATAATTTGAAAATTACATTTTTATTTTTGTTATTTGTGCGAGAAGTTATACTCCAGCCATTTTAGACAAAAATATGGCTTTTGTTCTAACAAATTATATCCTTCATTTTTTTTAAATCGATTTATTTTAGTGTTTTAATGAAAATATTGAAAATCGATAACGAGATCACTACGGCATAAAAAATTATTCAAGGTCAAAGTTCACAAAAAACGGTTTTTGCGAATATTGCGCTTTCTATGGCTCGGAGGCCAATTGAGGTTATTATGAAAATGAAAGATAATGAAATTCCGCACAAAAATGATCTCTTCAATTTTATGTACAACGAACGGTTTAGGCATTGTACGTAAAAAATGAATAAAATATTTTTCGGAAGAGAACATTTTTGTGCGGAATTTTGTTATCTTTCATTTTCATAATAACCCTTGTTGGCCTCCGAGAGATAGAAAGTGCGATATTCGCAAAGAACCGTCTTTTGTGAACTTTGACCTTGAATAATTTTTTATGCCGTAGTGATCTCGTTGCAGATTTTTAATATTTTCATTAAAACACCAAAATAAATCGATTTAAAAAAGTGAAGGATATAATTTGTTAGATCAGAAAAGTCTAATTTCACTGGACTATTAGAAAAAGTGAATTTTTTCCTTATTATGGAGGCGATAGCCGAAATAAAATGTAGGGCATATATTGAAAAAACACTTTTTCTATGCGTTGCATACGCATGTATTTTCTACTAGTGTTTGGAAGAATGATTCAACTGAAATATTTTTAATTTTAATTTTGACATTTATATATCATTCATAAACTTCTAAGAGCATCAAAAATATTGAGCCAAAAAGAAAAGGTTTATATAAAAACTAGCACTGCTTCTACTTCCTATAATGATCTAGTCTAATATGGACCATGTAGGTACATTCTTAATAAATGACTATTTGGTTCTAATAACATGGGTTGTGCTGAAAGTCAAATTTTCTAACTTCAAAATGATTGCAGAAAATATCACTTTGCCGCACGCCGTGCGTATGATAAGAACACTCGCTGCGCTCGTGTTCCTACTTTCATACATCGTTTTGCAATGAAGCCCTTGCCACACTTGTATTACAATCTACTATTTTGCACGTGTTAGGAACAGTCAAATTGTTCCTAGCCCAAATAATAATAGCGGATTCCTTAACGTAGTAATTATGCTATACCTTAGCCGGGAAAGGAGGATAGTGATCAATTGAACTGTCGATAGTGTCAAGGGGCACATGTCATTGAGCGATGTTGATTTGATAAGTCATTGCAAACATTATTTTGAATTACAGCCCCTCCCCCTCCTTTAAACGCCAATAGGATCTGTAACACGCACGCACTTATTACTATCCTCCTTTTTCGTATAAGCTATAGAAGGGAAGAAAGAAAAATGTGTAAACACACGTGGGATATCAATCATATGATCTACTGAGACGCGAACATTTTGGAAAAGAAAGCAAGAAAGCAAAGAGCACTTAAGGAATCTGCTATTGTTTTGTTAGATGAATGCAAATGTGTATCTACTTATTCCATAGATTTTTTTATCGGTTGGTTCCAATCCTCAAAGAGAAATAAGTAAAAATAAGACTCAATGTCTCACGGGACTATGGAAGTACATAAATGAGAAACTATAATGTTTGCCGGACTAAAAGCCAAGGTATTGAAAATGGAAATAGAAAAAAAATTCGAAAAGTTAACAGCCATTAATTACATTTTTAATTGGAGAATAGTATATTGTGTATTTAGGTGTGAAAACAATACATTCCCGGACGACGATGCAAACATCGAAGTCCAGGAATGTGCTTTCACGCCGAAGTACACATACTATTTTTTCTGAAATCACAATCAATATTACTATAAATTAAGGAATTTGTATTAATGAATAACATTTCTTCATTACAATCTAACTGCTTACTAATAAATGCAATTTTAATGTGAGTTGGTTTGTCTGCGTGTATTTATTTACTGTCTAAAATACACATAAAAAACCGTATGGGAATGTTACTTTCCCGGCCTAGGCCGAGAAAGTAACATTCCCGTACGGTTTTGTTGATCGTTGCTTGGCAACGGATCTTTTCCGGTCTGTTTTGTGATAGTTTCTTAGCAACGGACTAAAATACTGGAAAATGTAGACATTGCCGATCATTCAGAAAATAATCATTTAGCAATTTTGTTTTAGTTTATAAGTACATTACATTGAAAACCCAACCTAAGTCTGATTCATTTGGCGCAGAGCTTTCTATCCTTATATTTGTAGAGGTCGCAAAATACCCAACAAAAAGTAAACACCTTTAATAAATCAGTTTATAATAGCTATAATAATATTAATTCGTTAAAAAATAATAATAATTCGTTATTTTCGAATACGAACGGGAATTATTTTAATCAGAAAGAGATACTTCCAAAAGTGTAAAGCATCTCATAGGGAGAATAATATCACGTCCTTTATTTACATCTATCAGTTTTGTAAAATAATTGTTGAACTTATTTGAAATCCAGCTGTTAAAGAGAATGTGTGATCAAGTTTGGCAAATTATAAATATACATATAGAGTTTGCTATTGCATTATTTATTTCATACTCATTGTAAATCAACTACATATTTGGTGGGTAAAATTACATATGATGCCTAATTTTTTTTAGAAGTTCGAAATGAATTTTTCGTAAAAACATATTAAATAAAATTAACAAAATCGTATTTCTAGTCCACATTTGCCTCGAATTATTTATTTTCACTTTTTGTCACTATAGCAAAAATATTTTTAAAGCAGTTTATAGTTTATCTTGGAGATATGGTGAAAATGTCACTTTAAGCTGCAAAATTACAACATAATTCATAAAACTTAATGCCAAGGTGTAAATATTGCGTCCTGCTGTACAGCAGATTATTCAATTGTTGAAGAATCAGTTGAAGCTTTTATGGTTGGAGGTGCATTATGAGTGTGCTATTCCTTCAGCATCTTGGTCAGAATATGCGTAAAAATGATCGATATACCTACAAAATAGTTTGTAATATTTTTTGTCGCATCAATTTCACAAACTGCTGACAAATAACACTGTGTTAAATAAATACTGGTAAACTGGCTTTGGAGTTTGCTTTAATACCTTGTCTTTGGTTAAGCAATTCTTAGCAGTTGTCAGTTGTCACTGCACTAGTAGTCCTACCCTCAGAAAAAAAATAAGTGTTAGGATAGAATAATCCGTACATGAATTTTTTCATACAAGTAGGTTCTTGGTACACAAAATTATAAAACTAAAATTCCCAAGGCTAGCATGGTTGTATCGTAAAACAAGATGGCGTCAAAGTCCCAAAAGTTAGTTTTTCGAAAATAACTTTCAAAGCGCGCAAAATAGAAAAAAAAACTATAGATCTCAAAATTGAAAAGCATAAAATTCTACACAAAAAGTGAGTGTGTAATACAAAGAGTACAAAAGTGAATGTTAAGGATAATTCTTGGGCATCAGTTGGGGAGTTAGTAATCTGCTGAAATTGTTAACAATATCTTACTGATTTCTAGGCATTTTGGGTTGCTACTATGCTCAATATATGATCAGTTTTTAGTTATTACTAATTTTCTGCACATTTTTAACTAATTTTGCTAAAAACATGCCATTCACTTTTCACGATGCGTGTTTACTGGAAAATTGAATAAATAAATCATAAGTATTTATTTAAATTAAATTCTTTGCAATAAATTGAGTAAAAGAGTTGTAAAAATGAAGCATTTGAATGTGTGAAAAAATATTTATATAAAATAAATATATACAATACCGATAAAATGTTTATTTATCGGGTATTAATACACAAGAGGTCGATTTTTTTCCGGGTAAATTTTTTTTGGACAAAAACCTGTTTTCCCATGAAAATTATTCGAGAATTAAGGGCATGGAAAAATCGCGACACGAAGTGGAGCGATTTTTCCTATGTCCCTTAATTCGAGCATAATTTTCATGGAAAACAGGTTTGAGTCACTCAAGAAAAATTTACCCAAGTAGAAAATCAACCTCGTGTGTATTACAGAAGATTAATATATGATTAAAAAATATTATCTAAAATAATTATTAAAACAAAACTGTTTATTTAATGTTTTAAAAATAACGATCTATAATAAAAAATAAAAACATTTTCTAATGTTTTTTATCATGTTATCACCTCAGTCAGTCAAAATATTTGCAAGTTCATCATAATAGTCGTATCTTTTTCGAGGGAATAATGCTTTTTGCAAAAAACTTTAAATTGTTTCCATATAAAATTTTTAGTGTTTCTCGTTTTAACTGGGACACTTTCATTCATAGCTTCGTTAATATTTTCTTGTGAAACATCACCAAATCGCTTTTTCTCATTCATTTTTGTGTACAGAAATCAAGATGAAAACGTGAAATGTCAGATTTTAATAATTTCAATGACTTTTTTAGTTTGACACATGGCTACTACGAAAAAAGTAACATACATTTTTCTCGATTTTTTCCACTTATCGATAGCCGTTTTTCTCACTTTAAACAAATCCTAGTAGTCGATTTTTTTGAAAATGTACGTTTTGATTGGTTAATAAAGTAAGAATATATTAATCGTGGATAAAAATGAAAATATTCACAAAGCCTGCTCATTTTATGTCTCCACCGCTCCACAAGATTTCATAATATGCAACTGAAAGAACGAATATTTATCTTTCGCTTACCGTGGGTCACAATTGAAAAAAAATGTGAGTATTCAATACCGGAAACACTTTATAATATTACTCTGATTTTTCTACTGCAAATTCCTCTTGAATGCAAATTATAGTGAAAAAATAGACATTGCTAACTAAATTAACTTTAAATTTATCTTTATCTTGCAGTTTTCTTATGTGATAACGTAAGTTTTTCATCATGTGAGAGCATTTTGAAAACAAAATTTTGTAAACTATAGAATTCACGGAAGTCAACTCATTCTCTGTCCAAAACATTTGCACATTTTTGACATCCATATTGATATTGAAAAGTGGCATATAGTGGTCCCAAAACCAAATGAACTTGTTAAATCATCGAATATATTCCAGATGATGGACAATTTAATGAAGTAGGCTCTAAAAATAATAGAAAAAACTTTGAATTTGTTTATCAATGCAAAAAACTTGTTACAGTTAATTTACATTATAGTGAAAGCTGGAGCCCTTTAACATATTTCTTTTGTTGTCTTCAAAAGTTATTAAAGTTTTGTGCTGAACCGGCTAATTTTGGTGGTCGTGTCTTGAATCTTATTTTACGCGAGAACGGTTGCATTAAGAAATCTTTTGCGAGGACATTTCTCTGTGTAGAATTGTATGCCCTTTAATTTACACTTATACTATTTTTTAAAATTTTTATTATTTCCAAAATCCCAATTTTTGGGAGTCTGATGCAATTTTGCTTTATGTTTCAACCACGGTAGCCTTGAGAATTGTTTTTATACTTTTCTACTAGCGAAGACCTACTTATATGCAAAATTTCACATAAGAAACTTTTAGTCAGAGCTATTATAGTAAGATATACACTTCTGTGCAACAAAATCCCGTACACCTATTTTTCGCTATATTAAATCATTCTTTATTTATTTGTCAGTGTCAGTATTATATTTTCGAAATGCCAAAATTAACTGAATATGAAAAAATTGTAATTCTCTCTAAAATTGAAGGGGGATGGTCTATCAGAGCAATTGCTAACCATTATCACTTAAATAAAAGTACCGTTATGTGTGTGAAGAAAAGGTGGGAGGAGGAAGGTATCATAAAGAGAAAAGACAGGCCGACCGAGAAGCTCAAATCTCGTTCAAGATGGAGCACTCCTTGGCTATTTGAGGAAAAATCCGTTTTAAACAGCAGAAGACGCTGTGTTCATGACAAATTTTCCAGCATCGAGGTCAACAGCTAGCCGAAGGATAGGAAAATCGGAAATAAAAAACTGTACAAGTGCCAAGAAGACCATATTAACAGAAGAACAGAAGCAAGCCCGCATCATGTTTTGTTTAAATTGTGTCTATCGCCCGTTGGAGTTTTGGAACAATGTTGTGTTCACCGATGAAAAAGTTTTTCAGTCTTGTAATGACGGATATATGTACACAATATTAGGTTATATTATTTACACAATAAATATGAATGAATTTTTCAACATCAATTTTTACATTTGTTATAAATCGAAATCAATCCCATCGAATGGTGTAAAAAAGTAAAAAAAAAACAAAAATACGTATGTTTTTCTTCTGGATTACCATTATTCAAATACATTACTTATGACGTTTCACAATTAATGTCAGGTTTTTATAACCTATATGATAATAAAAAATCCAAATTCCAAAAAGACTGATTCACATCACTTAATATTAGTAAAAACTGGATTACTTGATTTTTCAAGTGTACGGGATTTTATTGCACAGAAGGTACGTATATTACGAAAAACACTGCTCATTGTCTATCATAAAATAAACTTAGTTTTTTAGGTACTAAGGGAAATAATTTACGGTTCATCTAATGTCATATTTGCCACACAGTATATTAGTTTCATTCCACCAAATATTATTAACTAGTAGAACATGATGAAGAAATAATCGAATTATTTATTAAACAAATCTGTTAATTGTCGGACTAGTAATTAATAAACTACAGCTGTTGTTGAATGGTATCACTTTTAAAGGAGAAGCAAACTACTATTCAAGGGTACATAAGATCCAATATCATGTAGTTACAGCATCTTCCAAGATGGCGTCCGGTAGTGCGTATGTATCAAACACATAACCTCACTCTTTCACGCTTCAGAAACTTAGTAAGCAAAGAAAACTCTGCAGGTAAGATTTAATTTTATATTTCAAACCACAGACACAAATGATTGTTCACTAAGTTTAAGAAACAGTAATAAAAACACTAAAAATCATACAAGTCACAACTTATTCGTAAAATAAATAGTGTTCCAAGATGGAAAATGATCACTTGTATTGAAATGTAAAAAATAAATATGCAAATAAGTGAGGTTAAACACCTGGGGGTGACCTGGTGGTCGACGCCTCCACGGCGAAGACGTCCAGAGTGCCACCAGGACCCGACGACGACGCGACCGACGCCTGAATGTGCCATCAACGACACCCTTCCCAATTTTATACCGCGGTATCTTGCTTCAAAGAGGGGGCAAAACACTTTTTATTCCATCCACCAAGCCTTCGCTCATCTGCAAGTCGGATAACATACCTAATTATCAAGTTAATATGGCCATTCTGTATGGCCGTTGGAAAGAGGTTTAGATTTGGTTCCTAATAAGAGAGAAAGAAGGGCTGGCAGTGAATGCGAGAGACGAAGACGAAAACCACATTGATATTATAAGTAAGTTCAATAGCTGTATTCATTTGTAAACTACGGCCCGGTATATATTCAGGGAGGGCAGAGCTCATGTATGTTTCATACAATTTAAAGCACCGTTATATTCGGGAGTCGCGGCGCGAAAGACGCCAAGAAAGAAGGATTTCCGGAGACCGACCCAATGATGACCGTATATGAGGACTTAGACACCCACTGGTGTTCATATCATACATAGATAACTAAGAAGCAACCCCCTACTACCAGAAAGAATAGGGTCAAGTGGGGTAGTTTTGAAAGCAGCAGCTTTGTAACTTTAAAATCTCTTGAATCGTTTTATAAACATCTATTTTCGCTCCTAATACATTATTCGGCGTATTATATGGGGTCGAGTAAAATTAAGAGGCAATGTGTATTTGTTTATTTATTTCGCATTTGATATTACTTTTATTTCTGCCATCTTTAAGATGTTTATCAGAAAATTCTTAGTGATCTTTGTACAGGCCTGTAGCTAGGGGTGGGCCAGGACGGGCGTAGCGTAGAATAATTTCCGCTCGACCTACGGCGATCGCAGAAAATAATGAGGTAGCTATTTTTAAATGGAAAAAACGAATTTTTGGCAGAAAAATTGTTTGCGCACCCTTAAAGCATTTTCTAGCTACAGGCCTGTCTTTGTAGTGGTGTGATCAATTTCTTCTATAAAATCATATTTTAATTTATATATATTAACAAGTCACAATGACTATAAAAAGGTGGTCAATATACCAAGGATTGTCCTTTACTCTTAAAATGTGACGTCAGTTTTACTACCTTTACATATTTTCAAAGTAAATCAAATGTTTAATTATTCGTAATAATATTAATAATGAAAATCACGCTAACTAAACTTTAACTAATTATGAAACTTGCAACGCTTGCATCAAACTATCGAAGAAAATGATAATAATAAAATATATTCAGTATGGATATTAACAATTTAAATGCTTTCTCAATAAACATTTCTCAGAATTCAGTGTTCTCAACGTCATTAAAGTTTCAACTACAATTTTAACACTTACGTTGATGAATACACCTTGGACCATATTAGATAACCGAATTATTATTGAAGATTTATTTGTCTCCTATTTAAAATCACTGACGCCAAGTAAGCTCATCAGGACTTGCGTAAACACTTGCGTCCCATATAGGGAAATTTTGTCTAACTTCCACTTTGTTGTGGTTGTAGACGCATGGAAGCCATAGTTTTACATCTCTCTGACAAGATGGTTCGCTCAGCCACTATGACTCATCTACTTAGTTCAGTTGGAATAAGCATCCGGTCCGTCTGTATGACAGGACGTGCCATTGTCCGTCACACCACCGAGCCGATGAAAATAAATGTTTCTAAAGTACGATTTGCATAAGTTTTCGATTTTTATTACATCTTAGGTGTGTACGGTTCATTTAATCGATTAACCCACATACCAATGCCAGCCATTTTATGTTTACCTTTTCGAATCTTGAAACTGAACAGGCTGTAGGCCTAGTATCTCAAAAAGTAAATATATATTCAGACGTACATCCAGAAACTATTCAATTGCGGCCAGCCAACTTCACAACTTTAATTACCTCAACAATGCATGTGAATAAATTTATAAGAATTTAATAAAAAATACTAGTAGTAATACCTAGGTAGAAAATGTATGATACATGTACTTTCAACACTGAAATCAATAGTGGATGCACCCATACAAAAACTGAAAAGTGGCAAAGCAGCTATGGTCGACAATATCACAGCTTAAGATATTTGATGAAGATGGCATGCTAATCTTTCACAAAATATGTCAAAATGTATGAGAGACAGGAATCTTGACAGATGATTGGATAGCTTCAATCTTCGTACCCCTACATAGGAAGGAAGCTTGTGGAGTAATTCTTCAATCCAGACTTCAGCATTATCCGTCTTGGCAAATTGCTTCTGACCAACTGGGCCATGTTAATGACATGATACTGGAGAGCATATACTGAATTTGCGACAGCTTATGAAGAAGGCAAGATAATGTTACGTACCTATGTACCGTTGTTTCATAGACTACTGTAAGGCATTTGACAATGTGGAACAAACTGTGGAAATGGGGCATCCAAACATTTATCTTTATCATTTGCTGACTGTATGAAGAGAACTCTGTTTTGGAGAAAGTAAACAACACTACGGTAAATTAAAAGGCAAAGGCGTCGATGTGTCGTGTCGCCAGTCGTCTTTAATAACAGGTTATGTGAAGTGTGCTGCAGGATAAGCATAATACAGGAAGCAACATTTCTTACCCCTTGAAACGGCCAAAACCCTTTTTATGGATCCCTTTATGTTTTCATATATGACGGGTCTGCATGGGGAGTGATTTATCGACGGGTTATACTTGAAATAACATGGAAGGGGGTTACAGAGTAAGTGGAATCCAGACAGCAGGATAAAAAAAACCCTCCCGAGTGGTGGAAAATCATTTTTTTTTTAATGATTCCGTTCAAACGTGTACACCGCCGTTTTCGGCAAAAATATTCATTTTTAGCTCCAACCGCTCCTCATCCCTTAAACAGGCAGAAACCATCCCTCACTCAACAGAAAGCATGCTATCCAGGGTTTACAGGTTCTTCGACACATGATCGTTATTCCTGTGCAAAATCCTTCAGTTTTTGCGGAAGAGAAGGTGGTAGCGACCTCGGGATTGCTTCAATCCTTCCAAGGGGTGTAAAATTAATTAATTACACTTTGGATAGTCAATATGTCCTCCCCCGTTTTCGCAGGCACTGATCACTATAAAAATATTCACCTTCATCTCCGACTCTCCTCAACCCCTATAATGGATGGAAACTTACCCTCATCCACCAACTATTGCTGGGGCGATGATCATGTAGGTTGCTGAGTAGGGTATAATAATTTCGTCATCGGGGAGTAATGGATAATAAATTTAGTCGTCAATGGCAATAAAAAAAAAATGAAGTGATATGCACAGGAATAACAATCATGTGCCGAAAAACCTGTAAATCCTGGATAGCATGCTCTGGTGAGTAAGGCGTGGTTTCTGTGCGTTTGAGGGATGAGGAGGGGCTGGAGCTAAAATTTTTGAACCGAATCATTTAAAAAATGATTTTCCTCCTCTTGGGAGGGTTTACTCAACTCCCTAGGCCTCTTGCCTGGATTCCACTTATTCTATAACCCCCTTCCATGTTATTTCAAGTATAACCCGTCGATAAATCACTCTCGTCCAGACCCTTCTATATATGAAAACATAAAGCGCCCCATAGAAGGAGGATGCAACCCTTGAAACGGCCAAAAACTACCCATGGAAGGGGTAGTTTTTGGCCGTTTCAAGGATTGCATCCATTTGCATCGTGTACAGCACCTTCGAAAACGGGGGAATGTAATCCGTCTTTACACGAAATATTTACAAAAAAGTCTTTCTTAGAATGCTTCTATACTATAAATTCTGTCATTATTATTATTCTGAAAGAATCATATTTTCGTTTAGTATAAAATAACCAACATACATAATCTCCTATTTCCACATTCGTATATACTCACTCTGATTTGTACAACTGACATTTACTGGAGAAATTTTTGTTAGAAAATAATTAGGTTCTATACAATACAGTCTTAACTATTTAAATAGGATCTGCCTAAGTTTCAAACTTGAAAATTGCAAAGGTGATCATGAAAGCTGAAGACCAAACTTTCACACATTTACTAAAACGTATAATTTCCTTACTAAAAAATTGATTCAGTAGTCACCTTATAAAGAATTCACCACTGGTTGTGATGATGGTAATACGGTAAATATTTGAGTACTTTTATTTGAAGCTACTGTTGGCCACATAATACCTTGCAGTGTGCATATATATGTGTAATTAATGTTAAGTATTGTCGCATTTGGTATTTTATAGACATTACTATTAACTTTATTTTTAAAATGATTTATGAACCAGTAATAAAGAATGCCAATTTTGGCCTTTGTGACACGCCGGCATGGTTTTATGATTTTGGTTTCAAAATATAAAATTAGAATGCAAGACTGTGTTATTTAGAAAAATGACTGGATTTTCTTTTAAATAATGAAAATTGAAATTAGAATCTGAGTATTTGAAGTAAATTAAAAAGAATATTTTCTATACGCTTTAGTCTTTATACAATCTACAATTACA
Source organism: Rutpela maculata (assembly GCA_936432065.2). Classification (NCBI taxonomy): domain Eukaryota; kingdom Metazoa; phylum Arthropoda; class Insecta; order Coleoptera; family Cerambycidae; genus Rutpela; species Rutpela maculata. The sequence goes on from OW386289.2 coordinate 138,501,247, forward strand.
TTTTAAAATTTCGTACAATAACCAACGATTTATAAATTGTTGAGATACTGTGGCATTGTTGTTTACAACTGAAAGAGCCATCAGAAAAAGCATTCTGTACCTTGTGAACAAAACATCAATGGAACAATACAGCAATACCCGAGAAGTCATTGTTTAACAATTTGAGGCGTTAATGTAGAACAAGTTCTATTGATTTTTAAATGTATAAGAATTTTAAAAAGCTTCTGTGCTCCACTTGCCCCCAGCTAGAAAACTAAAGAGCAACCCCCTCCTCTAGAGGAGAGTACACTGAATATGCAATGGCTCTAAGAAACACCCAGAAAGAATGCATAATTCAACATTCAAATTAGAAATAAATTAAATATTAAAATTATGGCACAAGAAAAGAAGGCTTATTGATTATGTATGCAGTGAGGAAAAATTAAACCGTCTAATGAAGAAAAACGCCTTTTGGGAGGCACGCGAAATGCAAAAGAAAATTACCCTGGCTCTTTAAGGACGAACCCAGGTGGTGTGGCCTTCGTGAAGCCCTCCTGGCCTCTACAACTTTTAGATTTTTTAAATTTACATGTTTAATACCTCGGATCTGACGAGCTTTTAAACGATATTTTAGGAACATCTTCAAAGCTTTTCAAATTAATTTTAAGTGGATTTATGAGCTGTAGACTGCTTGTGTAAAAGAAAAAATAGGGACCTTATTTTAATTAAAAATAGACCTTCAAGGGTATCTCAATTTCGTTAGTCCTATGTGCCTTAATTGTATCAAAATTGGAGAAATTCGTTTAAAAAATAACGATTGGAAGAAAACGGTTTTCTACTGTGATATGTAGGTATTTAAGTTTAGCAAGTTGTGAGTGAAATAAAAACAAATATGATACAGATGGTGCGTGGCAATTTGTGGACAAATTGCATAGTTCAAAATGTTGTAAGTATTTGCATATTTCTTTACATCAACGTCCAAGAGCCCATGTACAGGGTGTCTGTCGTATACGTACAAATATTTTGCAGGATGACATATTGGCCCAAAAGAAGTAAAAAATCATTATAATTTTTTTTTCTAACTCAAACCTATTTTTTTGATTTAAAATTAATTAAAATTAGGCAATGTTTTCAGTTTAGACGGTACTAGAGTGGTATTACTATGAGAAGATGACAGGGGCGAAGCCAATATGCGCGGATATTTTTACCAGTGGCATAGTGTCATCTGGGGTGTAAGGATGTGTAATTGCAATGGAAATTTCGCGCGGTCAAGGAGCTATGTAAAGGAGTAGATTAAAACTTGCCAACTGTTACGAGTAACCTTTGTTCAGGAGAAGTGTAAGAATAGTAATTTTTACTAGACTTTTCCTAATAAAGTTGTTTTATTATTATACTGCAGGCCACCGCCGCACAGTGGGGCAAATTGCTCATTTTTTGGACAAACGATAATTTCCAAGCCTGGAATTAATGAAACTTAATTTTTTTTTTAACTATTCGTTATAAAATTGCCTTTAATTCTATCGAGCCCGAATTTTGAAACTTCAAAATTAAAAATGGCTAATCCAATATCGCAGACAAATTTTGAAAGTAAATTAAAATTTTATCAAAAGATTGCTTAAAATTATAAAAAATTGTTACTTGGGGTTTTTTTTTTGGTTTCTAATCTCATTTCTAATCCCCGAATTTTGCGATTCAAAAAACCAAGATAACGGATCCAATATGGCGGCTATAATATTTTTTTAAATGAAATGTATAGGCACAAACTATTATAAATTGTTACTTAGGACTTTTAAGGGTTTCTGATCGAGAATCTGAAATCTAAATTACGTAATATCATAATCCAAAATGGCAAATCCAATATGGCGGCCATAATATTTTTTTAATTGACATGTAAATTGTTAGAAATTGTTACTTGGGGGTTTTAGAGATTGCTGACCATGAATCTGAAGTCCAAATTACGTAATATCGAAATCCAAGATGGCGGATCCAATATGGTGTCCGTAAATTAAAAAGAATGACAAATCAAGAAGGAAACTGTTAAAATTTGTTTTTCGGGGTTTTCGCAGTTTGCTAATCTCGTTTCGGATATTAAAATTTCGATATTTTGCAAACCAGAAAATTAAATTCAATATGGCTGTCATAATTTTTTCAAAAATTATGATGTACATGCGAAAATAGTTAAAAATTGTTACTTGCAGGTTTCTGCGATTGATGACTACGCATTCGTAATTTCGAATTCTAAGATGGCAGATTCGAATATGCCATCTTATAAAAAAATGATATAACCAATCTAAAATGTTGACATCTTTAAACCTAATTTTTAATAATTTGCGTATGTACATTTCATTAAAAAATATATTATGGCCGCCATATTGGATCCGCCATATTGAATCCGCCATCTTGAATTACAATATTACATAATTTAGACTTCATATTCATGGTCAGAAACCCTTAAAAGCCCTAAGTAACAATTTTTATCAATTTGCGCATGTACATCTCATTTTAAAAAATATTATGGCCGCCATATTGGATCCGACATCTTGGATTACGATATTTCGTAATTTAGATTTCAGATTCTCGATCAGAAACCCTTAAAAATCCTAAGTAACAATTTTTAACAGTTTGTGCATGTACATTTCATTTAAAAAAATATTATAGCCGCCATATTGGATCCGCTATCTTGGTTTTTGAATCGCAAAATTCGGGGATCAGAAATGAGATTAGAAACCAAAAAAACCCCCCAAGTAACGATTTTTTTATAATTTTAAACAATCTTTTGATAAAATTTATGTCCGCGATATTGGATTAGCCATCTTTAATTTTGAAATTTCAAAATTCGGGCTCGATAGAATTAAAGGCAATTTTATAACGAATAGTTTAAAAAAAAAAAAATTTAAGTTTCATTAATTCCAGGCTTGGGAATTATCGTTTGTCCAAAAAATGAGCTATTTGGCCCACTGTGCGCCGCCACTGGTGCCGGCCTTGAATATCACGTAATTCGTTCTCATTGGCTTAATATGATGGAGTGCACAAACTCGTTTCTGCGCATATTTTTTGCCTTCATATTCTCATATTAATTCTGCTCTACTATAAATAAAAGACGGAAGGGGGCCATCCATAAATGACGTCACGTGACTAAGTGTGATAAGGGGGAGGAGGGGGTCTGACTCATTGTGACGTAACGAATGATGAACGAATCAAGGAAAGAAAAATATTGTAATTTTTTTTTTGATTTTTAGTAGCATTGCGCCCATGAGGCGACAAAATTTTTTTTTCGGATTTTTACTAGCACCCCCCCCCCCATGAGGCGAAAAATATCGTGAATAATAAATAACGGAATCGAAAAAACATAAGGAGGGGGGGGTCTCTATAAGTGTGACGTAATTTTTTTTTGGGGGGGGTCTAACTCAGCGGGACAAAACGTGACAATGGGGGGGAGGGGGTCTAAAATCTCAAAAATTGGCGTGACATTATTTATGGATGGCCCTAAGAGACCAGCATATTTCGCTCACTTTTTGTGTCAATAATGAGTTTTACAGCGTTGCAACACTGTTATTTAAAAATAATAAAACAATTTTACTTTTATCTTGCTAAATTGGTTTTGAAATGAAAACACTAACTGATATTTAATATTAATTTACTTATTACCATCTAAGCAATTTTTCACAAACCGCAATTATTCCATAGGATATATTAGAGAAAGTAGGGCGTCCGGGTGGGTTTTTTGACGCTCCTTGTGTTTTTATTGAAAAAATGTCACTGATCTCAGTATAGTGGAGTTGCTTAATTCGAATTTTCTTAAGAATCATTCAGATTGTGATACTAGCCTGAAATTGGGTGAGCATAGACAGTTTTTTGAGACGAATAAAATGGGATATAGTGCCACTCAGAAAAAAAATTGTTTCGGCCGTTATAACCTCAAAATCATTAGAAAAATCAGTACTGCGACATTATCTCAAAAACGACGAATTGTATCAATATTTTTGTGATTACACAAATTAAAGTAAACTAAATTTTCTACAAAAATAAGTTTTTTGTGACTCCATTAATTTTCTCAGTGGCGGGGAAATTATATATTTAAGTATAGCTGTAATATAATTCTACTTTTAATAAAAAGTACCTAAATAAATTTGTTTGTAAGCTTTATTTTAACTAAATATTTCTACTCTAATGATTTTTTATAAAATCGCAAAGAAACGAATGCCTAAAAGTTAAAATTTTCAGTCGTCACTGTCGGCTGCACAGCAGTCTTCATCACATAAACACAGTACCGTACAAGCGCGGATCTAGAAATTTCAATAATTATTTTCTCGTCTGTGTCGCATGGGACCCATACGAAATATGGGAAATAACATCTCGAGAAGCACTTCTCTAACGACCCCTAAAAAATTTTGAAAAAGCAGTTTGCGAAAAAATTTTTCAAGATTCGGTCTAGGGACTCCCTGTTTAAAATTATTTTTTTGTTATATGCATTTTACTTTTCATAAAAATACAATATGTTTTGAAGTTTATGAAAATATTTTCATTACTAACTGAGATACAACGAATTGAAATTTTGTGATTTACAATTTAACAAATCATAAAGTTTCAATTCGTTGTTGTATCTCAGTTAGTAATGAAAATATTTTCATAAACTTCAAAACGTATTGTTGTATTTTTATGAAAAGTAAAGTGCATATGACAAAAAAAAAATAATTTTAAACAGGAGTCCCTAGATCTGGGGGGTAATCGAATTTTGAAAAAATTTTTCGCAAACTGCTTTTTCAAAATTTTTTAGGAGTCGTTAGAGAAGTGCTTCTCGAGATGTTATTTCCCATATTTCGTATGGGTCCCATGCGCCACAGACGAGAAAAAAATTATTGAAATTTCTAGATCTGCCCTTGGTACCGTACATTTTAACTCTGTACGAGCGCATGGACATTTTTTACTACATATAACTCGATATTTACCAGAAACCAGCTCCTGACAAGCTGAAGTAGCTTCTGGAGATGTGGTCCAAAGCGGGTGGTAAACTCCACCCCCAAGAATCAGGATCTGGATCATTATTATTATTATTAATATTATTATTATTGTTACTAATATATTATTCTTATGAATGATATTATCCATAACAATAATACTGTCGGTAACGTACTAAACGATCTGCGCGACATTATATTAAATAATGTTTGACAATCGTACCGCTATTCATTTGGCCTAATTGTAGAAAAACCGTTTGGTTTATGACAAAAAAATATAAATGTTATTTTGTAGTGAATTTTGTGTTCTCTAATTTTACTTAGGAGTCTTTTTTTGTCATAAGTACACGGTATTCAAGATAATCCAAAAAAACTGTCCGCAAATTTATTTTTTTCAAGATGGCCGCCGAAAAAAAATTTTCCTCTTGGCACTATATCACATTTTGTTCTCCAAGAAAAACTTTATCTCCGTGCCAAATTTCATGTTAGTTTCACAAATTGAACGATTGTTATGCTTAGCAACTCCACTAGTAATTTACTGTCTGCAAAAAATGTATTTCAACGATGAGATTAAAAATTACCATTTTTTATTTATTATAAATTTTATTTATATCATTCATTATTTTCGTAGTTAATTTTTGCTTACATGAGGTGGTTTCACTGGATATCCACGAGATATCCCGAGCCTGCTTGTTCAGTAGGTACTTGCCTACCTTATGTACCTAAAACCTCGCCTAATTAAAAGAGTCGTTATTTTAGAAAAACGTATAATGTCCCATAAGTCATGGATAAAACGAAGGGGAATGATAGATGAGTTCATTTTCAACCAAAATAACTCCATATATTGTTATCAAATTTTTGATGGTTCAAAAGTTACTGTATTAACCTCCCAACAATAAAATTGTGGGAGGTTACTACAATTAGTCCAAAATCGAAAATTGAGATAACATCAAATCTTTACGTTTTGAGGTCCCAGGAACCCAAAAAAGTTGTTTGTGAAAAATGTGTGTGTGTATGTGTGTGTGTGTGTGTGTGTGTGTGTGTGTGTGTGTGTGTGTGTGTGTGTGTGTGTGTGTGTGTGTGTGTGTGTATGTATGTTAGCACGATAGCGGCGAAGCTACTAAACGGATTTGGATGAAACTTTGCATGAGGGTTTCTTTAGTGCTCCAAAAGATCTGAAAAGGTTTTGGTTGAGATCGGATTACGTTTAGTGCCGTTTTGGCACAACAAGTTGTTTATTTTATGATTACTTACAATTTGTAATTGAACCATTGAAAAGCAGTAAAAATTCCGATTTCAACGATATATCACACTTGCACTTTTTCGATTTGGTTTCCGTGAAAAAAATTAAAAAACAAAAATTTCACTTGTTTTGTCCTCAAAGCAGTGCAATGTACAGGGTGATATTCTAATAATGACAGAGGTGTTGAGTGATTTCGGCTGATAACTCGAGAACGGTTGAAGATATCGAACTGAAATTTGAAACGTAGGTATAAATATTGTAGACGGACGGATTACGAGTGAATTAATTAATAATACACCTACGTCACATGACGTCACAAATAAGAAAAATTCTTAGAAACTGGTGCAGGTATCGACTTAACTATTGGAAACATCCAATTAAAGTTTGAAACGTAGATGGAAATATTGTAGATGGATGGAATACGAGTGAATTAAAAATACACCTACGTTCTGATGACGTCGTAAAAGCATAAAATTCTTATAACAGGCGAACTGATGATGATATCAAAAAAATATTTCTACAATACGAGTCACGAATTTTTTTATTTTTTTCAATTTCCAAGATATATCAAATTTTCGGAGAAATGTCACTTTTCAGAAAAATGTCAGATTTTTAAAAAATGTCAAATTTTCAGGAAAACGTCAAATTTTCAGGAAAACGTCAAATTTTCGGAGAAATGCCACTTTTCAGAAAAATGTCAGATTTTTAAAAAATGTCAAATTTTCAGGAAAACGTCAAATTTTCGGAGAAATGTCACTTTTCAGAAAAATGTCAAATTTTCGAAAAAATGTTAAATTTTCAGGAAAATGTCACTTTTCAGAAATATGTCAAATTTTCAGAAAAATGTCAAATTTTCGAAGAAATGTCCTTTCAGAAAAATGCAAAATGTTTGAAAATTGTCAAATTTTCGGTAATGTCACTTCAGAAAAATGTCAAATTTTCAAAAAAAATGTCAAATTTTCAAAAAAAATGTCAAATTTTCAGAGAAATGTCACTTTTCAGAAAAATGTCAAAAATTCAGGAAAATGTCAAATTTTCGAAAAAACGTCAAATTTTCGAAGAAATGTCACCTTTCAGAAAAATGTCAAATGTTTGAAAATTGTCAGGCTGTAAGTAAATTTCAGAAAAACGTCAAATTTTCGGAGAAATGTCACAATTTCCGAAAAAATGTTAAATTTTCAGGGAAATGTCACTTTTCAGAAATATGTCAAATTTTCAGAAAAATGTCACCTTTCAGAAAAATGTCAAATGTTTGAAAATTGTCAAATTTTCGGAGTAATGTCACTTCAGAAAAATGTCGAATTTTCGAAAAAATGTCAAAATTTCGGAGAAATGTCACTTCAAAAAATGTCAAATTTTCGGAAAAATATCACTTTTCAGAAAAATGTCAAATTTTCAGAAAAATGTCAAATTTTATTAAATGGACTCAAAGGAAAATTCCCAAAAAATACTACGGGTCCATTTGTGGTATAAGTTCTCTGCTAGTGTGTTAAAGCGTGCAGACTGTATGCTGAGTATTTTTGACGTGTCAGGCGCATCGAGAGATTACAAGTTTTTTCGACGTTTATAAAGCCCACGGATGGTGTGAGAGGCCATCCTGAACCGCTTACAAGCCCTACAAGTGTAAGCAACCCCACCGGAACGCTTTCGGTGAGTTTTTTCCAATAAAACTTTAAAAGTGACAGTGACATTATATTTTAAAAACTATTTCCGCTACTTCCGGCATCCCGCCGGAAATTCTTCCGGCAACATAACCTAAAAATAGTACTACATAACCTAAAAACAATTTAAGACATTGGACAACCTAAACATTTTTCAAAAACCAAATTCCCCAGAGAAACATTGGAACCAAAAATTTGACAGCTATCACTTCCCCGACCGATTTAGTGAAAAATTGGTCGAGGCCAAAAGATAAAACAAAATATACCAACTCAAACTTAAACGATCCACCATGAACACTACCCTGGCTACATCTGGCAGGGAAGCTGTCCCCCAAGAGTTATATGGTTTTTTCCAAAGATGACCATCCCTGCCATCCATCTCATTACCAACGAACAGGTTTTTCGTTTAGTTGTTTTCCGTATCAATAATCAAAATTATTAAGTGCTCTTGCCTACGAACGTTTTTATAGAATTGTGTTTGTTTTTATATTAATTTTAGGTCCATGTGGACACATTATAATTTTAACCTAGTCTTTAAGCCTGCCTACAGAAGACAGGAGCTACTTTTCTATTTTTCTCCAAGCCAAACCGGACTTACCCCGTCCAGCCTCACACTCGCCACGGCGGTGTTCACCGTTGTTGTCTGGCTGGCCCCGGGCTAGGATCCGATGAAGCATATAATTGTATTAAAAACATTGAATAAAATATTAATGTTGTGCAGACTATAAATTTAACACTCAAGTTCTTAGGTCCAAATCCCACCGAACGCAAGACTTTTTTTCTGATTTAATACGAAAAAAATATTTCAACTTAATAAATATAATTAAATGAGATCGTCCATATTGTTTAGTGCTCTTTTCGGCTTCAAAGATTCACCGGGTGGGGAGGTTCCAGCCGCTTCCAGTAGCTGCCGATTTTTTTTGTCTGCAATCGCCTAGCACGTTTAGTGAGAAAGTGGTACAAAACAGAGTTTTTTTGCTCTTTACTTTTAATAGGTTACTGAAGGTTGTACCTTTCCGATATAAGCATTTTTATAAAGTCTAGTTAGCAATTGTTAATTATAATAAAAGTTGTTACGATCATTGTTCGGTTCATCAGAAATTATTTGAATTTTAAAATGACCCTCGTAAAAAAAATAACTACAAAAATATTTCCCATTATAATAAAAACTAGCGCAATTTATGTAGATTCTAACAAGGTATAATTCAATTCATACACTTTCTATTAATAATTTTATTTTATTTTCGTTTTTTTACAAGTAAGGTATGTTTTTATGACAAACATAACATCTTTTGTTATAATTGACAATTGCTAACTAGACTTCATAAAAATGCCTCCATCAGAAAGGTACAACCTTCAATAGCCTATTTAAGAAAAAAAGCAAAAAAATTTACAGTCTTTTGTACCACTTTCTTACTAAACATACTAGGCGATTTTGAATAAAAATACAATAGTTGATATAACTATCCATGACTTATGGGACACTGTGTATGAATGCTCCTAAAGGATTACGTAAGCCTCGATAAGGCGTAAAAAGTCGATGATCTCTTGCATCTCTTCCAGATCTTTTATGGTCATTCATACATGATGAAAACTTTATTTCTGTTTTCAAAACTTAAAATAGCTCTTACAAAGTAAAAAAAAATGTAAATACAAATTGTAGAAGAACGATAAACACCCGTTCTTAATGATTATTCTCAACATACCTAAATATCATTATAAATAAGTTTTAAAAAAACTATAGACGATAACCTGCTTTTAAGTAGTGTTGCATGTTCCACGGACTTGACATTTTGTATACCATTCTTCTTCGATTTTGTTGATTGGTGATCACTTTGTGAGAATTTATGGACTTTTATAAAAAATATATATCAAGTTGAATATACTATGAATATAAGTCGAGTTATACATTATGTGAATCATAAAGATAGGTGGAGTGTCATCTGGTAATAAACTAAATGTTTCACGTTCGCTTGAATGAAATAAAACGTAAAGTAGTATAAGTATTACAAATAGATTTCATAAATTCTGTTCCTCAATGTGAAATAAAATATTAAAATATGCAAGAGCAGCATGAAAAAGAAATATTTGTGAACGTTATATTGGATATAAGAACGGAATCCAGAACGTTATCCTGGATTTCGAAGGACTTAGTTGCTCCATGACGTAGCAGCAAGGGGTCCACATATGTGAACTGAGATAATACACCTGGCATACTAAGGAATACTTTTTATGGTTGTTCTTGGGAATATATTTTTTTGTGTTAAAATCGTGTGACATTACAACAACATTTTGACTTTTATTTTCCATCACTTAGATTAATTTATTTGTGTGTATATATTAATAATATTTTCTTGAACGACTCTGAAAAAATGTAGTCTTTGATATATCAAAAATATAAGTATCTGAATGAAATTTTATATATGAATAATTGAAAAATATTATTTTAGGTATTCAGCAGATAACTTATATAAGTATTACTACGGGAGCCCACCCTAAGTGTCCGTGCACCCTCCACCCCCCCCTCCCGATCCTTTGGGGACAATATTTTTCATAAACATTAAAGCCTAAGGAACAATTTAAGACATCCCCCCCCAAAAAAAAACTGGCTGTACTTTCAAAATGGCATCCGTTAAAACAAAATTGCAAATAATGTCTTTGTCATTTAACACAAAAACTAAAAAAGATGAAGAAAAACTTTCTCAACAAAAAACAAAGTGCATAATATTTTATACAATTTTTTTCCTATACAATATTTGGATAGCAGTTACCATTTTCCAAATACCGTTTTCGAGATAAATGTCTGCAAATTATAATAGTATTATTATTATTATTTTTTTTTTTTTCTAAAAACCAGTCACCCTTTAAACTCTGTGGCTCCGACACTCACAGAGGGGAGCTGGTAGTACCGGTAGCCACTCCCCACGCCCGTGGGGTGAGTGACTACTGGGTCCGCGAATCGTGTGCCCTGAGCAGACGTAATGAACCGAGGATGACGGCCTTCTGCATTCTGCCGGCTAAGACCTCTGCCGAATTTCGGCATGCTGGTATGATCTTAAGTTCTGAAAGCAGTGTGTGTCCCGTTCCACCGAGGGCTCTTATAATCAGTACCACTATCTTAACAGTATGATCTGGGTAGAGTCTGCGTAGTTCGAAGAGCAAATCTCGATATTTTGTCCGTTTTTCCTCCTCCTTCAAGACAATGTTGTTCTCCGCAGGAGCCGAGAACTCCACGACAAACATTGTCTTGAGTTGGTGGTCGAGGAGGACTACGTCAGGCTTGTTGGCTTGTATTTGCCTGACTGTGGTAAAAGAGTAGTTCCATTAAATTAGACACTTCTCATTTCCCACAAAGGACTCAATATCCCCCGGAGCATAAGGCAGCACTGGTGTCTCGTCTATCCCATACGAGTGCCTTAAGTGATAATAAAGCACTCGTAATGCTCCGTCGTGCCTCTGGATATAGGCCGAGACTGCATATGTCGGACAAGCCGACAACAAGTGCATTAAAGTCTCTGGCGCTCTGCGGCAGGCCCTGCAGCTGACATCAGGGACCTCTATACCCATGACACGACTTCGATAAACGAGAGTGTTAAATACACCATCCTGGCAAGCCATTATGAATCCCTCTCAGCCCGGCTGACCTTAAGAAGGCAAAGGTCAGCCTTTCGGATAAGCCAAGGTCTTCTATATTTTTATAGAAGACTCCATGCATTGGCTTATCCGTATGAAGCTGCAGAAAGATGTTGTGTTCTGCAGCTTTAATTTGGGCTTTTCGCCGAGCAGGTTCCAACTCGGTGACAGAGTCGGGATTTACCCGCTCGACGTCGAAGGAGAGACCAAGTTCATCGGCTGCTCTCTGTGCTCTCTGCTGCTCTGTGCTACCCCTGCATTTTCATGGTCCCGGACCATGATAATCTTACAGACTCCATCCAGAACCATCCTGTTATGGAGACTCTCCAAACTCAAGAGTCCACGGCCTCCCCGATGTCGTGGGAGGTATAACCGTGGAACGGACGATTTAGGATGCAAACTCCTATTGAGATGCATCTTCTTGCGGGTGCCTACGTCGAGTTGACGCAATAGTAAATTTTTCTTTGTCCAAAATAAGTTTCAGGGAATCAAAATATTTCAGAAAAGTTAAATGAGAACCTTATTTTTGTTGTAGGCTTGTGTTATTAAATGTTATAAACAAAGCTTTTATTATAACTTCCACTCGATATGCTAGACACACTTGTGTGTTTTATCTTGTAATAAAAATTTAATGTTTGCTGATATTTACGAGATTCGGCGGAGAATACTGATGGCAAGATCGACAACCTGCCAGTTGACCAAAATTTGGCGTAAACCAATATCACGGGACGCACAAAGATCAGACTTGACAATGCCCCAGTTTTCCCCATTTTTCTTTACGTCTCTGAGACATGGACCGTTAGGAAAGCAGGCAGACGGCGCGGCGTATTGATGCTTTCGAGATTTGGATCTGGAGATTGTTGTTACGAATTCTTTGGACAGCCCAACGAACTAATACCTCGATCCTTCAATAAATCCGTCCCCCAAAACAGACCAGATAGCAAGAGGTGAAGAGGAAGCCCTTCAAAACGTTGGGTTAATGTCATCAAAGAGAGGAGGGAAAGAGTTTTAATGAGGCTGTACGCCTAATAGGTAACCGCGACAGATGACTTTATGCCGCCAGACGTGCTATACAGCAAGCGGAGACCAACTAGAAAAATTTTCATGAATTATAAAAAGAAGTTATTTACGAGTCAAATTAACTTATAAAAAATGAGCCCAGATATTTGTGACTGAAGCAGTAGCGGCAAACTGGGGGAAACACAAAAATAGCGTTCTATTCCGATTTCCCAACGATGTACACTATGTTTTCTTGAAGCGTGCACATTTTAATTAGGAGAGCGGGAGATCGCTCGAGAAATACACTACACTGACCACGGACGTTCTAGTGTCTAATGCATTATTATGTTTTCGAAGTCGTTGAACATGAATCTGAAGTTAATTTTCTGGAAATTTTTGTTTGGTGTTTTACAAAATTAATGAAAAACTAGCCATAAAAAGACGAAAGACTAAGATCCGCGGTCATAATTCGTTGAGTGTGTCGCTCGGGCTTAACTGCGTGGCCGGGCGCGGTCCGCGCGGCTAAGGAGGCCGATCTTAAACCTGTTATTTTTTCTTATTGCATATTGATCTGAAGCTTTCCAGAAAACTTCCTGATAATATCATATTTTAATGCTATATAGGTTATAATGCAAAATTCGAAACTTCGTCGCTAGAACGTTACAACTCATAAAATCGTCAAAAAAAACATTAAAAAATTCAGAACTCAGGCAAAAATTTGTTTTGATACTTCGGGTAGGTTTCGTTTTTTTTGAAAATAGTTTGAAGTTCGTGTAGTAAAAATTTAAAAAGAGAAAGATTAATAATTGCCGAAGATATAGCGAGTTAAAGACGAAAAATTAAAAAATTTAATTTTCGCACTTTTGATTTAATTGCGATGTTACTCAATGTTGCCATACTTTTAGACAAAAAATAACTTCAGATTCGTATTCAGCGACCTCGAAAATATAAGAATACATTGAAATTAGACACTAAACCGCTGTGGTAGGTGTCTTCGATTCCTAAGCCACCTCTTAGCTATCTCCCGCTCGCTTAAATGTTGGATGTAATTTTTGTACAAGTCTTAACAAGTGTCTAACAATAATTATTTTAATCAAATTAATATAGCCGTTGGCAGAGTTATATACTAACATTATTGTACTATGTCTTAACAAATATCATGGTTTTACCAGTAAATATAATGATTTCGTCCTCTACAGCTTGCTCTATAGCATAATATAATAAGAGTGTATTAATATGCTTGAAAAAAACACATTTTATTGGATCATATAAACTTTCACTTTTATACAATATAGTTGTGAGCGGGATTTCTTATCGCATTAAAGCCAAATCGATACCCTCTTTATTAAAATCAAATATCAAACCAATAAAATATAACTTTCTGTATATTTTGAAAGTTTTGACATACACCACCATATATAATATTTACTAAACTCTTAAACAATTTTTAACAAAAACCGTATCTAAACTTTTTTCTCTTTCAGCTAAGCACTTGTCTATTGTGTGAGCCTTCTGCTTGGTGGGGATTTCATTCGAAGGACCTCTGCTTCCTGGGTGGAGCATCCTCAACTTATGATAACTACATATTTTATATGGCTTCGACTTTATCCTGATGTGCTGAATTCATACATGTGAATGTGCAGCTTATCCCGGGTTAGCTTTTCAGCGGCTTTTCTATATTTTTACAGCATCTTCTATACCTTTGACTGCCGACATCCCTGGCGTCTTTTTCCGTTTCATCAGATCGTGTCAGCAACAGGGGGGAGTCGTAAAATCAACAATAGCATAAAAGTGCTGTGGATCTGTTTAATGTTTCTAAGGGTGCATTGCAATTGTTAGCAATAGCAAGCAGAATTCCTAATATTGAACAATTTTTTTTTATAAAAATTATATCAACTTCAGAATTTATAAAATAGGCGTATATTAACCAGAACGATTACCTAAATAATACATACCATATTAAAAAAAAAACAAATAATTTTCAAAATAGACTAGTTCTTAAAATATTGTGTATAGATAATGAATGGTTATTCAATAATTCATAAAATAAGAAAGAAGCTCCCGAAATGATGGACGGGGTTAGAATTTTTAATTTGATAGGGGCACATTTTCCACAAACAAGACATTTAATTCTACTCGACGCGAGTTTCACCAATAAATTCAGCATCATCAGATAATTAAAAGTTTTAATGGCTGAATTTATTGATGCTCCCATGTCTCCTTTATTTTTTTCAGCACACCTACATGCAAACTCAAGTCGCTGCTAAATTTAATCTGCAATAACCGTTTAAATCTCTAACCATGATCATCAATTCTGATCTTTTCTATATAGTCCTGTCAATGAATGGTTTCTAGAGGGATATGCCGAGATCACAATTTTTGATTTGGGGACTGTGTTTGGACTATTTGAGAGGGAAACATACTAAAAGTCCCCGAATGTAGGAGGTGTGGGGGGGGGGGGGGTGCAGGAGGGCACGAAGAGGGTCCCGGTTTTTGGTTTTTCGCTCATATCTCGAAAACGGTTAGCCTTAATCAAAAGTGCCTATATCAAAATTAAAACTGACTAAGTTTGTTTCTATTAATTTTTTTCGTATCTGTTATGGTTCAGTAATGAATTGTATATCTTTTCACTGTATTCTAACTTTATTATAAATTTGTTATAAATTGAATAAGAATTTTAATAACCATCGTAGAAAAAAATGTCTTGTACAGATATCCGTTTCACAGCAGACTGTACTCAAATATCGAATAAAAAATGTCTTTGCGTCTGTAAGTGTGAGTGCGTGTATATGTATGTGTGCGTGTATACCGGTTCTTGTAAACACGATAACTTTTCTTAGACCTAAAATATTTAATTACAATTTGGAACATATGTAAAACAGCATATTATAATAATCCCTATTGAAACTGGGCTATATCTGTAATACATGGTGATAACCAGAGGCCTACAAACTCTCACTTCACAATAATTTTATTAATAATACTATGCTCCATATTTTAGGATAACATTGATATTATGTCATCTAATTTAAATAAAGTTGGTTTGTACCATTCACCCAGTATATTGCGGTTTATAAATCTTATACATCTTCTTATTTTTGTATGCTTAATCAAAAACCTTAGTAATATTTTGCTCTGAAATTAAAATAAAACCTATTTTACGTATGAGAGTGTAGGCCTTTGGTTATCACCATGTATTACAGATATGGCCCAATTTCAATAGGGATTTTTATATTATGCTGTTTTACATATGTTCCAAATTGTAATTAAATATTTTAAGTCTAACAGAAGTTATCGTGTTTACAAGAAACGGTATACACGCACACACACATTTACAGACGCAAAGACATTTTCTATTCAAAATTTGAGTTTAGTCTGCTGTGAAACGAATATCTGTAGAAGAATTTTTTTTTCTATGGTGGTTATTACAATTTTTATTCAATTTATAATAAAGGACATAGCAAGATAAGCATGTCAAATTTACCCCCAAACAAAATTTTGTTTATCAACTATTTGAAGGGGCTTATTCTAAATATGATTTTCTCAAAATTTCAAGCCTGTAGTCGCCATATTGGAGGAGTGGTGGGGGGTTTTTTGATTTCCGTTTTTAAAAAATCCGAAAAAAATCACAGTTATTACTTACATGTTAGATTATTTACCCATTTTTTTTTATTTACACAATTTTTAAATGCAAATTTCGTATGCCAATTTTTACACACAATTTTTTGGTACTTTAAGAAAGAGGGCCGCTCTGGATTTTTCATCGTAAATTACTCATTTATCCAGGCCTATTCTCAAACGTTTTTCATATTTTTAAAAAATGTGGAAGATAGTTAAAAAAAACGAACAACTGCATTACCGACCATTCTCTTATACGCGCCTCACTATCATTTGGACGCATATCTTGTTAACAAATATACAGGGTGTTTCATTAATAATTGGACATACGCTAACTGGAGAATCCTTAGTCCAAAATATGAAGATTTAACCTGAAACACTTAGATAAAATGTGCCTCTTTACTGAGACACGGGGTGTCAAAGTTGTAATTTTCTTTTCTCTTTTTTTTGCAATATCTCATGAGCGATCTTCTCATTTAACGTCCGTACAAACCTAATTCTTCCTTTTGAAATTGAAATATTCAAGTCAATCGATCTCATTCTCAATTTCAATGTGGTTGTGGACACGCAAAATATTTTTCGAACGTGGTGAAATATTTCTCATATAATTTTGAACCCAAATGGGATCCATCCACATATTTACAAGAAGAAAATTAAAAATATTTTTTTTCACTCCACTTTAGTACACAGTAAGAGTCTGTGACTGAGAAATGGCGTCTTTTGTATCTTGTACAGGAAGGCATGGATGGAATACCCCCCTTTTTATCTCTAAACTTTGGTATATATATATTTGTGAAAATTGCGGTTATTTTCAAGTAATTTTTCAAGTAATTTTATATAAAAATAGTGCCCTTTTTCGATACAAAAAAAAAACGACTGTTTACCAGAAATATTCATTTTAGTGACAAGAGATCAGGAAAGTTTAATTATCATTTATTTTGTTATTAGGTACTTCTGAGAGTAAATATACTATATACTATTTAGTTCGAATTCTTAATTTTTAAATAAGAATAAGAACTAGTTACGAAATAAATTTACTACCAAAATCAATAACAACCAATACATTTCATGCAGCCATGCACTTATAATATGGGACTAACAGAAGTCGTACGTCCCTTGTAGAGAACGAAAATAATCCATCTAAAACATCAAAGCCTATATCGCCACCCAATTTATTTTAACAAGGGCGATCGGTCTCGGCGCACTAACAAGGTGGTGGTACACCCAAGTCGCTGCCTTCTCATTGCTGGAGTCATCAGTATCCATAAGTGATGAGACGTCGCTTCTAGAGAGTTTGTCGAAGAGTGGCCAATTCAGAAGGAAGCTTTCCTCTCGAGTGGTCGCTACTCGCTCTTGGCTTTTTATTATCTCTACTGACGTAAAATTAATGCTAACTCTGCCGCTTCCAACATTTTTCTTTTGCTTTGGAGAACTGAGTGCTACTGACATGTTGCAGGCTGGTTTTATTTCTTCACAGAGTAAATTATGTTCATCATGATATTTATAGTATTTGATAAAATTTATTTACTCTCTACTGGATAACACTAATCATAAGAATACATAGTAGTATGTGAAATTATGTCAGACTAAGGAATACTCATGGCAAAATCGTAAATCATATTAAAATGTAAAATGTATAACTGAAATATATAGTAGGAAAAATATTGATTTTTCTCTATCTATTTACAGCAACTTTGTTTGTACCTGTTAGTCAACTTAAGGAAGATTTGGGATAATAACTACTATTATTCAATTTTACTGTGCATTTTATATGGGAAATTTCCAGAATAAATGGCAAATGTTGATTAATTGTATTTAATATAAACAAATATCTCGATTTACTGCCAGAATGTTGATATTTCCTGACGTGGGAATGTCTAAAACCTTCCCCTAAACATAAAAATTTAATGAAAGTTTTGGAGTCGGTTAATAATAAAAGGGAAATATATGCGCGTGGTGCAGCACGTCGGTCACGACAATAAAGAAACTAACAGTTCTGGAACATTAGTCTATGCGCCTCGTCTCAAATTCCTCAGGATACACATCCTTAAGAGACCTATATGCACGTTGTCACGACATAATGCCACTGGCGTACTACATCAAAGTTACATCACAAAAATTCCACCAATTTAAACTTGGTGATAGTGCACTCACAAACAACATTACTCAAATTAGAGAGCATAATGGACCTTTTCACATAAAACACAAATTACCGACGTAAGACTATCAGGCGTTGCCCATCCTTCGGCAACCTATTTAGCCACATCCTCTTTTCTCTATACTATAAAATCTATTACACACAATTTCCGATATATAACTCTTTTTATCTTCTCCGTTTCTGTTTGTTGCCTTTTTTCGTTTTCTAAATGTTTCCCTTCCTAATTATATTTTTTGTAAATATCAAAATCTTCTGAAACTTTAAATGTTTTAAATCGTAAATTGTGCGGTCTAGCATAGCCGCTCGCTCTTGCAATTACTTGAAGCGGGTTTTTTAGTCGGTAATTTTCACGTGTGGTCATCATATTTATCTGATATTTATTTATACACGCACCTCTTACCTTTTTATTTCAATTATTTTAAGTTATCTTTTTTACATGTTTAACTTTAATTAATATTATGTTGCACTCTATGACCAGGAGATATTACATTATTTTTCAGTTCTTCTTAGGTTTACCTGGTCTCGACGACTGGGGTCATGAATGTCTAACTGGCTCCAAAGCGAGTGTACTATTATATTAATTTTAATTTTAAATAAACTAGTTTTTGATTGCTGGTCGCTTTATCTACGATTTGCGAATATATGCTGGTCGCTTTATCTATGGTGTATTGGGTTCGAGCCCCAACCCCGGTACTGACAATGTCGGTGGATGTATCTCTGTGTTTTTTCAAATGTGTAACCTTGTAACCCATCAGGAGTAAATTCAATCGTGGAGCGCAAAATGGGAAGGGGGGGGCTTAATTCTTCTCCTCCAAAGATTTTAATATGTATTTCTGCAATTGTCCTATCGGAATATGATTCCTTGGTCAAAAATACAGAAGAAAGCTTATCTTGTAACACTGCAGGATCAACTATTTTCGAGAAATATGAACCTAAACAAACATATGCGTCCCCAGTCTTCTAACGAATGAAATAAAAATGTCCGTTCTCAAGTGTAATTTGAAAAAAATTCTTATTTCAAAACTAATCAACTTATGGAGTTTACTTTTTATTACATAACTGATCTCTATTTTTTTTAAATTGTTGATTTTTTTCTTGGTTTACTTCAGAAGGCCCTAGCTCTCTTAATAGGGATTGCCGGACTCGAAATATTTTTCGACATAGATTTAATGACTGCATACCCGAAACGTCCTATATAGAAAATGGCGAAGGATCTAGGAATTTTTAAAACCTCTTTAAAATTTATATTCTATGCATGAAGGCATACAGAAAAACAAACAACTGATCTGATAACCTCCGTTTTGAAGCCGGTTAAAAACTGAATATCTATTTATTCATTTATTTGCGGAACAAGTATTTTTTACAGAAATATACAATATTTATCATGAGCCAAAAAATTCCACTTTAATTTAATTTGCAAATACATCCGAATTTCGATTTCTTCTCCTATTCACATTAAATTTTATCAGGCTAGAAAGCTCATGATATTGAATATAACTTTTAAGTACTTTATGCAATTAGCACATATCAGCCTCCAACCTTCCATGTTCTACTGTATTAATACTAAGCCGTGCAAGAATATCATCATAATTTTATTCATCTCTCAAATACTCAAACTTAAATTCACAGAAATAGAAATAGAAATAGTTTATTGATGTTACAAATATATAAAGTTTTGCACAAGACAAATTAGTTAAGTTCTAAATATACAAAAATATTGATAATATTGAATCGAAGATATTCAATTAATAAACACAAATAAATCACGACACAGTTTTAACAAACAGAAATTAAAATAACAATTAAGTTTTACACTTTAAAATATTTTTAAAATTAGTAATAAAAATTTCATACAATTTAATTCGCAAAATCAGTGGAAAAAAAATTCTTGAAAATTATAGAAAGCTCCGTTTATAAGTAAACTTTTTACCTGGCCACAAAACTGTTTGTATGGTAAAGAAGTAATATGAAAAGGGAGTTTGTTAGAAAACGAGGGACCAAAATAGTTAACCGTATTTTTAATTTTTTCTCATCGTAAATATCTCAAAGATATCTTATTATTGAACCTTGTATCATGGCCATGTATATTCCTATGAACGACGTAATCGTTTATGTTTTCTTTAACATATATCAAGCACCTATAGATATAAAAAGAAGGAACTGCTAATATCTTACATCATCTCTATATCAAAGACATGAAATTGATCTTACAATACGTCTCTGTAAACTAAATATTCTATCTAAATGAGCTGTATGCCCTAAAGTTAGAATTGCATAGGAAAAGTTACCTTGGAATAATGAAAAATAGGCTCCCGTAATAACATTTAAGGATACTTCCCCTATCGGATGGTTTATCATATAAACACACCTTGCCAGTTTTTTTGAAACATAGTCCACATGTTGGTCCCAATATAGTTTTGGATCAAGAACTACTCCCAAAAATTTTACATTATCTGGGTTTTCATACTTTTCAACATAACGAGTAGAAAATAACATATTTGCTGTTTTGGTATCATTTAAATATAAGACATTGGCTTGAAACCACTTGAAAGTAGTCGACTGTGTTTGCAGCATAATATTTTTCAACTCAATCAGGTTCTCATTACAATTTACTTTAGTAGCATCATATGCATACAACACAAATTTAGCATTTGAAATATGTTGTGGAAAATTATTGACATAGATCAAAAATAACAAGGGTCCAAGGACGGATCCCTGAGGTACTCCATGATCTATGCCCGCTATTGTTGATGTGATACCGTTATAAGCAGTGACTTGGTTTCTATTTTCGAAGTAACTTTTAAGTAGTTTTAGTGACCTTGGTTTCACACCATATTTGTTCAATTTTCCTAATAATATGTTATGCCGAACACAGTCGAATGCCTTCGAAAGGTCACATTAATAATTTTTATTTTCATATGCATCTGTGATGTAATTCAAGAGTAGACTTATAGCATCTGTCGTTGATGCCTTTGATCTGAAACCAAACTGCCCACTGAAAAGGAGGTCATTCGTTTCAAAATAATACATTAATTTTGGGTGTAGCAATTTTTCAAATATCTTTAACTCACCTTTCTTGAATATTGGGATAACTTTGGAAATTTTTAAGCAGCTGGGAAAAATTCCTTCCTTTTTGCACTCGTTAAATAGTTTAGTGAGAGAGCCAATAAGTGTACTCATGACGAATTTTATGATTTTAATACTTATTTCATAATCTTAGATCCCTTCTACATTGTTAATGTGAATATTATAATTGAGATACCAGATTATAGAGATATATCCCAAGATTGAACGTACCAATGAGTCCTATAACAATTTTAGACTATCATCTTTGAATGAACATTTTCAGGAACTGATATTTCATTTTTATGCATATTACAGGACTATTAGTATAAAGATTAATTCCCCCATCTTTTACATGAAAAATTTCGTGCAACGCGCTGTTATCAATTTTGTTAGCATAATGGCATAAATGCAAGGTGAGTTTATTGTTGCAATTTATAACACTCATTTAAATATTAGTAATAACTAATTACTACGTAGGAGCAATGGGGACAGACATTATCGTAAAAATCTGCGGCGATGCATATATTTCACAATTTTGAGCTAATGTAAGTCGTATAGTATTAGCAATAGGGGAAAGACGTTGTTTTGACAGATCAGTGGAAACTTGAAAAATAGAGATAAAATTCATTATTTCAAAGCAATAACAATACTGTAAGTCAATTTTATTGATTATGCAAAATTAATAATGAGTGTTAATAACATCATAACGGGGCAGAAATGTTTGAGAAATTTAAGATACTTTTTCAAACTTCGAGCTGCTGTAATTTTTAAACAGTTGACTGTGGAAGAAAATTGTTTAAACGAAAGTTTTGGAGAATTTGTTAATCTGCAATATTAATAATAACTAATTGTTATGTAACAGCAAAGGGAGCAGAGATAATTGCAAAAATCTGCAGAGAATCACAATGGCTGTAAATCGTAAAACATTAATAATAGAGAAAAATAGTTGCAATAAAGGCTGCAGATTTTTTCATTTTCTACAATATTGGTAATTGGTAATAACTAATTTTGGGGTAGTACCAACAGGAAAGAAGATATTGGGTTGTTGCACTAAGTTACAATTTGAGGAGAATCTATGTTAAACAATAACAATTATTCATAAAAAATCATTAGAAACATGTAGAAGTTGATAAGAAAGTCTTATAATATTATAATATTAATTACAAAAGTACATGCATTTAAAACGGAGATGACATAATAACGGCAGTCTGTAGAGAAGTTAGTTATAAAACGACGAGAAACGCGTATTAATTTAGAAACTCGCTGATAGCGACGGAGAAAAAAGACTTTAATCTGACATTATATTTAACGTCAAATTCAACTGACCTTCATAGGTTACAATTCGGTATAGTTTAACAGCATCTAGTTATAGATAAATATAAGTACAAATAGTGTTTTCTGCCGTACTGTGTAAATAATACCACCAATTCACCAGAAAAACTGTTGTGTTCCAATAATAAACGCTGAACGTAATAATGAATGATTCAAAGCCACCAGAGAAGGACCAAGTCTTCTTATTGTGGAGACCATTTCAATGTCAAGTAAAGTAACAAATTACAATGTATTCTAAGCGTTTTTTTTGTGGTAAGTTGTATCTTAATGTAGGAATTTGATTTTTAATATGGGTTTATGTTGCAGGAAAAACGGCCGCATTACAAGACTTGTGTGGCGTTCTAGCTGTTACAAATTTAAATTACCCGCCAAACTGGTGGATAAAACAGGGTGTATTACTGTATTTTTAACGGCTCTAGATTAGAATGTTATTCATGCTTTGACTTCCTAAAAGAAGGAAAATTGCTTTAATCTGCTTTTATGTATTTTATCTAGTTTATGTTGGAATAAAGTGCAGTTGTTTTTGTTAGCTATTGATTATTTATGAAGCTCCCTAGATGCCCCATAATACTAGGATGATCAATAAATTAAGAAAGGAAATTTAAAAACTCGCCGTTGAAAAACTATATGAAACAAACTGTGAAAGTCGTCTAAAGTCGGTGAACACAATCAGTCGGAAATGGCTACGAATGCGTTGGATTATAGTTATAAATGCCCTTTGAATTATGTGTTATAAATATACATATCATTGTTTATTGCTTAGATAGATACTAGCATAAAGTACTTACCTATTTATTATTTTTTGTTATAATACAGACCTTTCTTGATATCTCCGTAAGTCTCATTCTGACTTTTCTTAGAAGTGAGTATCAATGGATAATAAATAATTTCTTTAGTAGATAAACTTATTTTGTTGTTTTCAGTTAGATACGCATGTATATAGTTAATAGGAAATAAAACAATGAAAAGGAAATATTTAATAAAATACAAAGTATAGTTAACAAATTCATCTAAATTAAATAATAAAATACATATTAGACATATTATGTAATATTAATAAGATAAGATAAAGGAAGTTCTTGCAGAAATTACAATAGTTTGTACTGTCTATAGCAGCTGTAACGTAAGTACCTACCTTGCAGCTTTTGCACTTCCAACCATTGCAATGTCAAAACGATCGTCTCTTTTTAAAAATTCGCTGACCATAAACATATCTACCGCAAGTAGAATGTCAGAATTAGCTTTTATAGATATACTGCCTTAGTCGTTTTGTAAAAAAATATTAACAATAACTGCAAACATCAATCACTGCTAGCTAAACGTCAAATTTACTTTTGACATATGAGGTTATTTTCTTTCTTGTCAGCAATGTCAACTTATTCGTCTTCATCTGTTCTGCTTATAAGTTCACATCTAACTGCCGTTATGATGTCACTACCGTTTTCGCGGCACATTCAAATAGTCGAAGTTTAACAATTTTTTAAAATATGTTGCGCTAAGAATTTTTCTTCCAAATTAAATATATAACTAAATTAAGTCCTCCACTACCATATTTCACCATTTTTGAAAATTCGTCAACAACCCAATTTTGATCGTAATTTCTTCAACATGACATGGCGGCTATAGCGGCAGCATATTTTTGTTTAAAAGCTAATGATCGTGGCAACCCCCTACATTAAACAAACAAAAAATCCTTGTAGGAATTATTCACGGGTCAAATGATATATTGACTGTACTATAACATTGACATATCTTTTAAATTAAAAAAAGATATGTTAAAACATCTTCAAATCGTAAAGAATTTATTACCGAGTTTATTAGTTCATAAAAGACAGTAAAATGCTAAAAATGATTATATCCACTTATAACTCCATTTTGAATTTTTGTATTTTTTTCCAGATATATAAAATTAAAATCAATATGGGCTATACAACACCTTTACGATTGCAATCTCATGCTTCATTGCTCTTATCTTTTGTGAATATGACGTGAAAAAGTTTATAAAGTTACCATCAGAATGAGTTCCATCCAAGAGTAAGAAAGAAGAAGTTTATGCATATAATGCGAAATATCTATGAAACTTTACGACAGATAAACTAAATGATCGTTATATCCTGCTGACGTTCTGGCCTGCAGAGAATGACTTGCGATAATATTCACATTTGTTTTACGCCACTGTATAAAGAAGGGTCGTGTGTGCAGAGTTGTATTTCATTGTACTTTTATGACGTAAAAAATATTAATGGCTTCCTACGCTTTTTTTGGGGTCTTATATTCGGAAATGTAAAACCCATGCTTTTAAAAAGCTATAAAGTCAAATAATGGTGTTAGAAAAAACTGAAAATTAATCTATGTAGTAGAAATTAATGGGGGCATATTATTTCATCGACTGATTGTAGCAATAATTATCTTGTTATAGCTACTTCAGAACTAACTAAAGACATCAAGATAATGTAGAGTCTTTCTTGAAATAGGACTATACAACTGACACATCTTATTAGAACAATTTGAAATTATAGAACAGATACATAATTAAAGTATGTCAGAATTTTTATTCTCCAATCATCAGAAACTCCTACAGAGATATAAGTCAAGACTGGAATTTTTTTCCACTTAATCTTTTATTTGGGTGTCCAAAAATAGGACTTAAGAACCTAAAGCATGTGAATTTTACTGGATCGGGAAGGCAGAAAAATGTTCTAAAAAAGGTACAAAAAATCGTAGATTGTTTGGTTCCAGTTCGTCATACGTTGAAAATAGTTCTAAAAGAAAAATATGCTGAAAAAACTCTACGTGAGACAAAAAAAATATCCTAATTCTAATAGTTTTTAAAGTATGTGCTTTCAAAACACCAATTTTTTTTTCTGTCAAGGAAAATATAGACCTAAATAGTACCTAAAAGTAAAAGCGTTTCTGAAGATAAAGTGGAGGCTAAACTTAACAAAGTAAACGGCTTCACAAGAGACGAATAAGGGAGTCTTCCCTAATTGCTAAAATTTGTCCAAGTCGAAATTACAAAGAACATTTAAAATACCCAAGAACAACGAGCATCAATTTAATTCAACTGACAGTTGCCACACACACAATGACTTGTCATGTCACGCAAAATAAGTACAAGATCCAAAATTCTCTCTCATTCATCGAAACGGAAAATGCACAGTTCAGGTAATTGGAGTAAATACTTCTGCCAAAATTCCCAGCCTTGTTAGGGATTGATTGATTTGCCAGCATGCGGTAGGCATTGCTGTCACTCCCTGCTACGTCCACGCTGGGTTGGATTAGGGTCATGCTTATTTCCAGTAGCGATAGCGACATGGCGCATGACAAAGGATTGTGGAATGGGAGGTGGAGGTATTTGTGAGATGCGTTACCGCAAATTCCGTATTCTTATGTATTTGATAAGGATACATTGGTCTGAAAAACTGAAAAACGAGCCAATTTGACAATTCTGACTTGGGATTCGGTTTCAGCAGGTCCAAATACATAAGGATACGCTGGTCTGGTCCGCAGGCCAGACCACTTTTTTTTGTTTTGGGGGTGTTTCTTTGGGGTTGGGGGGTGGAAAACGAGCGAATCTAACAATTTTGACTTCGGATTCGGCTTCAGCGAATCCAAATACATAAGGATACACTGGCATGGTCTGCCGGATAGACCATTTTTTGAGGGGGTGTTTTTTCGAGGTCAGGGGTGAATCTGACAATTCTGATTTCGGATTCGATTTCAGCGGATCCAAATACATGAGGATACACTGGTCTGGTCCGCAGGCCAAACTACTTTTTTTGTGTGGCCGTGTCATTAAACAAATAAAGTAAAATACTTGTAAAAAAATTTTCTGAGATGAATGATTTTAAATATCATAGAAATTGGTCCTATATACATCCAGGAATGTGTAAAAAAAAATTCCGAGTGGCATTACTATTACTATTAACATATATGTTTTACACACCAAAAATAATGAAAAAAAAATACAGTTTTTTTCCAGTCGGAGAGAAATAATTATTATAAGTTGCAACATACAAAAATTCAGTAATAGTGATTATAGACAAGCATATAAGAAGCGTAGTTAGCATTGCTTTTTTAAATACTTTTCAAAGAAGTCGTAGCAAAAAGTATTTAATTTTATATACACTCAAAGAAATAGTATGGGTAAATTCAACCAAAAAAAATGGTTAACTAACAATATCGTTAATTTTGTTAAACCAAACTATATTGATGGTATTTTTAAACAAGAGGTGATTGTTATTTTAATTAATAAAAAGTTGTCGTACAACAAAACAAACATTAACTTAAAAAATAGATGAATAAGACTATTATTTTGTTCGTCTGACTATTATTTTGTTGAATTCTGTCAAATTAAACTAGATAATAGTATATTTTAGTTTTAACTATTATCGAATTGTAATTCTAACCCAGTATTAGTTTGCTGTACTATTGTACTTGGTAGACAAACCAATATTATTGTCGTCTTCTAGAAGTTCTAAAAGAATTACCATAAAATTTGCTTGCTTACCACGTAGTCTATTACAGAAATTATTCCCAGATGACGCCACATACAAATCACTGACAATAATCAATCATGCATTATCTTACACTCTTATGAATTTATAGAAAATTAATAACATGATTGCAGTGTTCAAATTCTCTCAGGGATCATCGATATATTTGGATGGATCTTATAAACGATCTCTAATCTTTGGTTTGGGTGGTCTGATGTCTCAATACTGAGATTTTGGCTAACCAAAAAAAACTTCATCACACAATAAAGTGTAGATCAACCTAAAAATTAGTTGGTGAACAAAAAACAAAGTCGTTGTACTATACTATTTAATTGTAGACCAAATTGAAAATGGTTAGTGAACATAAAAAACGTCATTGTACTATTTAATTTGTTACAAGAAGATATGATTATTAAACTACTATTTGTTTATGAAAACAAAGTTGTATGACTATCTTTACTGATTGATTTAACTATGAAACTAGATAGGCGCGATTTCTTATGCTCTTTTTGGTTGAATTTACCTATCATTTTCTTTGAGTGTACCTATCTAATTACTACTGACCGAGTGACCGAATAGAAAATATTCTTGTAGATATAATATAAAAATTGTCTGTCTACTTTAAACAAATTGCAAACTCTAATGTAAGTAGTGTGTGTCCGTGTCCAAATATCGTTTGAATCAAGAATCCAATTTCCCAGTAATGGTCAAGTGAAAATATTAAATAAACGCCTATTCTATGGAGCTCAGGACTTTCCGCCGGGGAAACTACATCAATTTAGTTTAACATGACAAGAGTATACATTTATGTGGCCATATTTTAGACGAAATATTTCAATTACTCGACCAAGATCCTGAGCAAAAGAATCTATATATTATCATCTCTGACCGTCCATAACTGTCTGGGCCATAAAAGATATATATGAAATATTTTTGTTGCAACTTTCTGGCATCTGAGCTCAGTGTTCACTCAATATATCCTTATTTCTGGCGATTTTATGTGTTTATTATACCGCAGCAAGGTTCATAACGGTCCCTCGGATTTGCTAGATACTGTAAATTTTACAAAACTTCTCTTATATGATACAATACTGTCGAGCGCTCGCTACGCCGCGCCACTTGCTTGCTTTTTATTAAATTATTTCAGTTTATTAAAAAGTCTTTTGTGTCATTTATAACCGCCCTCATTTTTTTAACAAATAGAAGGCATTCCGCCTGTTAAAAGTTTTTTTTAACTATTCTTTCGGGGTGGGACTATATGGACACTGTACTTATTATACTCTTCGCAAAAACGAAGAGTATATTGCATTTGATCGGCCGTAAAGCCGTAAATATTGCTCGTAGAGAAACAATAGGTGTGGCAGTGAAAAAATTCTTAACAACTTTCAAAATTTCCGTCTGTCCGTCCGTCACGTTTCTTGTAAGCACGATAACTTAAGAAAGAAAAGTCCGATTGTATTGAAATTTGGAAAGAAAATTAGTGTTAGCTAGAGGAAAAATCCTGTTGTTTTTTAATAAAATCAATCAGTAAATAAGAAAGTTATTAACCATTTAATTTAAAAAAAATTATGTTCTTAATTTTTTTCGCTTGTACTTAAATAGAAATGTTATCTCTATAATATATATTTTTTTATTTATACATTTTATTAATATGTATTTCATAATATATTTAATGCGTTGAAATACGAATCTCGAAAGATATATATCACAGATATTCCATTTTTGCAGTAATGTGTGATGGTCCAGGAGTAGCGGATCAGGACAAATAAGAAACTGCTGTACACGATGGTGATCAGGCTGGCCATCACATACGCGGCCCCGCACAGTGGGCCATTTGCAACTTCTAGGTGGGCAAAATTCTACAAATTTCTAAATGAGCTTTAAATGGTTGTTAGAAGACCGGAAAAATAGTGAAAAAATTCTAGGCATTAAGGGGGCGGTTTTTGACGAGTTGAAAAATAAATTTGCTTCTAGAATGCTGAAACTCTGTGAGTATGATAATATGATATCTGTGAATATATCAAAAATAGTTTAAATATTATAAATAGTAAAGGGGGGGTGTTTTTGAGGGGGTTGAAAGATAAATATTATTTTAAAATTCTGAAACTTTATAGACATGATAATATTAGATCCGTGAATTCGCTGAAAATAATAAAAAAATACAAGCATTGAAGGGTTGGATTTGAGAGCATTGAAAAATAAATACACTTTAAAAAGTATGTAAAAAAGTTTCAAAAAATTTTCTTGCCAATATTTTGATTTCCTAACATAACTTAATCTTAAATCATTCAAAACATTGCAAAGATTGCAAGACCTTTTTGCTTTCTGAAAATTCTCTAGGAGGAATACATATTGTGTCCTGCCCCAAGCGCACACTGTTCTTAATAAATTTTAAAAATGTTTAGTTTACATTCGAAGAATAAGGCTAACGCTTCTTCTGGACAATATTTCCGCCGATTTTCGTGTTCCTGCAAAATTTTCTTCACACCAGTAGCGGTTGATATATCCTCATGGATTTTGCCGCCTTCTTCCCCTCGCTCAGCCAATCTTCGAAAAGTTCCTTCCAAAAAATAATAAAACTTGCAAGGTAAAATTTAAACTGTTACCTATCGTTATATTATTAACAGTACATACCTAAATAAAATGTTTCCGATATCCACAGAAATTTAATAACATCTAAATACTTCCGTCTTATAACACTGAAAGAGTAGACGACTAATAGAGATTTGTCAGGTAAACTGGTTTTACCCCACTTTCAAAGCATTACAAACACTAGTTTATGACCGATTTCGGAGAATAATCTAAATAAGTTTAATACTGGTCTCAAAACTTCATATTTATTACTTTTGTCCAGCGAGATTTAAAATGTGGACTACTGTGCAGTCGTTGTATTTTCTTAAAAAATGTTCCAATGTTCGTGATGATTGTTCCCACCGTTCCAAAATTTTTGGAGACCACTGTATTATATTAGCTTTCATTCTTGTCCTGTTATTTTCAATCAAATCAGTAATTTTGAATTTGTCAATTACTAATTTTAAAAGGTCTTCATGTCGAGTATTTTCACCAAAACTTCGCCACATATTGAAAAACTCTCTTCGCAACAATTTATGTCGCGATTCTGAAAAAAAATTAAAAATATATGTTATCGCAAAACAGCGCAAAAAATGCAAAACACAGGTAAAAATTAGCGACCTTAGTCTGTAACATGAGTCAAATAACAGTATGAAATCTCTTGGAAGTAATAAAGTTTCAGCATGCAAAACTTTCAGAACTTTGTTATTTTGCTGAAAAAATATCATCCTATTTTAAGGCCTATAGTTTAACTTTATTTGAAAGATTCACAAGCGGTAATATTTCAGACATAGTAGACTCTTCCCTATGGTTGTAACATTCGTAACAAAAATTATCACTAGAATATTATGTCACAAAATAACTTTGAACACTTGCACCTCTCGCTACGGTTGCAGACGAACTAATAACAATTATGAAAAAAGTAAGGGAACTTTGAGTACCTGTAGTTTCGTAAGTACTTATAGCAGGTAGATAATTCCTCGAATATAATTTAGTTAATGTCTTCTTGTTTTTTGTACGATATTTTGACCTGAATTTTGTCACCTAGAACGGCCATACGGTCCACTGTGCGTCGGTGTGGTGCAGTATACCGGCCACGACAAAGCGAAAATTAAAAGTTTTAGAACATAAATTCATGCGCCTCATTTCTGATTCCGGCAGATACACCACCCTCAGAGATTTATATGATCGTTGCCATGACATAACCCCATTAGCGGACTACGTCCAAGAAATATCTCAAAAATTCTATCAATTCAAACTGGGCGATAGTCCGCTAACCCGTAACATAACCAGAATCAGGCAGCAAAATGCAATCCCTTTCGATATTCGACACACCCTACCATACCAGGCGTTGCCTATTTTCCGGCAACCTCTTCCCTAGCCATACTTTCCTATACCATAATCTATAATTTCCCCACCTTTGATCTTTATCTCAACTAAACTAACCTTTTTCTATCCTTTCTCTATTTGTTTAATTTTGTTCTTGTTTGTCTTTTTGTCCTCTTTTGTTTTTAAAATTTTAAAATCCCCTTTAGGCCGAAAAATTCCTTCAAATCTGAACGTGGAATTGTTTCGAACGGATTTTTTCGTTGAGTTTTGTTTTCCCGTGCCAACAATCCAAATTTATTAGTTCGTGTGTGCAACAATTAATTTTAGGAAATTTTATTTTAATTATTTTTAGGTATCTTTGTATATTATATCTAAATTGTTTATTGTAAATATTAAGTTTTTTTTTTATTATTTAAACAGGAGCATTAACTCAAAAACACTGATTAAACTGAACCGGACCTGCGACGTCCGGACTCATATTCACTCGTGGTTGTCTGCCTGGCTCCGGGCCAAACTTCGTGGAGGCGTATAATTGTAGCTCTAATTTAAATACATTTGCGTTCAACTTAAGTCTTGCAATCCAAAGATCGTGTGTTCGAATCCCACACAAGTTGGATGTTTTTTTTTTCCATTTTTTTTATATTTTTTTTTTTCACAACAAAGTTGGAATCACAAAATTTAGGATGTCCAATAACTAACATTATTTACAAGAAAACTGCCTCTAGAATGTGTAACAGTCATATAAAAAGCTCAGCAAATTGGCGAAGAGTACGTTTTTAGCTTGTACTCTTGCGATTAACAACTGAACAATGTTGAAAATTAGGATAATCCTGTCTCACATATTTCATATATTTATTTTAAAAGTATTTGAGTTGTTATAAAAATGATTTTAATTTTAATTTCTCTATTCTCAACGTTTAACAAGTGCTTCCATTATTTTGAATACAAAAAAAAAATGCCAAATGCTTTCTGATTGGGTCCGACTTATAGCTAGGCGTTATAGTCGAATAAAACTATAAGTTTGTTTCAAAGATTGTTTGGTGAGGGGCACTTTTTTTTTTTGGAAATGCAAAACGTGTTTTTTTTCTCGTTCTTTTTTGATGTCTCGGGATCTGTTCATCGGATCAGGCCAAACCTTAGAATCAAAATGTTTGTAAACAAATGATGAACAAAATCATATAGGTCTAAATCCTATCAGCTATTTTGTTTTTTTTACAAAAAAATAAAAACTGCGAAAATTTCTAATTTTACATAAACCGAAATTACTAAAAAAATAATTAATCTCTTTCACTGAAACTTGGTGAAATTATAAGTCTTTACATCTAGTAAATTATTATGGAAAATTACAAATAAAAATTTTTTCCCTAAAGAACGAAATTTTTTAAAAATTCTTGAAGCTTTATAAAAAAGTGCCGCTTGGTCACACTAAAATTTGTTCTTTCTTAAATTGTAGCTTTACAACAGCGATAAAAATAAATTTTGTGTATTATTTTAAAATTAAAAAAAAACTTCATTGAGCTATAGCCGTGAAACATTTGCGAATTCGATGAATTATGGCAGAGAAATTAAAACACGAAATTTTTAAAAGATCAGATCTTCATTAATACATGAGTAGCAAGGCCGTACGATATCAACAAGAATGGCGTCTTAACCTTATCGTAAACTGCATACTCCAAATCGAAAACTAGATTAAACAGGAACGCATCAAAAATTACATTTTCTGACGTTTCTCGAAACGCATTTGACTTTGACTGAGCCAATAGAGTGCATGGATATCATCTCCGCAGGTTGTCCTAGAATATCGAGCCTTGTAGACGAGAGTGGGAGAAATATTCTTGTCATAGCAGTCGCAGTTTTCATGAGTTCTCACACTTTAGAGAAAATCCCTTCTCAAGGAATCACTACTTCCACATCAAGATTTCCTACACAAGTCTCTTACAACGAAAATACTATATTTGCACTCCACTATGTGGAAATAATTGTTTATGGAATTTTAATAAAACAATATTTGAAATCGTCTACCCCAAAACCCAATAAAATGATATGTCACATCGGTAGTGGTGGCAGGGAGTGATCGTAGGAGGTGGTAGTGCGGGTGGATGAAGTGAAAAAATTCTTGAAACCTTTGGTTCCTGTAAACACTAAATTAAAATTTTATTTTATTTTAACCCATTTTAATAATGGGGTAGGGGTGAGGGGGTGGCTAATGCCAAAATTCTTTTGAGACCTCAACTACTTTTATATAATAATAATAATAATAATAATATTTATTTACATTAATTTATATAGTACATACGCATATATTAATTAGATAACAGTGTAAATAAATATTGAAAATAGTGGCAGACTATAATAGTTACTAAAAGTAGGTATCCGAGACTTCCTTAAGTTTTCGAAAAAACTGTAGTCTCGAATTCCTAGGGAGTAATATATTTTTTCAACACTATTGCTATATTAAATGTAATAAAATACTAAAATAATAATAAGAAAATCAAATAATAATAGGTGATAAAGTGATACTTAAGTATTATACAATACGTAAACATGTATATACATTATACGTACACATATCTTATGAAAAGGGAAGAAGCAAAATATACAAACATAAACATAAGGAATGCAAATATATATAAAGAAATAACAACGATTCTGTCAAATGTATATTTACACCATAGAAGAAACAGGTAAAAAGAAGAAAAGCGGATATAATAATGAGCTTTCATAAAAGCGTAGGTTTATTTTCAATTAACCACTGGCGAAGTTTTATTTTTGAGGACTTTTTATATATTATTTGCTTTAATTCGGGTGGTGCAAGATTGTACACTTTTATGCCAATGTACACTACACTGGAGTGTACCACTGGTACACTCTCTGTCCAATGGTCTTACTTTTTTTTGGGTAATAATAGATTTTTTTGTGTTTTGTGTCGTGTATTATGTATATGTGAGGTAGAATCCGTTATTAATTCGTGTTTTGACAGTGTACAATCCCGAGGGCCTCTGGCCCGAGGGAGTGTACGTCGACCGAGGGCGTCATTATCGTATAGCACCCGTGGTGCCTTCAACGTTTAATGTCCTGCAAGTCTGTTATTTAATTCGATTTTTTTTTGACATTTACGATTTATTAATTTGACATCTATTATGTTCAGAACGGTTTAAAAGAGAGTAAAAATCAAAATTGTTTGTAAACGCCGCCGTTGCATAGCAATGCATTTTGTTTGTCAATAACGCTATCATAATTTGCTTGCTTTGGGTTGTATTATAATTTTATAATGCCCTAGGGCGTTATAGATATTCATAACGCCCTATGGCGTTATTTTTCATTTAATGTATCTCAAAATAGGGTGGTTATTGTACAATAACAGACTTGTAGGACATTAAATAAAAAAGGTTTCTTACGTCACATATTTTGGTATGTTTAAAAAGCTCCTCAGTTGAAAACTTTGCCGGAAAATTAAAAATGATTTTGAGTATTCGTTTTTGTATGACTTCCAGAGGTTTTATTACATTTGAGTATGCTCCACCCCAGCCAATAATACCGTAAGTAAGCAGTGATTGTACTAACGCATAGTAAACGGATTTAAGTTCGTGGATACTCAAAATGTACTTTAATTTTTGAAACATGTAGGATAGCGATCTCAACTTCCTGACTAAGTTTTCAATGTGGTTGTTCCATCTCAAATGATTATCTACAATTATTCGAAGATATTTAACATATTCTGAGTTTTCCAAATTCCATATAGTATTCCTAAGCTTGAGTTCAACATCGATAATTGTATAGGATGGTAACTCGAAAATGGTATATACATTGTTTTATTTAAGTTAATCGTTAGCAAGTTGTTATCAAACCATTTTTTTATTTTGTTTAAATCTTCCTTTATTTTTTTATTTATTTCAGCCCAAGTCTCTCCTTCTACAAATAGTACAGTGTCATCAGCATATGACACTATGTCTCCGTAACTGTCTAGGTTAAGAAGATCATTTAGGTATATTATGAATAAAATAGGTCCCAAAACAGTTCCGTGTGGGATGCTGGTGCCTATTTTTACCGATTGATATCTGTTTTCCATGTAGTTGCTAAGTAATTTGAAAGTCTGTCCCCGTACTCCTATATTTTTAATTTTGCGTAGAAGTAATTCATGGCTTACCGTGTCGAAAGCTTTTGCCAAGTCAATGAAAACTCCTGCACATGGTTTGGCTGAGTCTAAACAATTATAAATTAAATATATATATATATATATATACTAAATACCAATTTCATGGACTCTTACTTGCTTCATTTACTTATCTAACCCCATTTACTCCAATTTACCATTCAACCTTTCAACGGAATAAGATCAAAATATAATCTAATTCCAGGTCTCGTTAAAATAATAAAATAGTAAAGTAATAAGCAGTAACAATTTTGTCTCAAAATATATGCATGAAAAAGATACGATATCTCAGTCTCTAATTATTGTAGAGGGTCTAATTTTCTTTTACTTGTTCGTTTTTGAAGCACTTTTAACAGATGACAAACGTATTTGGCTGATACATTTTTTCGATATAATTACACAAAAATGCATTTTAGAAAAAATGCACTAAATGTAGCTTCTAATTAATGTAGAGGGTTTAATTTTCTTTTACTTGTTCGTTTTTGAAGCACTTCTAACAGATGATAAAAGTATTTGGCTGATACATTTTTTCGATATAAAAAATGCATTAAGTACACAAAAATGCATTTTACAAAAAATGCACTAAATGTAACTTTAAAATAATACAAACAATTAATTTTTATCACCATTGTAAAGCTCGTTCAAAAAGCCACAATTTAAGAAAAAAAATTCTTAGCGTGACGAAATTGCAGTTTTTTATGAAGCTTTAAGAACTTTTCAAAAAACTCGTTTTTTAGGGCAAATTATAAACATTTTTGTTTGTAATTTTCCATAAAAGAGTTACGTCTACAAGATCTATAATTTCACATAGTTTCGTTAAAAAGAATTATTTTTTAGTAATTTCGGTTTATGTAAAATTATATATCGTGGTTTTCATTTTTTTGCAAAAATACGAAATGACAGAGGATTTAGACCTATGCTATTTTGTTTATCATTTGTTTGCAAACATTTTGACTTTAGGTTTGGCCTGATATGATGAACAGAACCGGAGATACTAAAAAAGACCGAGACAAAAACACGTTTTTCAAAATTAAAATTCAATTTACAAAAAACGCTCACCTCCAAAATTAGACGGAACTTCACTGTACCTTCCTGACAACATACAGATTGCATTTCCACAAAAATATCCCCCCCCCCCCAAACAGTCGTTGAAATCATACTTTTAATGCTTATTAGTTTTATTCGACAATTATCTTCAGAAAGTCATCCAAAACTACATAAAAGGTGAAGTTGCTAAGAATTTTCTTGATTTGGCGTCATGACAAATGTTTGTTGGCAATTGTTTCAAACGTTATTTTGCTTGTTATTTAAAATTAAGTCTATTTGTCACAAAAATTCTTTATTTATTTCGCATCATCGGGACTTTTTTATCATTGTTTAATTTAACGTCTTCTTATTGGGATATGTCACCATCAATTGAGGAAGGTGTCCTAGTTCTAGTAGTGAACTTGTGCTAGTTAGATCCCTTAGAGAAGAATACTTCTTGTTTTCGAGCATTGCACCCACAGGCTTCTTACTCTAATGGTATTTACGGATCCTATCGACTGCTCCAATATTTAAATCAGAAGTATTTTACATAAATGTTTCTAAAAATCTATTTATTTCAATAATTAATATCAATTAAATATAAAATTATTGTTCAAATATTTATTAAGATCAGGTGGTGATAACTGACAGTATAAGGAGTCATCCTAATATTTAACCCCTTTTGTACCATTTATTGGTGATTCATTCGCTTCAATGCATGACATAATCCGACTCCCATATACAATTTAGAGATTATTAACAATGTTACCGTCCAACCATTCACCTTGTATCATCTTTACATTATTAATCAGTTGTGTTCAAAGAAAATGGTAAATCTAAAATATGTTATCTAATTTACATTAATCGATTGTCCTCCTAAAGTTCTCATTTAGAAAATGCAAGACAAAGCTTTACTTTAAAACACAAACACTACCGGTAAACAGAAACTAATCTCATATTCAAAAAGGGGAACGAGTTGTCCAAACCTTTTTGCGAAAGTAGATATGTTATACATCTCAATGGAATTGCCAGTTTACTGTAAATATTTGTCTTAAAAGGCGGAGCTTAAAACACATTGCAATATTATAAACACTACGCATAAATGTTTATAAATGAATTCGAGGGATATTCAAAAGAGGGTTTGAGAAATATATTTTAGAACGTGTTGAAGCTTCTCAGAACTGTAGTGATCGCCTTAGGATTGTTTTTTAGTAGTGTTGTAGTTAAGAGATCTAAAAATATGTCGATGAAATAAATGTATATTGACTATATAAAATTTATACTATAACGTCTCAAAAAGTTCTGGTTATTATAATTAAGCAGATATATTATAATAATTTGACGAAAATAAGGTTTTTTTGTATAAAATCTCAGATTTCCCTGGAACACGCGTTTAGGCATTAATAAAGAGTCATAAAAAATTTCACCTGTCAATTTGAAAAATGTTAAAAATCGAAAAATTGCCCTTTCATTTTCAAGGCCGTGGGGGCCCGGCTAGATATTAACCGATTTGATAAAAAATGTACCCGAATTAGGTTCAGATACATAGTAATACATTAGAAAATTTCCGTGTTTTTCGGCCCACCCTTTGCATGATGAAGATTGACCGAAATACAGACGGTTTAGTCCACGTAAATTAGATATTTTGGAAGAAATAATTTATAAAGTAATACTATTTGAGATGATTACTCTAGATAGGGTTAGAAATAGATTCCCGGGAAGTTCCCCCTCAATTTAAAGGTGGAACGTCTCTTTTTTTTGCAAAAAAAACCACCCCCAACGGGGACTTAAAGCTGGTTTTTCACTTGTAAACCATTCGTCGGAAGAGAAAAAAGTATAGAAAATAAAAAAGTTGTCGTTAAATGCTGCATAAAAAATGTCCTATTAACCCTGTAGCTTATCCTCACCTATTTCGCGCTAACAGCGTCCGAACAGAGGGGTTATTTTTGAGCGCACAGGTAAAAATCGATCCTATTCGAAGTTTCACAGCGAATATCTTAAAACAGGTTACTTTAACGAGAAACTGCAAAGGAATGAATTTTTTTTTAAATTTATTTCTTTGTTTATTTTTTTTTATTATTTTTTTTTATTTATTGAAAATATACAGAAATAAGATATTCGCTGTGAAACTTCGAATAGGATTGATTTTTACTTGTGCGCTCCAAACTTGGGGGGGGGGCACTTTTCGGGTATCCATTTCCAACCCTATATAGAGTACGCATCTCAAATATTGTTACTTTATAAATTTTCCTATTCAGTGTTTTTTAATTTAATTTGCGTGTACTAGTTGAGATTGAAGTACTTTTACATCCTTAGAAACCATGTTTTTTTAGCGTGTTGATAGTGCGGTGAGTATGTACGCACAGGCGTGCATGTATGTGTGCACGTGCGAACGTGTGTGTCGGTTATCTAGTTTTCGAGTGTTTCAAGATTCACCAGAGGGCGTGAAAAGATACGTTGAATGTAATAGACGAGCTGTTCCTTCTACACTAAAAAATCGTTGGTCCATTATCCTATAAATAATTGCCAAAAACCTGATCTAATTTATATTTAATTTTTGAAGACGTGATTTGTGACATTGTTGTACGTGGAGCATACTGTGCTATTGAAATAATAAGACTATAGTAAAAAAATTGGTCATAAAAACACCTATCGCCAAAAGAAGACTCAGTAATTGCTATTCATCAAATCTGCTGAAATAAGTAATACGATACCTCAACTGTATGGTAGGATAATGTATAGGAGTATTTATTTTCTCATTCTAGTGTCGATGAAATTCAAAATCTTGTTTTTATACGTATTAAAGACGGAAAGTATTCTCTTGACAAATAGAGTTTTATTACCTTTCAAAAATCTTGAAAAAAAAACAGCAAAATTGGAAATATTTCCTCCTATTTCTACTGCCGTCGCGCAATATTCTTACAGAATGCAGCGATGGTTTGGTAATAAGATGTCACCAGAACAGTGAAGTAAGACTAAAATAAACGAGTTCTTGCAACCTATAAGAACAACTTTGGAAATCGCAGCTGAATGCATGCTTAATTTAATATCATGCTCTTGCACAGGAGATTGTACTACTTTAAGATGCTGTTGTGTGAAAGCTGAAGTAAATTGTTCGTCTGTGTGTAAAATCTGCCAAAGGTATAACTGCTTAATCAACGAGCGGGATCAAACACTCAATTTGATTGAAGTTAACGATTTTGATAATTCTTATTTAAGCGGCAATGAAAAGCAAGATGAAAATGAGAATAAACGTAACACTGATGCGTCATCGTATTGTCCAGTCAACGAAAGAGTTATGTAGAACATTGCGGGGGGGGGGGAGAGAACTTGCCTCTTCAGGAAGTGTCGGGGGTAGTTAGGAGGTAAACATACTAAAAGTCCTCACCGCTTCAGGGGGGAGGTGGAAAGGATGCGTCGTACGGAAAAAAGTATAGTACTATGCAAAATTAAACACGACCTTTCTACCCCCATCCCCTCTGAAGCGGTAGGGCTAGGGGCGGGGACTTTTAGTATGCTTACCTCCTAACACATTTCTGAAGAGGAAAATTCTCCCCCCCGCAATGTTTTCTATAATCCCCTATTGGACATTCATTGATTGGACTAGTAGTGAAGAATACAATTATTTATATATTTTTAATTATATTAAATCCAAATATTTTTTAAATAAATAAATATTTTTAAAATAATTATGATAAAATTTAATACATGCTTTTCAGATATATCATACATATAATAATAATAATAATAATAATAATAATAACAATAATAATAATCTTTATTCACCATTTGTAATGATACAATTATGTTTATATGGTACGTCCAGAAATAGATAAATAAAAAATGGTACAATATTAACAAATAACAACAAGATAAAAAACAAACACGTATACAAGAGAACACATTACATATAAGAAGTATAAATATAATTGTCAAAAGTTAAAAAGAATGAACCATTAATAATAGTAATAAAAAAACAGACCGAACTATATAGTAGTTTATAGTTTTCAATAGAGTAATATCCCTTTTGTACAAGAATTTTTTTAATAGTAATTTTAAATTTGCCGATGTTCACATTTTATTAGCATTTTATAAAAGACATACAAACGCGCACGCACATACTTATTTATTTCGGTCAATTTTTATCGTACAGAAAAAAACAAATTGACTCAGCTATCAGAAAAAAAAACAGATTTTTTAAAATAATTTTCAAAATAGGCATTTTCACCCTTTTACACACCTAGAGAACGCCTTTCTGCACCCTTTGGAGTTAAGGACTCATCGGTTTTTTAATACCAAGGGCGAACCCTGCAAAACTTCAAATTTTCATTAACTCCCTAATTTGTCCTTTTTTAAAATCTGTGTGTTTCCTATTAAACCTCCATCTAAATTGGTTAGTAAGCTAAAGAAGGGTGCCAAAGTCTTATGAGACTTTGGGCCCAATACGTCCAAAGGACCACGCACACAATACATGGGATTTCATACAGCCGTCGATTTGGCTGAAAATTTGGTATGTTATAGTCCATAACTTCCTGATCAAAAGCTTAAAATGTCCTAAATTTCGAAATATTGAAGGTCAAAGGTCGTATGAGCTATCACTTATTATAGCTACCAAGTCACCTTCAGGTGCCTCTTTGACCCTAGAAATATTACTCTGGTATAAAACAGATCTATGACCTTGGCCCATGGATCATGGCTAAAGTTACCTTAAAGTGCCACACCAACCATAGTAATATTTATCTGGCATATAAAAAAAGAGGTACCGACAGTTTTTTTTTAGCTTGACGTTACCCTTGACCTTGACCCATGAGTCTTCGACACTCTATGGTTGTCAAAGTTCAACCCTAGTTTTTATTTTTTTGTGTTCTCCAATATTTTTTTGGCATAAAAATATAATTTTCTGCTTATTATACTCTTCGCAAAAACGAAGAGTATATTGTATTTGATCGGCACATTTCTAAAATCGTAAATATCGCTCGTAGAGAAAAAATTTTCATATCATTGTGTTAGTGAACGAATTCTGAACAACTTTCAAAATGTCCGTCCGTCCGTCCGTCTGTCCGTTCGTCACGTTTCTTGTAAGCACGATAACTTAAGAAAGAAAAATCCGATTGTATTGAAATTTATAAAGTAAGTTAGTGTTAGCTAGAGGAAGAACCCTATTTTGAAGAAAATTGATCAGTAAATAAAAAAGTTATTAATTATTTAATTAAAAAAAAAAAAAATTCTCTTAATTTTTGTCACTTGTACTAAAATGGAAATCTTGCGAAATATTATTTCCATAATATATTATTTTTTGTTTAAGAATTTTACTAATATATATTTCATAGAGCATATATTTCATAGAAGTACGAGTTGAAATACCTATGTATGATCGTCGAAAGATATATATCACAGACAATAAGTTTTTGTAACAATAGCTGGTGGCGCAGCGGCTAAAGCTTTGAGTTGCAGTCCAAAGGTCCCGATGAACACCAGTTTGGCTTCAGGAGGGGTCGGAGCACAGTGCAACAGGTCGTACGAATCGTTAACGATGTGAAAGTGCAATACAATCTTGGAAAAAACACCACCATGATGCTCTAAGATGTTGAGAAGGCTTTCAACACGGTCTGGATTCCGGGTCTACTATATAAAATGCACACATATAATTTTCCGCGATATATAACGAAACTGATTCACTCGTATCTGACGGGCAGATCGCTACAAGTGCGAGTGAACAACAAACTGTCAACACTGCGGGACATTCGGGCGGGCGTCCCGCAAGGGTCGGTTCTCGCGCCTAAATTGTATAAGCTGTACGTTTCTGACTTTCCAGTTTTCCCTAATACTAAACTGGCCAAATACGCTGATGACACTGCCGTGTATGCACATAGTCACAACGCTCAAGCGGCAAATATGTTACTGAAAGCCCACATGGTCCGTGCCGCGGCGTTCTATGACCGGTGGAAGATTCGGGTAAACGTTGAAAAGTCGGAAGCGATAGTCTTCACGCGCAGGTTCACTGAAAATAAAATTTTAACACCTATTTCGGTCAGGGGAAACCAAATTCCAACTAGAAACTGCGTGAAGTATTTGGGAGTACATCTGGACCAACGATTGACATTCAACAAACATATGAACGAAACTAGACGAAAAGTCTATTCTATGTCCAGGAGTCTGTACCCGCTCCTGGCCAAAAATAGCAGACTAAGTCGACAAAATAAAAAAATGGTTTACACTGTTGTAGTGAGGCCGGCCCTAACATACGCGGCACCGGTGTGGTGCAGTGCATCGATCACGACTCTAAAGAAACTAAAAGTGTTGGAGCACAAGTTTATGCGCCTCATTTCAAATTCTTCAAGATATACCTCCCTCAGAGAATTATATGCACGTTGCCATGACATAACACCACTAGCGGATTACATCCAACAAACCTCTCAAAAATTCTATACTTTTAAACTGGGTGATAGTCCGCTAACAAACAACATTACCCAGATCAGAGAACATAATGCCCCCTTTAGAATAAAACACACCTTGCCATACCAGGCGTTGCCTATTTTTAGGCAACCTATCTAGCCCTATATTCTCTGTTTAATCCTTCATTAACGATAACATTCATTCCTTATTTTCTGTTCTGTCCTCTTTTCGTTTCTTTACCATTATTCTAAATTATTCTTCCTAATTATAATCTTTATTTTATCTTAACCTCCAGATTTGTGAACATTTTAAACTATACATTAAGCGGCTTGGCATCCGCTTCGCTCAGTAACCACCATTATCTGAAGCGGGTTTTTTGGTTTGGTTCCTTTTCCCGTATTAGCATAGGTATCATAATTTAAAACAGTGGGCTTTACTTCCAGTTAATATTAAGTTTTATAATCCTTTTTTTTTGTAAATTTATCTGTTAATACCTTTTTTAATTCGCCCCATGGTGAAAGGAGTTCAGGTCAAAGTTTTATTTTTTGAAGTTGACCAGAGTCCGCTCCGTCCTGTCATTCAAATGTCTGACAGTATTCGGATACGGGTGTTTGGGATATATTGTAATATATAATAATAATAAAGTTTGATTGTATTGTATTGTTGCTTTGCGTTGCAATCCAAGGGTCCCGTGTTCGAATCTCACACAGGTTGGATATTTTTTTTCATTTTTTTTTTCATATAATTTTTTTCGCAACAAAGATGGTATCACAAAATATAGGATGTCCAAAAACTAGCATTCTTTACAAGAAAACTGCGAAGAGTATCCTATAGAATGTGTAACAATTATATATAAAAAGCTCAGTAAATTGGCGAAGAGTACGTTTTTAGCTTGTTTTTCTTTATTTTGACGTCTAAGTGACTCACGGATCAAGATCGAGGGTCAGTGTGTCATGATCAACACCTTCTTACTCCAATTTGACTTTCTACCAAAGGACTGGGTCGCCATCGCTATAATAAGTGATAGCTCATACGACCTTGGACCTTCAATATCTCGAAATTTAGGACATTTTGGACTTTGTGGCCATAAGCACTTTTGATCAGGAAGTTATGGACTATAACATACCAAATTTTCAGCCAAATCGACGGCTGTATGAAATCCCATGTGTTGTGTGCGTGGTCCTTTGTAAAGTGTATGAAGTTATTGTACTTGGTCTTGCAAACAAAAAGGTCAATAGCCGTAATCCCCAAAATTGAGCTATTTCTAAGATATTAGTTTGCGAAGCCGTTTAAGTGCATACATTACACTGGCCTACAAATGGAAAAAGTCATGTTCAGAGAACTAAACCATTGTATTCCCAGTTATCGCTGAAATTATTGAATATGACCTCAGTTTTGGCCTTACTTATCATGAACTTTTCAAGTATTTCAAAAAAGTTCTTTTTTCTTAGATGGTTACAACTTGTCAAGACGTGAAATATCAGTTAATAATGCTCATCTTTTTCTGCTATACGTCTTTATCAGAATACTCTTGTAAAACTGGTACTAGGGATAAATCTTCGGCAGGTAGTCTTATTGATTCTTGGTATTAAGCATAAAATGTTTCTAAATTGTTTTCTCTCTCTATCTCTGAAACCGCTCAAATTTCGACAAATTGAAGGTCATATTTGTAATCAGAATGCCAAAAAACATAAGATAGTACACTTTTCTAAGGTGGGCACATTGGGCCCAAAATTGCCATCCTTCTTTGTTTTGATATAAGTCAAATTTAAATTCGTATGCAAATAAGTTTATTATGTTCTACTTCAACAGTACGAGAAAATAAATAAATCAAAATAACTGTA
This sequence comes from Rutpela maculata, assembly GCA_936432065.2. NCBI lineage: Eukaryota > Metazoa > Arthropoda > Insecta > Coleoptera > Cerambycidae > Rutpela > Rutpela maculata. The sequence continues at coordinate 138,545,709 of OW386289.2, forward strand.
CCTATACCGATAAACGCTTAGCGGAATTCTCTGCTCGTCTGCAGTACAAAAATCGTAACTATATAATTTTTTATCATTAACGTGATCTAGTACTGCCTTTATCTATAATATCTTAACGGCAATTATCGTTGCATTGAAAAAAAAAGTCCAAGTGACACACTGGCCAGGTGAATAAAATTAATAACAGTGTTGGGCATATAGAGGCATCAGAGTCCCGCGGAACGCACTGACCGTTTTTAAGTTATGCAAAATTATTATAATAAATGTATCAGAGATGAATCTCCGGCTGGTTTTTACTCGTGTTTCCTTCCGGTCTCTAATTACAACCGCGGTAAATTATCTCATTATCTTCTGGTAATAATACGGTGTTACATCGCTAACATAACCAAAATAGAACAAATGGGGAACGACAGGACCAGTGATCTTTCACTGTACGCATTATAAATTCAGTTTAAAAAAATACAGCGTGTTCTATAAATGCGTACCTGTATTTTAGAAGGTGATAAAGCTAGAAAAAATAAGTTATGTTTTTTATACAAACGGTTATCTTAAATCAGTTCATAAATGAGCTCCAACTCTTTTAAGGGGTTTAAAAGAGCATGGTTGCCGACGAAAGATCTTAAGTTCGTAAAGATTTGGGCAATTTGTTAGTCTGATAACGACAGATAATTTTACTTTCCTACATCTTGGTATCTAACAACGCAAGGAGAAAAATTTCAGCTTTCTATTTCGTCCCAATATATTACTTCGGGCAGATTTATCTTTATTATATTGAGTCCAAAATCAAAAAAATATTAATTAAAAGCGAAATAACATAACATTCAGTTTTTGCATACATTGACTTTTCTAGGATAGAAAAACAAAAAATGGCGGCACTCCCCGACTGTTCCTTTGAAAATAACCAAGAGAAGCATCAGGGAGTAATGCTCTTTCGTTTTTGATAGAAGCAACGATAGAAATTAGTTCAAGAATACCGTTTTGTGAATTTCAATAGAGACACGTCCACTTTCTCTCGATTGTTCTATTCTACTGCCGTCAAGAATAGAGGCCCAGTTGATGCCTAAAATGGCAACCTCTAATGTGCTCAAGGGCAGACCACTAATCCCATGTGGCTGGCTAGTGGCTTCCAATGTGTGAAATATCGCAAGGAAATATGGAAAGATTTATTTTGACTCCTTAAAAAGCCGATGATATTCACCAAGTTGTTGTCCCATTTGATTTACTAGATAAAGACCAAATTCTCTTCCAGGACTATGATTCATGATCTACCATTTTACCATTGTACTTGTATATAAATCACAATTTTTTAACAAAACTATCAATCACGTCCAACGATGACTGACAGGTATGCTTCAATCGGTCAACTACTATGTGCACTGTGATGCAAGTGTTTAGTCACTGCTTGAGCCGAGAGTTCAGTTGAAGCTTGCTTCACTAGGTATTTAAACTAGTGTTTAAAATAGAGTGGTGTTAGCACTAGTTTAAAAGATACCAAAAACATTCTACAAAAAGGATCACTTGATATTTTACCGACAAAGCAAAAATTTATTTCAATATTTCTAAAGGTCATTTTAACAATTTTGCTTTTGATTTTGAAGACGTGGAAACCTGAACCTCTATTTAAAAAAAGATAATAAACTAACAATGATGAGAAAACGCAAGAGGGCCTTTCCAGAAAATTGTATTCTCCACAAGTTTATTGATTTGAGTTGGAAAAAATAGGCAAGGATCAACAGTGAAACGATAAAGGAATCAATTTTTTTAATTTTACTTCCACATCCAGTGGAAGTATAGTAACGACAAAAATTTTTTTTTAAATTTTTATTGTTCGAATAGGCTTAGAATGTCATGAAACGTCGAGATTTTAAGATTGAGGGAAAAAAAATTTCTGTCTGTCGGTCTGTCGGTCTGCCTGTCTGTCTGTAACTTTTCTTGTGCGCACGTTTACTCTGGAACTGTTTAAGATATTGACTTGAAATTTGGTACACATATGTACTTCAACGAAATCTAGAACTAGATTATATTTTCATCTTGTTCCGGCGAAGGGTTGGGGGGAAAATTTGGGGTAAATACGTAAATCAAGCAGGTAAAAGCCCATAAAATTGGTATTTAGTATATACAAGAGAAGCTAAGGTCTCAAAAAAATTTTTTAGCATTAGCGACCCCCATTACCACCCCCACCCCATTATTAAAGGGGATGAAAAAAAAATTGATTTAGTGTGTGTACAAAAACCAGAAACCTCAAAATATTTTTTTACTTCATCCACCCCCACCCCACTACCGATGTGGGGTATCGTTTTATGGGCTTTTGGGGTAGAGGATTTCAAATATTATATTATTAAAGTTCCATAAACAATTATTTCCACATACAATTTTTTTCCGTTGTGAGTGACTTGGATAGAAAATCTGGATGTGAAAGTAGTGATTCCTTGGGCAGCGGTTTTTTAAATTTTGTTTACTGATGGTCACAAAATATCGATGAAGCATTGTTCTCTATTAGAATCATAATTGACTGGTGAAGGTTTCAACGAGTAATAAATTATTGATCTAACAATAATTCGTCAAGAAGTAATAAGGAACTCTCATTATATTATATTAATTTATTTGCGTAAACAAAACAGTCAAGCAACTTGTATAGATTGAATACATTCACACCAGTAGGGCTGTGTGTTCTTTAACACTTAATATTCGAAACTGAAGAGGCAAAAAGTTGCCTTGGAAAAGTCTGTTAAGTAGCCTAATTTTACTTGTAAATGCCCTTACATGTCTGCTTAAGGCAAAGGCGGCTTAGGATTATGTAGATTTCAAATAACTTTTCTTTTAATGCTTTACACTTTTGAAGTGAAAGGCAGTCAGTTCCTGGGAAAATATAGGCGTATTTTCATTGAAACTTTGAATAAATATACATCCAGTGAGAATACGGTATTAAAATTTTAATGTGACTTCAAAAAGTTATAATATATAAGTAGGTACCGTAAAGATTTTAGCAAATCCTGAAAACATGTCGATGAAGCCTTTGAACTCACTGATTTTTTTTAATCGACTGCAATAACGTCTTCTTTTTCTTCTGTTGGTCAAAGGTAAAAAAAAGAACAAATAAAGCTAAGCTAAATAAAAATTTCGGAATAGGTAGTTGTCCTTAGACACTACTTAGAAAATGAATTCCAATTCATGGAGCTCAAAAATTCAAAATCTACCTATTAAAAACAATTGTTCTACTATACGCAGTTTTTTTCAAATTATTCAAGTGTAACTGCTATATTTTAAATAATCTCCCAATTATGCCAGTTGTGTTGGCGAAACGATAGGTAGTATACTATACAGTATTTCTGTTTTTGTAAACTCTTATCAAAATGCAACCCTCTTGATACACTTTTCTTAAATAGTCAGTGATTTTCTATAAATAATGTCTCCAACAAGGACGCATGGTCTGAACTAGCACAGAATAAAAACAAAGTAAAGTCTACAAATATTAACCCGGTAACGATATTTCATCAAAATATACATTCCATTATAGACTGGCGGTACATGACCAGTCAGGTGCAACGTTTTTAAAATGCATGCCAATCATATATATGAATGTAATTACCATGAAAATACAGAAACGCAAATTTTAGGCAGTCGTCGCGTGCAGAAGGGTGTGCAAATCGATTTTTTTGCTTTTTTCTTGTGTTTTTTTTTAATTTAAAATGGATGCCAATAGTGCCAAACGAAAAGCCATGAAAAAAAATCCAGCGGAAATTCATTGGCATGCAGTTTCAGCGCGCAAAACAAATTTTGGTGCGCACATTAAATCGTAAATTTTTTTGGTATTTTTGATTTTGGATGATTTTGATTTTGGATTTTTTTTCACGGCTTTTCGTTTGGCACAATTGGCATTCATTGTAAAATTAAAAAAAAACAAAAAAAATCGATTTGCACACCCTTCTGCACGCGACGACTGCCTAAAATTTGCGTTTCTGGCATATTCATGGTAATTACATTCATATATATGATTTGCATGCATTTTAAAAGCATTGCACCTGACTGGTCATGTACCGCCGGTCTATACATTAGAAGCATTGATTAACTAATTAATCAATGTTAGAAGTAAACTATTAGAATTTGAAATATGTATAAATACGATTCTTAAATCCCCATGTAATTTCCCTCACAGAACACTGGATGACATCGTTTATGAAAGGATATAAACTAGCAACATGATGGACTAGATGTAATCAGGTATATGGAGGTTCATATATTGGTATTAAAAAGGAAGTCAACTATATTGAACGAACAGATATAAAACAATGAGTATGTATCGAAGGTACACAATCGAATTAACGTGTATACAGATTAATGATTATAAGATAATTGTTATCAGCAACTATAGACCACCACAAGGAAATATAAATATATTTTATGATACTCCTATAGATATGTTAAACATACTAAAAAATAAAATGCTAAAATATACAGTCGTTCTTTGCGGAGACTTTAACATTGACTTACTTGGCTGAATCAAAATCAACAATGAGCTTCATATACATTGGAGTTCAGAACCTGCAGCACCAGATCAAGTACTTTTAAACAAAGATTGTGTCTGTAAGGTGCTCGTGTCACAAGACAAGGGTAGATTATACAGAATTTTGTACATATACAAATTGCGACAATGTTATTAAGGAAGAAGATGAAGAAACAAGACAAGAAATAGAAGAAGAGAGTAACGAATCCCATTAGTATTTTTTTTTAATAAAATTCTTCTTGGATATTTTAATGTACAAGGTTTCTTTTCTTATTCCCTTCCACCTATTGGATATTGTAGATTTTGATAAGGTTTTTTTATTGGGTTCTGTTCATAATAGCTTTAATTAGAAAATTGCCATAACCTGCAAATAGGCATGGTGGTACACCATTTGAACTGTGCAAACTGACCCGTTTAATGCATGGTGGTACGTATTTTGTACCACCTTGTATATACATTAGGGTGGGCCGAAAAAAATGGAAATTTGAATTTTCAAAAGATATAGCTTATAATTTATTGCTATGTATCTAAAACTAATTCGGTTAAATCTTTAGCCAAATCGGTTAATATCTAGCCGGCCCCCCCACGGCCCTGAAAATGAAGGAAAAGGTTAATTTTTCGATTTTTAACATTTTTTATTTTATTAATGTCTACGTGTGAGGGAAAAGTTTTCCGAATAAAACATTTTTCAGTTCCAGGAAAATTAGAAATTTGTCACTAAAAAGTAGAATTTGACGAGAGTAAGGTTTTTTGTATAACATATCTAATTTTCCTGGAACTGAAAAATATTTTATTCGGAAAACTTTTGCCACACACGTTTATACATCAATAAAAAGTCATTAAAAAATCTCAAACTTCAATTTGAAAAATGTTAAAAATTGAGAAATTGGCCTTTTCCTTCATTTTAAAGGCCGTGGGGGAGGGGGGCGGCGGCTAAATATTAACCGATTTGGCTAAAAAATTTAACGGATTAGTTTTAGATATATAGCAACAAATTATAAGCTATATCATTTGCAAATTCAAATTTTCATTTTTTTCGGGCCGCCCTAATATACATAGTGGACTTTATACACTATACGGGTGTCTCACCGGGAACTGAATCGATCGATATAGAGAAAAGTACGCATCAGAAATTTTTGAAAATTTTAGAAGTTACTAAAGTCAGTGTGGCCAATCCAACTAAAATAATTACAAGCAGCTGGCACTTCCGCTTATACCGGAAGTTGATACCAACTTATTTTAAATGGAACACCCTATATATTTCAGGGTTTTCGAAAAGAGCGTAAAATTCTGAGTCAAAAACATGTGATACCCTACGCCTAAATCCATCCGGTTCAGAGATATTTGACATTTTATAGAAAATTTGACAGGTGCAACGGTTTGCAAGAATCGTTATAACTTTCTTTGTGTAAAAGATCCTCATTTGCTTCTTGGCACATAAAAAGAACACAAGGAGAACTACGTTCTACAACTGAAATAAATTCAATAATATCATACCAAGTGTTCCGTTTTTCGCGTTACATTTTGTCAACTTCAAACCGCGAAAACTTGTTTAGGCCAAATGGAACACCTTGTATTTTTTTACGTCAAGTTGGGTAAAATTGAATTCCCTTTTTTCTGATTGTGGGGTTAAAGTTTTCAACTCTTTGAAATATTTGCGATGTTATTAGAAATTCATGAATTGTTGTAATCATTTCATCAAAATAGCCATGATTAGAAACAATCAGTCATTATCTTATGTCAAAAAATGCCAGCACGTTTAAATTACACCCACGAAGACTTTTTAAATTTGTTTGTTATTTATGGAGAATGTGATAAGGTAATATCAAGAACTTGCAGCACATTTGCTAATCGATATCCAGAAAAACGGAAACCGTCATCAAACACTGTAAAACGCATACTGGAAAATTTTAAAAATTATGGCTTTTAAAAATTCTGGGATATTTCCATGCATTTCCAAGGATGTCATTAAGACAAGCTGCTCTGGAATCGGGTCTATGCAAGGATTCAATTCACAGAATCTTATTAAAACATAAGTTTCACCCGTTTTCATTCCATATGGTTCAAGGATTAAAAGAAACAGATTTCCTAAGAAGACAGAATTTTTGTGAGTTTGTTCTAATAAGGTCTGAGGGTGACGATTCTTATTTGGGAAATATTATATGGACAGATGAAGCAAAATTTACTAAAAATGGACTTTTTAATAGACACAATTCGCATTATTGGAGTGACTCAAATCCTCATATGTTCAGAGAGCGAAACTTTCAGGAAAGTTGGCAGTTCAATGTTTACTGTGCCATAAGAAACGATAGAGTGGTGGCATTACAATTTTATCAGGAAAATTTAAACGGTAAATTAAATTTACTCTTCTACTAATATGTATAGGTAAATTTGTGTTTTTTTTTGAATATCTTACAAAATTTGAATAATGACTATTTAGAAAATTTACCTCTCGCCGAACATAGAAACATTAACGCATAACGCATATTTAATTAATAATTATTTACAAGAAACTTTTTATGATCAATGGATTGCCAATAATGGACCTTTCTTATCAGTTCTGGATTATTTTATTTGGGGAACTATTAAAAATAAAGTTTATGAGAGCCCATTAACAACCATTGAAGATTGTATGCAGAGAGTAAGAAATGCATTTCAAAACATATCACAGGATTCAATTAGAAGAGCTACCCATGAGGAACTAATCCGAAGGTGCGAAAAATGTGTCGAGGTTCGAGGGCGGAATTTTGAGCAATTATTAAATTAAAATGGAATCATGTTTTAAATTGATCTTATTTCTGCTATTTTAGTTCATGCTGTATCTTCAATTCGATTAATACGCATGTTACAGTGTTAGTGTTATTTTCCGTTTTTCTGGGTATCGATTAGCAAATGTGCTGCAAGTTCTTGATAATACTTTATCACATTCTCCATAAATAATAAACAAATTTAAAAAGTCTTCGTGGGTGTAATTTAAACGTGCTGGCATTTTTTGACATAAGATAATGACTGATTGTTTCTAATCATGGCTATTTTGATGAAATGATTACAACAATTCATGAATTTCTAATAAAATCGCAAATATTTCAAAAAGTTGAAAGCTTTAACCCCACAATGCTAATATCAGAAAAAAGGGAATTCAATTCTACATAACTTGACGTAAAAAAATACAGGGTGTTCCATTTGACATAAACAAGTTTTCGCGGTTTGAAGTTGACAAAATATAACGCGAAAAACGGAACACTTGGTATGATATTATTGAATTTATTTCAGTTGCAGAACGTAGTTCTCCTTATGTTCTTTTTATGTGCCAAGAAGCAAATGAGGATCTTTTACACGAAGAAAGTTATAACGATTCTTGCAAACCGTTGCACCTGTCAAATTTTCTATAAAATGTCAAATATCTCTGAAACGGATGGATTTAGGCCTAGGGTATCCTACATATTTTTGACTCAGAATTTTACGCTTTTTTCGAAAACCCTGAAATATATAAGGTGTTGCATTTAAAATAAGCAAGTTGGTATCGACTTCCGGTATAAGCGGAAGTGCCAGCTGCTTGTAATTATTTTAGTTGGATTGGCCACACTGACTTTAGTAACTCCCAAAATTTTCAAAAATTTCTGATGCGTACTTTTCTCTATATCGATCGATTCAGTTCCCGGTGAGACACCCTGTATACTGTGAACACTGTAATGTACACTATGTATATGGTACCATGCCAAAGCATATATTTAAAATAAAAAATAAATCTTCACAAATGTAATTAAAGTATATTTTATTGCTTAGCAATCCCCAATAACAAAAAAAACCAAATGAATTAGAGCAAAACATATGCATGATTTTCTGTGCCTGAATAAGTTAAAGGTGCCTAGTTCCAAATTGACATTTATTATTGTTTTGGTGTGTATTTTTTCTTTCATAGGAACAGGCCAGATGAAACAAAATTTTCTCTTAATTCCAAGATGGATTTCTGAGGTATTCGAAAATTCCTGGAATTTTTTTTTCTATAATCAGAATATAGAAGAGATTGAAAAAAATGTTCCGATATTTCCAAGATGGTGGGGCGACTTGACATTTTTGAAGGTGACTTTGTGTGGAGTAGGCTTATTTGAAAACTGCAAGGAAAGGAGTATTTTTTTTTCTTTAATTGGAACATAGGACAAATTAAGAAAAAAAAATATTCCAATAGTTCCAAAATGATGGAGCGACCCTCCATTTAGAGGGTGATTTTGGAGATTGTACTCTAAGTAACTGTCCAGGGCATTTTCTGGATTTTTTTTCTGCTTTTATTCACTATCAGTTACACTTGTACCAATTTTCAGATAATTCCAAGGTTAATGGAGTGAAATTTCATTTATAAACGACTTTTTAATACACGACTAGTAAAGGTTTCTCCGAGGATTTCTCTGTCAGAAGATCTATTGTATTTATTGTATATTAATTAACGCCTGAATTTCGTTCTAGGATGTTGAATGGTAAAACTATAATACAGTTAAACAACCGTCAGTAGATATTTCAGAACTATTCATAAATATTTAAAATCAATATCCGAATAAATAATTTAAATAATTATTATCATCTGAATAAATCTCGAAATAATATATTTATGGAAGGCACAAACTTGATAGTAATTAATGAAAAAGTTAAATAAAGATAAATTATATTGTCCAAAGTGAATAATGCCTTTACATTTTTATCAGAAGAATCTCCAAAGTAGAACAAGACACTTTCTGTCACGGCAATTAAGGAACCTTCAGCGTTTTATAATTATAGTGGCATTTCTATACGGTCTATGACTTTGCTGGTCATTTCTACTTTTTAACCATATCCAGTTCTGTAATTAACAAGTACTTACACGAAGACAGCCAACGACTTCACTTGGAGTTGCAACTGGTAGCCATTAGTCTTTTGTTCTGAAAATAAAAGTATATTAGTTAGTATTGGATGCACAAGAATTACTTTAATTAATGATAATCTAGGATGCGGAGAAATAGCAGTTTTGGAGAAATTGTTTTTTATTGCTTATATGGCATGTTCAAATGAGAGAACCGGCAGCATATTAGATAACTACCTACGAGCACAACAATATATAATTCACAACAGATTCGTCCGCCATTTTGTAGTCCAGTGCATATTATTAAACAGCATAATATGTCAAACTTATCAATATTCTAATAAGGGCGTACCAATAACAACTCTCAGGCAAGATATTTTGGAAATTAATAGAGACATTTGAATTCCATGAATGCCAATTGCTAGAATATATAAATGGCTTCAGTTTTGGATACAAATCGTCATTTAATGTGTTAAAATGTAGATGGCACTGCGCTATAAAGAAATGTTTTGATATCAGCAACTTTGAAATGTAGTGTATTTCAAAGAGCTTAAATTTTTAATTAAATTTCGATACATAGAAATGTTTCGAAGGTTCAGCCGTTTTCGAGAGATTTGAAAACATTAAAACATATTTTAAAACTTCCTGTTAAACCAGAAATTAATTTTACTCTCAATTTTTACATCCTGTACTTTACTACAAAACACTGAAAAAAATAATTCAAATATAATCAATTTAACCATAGTAATAAACTTAGCCATACTATTAATTAAATACAAATTATCATCATTACGTCAGAAGAAAACTTCAATAATAATTTGGAATTCCTTGGAAACAGTTTTGTCATATGCTGGACGTTTAAATTGTTACAAAAAATAGTTTTTCGTACAAATCAAGACAAATTAGCTATTGTTTAATTTACGAGGAATGCTGTAAAAATGCTTCAAAAGCTGTGGGATCATATAGAATACGTTTTCCTGGCAGAGCAACGCCTGAGCATAAACCGATTGTGAGCTTATGTTATAATTTATAAGTTTTAAAGAACCAAAAGAAATAGAGATGATGAAAACACAGCGTTAGGGCCAGTTGTACGAACTAAGTTTAGCCAAGTTCAGCTTGAACCAAGATCAAAAGCCAAGGTTACGATTGTTACAATAATCGTAGTGTATAAATAATAGAAAATAACCCCCACACATCACTACGAAAATTAAATGTACAAACTAATGTTCGTATAGAATTCTAAGGGATAATAAATTTTTTCCATATAAGATTCATATGGTGTATCCCTGAAGTCTAGGAAATAATTAACGCATTAACGATTTTTTGGTACAATTTTTCATTATTTTTGAGGAAAACATAATTTATGTGAAGCGACCAATCTCGATTACATACTAATGGAGTTATAACCAGACATAACTGTCGATATTGGTCTCAAGAAAATCCGAAGTTGAGACGAACCAGATTCCAAAGCTATTTGGGGTAAATGTTTGCAAATGGATACATAGGCGGCTCATATCTTTATCAAGAAATTTAAATGGCGACCACTACTTCTTACGAAACGACTTACCTTAGCTATTAACGAATTCACCAATTCAATTGGACACTATGTGGTTTCATCAAGATGGCGCAGGTCCAGATAATAGAAATAATGTTATAAATTATCTTAACCAAAAGAAGATTGGTACAAATGGAGTACTCAGGTGGCCCGCTAGATCTCCTCATATTACGTCGTTGAATTTTGATTTATGGGGTTACTTAAAATTTGAAATTTATAAAGAACTAATAGAAAACATGATCGACCTTTATATTATAATGTTGTTTTCATCAACAAGAATACACTACTTGAAGTATGTTGAATGGGAAGAGTTGAACTTTGCATATATAAAAATGGTAATAATTTTCTATAAATAATTTATTAATCAGTTTATTTTTTGGTTTTTACAAAAAAATAAAAAGGAATTGTTTTATTGTATATTATTGTTCTTGAGTGCTTGACGTTTCGACCATCTTGTCGTGGTCTTCTTCTGAAGCGAAGTGACCTCTATTGGACTGAGCTCTTCTATTTATACAGGTTATCAGGAGGCGTGCTGCGGATCACGATTATAGTTACTCGGATGTTTATTTATTTCAATGGCTTCTCTGTACCTTCTTGGCCAATTATTCTTGGTGTTGGCTAATTTCTTTGTTTTGTCGAATTTTATCAAATGGCCGGTTTCTTCTGAGTGTTCGGCAACTGCTGATTTTGTAGAATTTCCTTCCTTTGTATTGCTGAGATGTTTTCTGAGTCTGGTGTTTATATGTCGTTTGGTCTCTCTGATGTAAACTTGTCCGAAGGAACATGGAATGCTATATACTCCTAGTGCGTCAAGTTCTTCTGGACCTTGATATTTGGGAAAATCTGTTTCGCATTATATATTACTTTGGCGTTCTTTTTCTCCAAAATTCTTCCAATTCTATCCGTATATATGGTAGGTAGGTAAGCTGTTGCCGTGTGTTTCTTTTCTTCTTTTTCTTCTTCTCTTCTGGTTGTATCTTGTCTCTTTATTGCGTTGTCTATGTCCTTCGGTTTGTATCCATTTTTCTGTAGTAATGTTTTAAGGTCCGATATTCTTCTTGAAGATGTTCTGTCTCGCAAATTTGCTTTGCTGTATGTACTAGTGTGTTAACGACGGCCTGTTTTTGTGCTGGGTGGTGGTGAGAATTAGCGTGTAGGTATCTGTCGGTGTGCGTCGGTTTTCTGTATACCTTGTGTCTTAATCATCCATTGTCCTTCTTGAACACGAGGACGACCAGAAATGGGAGTTTACTGTCTGTTTCTATTTCCATGGTGAATTTAATCTTATGATGTAAGCTGTTTAGGTAGTCCTTGAAATCCATCAGTTCCTCACGGCCATTGCCATATAATGAAAGTGTCGTCCACATATCGAAACCAACATTTTGGTTTTAATTCGTAGTTGTCCAAGGCGTATATTTCGAATGCTTCCATAAATAAGTACATTTTATAGTTCCTGTCACCAATACATTTCTTTGTAGCGCAGTACCACCTACATCTTAAAATACGAACTGTGTTCAAAATTGAGGAATTAACATATTTCTATTAATTTCCAAACTATTTTGTCTGGAAGTTCTTATTGGTATAAACGGTATACAGTAACAGGCGATTTAAACGATAAGTAGCGTACTTGAAAATATACAGTTTTAATATATTCTAGTAAACATATAAGATTAAATCATGTGCCTTATTTAAAGATTAATAATTCAGTTTATGTTAATGTCTTTCGTAGTTCTGTACTAATATTGAATTATACGATTCAGTTACAGAGTTGACCTCTGAAACGAGGAATAGTAGTTATTGAAAATAGCAAACTATCATAGACATTTGTTCTTCGCAGTGATTGAAAAAGTACCTAAAAATTAATTTTGTGAACATACATTTTAAAATTTATTAAGTTAATTTTATTCAGATAATTTATTATTTGTTATTCACTTAGTATAATATAGACTCTTCAATCAACGGTATAATAGATTTCATGCATATATACTCATTTGTTAATCCAGTGGCTATTTACTTATGAAATGTTATAAGAGCCATACTCTTATCTGTTAAAAAAATAATAAGTTTAAAACCATGTTTTACACTCCACTTTAAAACAAATCATCATGAACAGACAGATACATGCATGCGTTTCTATATTATTTAACTTTAAAGCACCTCCTCTCAAAAGAAGTTAAAATTTTAGCATAATCTAAAAGTACATTTTTCTTCCTGAAAGCCAAGATGAACAATGTGTCTAGAAAATGAACCAAGAACATAAAACAGAGAAGGAAAATATGTGGCAAAACAAAAATAAAACTCTCCCGAGATTTCTTTAGGCAAATTTATGACAAGCAAAACCATCCATCTTACTCAGTGGTTTTTCAGCAATGCATCAAGAGCACTTCGTCTTCATAATGCCAGAGAAATTATTTTGTTGTCAGATTCATAACTATTTCATTATCATATTTTAACAATTATATTTTATAGACTTATGTTTTAGAATTAGAATAGACCATGCTGAGTTACGTAATATAGATATATCACTGTTTTTATACCTGTTTGATTCAATCAAATAGGTGTATTATAACCAGCCAAATGTTTTAATAATAATCAGAGAATATTATTTAGGAATTAATCATCATGCAAAAAAATTGATAGTACAGAAATCCATTGCACAACACACTAAATTCAAATGTGTGAGTATGTATGTACGTGTGTAGACCATTTTTTGTAAACACGATAACTTTTATTAAACTAAAAATTTTTCGAACGAGTGAACTTTACATAGATTAGATGATATATCGATTTTAATTTAAACTGTTATTAAGATATTTTACTTCCACATCCACATGGACAAAAAAAAATTAAAAATGTTTATTGTATTGTTCAAATAGGCTTAGAATGCCATGAAACGTCGAGATTTTAAGTTTGAGCAAAATAAAATTTCTGTCTGTCGGTCTGTCAGTCACTTTTTTTTTGTGCGCACGATTGCTCTGGAACCGTTTAAGATATTGATTTGAAATTTGCTACACGTATGTATTTTAACGAGATCTGGTACTAGATTATACTTTGATCTTATTCCGTTGAAGGGTTGGGGGTAAATTGGGGTAAATGGGAGGGCATAGGCAGTGCCGGTTTTAGATATAAATTGCCTCTAGGCCCAAGTCAATTTTGCGCCCCCCTCCCGCTTGCTATTAGTTTATGGGCAAGGGACAAAAACTGTTTTTAGTCCGGAAAAATTTTTGAAGAACGGGGGGGGGGGGAGAAATTCAAGAAAAACTTTTTTAGTCTGAAAAAAATTTTGAAGAATGGGCGGGTAGAAATTCAAAAAAACTTTTTTAGTCCGAAATTTTTTTTCCTATTTATAGGCACCCCCCACAAAGCGGCGCCCCTAGACCCGGTCATAAAACCGGCCCTGGGCATAGGTAAATCAAGCAGGTAAGAGTCCATAAAATTGCTATTACTTCGACAGTCAGTGGAAGTATAGTAACGACAAAAAAATTTTTAAAAATATTTATTGTTCAAATAAGCTTAGAATGTCATGAAACGTCGAGATTTCAAGTTTGAGCGAAAAAAAAATTTCTGTCCGTCGGTCTGTCGGTCTGTCTGTCGGTCTGTCTGTCGGTCTGTAACTTTTTTGTGCGCACGTTTACTCTGGAACCGTTTGAGATATTGACTTGAAATTTGGTACACATATGTACTTTAACGAGATCTAGAACTAGATTATATTTTCATCTTGTTCCGTCGAAGGGTTGGGGGGTAAATTGGGGTAAATTTGGAGTAAATAGGTAAATCAAGCAGGTAAGAGTTCATAATTTTGATATTTAGTAAAGACAAGAGAAGTTGAGGTCTCAAAAAAAATTTTGGCATTAGCCACCCTCATTACCACCCCCACCCCATTATTAAAGGGGATGAAAAAAAAGTGATTTAGTGTGTGTACAAGAACCAGAAACCTCAAAATATTTTTTACATTGTCCACCCCACACCCCCTGTCACCACCCCACCCCACTACCGATGTGGGGTATCGTTTTATGGGTTTTTGGGTTAGAGGATTTCAAATATTATATTATTAAACTTCCATAAACAATTATTTCCAGATACAAAATTTTTTCGTTGTGTGACTCGGATAGAAAGTCCGAATGTGGAAGTAGTGATTCCTTGGGCAGCGGTTTTTATTATATATAAAACATAAACATAAACATAAACACACCACAGATAGTAGATAATCCCCAAATCCAAAGCCAAGGCAGTCCGGAAGGGGGTTACACATTTGGAAAAACGCAGACATACATCCATACCCACCAGTGTTGTCTTACCATTACTACCCCCACCCCATTATTAAAGAGGGCTTAAAAAAATAAAATTGTAATTTAGCGTGTATACAAGAACCTAAGGCAACAACATTTTTTTTTACTTCATCCACCCCCTCTAAGGGTTGCTAAACTGACACCAATGTTTCAAGGATAGATGAGGAGATAGCGTCAGAGACTCGTCATCGCGTGTGTGTCTAGCTTCTACTATTTCAAATTAGAATACCATGCAACCTGCACGGTGTTTATAAATCTTCTATTATTTTCTTGATTCTATTATAGGCGGTTTCCACGAGTACAATGGATGCGCAGTAGGTTTCCCCGAGTATTATGGATGCGCAGTGGCTTTCTTCGAGTACCATTGATAAATTGGGGTAATTGAGGGTATACAGATAAATCAAGCAGGTAAGGGTCCATAAAATTGGTATTTAGTATATACAAGAGAAGCTATAAGGTCTCATTACCACCCCCACTCCATTATCAAAGGGGGTGAAAAAAATTGTGATTAGTGTGTGTACAAGAACCAAAAACCTCAAAATACTTTTTTACCGTCCATCAATAAAGCAAATGGAAATCTACATAATCTTCGCATTTTTTTTTGTAACGCTAAATAATATGTGATTTTCTATTAAATGAAGAAAAGCCGCTGCCCAAGGAATCGCTACTTCCATATCCAGATTTTCTATCCAAGTCACTCACAACGAAAAAATTTTGGATGAGGAAATAATTGTTTATGGAACTTTAATAATATAATATTTCAAATCCTCTAAAAACCCATAAAACGATACCCCACATCGGTAGTGGAGTGGGGGTGGTGATAGGGGGTGGTAGTGGCGCTGGATGAAGTAAAAAAATATTTTGAGGCTTCTGGTTCTTGTACACACACTAAATCACAATTCTTTTTCATCCCCTTTAATATTGGGGTGGGGTGGTAATGGGGGTGGCTAATGCCAAAATTTTTTTTGAGACCTCAACTTCTCTTGTATATACTAAATACCAATTTTATGGACTCTTACCTGCTTGAATTACCCATTTACTCCAAATTTACCCCAATTACCCCCAACCCTTCGACGGAACAAGAT
This sequence comes from Rutpela maculata, assembly GCA_936432065.2. Taxonomy (NCBI): domain Eukaryota; kingdom Metazoa; phylum Arthropoda; class Insecta; order Coleoptera; family Cerambycidae; genus Rutpela; species Rutpela maculata. The sequence goes on from OW386289.2 coordinate 138,561,976, forward strand.
GAAAATATAATCTAGTTCCAGATCTCGTTAAAGTACATATGTGTACCAAATTTCAAGTCAATATCTTAAACAGTTCGAGAGTAAACGTGCGCACAAAAAAAAGTTACAGACAGACTGACAGACAGACAGTAGGGATTGCAATTTACCGGTAGTTTTAATAACCGGTAAATCAGTAAATAAAAATGTAAATAACCGGTTAACCGGTATTTACCGGTAATTTTTAGAATGAATGATTAGGGTGGCGAAAATGGCAATTGTCTTTTTCCACGTACAAAATTATCTAAATTTAACAAAAAACATTTTTATATACGTATAATTAATATAATGAACAAACAAAAGGTTTTTTAACAAAAGGAAAAAATACAAATGAAATAGATTTAAATAAATAATTATTCTGTAAATGACAAAAATTATAAACGTACACTCAAATAGGGCATTTACTGAATACCTAATCTAAATATACAAAATTTTTTAAAAATATCCCGTTAAAAGAGTTAGTTTTTCAAAGCTGTATCTGTAAGTCGTCTGATATTTGTGCATAGAATACCACAAGCTGAAGAATGCCCTTCCTCAATCGATAAGTTAATAAGAATTGGCAATACTTCTAAATGTTTTCCACGGATATTTGCGGCAGTGAAATATTCAGTTTCCTGTCGCAAGATATTGTCAATGTCTCTCTTGTATTTCTTAAGGCTTGGTGTTTGGGTTTTACTTTTTATAATATTATTTATTTATTGTTAAAAGTGCTCAGTGTTGGGACAGTCACTCTGTATTTAGTGAATACTAATCGCTGACATAAATAGAAACGTTGAATACGTGACATATCGTAAATTCAGAATTTACTGAAATAACCGGTAAAAAATTAAAATAATCGGTAATTATCGTTATGTGTTTTTTTGTCCTGTTAACTGGTTAACCGGCTAACCGGTATTGCATTTCCAACAGATAGACAGACAGAAATTTTTTTTTCTATTCGCTCAAACTTAAAATCTCGACGTTTGACATGACATTTTAAGCCTATTTGAACAATAAAAATTTTTAAAAAAATTTTTGTCTACTATACTTCCACTGGATGTGGAAGTAAAATATGTGGACTTATCTCGCCTAATATTATATATTTATCCAAGAATGAATACAAGCAAATAAATAATTAAACAAATTAGAGTAATTTAATAATCACATGAAAACATATTGTTAAATTAACTATTATTTTTTCAATAATGAAAATTGCTAAACCTACAGACATAGAGTAGAGGTCTAATAAAACTCGCAGAAAAAAAAATTACACTAATTCCCTTATTATTACCATAACTAATGCTAACTTAATAGCTTCCCAAGTCCCCATTCATCAGCAGTAATTATTGTATTAGTCAGATTAAAATCTTCAAAAATGAAACGTCTCATAATGGCCAGAAAAAACATGTAGCGGTCGTTAAAGGTACCATGAAATTACATTCCAATGACAAAAAGTTGATAATTAGAAAAAAATATAGCTGTAACATCAGTTCCGCATAGATAGTAGACGATAAAGTATATTTATTGTCAGATCTGGTCACAGATACATACTTAATTTGTTGGTTGTATTGACAGTGGTGCAAAGAGAAGTCAGGGGCGGACTTTGAATTTTTTTAAATGAATCGTTAAGTTCAAGAATTATTTTTTGTAAAATTTGTATATACAATGAGATAACTACTTTATTGCAACACTTAATCATGGTCAGATTATTCCATCTCCAGAAGCAGTCACATAAGTGGACGTACGTGATAAAGACCAAGGAATACCCGAGTCGATTTTTCTACGACGATTAGAAAAAAATTGTGATCGATTAAAGTATAATAATAATAATAATAATAATAATAATATTTATTTCCCAAATTACTTTAATGGTAGATAAATAAGACAAAAGCTTACGAAAGTAACCATGTAAGTGTGCCCATGACAAGTTGTGGTACAAAATCAATACGTAAAGAAATGTGGTAAAATTAAAATAATAAATCAAAATACAACTTAAGCACTAATATAAATATAATTATTTAATAAATAAAATATAACTGTTTATAATAATTATAATTGTTTATATTTGCAACTCAGAAGAAAGAATGGAAATAATGGAGATGGTTACAAAGGGCTTATTTTAGCTATGATTAAGAGACAGAAATATGGTATTTTATCTCATATTTTATATATAGTAAGACAAGAAATTTATCGAACTAAAATTTAGTCAACAGGCTATTAACCGAGGTCATTCTACCTCAACGGAGTATATTACTCCGACATCCAGTGGAAGTATAGTAACGCAAGATAAAATTGAAATTTTTTTATTGTTCAAATAGGCTTAGTAGAATGAAACGTCGAGAATTTAAGTTTGATAAAAAAAAAGAATTCTGTCTGCCTGTAACTTTTTTTGTGGGCACGATTACTCTGTATTATATTTTAACGAGATGTGGATCTAGATTATATTTTGATCTTATTCCGTTGAAAGATTGGGGGGGGGGGAAATTGGGGTAAATCGGGGTAAACAGGTAAATTAAGCAAGAGTCCTTAAAACTGATATTTAGTATATATAGTGTGTCCCAGAATAGATGTAACAAGAGGTGTAATGGACCAAAAATTTTGGAATTTTGGAATGGTATTTGCGGATTGAGTTCTGCTTGTTGCAAAACTAAAGTATACCAAAAATGACTTGATTTGGTGTTCTACAGGGTGTTTTATGAGCAAAGTTGTAAAAATCACCAATAATAAAGTACCTTTATTTTTCAAAATATGAAAAAATTCCACTAAGAAAAGTTATTTAGAATGCAATTATATACCTCTATACCAAATGTCAGGAATATAAAATATTTTTTTTTGAAACTTCCCATTTTTTCAATAAATTAGTATTAACATTAACCTTCTTACATCTCGTATATTCAATTTTTTATTTACCAATAGCCTACTTTTTGAGATGATTAACATTTGCTCCTACACAACTTTAAATATGAATTCAACTCTTAATTCGCAAAATATCGAACACTATGAAATCAACGAGGATGGAAAGTGTATAATTTTTTCCATCTAATGGTTTATATATTGCCGAGACTAAGTCAGGATGATGTAGCCTCTTTGAAATCATATTGTCTTTTCGACAAAAAGTTATATTTGTTGGGGTAAGCTACTATTCCCTGCTTCAAAATATTTTCATATATTTTAAACAAATTATTCAGTAAGTCAAATTTATCGCTAGACTTGTACAACGTTTGATAGTCGGTTCAAGAAAGAATGAGAGTGAGTTATAGTGCTAGTTTATGTGTACAACTTGGATCCAGCTTAATTTTGTTGACCAGTGTAATTCCTATTTTACTCAAAAAAGTATTATAATGTTCTGCGATTTCCAGTGAATAAATTATGTATCCTTTACATATCTGATTAAATCAAGTAGATATATTATGTGGACTTCAAGTGATTGTTAAATATGTAAAAATGATCTATCAGCGTGGGACAGAATGGGACTGAAAATCATAAATCATTTTTGAGAAAGCTCTGTTGGGATCTTTTGTGATATCAGCAGAGCATTTGTTTATAATCCATTATTTGTGACATATTCATGGTTTCTTATGTTTGTTGAATATTTTGCCACTTTAAAAATATTGAATAATTTTGATAAAATAAACTTCTGAACCAAAAGTATCAGACAGGGGCTGGTTTTTAATACTTCTATTACGAAATATCTCACACATAAAAATGTTCAATGATAATGGCAAACATTAAATCGAAAAAGAAATATTTTCTCAATTAATTTTAATAACTTTTGTCATTTAACATTTTTGTTTTAGTTTACATAATTTTAGGTGAGAAAAATTTTGTAATAGAATTATTAAAAACCAGGCTCTGGCTGATCCTTTTGGCGCAGAGGTTTATTTCATCAAAATTTTTAAATATTTTTACAAAGCATTTGATTATACAGACCATGATAAATTGTGGACAAAATTTTGCCTATGGTATTCATAGCGTGGTGCTAGAGTGGTTACCATCTTTCCACAAAAATCGAAAACAGTACGTTAACTTAACATATGCGAGTATCAACTCGGAGTATAGCGATAGTAATATGGGAGTTCCACAAGGTTCAGTTTTGGGGCCGATATTATTTTTAATCTGATGAAGCATTGGAATATAAATGCAACGCCTCGTTAAATAATGAGTGGTTTGGCTTTCTCTTTTAACGCTGACAAAACACAATACACCAGATTTCATAATCGAGAAGAGAATTGTCCAAGCTTGGATATTAAAATCAATAATAGTAATCTTCCAAAAAGCGAAAATGTGAAATTCTTGGGAATGATTAGATTAGATGACTGTCTCAACTGGAAAGCACACTGTGAGCAATTAATAACAAAATTAAATTCAATTGCTTATTTAATGTGAAGTTTAAGCTCTGTTTGAACTAGAGATCAATTATTATTTTTTTACCAACCACAGGTCGGGTGTAGCCTGAGATATAGAATATGCCTATGGGGAAATTTCAACTTATCATCGGAGATTTTTATAATAAAAAAACGTATATTAAGGTACTTTACATTACCAGTTCATGTAGAGAAGTTTTTAAAGAATATAAAACTCTTATAGACTAGGCAAAATTCTAGTAAAAGCCTCCTGCAAGGAGCATTTTATGTAACAATTGAGTAACCATGCTTTCCCCCATATTTCGATCCCGCTGAATCTGGAAATCAGGGATGCCCAACTAAAAACTCGACCCGAAGTGAGATATTCAAGATGGCGTCCGATATGGCGTTAAAAATGGTACAACGGTGTATCTCCTGTGTCCTAGAAACGTGGCTTAAAAGTCTAATTATATGTTTTGAAGATGGGGAACACATATCAGAGGCGTACCAAGGGACGGGGGAGGATGGCTTATCGATTCGGGGATACACCACGGGTATCGATAAATTGAATTATATGCTAATCAGATCTTTTAAATGAATTCGGTTGTTGTCGTAGTGTTTTTTAAACCTTCTAGTTTTTTGATCAACAGATAGTTTCCCGTAATGGCCGACAACAATTTGACCTATTATTCCCCAAATCTATATCTTATCTGCCAAATACGAAAATCCCAGAGGGAAAAACTATTAAAGGTCAAGGATTCTAGCGGGGTTTAAAGGTGTTTAAATACATTCCTCGCCCTCAAAAACATATAATTCGATATTTAAAGCATGTTTTTAGGTTACAGGAGACAGGAGATATGCTGTTTTATGGTTTTTGATGCCATATTGGCCGCCATCTTGAATATCTTACTTCCGGTCAGGTTGAAATGTATTTAAGCATGTTCTTCAAGCTCAAATATATATAATTAGACATTTAAATCACGTTTTTAAGTCACAGGGGACGGGAGATACAATATTTTATAGTTTTTGCGGCTATATTGGACGCCATCTGGAATATTTCACTTCCGGTCGATTTTTCAGCTGAGCAACCCTGATTTTCGGATTCAGTGGTCGAGATGGGGGGAAAAGCATGGTTACTCAATTGTTACATAAAATGTTCCTTGCATCGTACTTTTCTGAAAATAAGCCTAGTCTATTGACCCTTGTAAGTGTTTTAATTAATGATATGTTTATAGTAACAAGAGTCGGTTTTGTACTTATAAACATTTTCATCTGAAAACTATCAGACAAAATGACAAATATCATGTGCCCTTCTGCAAATTTAATGTTTCAATAAATTCACCCAATTGTTTAGGTCTTAAAGTATCTTAAAATATTTAATCATTTAGCGAATAACATAAAACATAAAAAATTTAAACAGTTTTAAAATACAGCGGAGATTATTTTACTAGAGAAATTTTTGTTACACTTTAAGCGAATTTCTTTGTGTCTTAAGTGTAAGGTAAAATTTACGACCCCTATATAATGCGTAAGTTGTCTCAAAGGAAAATAAATGTATTAATAAGGAAATAAAATACAGAAAACAGCGTAAAGTTTTTAAATATTAAACACATTGAAGAATAAAAATAAAATACTAAATGCTATCAAACGATTGAAATGGAAATTTTTGAAATAAAACTAGGTAACTACACAAAAGGTGAAGCTTTAGTTACCTTTAATTCCATGTTTTCAGTTGGATTTTCGGTTTTATACATAAATATTTAAACTTTTAACAGAAGTAATTTTCTAGAGAATATTATTTAGGTATCACAACTTACACACTTTTTTATTTATTACGAAATTACCTACTTTCTGTATATTGTTGCCCTAATCTGGGCACGCAAATATACTAGTTAGGTAAATACTGTAAAACACTCATTATTGGAGAACCAGTCAAAACAACTACTCTTCTAGCTAATACTGACGAAGTATTGAATTATATGATATGATTCCTAGCATTTTAAAGAAAAAAATACATGTTGAAAATACTTAAATTATTTATTTAAATTCAGCCCATTCACACTTTTTTATTTAATATGAAACTATCTACTTTCTGTATATTGGTACCTTAATCTGGTCACGCTAATATACTACTTAGGAAAACACTTTAAAACACTCAGTATTGGAGAATCAATAATTTTATAATTGTAAGAATCAAAAGTATAAACATATTGGAGCCTCTCAAACAATTATGATTGTTCACGCATTTTCAATGTAGCTTCCGAAAATAAGTCTGATCAGTTATTTACTATTACTAGCAATTAAAATTAACATAAATGAATCGAAATCTGGGCTTTATCTTCGTGGGGATTATTATTAGCAGCCGTACACAATTTCTTGTTAATCTCGAATTTTCATAATCAACCCGGCCCTGATCGCATCCAGATCGCCCTTATGGCGCCCCTGCAACGCGGGAAACAAAGACATGTCCTACCGGAACTGAAATTCCGGTTGAGCTGCGACCGCCGCGGCATCTGTCGTACAAATGAATATTTATAAAAGAGAGATTTACATATTATCGGCGAGCTACCATCGTTTACCAACCACAATTTATTTGCAGGTTGTGTAATTCTGTAACGGACAAGTCAAACGCCGTGGCAAGGAGTTAAGAACATCAAGAAGGTTCCACCTTTTGCAGTGAAAATGTACCACCGTGACGAGGATTATATTACCTAAGACGTTTGGCCATGAGAAGATACCGTTTTTATACCATTGCACTTTCAGACTTGACCTGTTCTAATATGTTCATCTAAAGTAAAAATAATTATTATTTTTAATTGTTACCTTCGATCGTTACAGTCAATTATGCTGTCTTGTTCACTTCGGTGTAATAGACAGCAGTGTACATCGTCTTTCCTGTGGCAGAATCCGGTTTAACGTAGGCGAACTTAAGGACATGCAGCAGGATTTAGCTATTTCAAGGAACTAACTCGTGTATCTGGAATTTTCGGTCTTTCTAAATGAAAATTGCTGTTTTCTTACGTTTCGGATTATTCACCATCGTCAGAGAACTTTTTACAATTAATTATTTTTTATTAACTTGCACACTTTTTTATTTAGTATGAAATTATTTACTTTCTGTATATTAATGCCTCAATCTGGTTACACTAATATACTAGTCGGGTAAACACTTTAAAACACTCATTATCGGAGAATCAATCAAAACAACTACTCTTCTAGCTAATACTGACGAAGTATTGAATTACATGTTAGGATTTCTAGCATTTTAAAGCAAACAAGATATATAAATATAATAATTTATAAAGTAATAATTTATAAAGTAATAATATCTGAAATGCGTACTCTAAATAGGGTTAGAAATAGATACCTACCCGAAAAGTTTCCCCACAATTTAGGGGTGGAACGTCCCTTTTTTTGCAACAAAACAGCAATGGGGACTTAAAGCTGGTTTTTCAGTTTTATCTTGTAAACACCGTTCGTCGGAAGAGAAAAAAGTGTAGGAAATAAAAAATTTGTCGTTAAATTCTGCATAAAAAATGTCCTATTAACCTTGTAGCTTATCCTCACCTATTTCGCGCTAGCGCACAGGTAAAAATCGATACTATTCGAAGTTTCACAGCGAATATCTTAAAACAGGTTACTTTAACGAGAAAAATGCACAGGAATGATTTAAAATAATTTTTTTTTAATTTATTTTATTTTATTTATTGAAAATATCAGACAGAGATAAGATATTCGCTGTGAAACTTCGAATAGGATTGATTTTTACCTGTGCGCTCCAAACTACTACCTCTCTGTTCGGACGCTATTAGCGCGAAATAGGTGAGGATAAGCTACAAGGTTAATAGAACATTTTTTATGCAGAATTTAGCAACAAATTTTTTATTTCCCTATACTTTTTTCTCTTCCGACGAACGGTTTACAAGATAAAAGTGAAAAACCAGCTTTAAGTCCCCGTTGGGGGTGGTTTTTTGCAAAAAAAGAGACGTTCCACTCCTAAATTGGGGGAGAACTTTTCGGATATCTATTTCTAACCCAATCTAGAGTACGCATCTCAAATATTATTACTTTATCAATTATTTCTCCTATTCAGTGTTTTTTAATCTAATTGCGTGTACTATTAGGTAAATACCAGTATATTAGCGTGCCCAGATTAGGGCAGCAGTATACACAAAGTAGGTAATTTTACAATAAATAAGAAAGTGTGTAAGTTGTGATTTGCTTAATACCTAAATAGTGTAACTATATCTAGTTTAAATGTCTATTTTTTATATATATAATTTTTGTGATAATGATTATTAGAGTATACTCCGCCATGTTTATTTGAGGTCGTCAAAACCTTGCAGGTAAGACGATAAAAAAGCGATAAATGCAGTTTAAGAGTTTTTTTTGTACATATTTTATTCATATTAGTATATAAAAAAAATCAATTGGTTTAAGTTTGGTATATAAATGGAAATTTTCTACTAAACACTCTCTAATAAGCAATTAAAATCTAATAAAACCAAATCACAGATTGACTTCGTAATCTGTGACCAAACTCTAACAAAACGTAACATTTTACTTATTTGATTTTATAACTAGATAATGTGTGAATAAGATTATGTATATTTAAGAGGCTTTAAAGATAAAACATGAGTGTATGACTCAATTATTTTCCCATACAATTTAAGTAATCTTGTTAGTTTTTTATTACGCATTTTATTTTTATTTATTTAGTTTTCATAATTATTCGTTAACTTGTATATCTACAGGAAAATATATTTGTTTATTTGCGGCTCTCATTTATAATTAGTATTTTAATAACGTACCAAATATTTTTTTGAGAAATACATTAAAATTCCACTGTTGCATGTTATATTGAAGAAAGTAAGATAAAAGAATATTGAAGTTTCATTGAAATATAACATGCGACATTATTTGATTGGGAATTCATTAATAACATGTTACTTGATGGAATCTCTCCAACGATTATAAAAATCATAAAATGAATCAGAATGCTTAAATGCTTAAAACCATAAGAGCATAGACAAGTTTCTAAACAGGCATATTTATTACATATAAACTCTACAAAATAAAAAGTAACAAGAAACACCGGTTAGTCACGAGTTGTAAGTATTTTCCTGTCACCATACGAAATTTGACAAATCATAATGTTTCAAATGATTGTTATTAAAATTTTTAAACAATGTAGTTGCAAGTTTTGCTGGCATCCAAGAAAACAAATATCAATATTCAGTTTTTATTTCATGCTGTGAAATAAACTTTATTTTTGTAATCTTGTTGTAAAACGACAAGTTTTTGATTAGAATTTCAGTTTTGGAAGTCTTTCTTTTTAAAAATAGTTATAAAATGAACGTCACTTCTTATCACTAGTAATATATTGACCATTGCAGAGTAAGTTAAGAATAGCAAACAAAACATTTAATAGAATATTTATAACACTATGTTTCATGACATTCTTTGCAACTACGAAAACGAAGAGTATATTGCATTTGATCGGTACATTTTTTTTTATCTATTTATTTAACGTCGGCCTATTTCCGCTATCAGGGCCTATCACTGAGGCCAGGAGACGAGCAACCCCAACCTGGAAATTTTGCCGAACCTCTTCCCTTAAGAAGAGTAGGGATCTTTTACTTGCCTAACATTTAATAGACAAGGGACCGCCTGCTTTACATTCTCTCCGAAGAATGGTATATCCACTACGTAATCCTCGTCTGAAATTACGTAGCTTCCGCGTATACACTGATATACAAGCCGCTAGAAGGTGGGACGAGAACGAATTTTTAAAACCGTAAATATCGCTCCAAGAGAAAACATTTTGATATCATTGTGTTAGTGATCGAATTCTAAGCAATTCTGAAAATGTTGACCGTCTGAAGAATGAAATATCTGACCTTATTGAAATTTGGACAGTAAGTTAGTGGTTAGCTGGAGGAAGTACCCTATTGTTCAACAAAATAGATCAATAAATAAAAAAATATATTAATCACTTACATTTTTTTAAATTGTCCTCATTTTTATGTTTTTTGTAATCGAACAGAAATCTTATGATATATATTTGATTTCCTATCACTATTTTTTAAATATGTTTTAACTGATATATATTTCACAGTAACATATTATTCAACTGTCGAAATATCATTTTCAGCAATTTTCAGCTGTACACATTACATTATAGCATTAACGCTTATGAAACTAAGGAGTGGTCTAGACTTTAGACCCAAAATCACTCCTTAAGGTCGTGGGTTTGAGACGCTAATAGATTGGATTGCAGTTTTATTTTCCTTCATTTTATTCTGACACAAGTTTCACTAATTGGCATCATAAAATTAAAATGTCCAAAATTAATATTATTTACAAAGAACAGCGAACAGTATCCTACAAAATGTGCAACAATTATATAAAAAATTCAGTAAACTGGTGATGAATGTAATGTTTACTCTAGTTTTCATTTTAATACGATGGTAATGATTATTTTCAGTTATGATGTCTCCAACCCGTTGAGAATTACGAAATCATTTTATCACAATTTCCGAAGGCGAATTGTTTTGTAACACCAACGTGTTTGAGTAAGCTGTGATGAAGTTATTATTTATCAATGTTCGTGGGCCATTCGCAGGGCCAGATATAGAGGGGGGTATGAGGGTCACACCCCCCCAATTTAGAAGCCGATTCGGCAAATCGGTCACCATTCGGCACTTTCGGCATTTGGCACTTATATACAAATCATAAAAAAACTCAAAACAATGAAAACTTAATACCATAAATAATTATAATTATTACTTTTCGAGCAACACCCGTCTTGTATTTGACTTAAATCATCCTGGCTGGCAACAGCATGGCCAAATCTGCTTGTTCTAGCCTCTAGCCCTGAGCGCTATATGTATATGAGTATATGTACATCTATAGTGCCCTGTCATAATTGTTGGACAAACAAATTAAGTAAATTTGTTAATTTGCTATCTCTGAAAGTACCGACTGAAAATGTATACTCGAGGGTTTTCGACTATTCGATTATCGCTAATTACGATTTTAAAGTGAAAATTGGAAAATTCAAGATTGTCGGCTATAGAGTATAAAAACGCGATATATTTTTTAATATATTATTTAATATTTTTTTAAGGCAAATATTATTGTTTTAATTTAATATTGAAAATTATGGTCTTAAAATAGTAAATATTTAGTATAAAATTTAAACTTTGTTTACGTACATTTTACGTGGAAATTACAGAAGTAAAAAGCGTTTTAATTTTATAAGGAAAGAATTGTTAAAAAATTAAGTACAATTTTTTTTTCATTATTTATTTCTACACAATTACAAAAATTGTTTACTTAAAAAATATATAAAAATATAAATTTAATTAAACACCATTATGTAAAATATATTTTTTCTTCAAGCGTATTAAAATGTTTAAATTATGTCACCAAAAACAGAAGTAGAAGTAGGACATTGTTTTACTAGTAACAAAATGTTAGTACAGAACGCCACCGTAGTGGGCATTGTTTTACTAGTAACATAATGTTAGTTCCGAAAGCGCCACCGCAGTGGGTATTGTTTTACTAGTAACATAATGTTAATACCGAAAGCCACCGGTGGCGCGCTATCCACTAGCCACTTGTCATATTGTGTCAACATGTAAGACTGTAGTTTGAATATTTGTACATTTATGATAAATAAATGAATTTTTGCATTTTAATACGCTTGAAGAAAAAATAGTATATATTACACGGAGTAGAACGCCATTTTTTGTGTTTCGGCTTCGCCTCAGCCACAAATCAAAAAAAGAGTGCGTTCTACTCCTAGTAATATAATATACTATTTTCCAATTTCATTTGAGTTGTTTATAAATGAAAATATTGCTCCTCTTGTTCTTCATATTCATTTATTTCTATTATCGTAAAATAATGTATTAACATATTATTGAGATAAATCTCATCTCCTCCTATTGAAAAGTTTGGTACTAATATTAATTTATCGTATGTAAATCCCGGGATCAAGAAAGAGCGTTGTATTAAAAATTTGTATGCCCTTTGAACTAATTAACAGTAAAATTAATTCAGTAACGGGTAATTAAATTACATCTATTTAAAATATTTTTACTAAAAATATTTTGAGTGATTTACCGGAATATTTTAAAGAATGGTTATTTTATTTAAATAAATCAATTGGGGTGAAGAAGAGTTACTCATAAATCGTGGACTTAGGTGCAAAATGGCATTCTAAACATTTTTTTATTCTTGTAATTTTTCTCAAAAATGTAAACTTAAGCCAGAAAATCTCTTTTTATATTTCATAGCCGTCATTTTGGGTCGGCCATCTTGAATTTTCCAATCTTGAAAACTGTAATCAGCGACCTCAAAATCTCCGAGTATATATTTTCAGTCGGTTTTCTCAAATAGTTTCCGAGATAACAAATTAACAAATTTAATTAAATTGTTTAGTGCTTAAAATTGTTTGTTTATTAATAACAAAAAGTGAAAATGAAAAAGCTCAGCGGCCTGTTTTTTCTGGTAAAAAACAGTGTTCCTTAGACTACAATAAACAATTTGCAAGCAAAATTAGGCCGATTAATCCTTTGCCAGAAAACTTCTCAGAAAATATCTAACTTGACGCGACTAATCATATATGAAGAAAATATAGGAGCAAGGGAGAAGAAGTCATTCGGCATTATAACAATTTCGCACCCCTCCATAAAATCTGCTTAAAACCGGCCCTAAACATTCACTTAAACAATTTTTGCAAGTTGTGAATGTGAATATGTAAAAAATTTGGTTTAATAGTTATTTATGTACCAAAGGTCGTAAGTGCACTTTTTTTGGTCGAGGCCCATATATTAGGCCGAGGTTTGCAAGTATTCGAGACCAAAAATCGCACTATACGTCCCTCGATGCATATTATATTTTTCGTCATACCTATGAATCATTAATCTAGAAAAAAACTTCAGAAAATTAGTGGAAAACTATAATTATTTGAGTGAGGTTTCAGATTTGCTAAGCAAACAGTAAAGGTAGCGATGCTTGAAATATCCATGGCGACCGTCAACAAAATAAATTTAGGACGCGACTGCTATTCAAATGGCAACGACTACTGTCAAGATAAATTAAATCATATTATTATAATAGATCTGAACATTTTTGAAAATAATTTCGGATATAGAATATATGGCAAGTACTGCTTGTCTGGATTTACTTCCAAAAAAGTTAAAACATTTAATAACAAATTTTCTCAAATTTACTTTATTTCCCTAGGGACGTTATGAAAAATAACGACCCGTTGCCAATGGCAATAAGTATTTGGTACATAAACCGTCACTTTCGATCAAAAAAACAATGGAATTGGAGTATTCTTACGAGGGAGGTATGACGAAAATTATTAAACTCTCATATGAGATAAGTGATAGGTAACTATCCTAGGGCAATTGTAAGTTTAATGTTATTTTGATTGGCTATTTTCGCACTCGTGATTAGAAATTCACGGATGAATAGGATGTATATTTAAAAAATGTTCATGTAAATTATAGGTACTTAATGATAGTAAAGATGTCATATAAAAGCGTAAACATTTTATTTTGGCTATATTTCGCAAGAGGATTACAAACAATGTTTTATGGAATACAAAGTAAAAGTGCCTTTCTTATCGCATGGCGTATGTCCGTCTTGGGTAAGTCCCGATGAAAAACTTCGCTTTTATTCCTTGTTGCTTAAATAGCTTTTTTAAAGGTCTGTTAAAAATACTATTCGTTTTCATTATTTTTCGTTCGTGAAACATATGGAGAAATAAAGCAAAAGTGGAAAAAAGCAACATAATTTCACTCTAACTTATATTAACCGAATCACAACCGAGTGCACTGAAAATAATTGAAGTCGTCTTGCGATCTTCGCTTTAGTCAAATTATAGATTTGTGTTTTGACGTTTAAGATAAATCTGAAATATATTTATTTAAATATGGAGGTTGAGGACAACCATAGAAAAAATATTGTAATAAACTCATGCATAAAGTGTCTTTTTGTCACTGGGATTGCCATTCCTAATTGTGAAAAATGTCCCACTTTTTGCACTTGTTGCATAAATAACTATTTATACAGGGTGTCTCACCGGGAACTGAATCGAACGATATAGAGAAAAGTACGCATCAGAAATTTTTGAAAATTTTGGGAGTTACTAAAGTCAGTGTGGCCAATCCAACTAAAATAATTACAAGCAGCTGGCACTTCCGCTTATACCGGAAGTCGATACCAACTTGCTTATTTTAAACGGAACACCCTATATATTTCAGGGTTTTCGAAAAGAGCGTAAAATTCTGAGTCAAAAACATGTAGGATACCCTATGCCTAAATCCATCCGTTTCAGAGATATTTGACATTTTATAGAAAATTTGACAGGTGCAACGGTTTGCAAGAACCGTTATAACTTTCTTCGTGTAAAAGATCCTCATTTGCTTCTTGGCACATAAAAAGAACACAAGGAGAACTACGTTATACAACTGAAATGAATTCAATGATATCATACCAAGTGTTCCGTTTTTCGCGTTACATTTTGTCAAACCGCGAAAACTTGTTTAGGTCAAATGGAACACCCTGTATTTTTTTACGTCAAGTTGTGTAAAATTGAATTCCCTTTTTTCTGATATTAGCATTGTGGGGTTAAAGTTTTCAACTTTTTGAAATATTTGCGATTTTATTAGAAATTCATGAATTGTTGTAATCATTTCATCAAAATAGCAATGATTAGAAACAATCAGTCATTATCTTATGTCAAAAAATGCCAGCACGTTTAAATTACACCCACGAAGACTTTTTAAATTTGTTTATTATTTATGGAGAATGTGATAAGGTAATATCAAGAACTTGCAGCACATTTGCTAATCGATATCCAGGAAAACGGAAAGTAACACTAACACTAAAATAGCAGAGATAAGATCAATTTAAACATGATTCCATTTTAATTTAATAATTGCTCAAAATTCCGTCCTCGAACCTCGACACATTTTTCGCACATTCGGATTAGTTCCTCATGGGTAGCTCTTTTAATTGAATCCTGTGATATGTTTTGAAATGCATTTCTTACTCCTTTTATACAATCTTCAATGGTTGTTAATGGGCTCTCATTAACTTTATTTTTAATAGTTCCCCAAATAAAATAATCCAGAACTGATAAGTCGGGCGAGCGAGGAGGCCATAAGAAAGGTCCATTATTGGCAATCCATTGATCATAAAAAGTTTCTTGTAAATAATTATTAATTAAATATGCGTTATGTGTGGGGGGGCACCGTCGTGCAGAATAAAATGTTTCTATGTTTGGCGAGAGGTAAACTTTCTAAATAGTCATTATTCAAATTTTGTAAGATATTCAGATATCTTTCACCTAAAAAAAAAACAAAAATTTACCTATACATATTAGTAGAAGAGTAAATTTAATTTACCGTTTAAATTTTCCTGATGAAATTGTAATGCCACCACTCTATCGTTTGTTATGGCACAGTAAACATTGAACTGCCAACTTTCCTGACAGTTTCGCTCTCTGAACATATGAGGATTGTGTTTATTAAAAGTCCATTTTTAGTAAATTTTGCTTCATCTGTCCATATAATATTTCCCAAATAAGAATCGTCACCCTCAGACCTTATTAGAACAAACTCACAAAAATTCTGTCTTCTTAGGAAATCTGTTTCTTTTAATCCTTGAACCATATGGAGTGAAAACGGGTGAAACTTATGTTTTAATAAGATTCTGTGAATTGAATCCTTGCATAGTCCCGATTCCAGAGCAGCTTGTCTTAATGACATCCTTGGAAACGCATGAAGATATCCCAGAATGACTATTTCAATGTTTTCGTCATCAACAATAGGCTTTCTTCTTTGCATTTTTGCCTTGACAGAGTTATAATTTTTAAAATTTTCCAATATGCGTTTTACAGTGTTTGGTGACGGTTTCCGTTTTTCTGGATATCGATTAGCAAATGCGCTGCAAGTTTTTGATATTACCTTATCACATTCTCCATAAATAATAAACAAATTTAAAAAGTCTTCGTGGGTGTAATTTAAACGTGCTGGCATTTTTTGACATAAGATAATGACTGATTGTTTCTAATCATGGCTATTTTGATGAAATGATTACAACAATTCATGAATTTCTAATAAAATCGCAAATATTTCAAAAAGTTGAAAACTTTAACCCCACAATGCTAATATCAGAAAAAAGGGAATTCAATTTTACACAACTTGACGTAAAAAAATACAGGGTGTTCCATTTGACCTATACAAGTATTCGCGGTTTGAAGTTGACAAAATGTAACGCGAAAAACGGAACACTTGGTATGATATTATTGAATTTATTCAGTTATAGAACGTAGTTCTCCTTGTGTTCTTTTTAGGTGCCAAGAAGCAAATGAGGATCTTTTACACGAAGATTGTTATAACGGTTCTTGCAAACCGTTGCACCTGTCAAATTTTCTATAAAATGTCAAATACTTCTGAAACGGATAGATTTAGGCATAGGGTATCCTACATGTTTTTGACTCAGAATTTTACGCTCTTTTCAAAAACCCTGAAATATATAGGGCATTCCGTTTAAAATAAGCAAGTTGGTATCGCCTTCCGGTATAAGTGGAAGTGCCAGCTGCTTGTAATTATTTTAGTTGGATTGGCCACACTGACTTTAGTAACTCCCAAAATTTTCAAAAATTTCTGATGCGTACTTTTCTCTATATCGATCGATTCAGTTCCCTGTATACTATTAATTTTATATAATAATAACATTTAAAAAAAATCTTAGAAGCTGTACTGTCCAAAAATGCCATTTTAAGTTATGGTGGTAAAAAGAGTAATTTTCGGTTATCTTAGCACTTATGTCATCGTAATCATATATAGGGAATATATGTGTCAAAAAGGTCAACTGTTAATTGAGGGATAATTTATTTGACATTCTTGTAAAATTAGATTTTTCCAATGGCTATCTTATTAGATGGATAAGTAGTTATGAAACGATCATGGTTTTCAAAAAAATAAAAGGAATGCAATGAAGCAAAAATATTATAACGTAAATATATTCGCTATGGATGTGATCAATTACGGAAAAACGTACTTTTAAATAAATTATTTATTTAACCTGTCAGACAAATATGGAGTTATGTAAGTTATACTATTTAAAATGCAGGACAGTATATTTATGTTCACTGTTATTTATAGGCGTCACCATTCGATTACATTGTATATGAAGTTTACCTGAATCAAGAAAGTAGACAAATTATTTAGGTATATGACAAATAAGTTCCTGTTTTAGATGTTTATTTATTTATTCATAAGAACCAAATAATGACCAAACTAACACTTTGTTATATTATAAAAGCTGCAGATATGTTTCCGACACACATTTTATAAAACAACATTAGTCTCAGAAACACTTTAAAAAGGTTATTACGACAGCTATAAATGTAAAATTGACATCATCTTATAAAATAGTTTAGTTATTGTTGATATTTTGTAAAAGCTATTGGAACCATTACGAAATAATTGTATACACAATTTCGCAGGCTCTAAGAAAATTCGGTACCGCCAATATAAAACAGTTTTATTGAAGTTTCATTTAATTGCGTTATAAAGAACATACTTCACTGTTATTATTGCTATAAAACACCAATAAAATAAAACAATTTCTTAAATGTATTCAAAAAGTCGCATACATATACTTACAAATGTATAATATGCTGATCTCTATAATACCAAACTTTCAGTGATTTTACTGGATAATGGATAAGTACTTACTTAATAATTATTTTAGAGACGTATTAACCCATACAGCTTGCAATTTTTGATGCGAAGGATATTTACTGTGAATTATGCCATGTGTTTTTGATGAATTTTAAGTGACCCTTATATTTATTGATGGTTTCTAATAATTTTTGGAATTTTATAAAAATCGATTTCACATTTTGAAATTTTTTTGTAATGAAATTTAATGCTTGCTAATTTGTTTTAATCATCATAATTTTATAATTAGCACGTATTAATTGCCATAAGTACTAATTTAAACTTTTTATGTTTTGTCATATTTACAACCTCGAATGCTGCTTGTATTTAACACTTTAGTGTTAAATACAAGCATTTTACGATAATTGAACTATAGGCGATTCTTACAAAACATCTATAAATAATGTGTCTTAGAGGTGACGGTCTTGTGACAGGGCCGTATCTTAAATGAAAAAAATATAACAATTTTTTTTCACAAATGTCTTATTTTCCATATTTGTTATAACTTATAAGCGAAGAAAAATAACTGTAAACATAACCGGAACAAACATTTTGATAAAAACTGTAATTTATTGTAACTATTACCTTTAAATCGCGTATTAAGTTTTCATTGCTCATTTTATGAAAATTTTCACTAGTAATCTCCCTAGTGCTTGAAAAATTTATGGTAATTAATTAAAGCATGTGAGGGGATTCGGTAAGAAAATTTCACTGCTAAATTAAAAGAAAAAATAAATAATATAAGAATGACAGCTAGATTAGGTTAGGTTATGTTAGACAGTAGGCTGTGGTGAAAGGTTGGGCTGATCCTTTGAATATAGAAGTAAGGAAGGAGTACAGTTCAAATAAGAAGCGAGGGAAATGCATGTAGAATTTTGATTAATGGTTGATCAATACGGCGGGTAACCTTGGGATTGGTAACATTTTCTGTAGTATTGGAATTACTTTTTCTTCATGCAGAACTTTTTATAAAGGTTATAATTTTCTGATAACTCAATAACAAAAAAAGTTTCTCATGTGGTGCACACTTTCTGCCAGGCAGGCAAATATATTTACTGTTGGACATTACAGAGGTAAAAATGAAATTTAAAATTTGAGAAATTATATGTGTAAAGCAAAATCTTCCAATACGTTTCTGCCCATTTAGTTAGAGTCCACTCCATTTTAGAAAAGCAGCAGCATTTTTATGTTCACGTAAACAATTTTATTTTGTAACTACATTATTGCCATTGCCATATTGCAGTAATTGCAACGTAGCAGACTCTGGAACAACAATTAACTTTCAATAGCAAAACTGTCCCAAATAGTGCTTTAATATAATTGTTTTATAAGATAATAGGAAACAACTATAAAATAATTTTAATATATATTTATAATAGTGCTGAAAATACTGCCGAACGTTATTAACAAAGCACTATAAAATTATTTAGTTTTATAAGCTTAAATGTTTTATAGCTTAGTCACGGAAACGTTTTTAAAATAATTTTTTAAATGCTTTAAAAGATATTTTAAAATTTTGCTGTAAAAACGTTTTAACGATAAATTTATAAAAAAGTTCAGTTGCAGACAACCAAGTAGTGTTTTCTGCAACTTTAATATAATCAATTAGCATTTTAGAAGCATTAATAAAATAACAATAAAACAAAATAATCGTTTAAATTATAAAACAAATTTGCTGGTTGAGAAACTAGTCTCTAAGTATTGTAGCTATATGCCGATATAATACAAATATATACAACGAGTGCAAGTTGTAGCCAGGCGTGGTTGCTGCCGATTTGATAGATATATAGATAGACAGATAGATAGTTTTATTGGTGTCAGATACACAAAGTGTTTACACACGTCAAAAAAGTTAATGTGATATACAATAAAATAATATGACTGAGTAATATTAGTTAGTTTTCAATTTGTAATCCGTGTGCAACTTTGTGAATCAATATTGTATTATACATGAAAAGTTTCAGAAAAATATGTAGATTACGAAATTCTTTGGGCCGTTCCTTGCAGGTACGTCGGGGGGGGGGGGGGTGGGGTGGGGGAGAAAACCACACCAATTCACTCCCATTGGAAATGAATTCAATTTAATTCAATAGAATGCAGTGATTATGTATAAATTACTGAAAATAACTAAAAATAAGTTCTTTGGGCCGTTCCTTGCAGGTGCGTCGGGAGGGAGAAAACACCCCTATTCACTCCCATTCGAAATAAGTTCGATTTAATTGAATAGAATGCGTTGATTGTGTATAAATTACTGAGAATAATTCAAAATAAGTTATTTCGGCCATTCCTTGCAGGTGTGTCGAGAGGTGGGAAAATACCCCTTTTCCCTCCTATTGGAAATAAATCAACAGAATGCGTTGACTGTGTATAAATTACTGAAAATTATTTTAAATAAGTTACTTTTAGTTTTTGGCACTGGGAATTGATATACGTAACAATCATACCTTGGTCGACAGGGCCGAGGGAGGCGGTGTGAAAATACTATAAAGGTAACGGTGATTAAAATATTTGAGTCGTATTTTATTTTCGAGCTTTTTGGGATCAAGAAATTCAATTGTGCTAATAATTAATGTTTATTGTTCTGATAAATGTAAGGATACTTATATAAGAGTCGTATTTTATTTCTATTCTAAATACTATTTTGATAAAGGAAAGAGGAGCTCAAAGATATTTTGGTGGTAGGTTCATAATATTTTCTGGTGTTACCCAGTGTCGGACACATCATCCAGAGAATCATCAGAATCATCACAAATTCGTCCTTCATCCCTTTTACTATTGGTGCAAATCTCTGGATGGCCTTCACACTCACATATCTCCGTACAAAATATATTTTGCGATGAGCACTTGCACCGTAGAGTTTATTTTTCTTATATGAGCACTTCACGAGGTTAAGTACCTGATCCGGTGCACAAGAAAGGTCACAAGGAACAGGTTCGTATTTTCTGGTTTTACTCACAAAAGCTTAAATGAAACAAGAAACATGTATCTATTGGATAATTATAT
Organism: Rutpela maculata; assembly: GCA_936432065.2. NCBI lineage: Eukaryota > Metazoa > Arthropoda > Insecta > Coleoptera > Cerambycidae > Rutpela > Rutpela maculata. The sequence goes on from OW386289.2 coordinate 138,583,091, forward strand.
TTTCAAGTATAAAGATGAATGTTTGTAGGACTAGTACATACATGAATTCGTAATATAAAGAGATTTGCGATGAAATAGGTAAAAGCTCTACCATTTCTAAAAATTTAAAGATAAAAACTTTGATCTTTCACATTTTACTCTTGAAGTAATGTATAAAAAGATACGATGAGTGAAAAAAATCTCAAACATTTATTTTTGAAGATGTACACTTCCAAAATTGCAAAATTTTGAGAAAATGATAAAATTTGATGTATATAACTAACTTTAACCACCTATTTTTCTGGTTTAAATCGCGTTATTAGATCTCTGTAGGTACGATTTTAAAAGCTTAAAATGTGTACTTTAAGATGCTTGAAGGGGATTAATCTTACAAATTAAATTAACCCCCTTTTTTTACGAAAATAAAAAAAACATTTTTTGCTCTAAAATTCGTGAAATTATGGGTAAAATAAAAGTTAATAACTTTTATAAAAAGATTATTTAGCCTACCTATGCAGCATACGCTTATAGTAGGACCTCAAAATAAGTAAATCATATGATGAAAAAATTTTGGAATGTACATAAACCTATACTTTTCACGAAATATTGAAAAAATCAAGGTTTTTGGTAAATCGACTCAATGTTGATTGTTTTTACAATTTTTATCCTGTTTAGGATATCGAAAATATATTAAAAATATTCACGTGGTACATGGCCATGAGTCAAATTATAATGCTTAAATAATAATAATAATAGAAAGAGACTGAAAGTAAAACAACATCTTCACGGCAAGCAGTACACATCACCTGCCCCGCACGCTGCGCTGTGAGTGTGTGTCCGCAGAGCATTGTAAAAGTAGTTTGGACACTTTTTCACAGATCATCTTGTAATGCTATGTACAATATCATGTTTTCTCAGCTTCTTTTTAAGTTTTTATGTGAATATTTAAATTGTGTTTTTAATTGAGTAGTGTTTTGAATTATTTTATTGCATGATGGAAGTCGGCCATATTGAATCAGCCATTTTGAATTACCTTTTTTTCACATCATAATCTGTTTTAGCGACCTCGAAAACCTCCTTATATGTCAATTTCAAGTAAATTGCTTTAAAATTTTGTTAAAAAAAAGTTTCTTTTTGTTTAAATTGAGGTTTAAATAATTAATAAACAATTTCCTCACGATTGTTTATAACGATATGTTCATAACTGTTTATTTTATGCCATGTAAAAGTGATATCAAAAGGTTTTAGGAAAATCGAAGCTTCCCGTAATTATTCCGAAATAATGCATATTTTCAGCCTCTATTGACTCCACTAATAATAAAATACCCAACTAGCAACTCTAATGCAGTTCGGACAAAATTTTACAATTGCACCTTCGCCATAATCTCGAATAAAATAATCTCGTTTCCAATATTTTCTCACCTTACACTGGACGTAGTAGCTTGATGCAATTATTACGGGACCACCGCCAAACCATATCTTATAGTTTAAGTAATTGCTAGTAATTGCTTAAGATAATTCAGAATAATTATTGAACGCATATAAAACATACATACATACGGGTAGTAACAAGAACTTCCACCTTTTTAAAAAAAAATGAAATCTGTTAAAAATAGAAACTGGAACAGTTAGGTGGTAGCTATTCGCTTTCCGTTCTCAACACTTTTAAGACTTCTTAAGTTTTTTTTTATTCTTTTTGTATGGATAAGTAGTGAGACATTAAATTACCTATTTTATATTATGTTTAGTTCGCCTCTGGTACAAAAATTTCTGAAATACTAACTTTGATATTAATAATAAAATAAAAAATTTTAAGTTTCCTTAAGCTACGTTGTATTCTTTTTGCAAAATTCTCGAAGAATCTTATTGGATCATATGTAGCCCAAGCATGTTCACAAATTCCTAGAATTTTCCGTTTTTGGTTTAATTTTATTCCTAAATGAATATCGAATTCGTCCAACTATTAAAATAGAAAAACAATATAAGACAAGAGATAATTTAACAATAGTTCAATAGTTCAATCTTTAAGAAAACATAATAGCATTAAAGTTTCATCCGTTGACAAAAGTAATGCCATCTTAGACACAGAGAAACAGAAGATACGACAAATTTGCGAATATAATAAATGAAGGATATTATTTTAAATTAAATAAAGATCCAACAAAATCTTTAGAAAATAAAATATATGGAGCCTTATTTAAATATAAAACCAATTTACAAATATTGAACTAACGATGTCAACTCCACATCACAGCAATCCTTCCCGTTTTGATAGTTCACCAACAATACATAAACCTGAAATGCTTTTAAGGCCAATTGTGAGCAGTTTACTCTTCATGTAGTAAATTCTTAAAATGTTTATTTTTTTAATAAAAATTTTAATAGATTAAAGACTATTGTCATATCTATTATTGTTCCTCGTAGTCTTAAACATTAAAAATAGCATACATTTCAGTAAGAACCATGCAGTGGCAAACCTTTTTACAAGTGTTGTGGTGGAGGAACATTAATAGTAATTAAAAGCAAATTGCAAAATGATGTAAATTTGACGAATAAAACTAAGTTAAGCATAGAAATCATAATGGATTTACTTGCTCTTTGTATTGAAACAACCTTCTTTCAATTAAATAATGACCTCTACCGCCAAGACTTGGTATACAGGGTTCCTCATTATGTTTATTAGACATTTTTGATGAAAGTAATATTAATATATGGTATTTTTGCAATATACTATACAGCAAAGAACATTTAAATAATCATTGAAATCGGGTTAACGGAAAAGAACAATTAACTTCAAAGAAGAAATAGAAAATAATAATGAGTTACCTTTTTATATATTTTAGTTATTAAATAATTAGGCAGCACATATAAAACTAGTGTTATTGTAAACAAACACATACGAACAAATGTAAATAATGCTTTAGCGTTAAGAAAAGTGTGAAATGTATATGAGCTAAAATAACCACTTTAATATGCAAGTGACGAAATTTTAACTAAAGAGGAACAATTTATAAAAACTAGCTATATATTTAAAACACAATGCGTTTTTCTTCTCCGGATTCGGTAGCGGCTCCCACTAGACCGAGTTTGCTGATTATTATACTCTTCGCAAATACGAGCATTTGATCGGCACATTTCTAAAACCGGAAGTATCGCTTGTAGAGAAAAAAATTTCATATCATTGTGTTAGTGAACTAATTCTGAACAACTTTCAAAATGTCCGTCTGTCTGCCCGTCCGTCCGTCACGTTTCTTGTAAGCACGATAACTTAAGAAAGAAAAGTCCGATTTTATTGAAATTTGGAAGGTAAGTTAGTGTAAGCTAAAGGAAGAAATCTATTTTTTAAGACAATTAATCGGTAAATAAAAAAGTTATTAATCATTTAATTTAAAAAAAAATATTTTTTTAATTTTTGTCGCTTGTACTTAAATAGAAATCTTGCGAAATGTTATCTCTATAATATTTTTTTTTTGTTTATGCATTTTACTAATATATATTTTATAATATATCTGATGCGTTGAAATATTATTGTCGAAAGATATATATTACAGATATTCAATTTTTGTAGTAATGTGTGATGGTCCAGTGGCTAAAGGTTTGCCTTGCAATCCAAAGATCCTGTGTTCGAATCCCAGACAGGTGTTTTTTTTCCATTTTTTTTTTCATATATTTTATTTCACAACAAAGTTGGTATCACAAAATTTAGGATGTCCAAAAACTAACATTATTTACAAGAAAACTACGAAGAGTATCCTATAGAATTTGTAACAATTATATGAAAAACTCAGTAAATTGGCGAAGAGTACCCACGTTTTTAGCTTGTGTTTATAAATTAAACCTCTCTACCAGCAGACGTGTTACCTGTAATTTTTATTTTCTTAATGTTATTTTCATATGTAAAATGAAATATAAATGAAAATAAATAAATCAATAACTGTCCTCGCACTATAATGCATTACGTACTTCTGTTGCCCCCTAGATCAAACTCCGCCTGTTCGCAAGGAACAAAATGCTGTGGACACCGGCATAGAGTTTAACACATGACTGAGATCCGAGCAGATATAAATCGAAGCGAACAGTGCGTGGTGACTGTGACACGCATTGCAGTTGGGAGCATCGAGAGAATTTATGCTTTTTCACTTGTTTTATTAATTTCTAAAGAGAAATTTGAAAAAAAAAGTGTTGTCCAGATCTCATAATTAATGAGCGAATATTGCGTTTACTGGTCTAATCGAGCCCCTAAAGAGGTCGGGCCCGGGTACCGCGGTACCCACTGATCACCCCCCCCCCCCCCCGCTAGTGAAACGGTTATACTTTTAGTGATTACTCTAAAAAAACACAAAAAATCAGGAAAATAATATTTGGAACGTGGTTGACAGGGAAGAAAACCTAATACAATTTTAGTAAAAAAAAAAAAAATACAAAGTGGTAACCGAAAATAACAAAATAATTAATAAACAGAAGGTACCAAACAGAGAGCGAGATTTTTTAAAATAATTGTATAAATTCTTTACTTCCTTCACTCACCAAAGGGAAGTATTGTAATCGTGAAAAGTCACTGCCCTAAATTATTCAGGATGTTCAGATTTCAGATTATCCAGATTATGAAAATTTAGGTCTTTCAATTCAGTCATTCAATCTGCCTGTCTGTCGATCTGCTGGCTCTATACCCAAAAAATTACTGACATAAAAGTGATATCTGGCTGGTAGTTGACACGTATTGCCATGAAAATAACCTGGTATCTTGTGAGTGAAAAATATAGAGGGTGGACACCCTATAAAATTAATTAAGGAAAAATATGTTACAGAAAATGTGCCGTACAGTTAATATATAAAGAAAAAACTGTTTTAAAATATGTGCCAAGGAAAAATCTGCTTTAGTTTCAGTTTTTTGAAGAAAATATACAGTGTAGTTTCCAAAAGAATAATTAAATGGGCTAAACCCAACAACATTCGACGGATGATATATAGTTGAAAATGTAGTGAGTGATACTACCTACTTTGCTTTGAATTTCTTGAAAATGTGGCTACTGGTAGCAAGGCCAAATGTGTATCTCTAAAGAATAACTTCTGGGATACATTTTCAAACATTGGAGATGTCGAATTTTGACTGAATTATTCCAGTTCTATTAAACAACTATTATCTCGAGAGATAGTTTTGTACAACAGTGGTCAATAAAAAATTAGAAAACAGGAATTAAGTACTTTTATTTTTTGATAACCATTAGAGTATATACATATTATTCATATTATATATTAGGTTACTTATTTATTTTAACGTTGACGCGAACTTCCTATACCTTTTACAGAAGTAACATTTTAAATATAAGTAGTTGAGCTGTTATATTTTTTACGGAAAGAACCTTGGTAAAGTATTTTGTCATAAGTTTTCCCAGAATTATTAAATTTTAGTTTACATAATGTAGCTTCAATCTTGTGTCCTGTTACTTATTATACGTATCTAAAAAGAAATAAGCAAAACTGTTAAATCCAAGAAAACGAATCATGTTTGCAGACTTACATACTTGCAGATAGAAGAGATTGTGATAAATGTGTTATTTATAGATCGAGATATTGTTTATTTGATGGCTGTCAGTTGTTTTTGGGGCCAATTAAATGTTTACTAGCCCATAATTAATTAGATTAACGCTTCTGCCACTGTTGAGAAATGAATGACTATGTAATGGGCTTCAACCAGCTACTAACACTTTTATGTCCGGAATAGGCAATTCATACATAAAATAAATCTGTAAAGTTGGCGGGTCTGTGCATTGAAAATATGTGCAAAAAACTGCTCGGGGGGTTGGATAAATATAAGATGAGTAATAGAATACATTAAGGATAGTTTTTGGAGTTTTTGTCTGTTTGTTTGAATGTACATCACGCAAAAACTACTGAACCAATTTGAATAGGGTTTTCTCAAGTAAATTTATCTAAGTTTGAAGTAGTTTTTATTACATCGAGATTGGCCTACTCTAAGACAAGTTTTATGAAAATTGGTTTAGTAGAACCGGAGTTACAACTTGATCTCGTATTTGCACGCATAAACTTTCATGATTAAACCTTTGTAATATTCCAGAAAATTCGAGATCATTCTGTCCAAAACTTCTTTGTATACATCCCTGGTGATTCTACCTTAAACGTCGTTTTAGTTCATTTCAAAATTCCACGCGAAATTCTAAGCATCTTGCATTTGAATTATTTCATGGTGAGCCATTTCTGTTATGTAAACTTTTTATTCATACTGTAAACCTACGTGGAGATTTTTACAAACTAGCACTACATTTTCTCTGTTTTTAACGACACTATAATAAATCTATATTGTCATTACTGGTCAATAAAATACATTTCTGTTATTTATGTCTTCAATATCAATTAATAAACTACCAATATCCTCCAATAAAAAATTATCCCATAAAAATCAACATCCGTAAAAACAAATTATCAACTCATTTCACAGCCATAAAAAAGAATATTCCATGTTCGACCTTGTGCATTGCACATTTAAAATTATAAATACATACATAAATCAATATTGAGATACAGTTAACAATTTTATGTGAAATAAAACAACTTCAATACAGCTTTACCATAACGACGTGTTTATTGTCCCCTTCCAATCGGAATCCCTACTAAAAGCCATTTGAGGGGAAGCGAACCGTGAGAGATTCTTGGTGGTGGTAGTCTGCGTTGGTGGGGAACAGAATAAGGAACAAAAAAGGGGGCGTTGATAATGAACTGGCCAATAGACATGCGCTGCCTTTGGAGCACCTAGCGGCTCTCTACTACACCGCAAACAAAATGGTTGACTGGAAGTTTAAGCAGTTCCCACTAGATGGGGCAAGAAGGATGGATAGGATGAAGAATTTATAATAACATGGTAATGTGTTAAAATGTAAATGTTAGTAGAGATTTTGATATTGCAAAGGTATATGACATTGTGATAATTAGTGGTGAGTTTTGGTGTACTGAAATAAGTACTAGGTATTATAAATAAAAATAAATGTTATGTGTTTAGTTGTTTAATTGTATTGTTAAGAATACAAGAAATAAACAAATTTTGTGTTTTTATTTTGAAATGTCATTTTACACTATTACCTATTCATAGCTCGATGGTTCTTAAATACATTTTAAAGAATTAATATGTTGTTAATCACAGATCAACTAATATATGTCTAATTATCACATATGATATTAATTACCTATATATTAGGTATACAATACCTACAACATAACTTGTAAAAAATACCTACATAGGGAAAAAATTAAATAAAAAATTTTTTGTAACCCAAATAGAAATAAATTATAAATTATCCTTTGCTACAACAAACCCCTTAGGTATATGAATGACTTAAATCGAATTAATAGCTTAATTAATTGAAATTGTTATTTTTATAAAGCAGGACATAATAATAAGTATGGATTTTATAAGTAAGTATGTACCTAATAAAACAAAATTCAGTTAATACTCTGAATAAAAGCTATTATAATTTTAATTATCATTTATTATCATTCATATAATTTATTATATATAACAGTCAACATAATTATATCAAGAAAATAAAAATTAGGTACATTAATTCATTTCTGGGAGCTAGAACCAAAATGTAGTTTGGATTTAGTTAGACAAAAGTTTATTAGATATAGGCAGACGCCTGGGACAAACTTTTTGCAACTAAATTAATATTGGAGTAAGTGATTTTAATTTAACTAAAAGCTAAATATTTTATTAAAAAATATGAGTAATCTATCAATTTTTATACACATCTAATCAGTATCTACTTTAATTTATTCTTATATAGATAACATTTTTCTTGGGATTCAATGAAATTTTCTTTGGAAGAAGATATTTGACCTTTTAGTATGTCTTAAAGTAATGATTTAATGACTTACGACCAGATGATTGCATTGTTCGAAACAATGAAATGTCTTAGTTAAAAATTGGTTTTCTATTTAGTTGTATTTAACAAAGTGTTTACTTAATACTTCTCATTTTTGTAAATATATACACCAACTCATATTTTTAAAGTTACACAAATATTTATTTAGTGTAATTTGGTAGGTAAATAATATAAACATTATATTGTAGATCTCTATCAAAACCTTCACTTATAGAGACGTAACGTCTATATAGGTAGATGTAGATATAATATTTTAAAAAGATGAATTAATAAATAATGAAAAATTATTAATTGCAGTAAAAGAAACTCGAAGTGAAACTGACTTTTGAAGTTGTATGATGTATTAATACTATTAATAAACCATCAATGTTGTTTTGTGATTATTTCTACAGGATATATTTAACATAATATACATTATACATTATGTTAAAATATACACATCAAAATAACCCTAGCAAATTGAGACCCTACCATGCTGTCCATCGTCGTTGTATGAAATACCTAGTATTAAATCATTTGAAAGAATTCGAAAAATAAACTCTGGTATTCAATAGACTTTGTGGCAGTTTTATAAAACCGTTTTCCTCGTGTACATAAAATAAAAATAAAACGTATTCTTTACTTTGATTATCAGGGTGAATTGAATTCTTTCAAATGTTTTGTAGCTGTATGATAGATATTATAAAATGTTGGAATGTGTATTGAAAATGTTAGATATTGAGACCACGTATTGCCTACTAATTTATTGCATGTTAAGAATGTACCTACAACAAAATATGGATATTACTATATGATTTTCTCTGTGTGTTCCTTTTTTATTTTCGAGTGATCATAGGAGTGAAGAAAGTTAATGATCCGATATACCAAAAAAGCGAGTTTTAGATATCCGTCCGTACGTTCGTTCATGTGATGTCATTCCGTTAGGTTAGATCTGAGGAAGCTTGGTTGACACACTGCTCAATGGATCTAAACCAAATATTAAACTTGGAACTCTAAAAAAAAATTTCCTACTTCCCCAAAAACGATACATTGCTGATTAACTAAAATCGAAAACAAATATTTTTTCGAAAACGGCCTTAACGATTTTGTTCATATTTCATATATCGATATGTCATTAATCATCATTTCCATTCATTTGCCTCGGGAAGGTCCAGGAAGGGTGGTTTACTGACGAACGACAGTCGAAAATCCCAATTACCATTTATTGTCATCTCAACCGAACATAATACGAGCGACAGATGATACACTTGTGGGAGAAAGTCAGTGAACTTTTTACGACAGCAGCTTAACAAATCTTATCATATCAGGATTTGGTAGTCCGTTAGAAAATACTAAATATCATTTTCGTGTTCCGCAATTTAGAAAAAAATTAGCAATATATGCACCTAATCTGTTGGAGAAACCAAATTTGTTATATTATTTCTTTGACAAGAACGTTTCAATAATTATTATCATTATAATATATAAATAATTATAACCATTATGTTATTAACCCTTTCACTGCGCACGGCCCAATTGCCGTGGCTATTGCTGTGCTCAATTATTTTGCCGCTAGCGAGTATATAGTCGTCTAGAGCAGTATAGTTCGAAGGAGTATGTTTTTAAATTTTGTTTTTTTTAGTTTAAAAAAAAACATTTTGTCAAAATAAAGCATATAATTTTGAAAAAATTTTGTCAAAATAAAGCATATAATTTTGAAAAAAATTATAACCTATACAAACTAAAAGAATTACTTGGTATGGTACTAAAAAAAAAAAAATTGTTGCAGCGCAGTAAATCCGGCTAGAGAAGTCAGATCCTGTTTAATTTTGAACCGCGAGTTATCTCGTCTGGGGCAGTTAACCCGTTGACGAGTATATTCGTCTTGAGCAGTGAAAGGGTTAATGATTATTATAAAATTAAGATTCATAATATAGACGTGGGTAATTGCTGCTGTATCTCCCGAATTCGAGTATCAGCTGCGGCAGACGGAAATGTCGCAAGGAATGGTTGTATATGTGTGTGTAGTTTATATGTGGTTGAGTAGCGGAATGTATGGCTAAACTCCGCCAGGATGGTAATATAAATAATGCAATAAAATAAAAAATTAATAGCAAAATGAATTTATGGTGTACCTGAAATTTGCAATAGTCTGTCTCTGAATATTATTTTATTACGCCTATTTGATATTCAAATATCACAAACGCGTAATTTTCTTTAAGAATCATCATGATGAACTCAAATATGAAATAAAAAGTCTGTGTTTATGTATATACAGGGTGATCCGTAAGTAATGGTCCATAGAAGAGTGGGTTTCTGACATTAAAATATTACTATTTAACTAAACTTACCTTAGTACAAAAGTTGATATTAACAGAGATACAGGGTGTTAAAGTCAATATTATATTTTTAATTTTTTCATACAACTTTTGAAGTTTTTCAAGTATTGTTGTGAAAATTGGTGAATGGGGTTTTTTTGAGATGAAAAATTCAAATATGCTCCCATTTTTTGTGTAGATCCTAGATGGCGCCACATAAACATTGTTTAAGGTGTAAATGTACTTTTAACTTTTTTTACCCGTAACGTTATCCTTTTTTTTTATTAAAAAATCCTAAACCTATCTCATTTTAACGAAAAAAAGCATGCTTGTCATTAGTCTTAGAAATTGACCGTTTTCGAGAAAATCGCATTTTAACATTAACCATCATAAATCATTATAAGAAATATAACGTAGTAGGCGCCGATGCCAACAATACTTTTGACATTTAAAAATTGTAATGTTGACACTATTACGTAGAATTAAAGCACGAATTGTCAAGTTAATCAATTTTATTTGAAAAATAATGATGAGAAAATTTAATTAAACAAAATTATGGTTTAAACGAATAAAAAAGAGAATGGGAAAGGAAACTCAACAAAAAATATTATTATTTCAGAGTAAACTGTTATAAGTAACTGTTTGGAATTATTCATCTATTTTCTCTTAATATTTTATTTTTTATATTATGTTTTATATATATCTCAATGTATGTATGTACCAATTTTTTAAAATTTTTTATTTTAAACACTGTAATTTTTTTTATTTTAAACATTATATTATACTGACGTGTCTGGTTGTGTAATTACACTGAAAAGGCAAATAAAGAATTTGAATTTGAATTTGTAAATGTTCAATATGTCCACCATTCTCCTCGATACACTTACCCATACGATTCATAAAAGATCGCCTCATATTAAGTAATACCATTGGATCAAAAAAGGCTGCTGCTGCATTGATTTCTTGCCAAAGATGTGCGTGGGTATTTATAGGATTTTTATATACAAGATCTTTCATTGCGCCCCATATACCGAAATCCAATGGGTTAAAATCTGGACTACGTGCTAGCTAAGGAAATGGACTACCACGACATCCAGCGCTCATAAAAAATAGTGTTTAAATAAATTCTTGATTGGAAAAATGTGGCGGACCACCATCTTGCATGAACAACATATTTTTCCTCAAATTCAGTGGTAGTGCATCCAACATATCAATAAAATCATCTTGTAAAAAATGTAAATAATTGTTACTATTTAAATTTCTTGGCAATTCATGCGGTCCTAGAAAACGGTCCCAAATGATCTCACACCAAACATTGATTTTGAACTCACGTTGAAAATGTCGTTCTCGCTTTATATGAGGGTTTTCAACTTCCCAAAAATGATTATTTCTTAAATTGAAGATACCTCGGCAGGTAAATGCAGCTTCATCCGTAAATAATATTCTTTTGATGAATGAGTCATCAATATTTTGTCTGTTCCGAATATCACTTGCAAACTGATATCTTAGTGGAAGATCGGCAGGCAATAAATTTTGACCGGCGTAAAATGGAATGGATGATATTTTTCTACATGCATTATTCTTAGAATGGAAGTTTTACTGATTCCTGTAGCTGCACATATTCGTCTTGTACTAACTTGTGGATCATCTGCAATGAGAACTAATATTTCTTCTTCTTGGTCAGGCTTAATAATTTTTGGTCGAGATGAATTATCACGTTTAGGACGAAATGAACCACTTTCGCCTAAATTTCTGAACAGATTTTGAAATAGTCTACGATCAAGTTGTAATCTGTTTGGAAATTTTCGCAAATACTCACGTTGCGCAGCACGTCCATTGTAATTCAGTTGACAATAAATCTGTACTTTGGAATGAAAAGGGCAGGTGTCCATTTTTTGTGAATTTTATGTAAGAACTGTTTCTAATAAAGAAAAGCCTTATATTTCTATAATTAAAGGCCAGAAGTTCATATATGTACTGTTTTAATATATTTCAACTTTAAATGTCCAATACTTGCTCCACATGTCTTACAAAAATGGCCGTTTCTAAAAAATATGATTTTGTTACAACCGCCCTTTTCATTCCAAAGTACAGAAATATTAACCATATCTCTCATATGAGTTTGAATAATTATTATGTCTCGGCATGTTCTGATTTTCGTTAATTAACTGATATTAAGAAAAATAGATAAATAAAATTGCAAGAAAAGAATGTCACAACAATTTTTAAATGTCAAAAGTATTGTTGGCATCGGCGCCTACTATGTTAATATTTGTTATAATGATTTATGAGAGTGAATGTTAAAATGCGATTTTCTCGAAAACGGTCAATTTCTAAAACTAATGACAAGTATACTTTTTTTCGCTAAAATGGGATAGGTTTAGGATTTTTTAATAAAAAGGGGTAAAAAAGTTAAGAGTACATTTACACCTTAAACAATGCTTATGTGGATCTATTCCAAAAATGGGAGCAGATTTGAATTTTTCATCTTAGAAAAGCCCCATTCACCAATTTTCACAACAATACTTGAAAAACTTCAAAAGTTATATGAGAAAATTAAAAATATAATATTGACTTTAACACCCTGTATCTCTGTTAATACCTATCAACTTTTGTACTAAGGTAAGTTTAGTTAAATCGTAATATTTTAATGTCAGAAACCCACTGTTTCTCTATGGACCATTACTTACAGACCACACTGTATTGTATGTCCAAAATTTAAAATTATTTTAAGTGAAAATGATAATACATTGTTTTTCTTTTATTAGATTTTTTTTGCAGGAGCATTCCATGTATATTTATTTCCCTTCTTAATATAAGAAAACTTTTCCATCGAATGACTTTTTTATCGCAAAACAAATCAAAAGAGCTTCAAAATCAAAACTAACAACGTAATAAGAATACGAACAAGACACAAAATTAATGAAACGTCACATGATTTCAATATCAAAGAGATTTTAATAGAGATAAAGCTCGGGCATGCGTGAAAATTATTATAAGAAAGAAAATACGCTGAGGGGAAGAAGTGAAAAATAACACAATCTCATTTAGATTCAAAGTCAAAATACAATCACGTCTTCGTGTAGATTTTGTTATTTGTAGATAATTAAATTTGGCATGTTTTGATGAAGTAACGGTTCAGTGTTCATAATGGAAACAATTTTAGTAGTAGATATTTGAATCTATAAGAATTTTTATTATTTTTATACAAGGTGTGTCGGATATACTTGACTAAATTTCAGCACGGTGTATTTGTCAATTTAAGAAGGCTTTATAAATACATTATAAAGTATTTAATGGTCGAAATACTTTAAAAGGATCTCTATGAATATTTTTGAGCTTTGACGTTTCGGGTTATGTAGTTTATGATAATAAGGTCTTTCAACTTCGTCAGTCTGTCTGTCTTTTATCTGTGAGCTATATGTAAGAAATTATTTGACAGAGAAAAATAATATTTGGAAGTTAGTTGATGCTATTGCCAAGAAAGAAACCTGATATACCTTTACTGAAAACATACAGGGTTGACAAAATAATTAACAAAAAAAATAGAATAATATTAATATTTGGGCACGTAATTAAGAAAATTGTCAGGGAAGAAAGAAGCAAGAGTTTTAGTGAAACATATAGTGTTCACCCTAAAGTAATAATTAATTAAGAAATGACTGAGAAAAATAATATATGGAATCTAGGTGACATTATTACTAAAGAAGAAAGTCTGATATACTGTTCTTGAAAAAAATATATGATGGTTACAAAAAAAAAAAAAATTGAAATGGATGCCAAACTTAAACATTTTTACAGATTAAAAAAAATGGAAGCATCAATACAAAATTTGTGGTAGAGTTACAACTACATATTTTAACAAATATTCATTCAGCACTTCTTCCGCACAGAGGCCTCGAAATAAAGGGAATGCCTACGAAAGCAGGTTATGGTATTGTCTCTATAATAGTGGTCTTTAATTTTATGTCTCCAAGAATAATATTGTGGGCCTGTGAAGCGTCTTTTGTATGTACTAGAGTTCGGTCGAAATATAGCAACAGAATTTTATTCATTTTATGTTGTGTATATGGTTAGTTGATGTTTTCAGTTCTTTTTTTTTTGTAACTTTTCTCTACATGAAAAATATTTAATTTATACTGAGGACTATACTGTCATTAGAAAAGTCGTTGTGTAGAATATCTTCGGTTTTCACAAAGCATCACTTTAAATATGCATTTTTAGTAAACTATTAAGTTTTTCAATCAGTTATGATATGTTCTACTTCATATTATAATACCATAGTTCCTACTAACAATGTATGTAATTTTTAATATATTAATTGGAAGAATGATGTGAAGTTTACTACTTCACAGTTTCGTGCCCTTAGATAATCGATATGATTATTTCATTTCAATCTTTTATTTATTATAAGACCCCGATATTTAGAATTTGTAGTATTGTTGATTTCACTTTCCATGTAAAGTTTATTAAGTCAAAATTTGCTTGGACTTTGAAATGGTTAATTCTGAGTTGTAGCAATCAATTACTGTCAAAGTAATCAACTTTGTTTAAGTCATTAATACTTTAATAAATTATTGTTTAACCAACATTTAATCTCACACAGTAATAGCTGTGGGCCTAAAACTGCTCCTTGTGGGACACCATATGTCGGTTCTTCTTTCTGGACTTCATTTTCTCTACTAAGATATTCATGTATTCTATATGTAAAGTAGAACAGTTCTGTCTACTGTTTTGGTAACATTATGTTGCGAAACATTGAGTTCTGCTGCCGTCGGTAGACTATGCATTTTTCATATAGTTTAGCAACGTTATTAACTACTGACATTAGTCTGTAGTTATGTGTAGCAAAGTTGGTCACCAGTTTTAAGTATAGGATGAATAATGGCTTGTTTTGGTGAATTTCAAAATTCTTCATTTTGATATGATAGATATAAGTAGTTTTAATTTTCTCCAACGTTTGAAAAATACAAATTTCAGAAAATCTTTCGCATTTATTTTAATTCTATTATTTTGCTGAAAATTTTAGTGGATAGACATATTGTTATTATTTTTTTTGCGACAATGAATCTTTTGTTATTTGCCAAACATTTTTTGTATTTTTCTTTGTTTTATTTAGTTTTTTTTGCGTGAAATGTTTTTTAAAGTTTTGTGATAACTTACTCAGTTAAAGTATTTTTCTAGTTTTTCTAATAGATGTTCGTTATTTCTGTACCTCAGATATATCTACGTAAATGGTAAATAATAATAAAGCCAACAGTAAATTTGCATTTCCTTTCCGTGTTGTTAGACCTTTGTAATTTTGAACCATCAAAGATAAAGGATGAGAAATTTAACTTCATACAATTTTAGTCACCGAAATTATCTATTTGTTATTAAAAAAAATACATTATAGGATAATGCAAAAGTGTCGCAATATCAAATTGTGGTGGTGTTAATACGGTACTTAAATTTCTTTTGTGAAAAAAACGCCGACTAGATTTATGCATGAAATTTCAATTTATAGCTGAAACTTTTTAGGCAGTTTTAATTCTCCTGCAGGCGAGCCATATTTTAAATCCACCAGAACATTTTACAATTCGTTATATTTTAAAGAATTGAGTTATGACTTTTTGAGAACATTATATCCGAGAATAAATTCATTATGTTTTGGAATGGGTGAAAATTTATATTAATGTTTTTATTATTACATGAAAACCATTTAGTAAACTAGTAAATTCAGTAAATATAGTTATTAATTATATAAAACTCGTTATTTCTAAAAATTAAATACCTGTAATAAATGTACATTGTGTTTATACAATGAAGCACGAAAGATGTAAATTTATCTGTTCAATGATTCAAAAGAAAAAACTGGATTATTTTCATCGCTAAAAAAATAATATAAGGAACATTTTCAAGTTTAGGTAGGGTACGATTGCTGAATAATAATAACAATTAAGGTCTACAAAAAGAAAATAGGTTTTGTCCTAAGGTTCTCATCTAATTTTTCTGAAGTATTTCGTCGCACTGAAGCCAATTTTGGAAAAAAAGTTTTATATCGGGTCAGTTTTTGTCTACCACCCCTCTTATCCCCTAAAAGGGGCAAAAAAGGTCATGTCCTAAGGCTCCGATCTAACTTTTCTAAAGTATATTGTTGCCCTTACGCCAATATTGGACAAAAAATATTCTATCGTTCCAGTTTCCCTCTACCACCCCTTGTTCCTAGGCCGAGGGAAAGTGACGCGATAGAAAAAAAAATTTTGTCCAAAATTGGCATCAGCGCATCATACTTTAGAAAAGTTAGATCAGAAGCTTAGGATAAGACTTTTTGGCCCTTCTTAGGGGATGGAAGGGGTGGATAAAAACTGACTCGATAGAAATTTTTTTTTCCAAATTTGGCTTCAGCGCTTCAAAATAATTCAGAAAAGTTAGATCAGAACGTTAGGGTAAACCAGACCTTTCTTTGTCCTTTTTAGGGGATGGTAGATGAAAATTGACACGATAGATATTTATTTTTGGCCAAAAATGGCTTCAGTGCGTCAAAATACTTAAGAGAGAATAGTTAGATGAGAACGCTTTCAAAGAAACCATTCGTTTCTTTCGTATACCATTGATCAAAATCTGACCTTACTAGCATATCACAACTTGGGTGTTGTGATATACTAGCATGGTCAGACTAAGGTCAGTGGTATATGAAAGGAACCGATGGTTTCATTCGAACAACAGGACGAAAACAGCTACATAAAACATCAACACTACTAGAAGGGAAGACAATCACAAAAAGGATAGAAATGTACGCAATGAAGTACTGGGGACACGTCCAAAAAAGGGAACCAACACATATACTGAAGCAAGCACTATCACTGAACAGCAGCAAATTAAAAATAGGGAGACCATGTTACACAGCGAAACAACAATTGAGAGGGTCATAAACAAACTGGGAAAGGACCAAACATACTGGGAAAGAAAAGCGAGGGAAAAACTGAATTCCACAAAGAAATCGCAGCGATATATACTCTACCAGAATCAGAAACGGAGGAATCAGAAGACTCAGAAGAAGATTTGTAGAAGCAGAAATACAAAAAGAGGAGCATAAACAGTAGCGACTCAACGAGGCAACCTATCTCACAAGAAGACCCAGAAGTGGCAGAAGTCCAGAACCAAAAACACAAAAAAGGGAGCTTAAACGCTCCCTCTCGACACAATGGGGTAACACATGTCACAAATACCTACATCTCCCATCCCACATTCCTTTACCATGCACCATGTGGCTCTCGCTGCTGACAACAAGCATGACCTTAGTCGAATCCAGCGTGGAGGTAACAGGCCCAGCTGTATACCAGGGAGCGGCAACAATGCCTACCGCACGCTGATAAATCAATAAATCAATCAATTAATCAATAATGTAAGCAGAAATACAAGATGTTTATTTTTAAAAATTACAAATTATGAGAACCTTAGGAGAAGAATTTTTTTTTTGTAGACTTAGAAGTACTAATATTTGATTTAATTATATCACATAATGCATTAGTATAGACTCAGTTCTAAGGTATGAGGTAAGTAGATGGGGTGTAGTGAGTGTGACTTATGTTAAAACTTTGGAAAATATCCAAAAGATTATTAAAGTCATTTTTAACAAAGGCACGTTATATCTAACAGATGCTTTATATAATGTAAGTAAGCTATTTGACATACAACAAATATTCTTTGACTGTTAATTCATCAAATTAATAGAAACAATCTGATCGAGTGCAGGTCGAGCTCGTGCGCAGAGGGTTCCGTACTGTAAACAATATACATATATATAGGTAGGTACGAATAGCAACAACTAAAATTGAAAACTAAAAAAAAAAAATAATAAAAAATTGAGGCCAATTCCAAAAAATATTTGAGGCCTTTGGTTCCTGTACACACACTAAATCAAAATTCTATATCTTTACTCCGTTTAGTAATTGGGTGGGAGTAGTAATGAGGGTGACAGGTGTACCAAATTTCAAGTCAATATCATAAACCATTCCAGAGGAATCGTGTGCATAAAAAAGTCAGAGACAGAAGGACAGAAAGGAGGTATCGATAAGCTAAGAAAATTGACCCCAATATGACAAGAAATTTAACTATATTTTTTTTATATTTCTCATTATTTTAGTAAAATACAGGACACTAACTTAACGCTACAATAAATTAAAAGTAAAAATGACTACGTTTTCTTCACGAGAAAAATGGACAAACTGAGGTCGAAATGGCTTTTTTTGGAAAATTGCATCCTTTTTTTACTATATCGAGTTTTTTTTAGACATGAGCTCATTTTTTTAGCAGTTTAATGTTTGTATTTTTATATTTGTTGACGTCTAAAGAACAACATGTAAAAAAAATCACCATGGTAAAAAAATGCGCTCATGTCTAAAAAACTCAATATAGTAAAAAAGGGTACAATTTTCCAAAGAATGGCTTTCTTTGGAAAATTGTTGACCTCAGTTTGTCGATTTTTCTCGTGAAGAAAACGTAGTCATTTTTACTTTTAATTTATTGTAGCGTTAAGTTAGTGTCCTGTATTTTACTAAAATAATGAGAAATATAAAAAAAAATATAGTTAAATTTTTTCTCATATATTGGGGTCAATTTTCTTAGCTTATCCTTTGTTTGCTCCACTACGTGGGTGCGGAAGTAAAATTAGTATTTTTAATAAATTTGTTAATTTTGCCTTTAAATTTTTCAGACGATACCCCACTTGCCAGAATCGAAAGAAAAAAATCGAGTTAGCCTACAAAAAGGCATCAGAAAATATTTTGGTATATCGACTTCTGAGGTGTCTATGCAGAATACCAAACTCGAACTACTTGTGAAAGTTCATGTTTCTAGCTACAATAATTTCGGAGATGGCCGATGTGACAGATAGATATATGAACGGACGGAGAGACAAACAGGTCACTCTATAAGGGCCCTGTTTTAACGTTCAAGTACTGGAAAATTGACAACAAATTTGTATAAGAAATTGCCTAATAGTCAAACTCGAAACTTCGAGCCATTTAGAGAAGCTTAGTAGGCCTTGAAAATATTAAAATTACTAATTTTTCAAAAGAGTCAAATAAACATCATCGAGCACTATATCTAAAAAAAAAACAAACATTTATATTGACCAACGTGTTCCAAAATAATGGGGTGTTGCGTTATTAAATAATACACACTGTATAATCTATGTAAAGTTCGTCCGAGAGACATTGTTTTTTTAATTGACTACTTTTTGAGGATAACCACTCTGCATGCTTTCACAAAAGTATAGCATGGCAATTGCGTTAGCCTTATCTATCATATTTGTTTCATTATTTCTTTAGAGTGTTCAACCTGTACGTTTTTCAATAAAAGTATATCCCATTTCTTTCTTGGCAATAGAATCAACTACTTGCCAAATCGTATTTCCGTTCTCACATAGTTTTGTGGATATAGCGTTAACAGACAGATATACACCAGACCAACCGACCGATAGACACACAGACAAACTGATGTGATTGAATGACCTCAATTTTTCTAATTTACATATTTAGCTCTTTTTCGTAATTATGATACTCCCTTTTGGTAAGCGAGGGAAGTAAAATTCCCAGTACATTTCATCTTAAAATTACAATAAAATATAGTGCAAGGTGTCTCACATTGTTATGTTCAAGAGTTTCGAAGTTACAGGCCTATTATATTTGTGAACAGTAAATAAAGAAAACTTATTTTAGTCCCCCGTGGAAATAAATAATAATAATAAAAAAAATTGAAAAAAAAATCATATACAGTGTGACTCACTTAAGATTGCAAGACTCCTGTATAGCCGTTAATTGATGCTTGATTAACTTCAAACTTTGGTGGTAAGAAAAAATCGATAAGGCGATTCTTTGAACTTAGTAATATGTATTTCAGTAGCGTGTGATTTTAAGGGAGTTTGAAAAGTCGATTTTTCAAAAAAAGGCATTAGCGATTTTTTTTCCAAATTTCGGTTTCATCACCATAAAGAGGGCCATTTGAAACTCATAGGTATCAATTTTAAGTTAGATCACTTATCTGGTTATTGAGATGTAAGCCCCGAAAAATCCCCTTTTGAACGTTTTCATTTTACGTTTTTTCGTAAATGATGCAGTTGTTAAGTTTGTTAAGGGTTAACTAATTTTTTGCCTATAGTCGTATGTTGGAGCTTAATTGGAGCAGATTGACAATGTTGTGGTCAGAACACAAGAGAGTGTTATCATCAGTAAACAGAGTTGATTTGTTAGGCAACATACATTGAGGAAAGTCATTCATATAACAAAAATAACAGGCCCCAGGACGAAACTGATGGTAGTGCCGATCGGACGTTGCCGACTCCGAATACCTATTTGAACAGTGCAGATAAAAAATACATTAACTGTGCCCTAAATCTCGGTGGCACCACAAAGAAGAAAATTGTGTACTGTTCAAGTAAAATGCGAAAACACTCGCGTTCACTTAGGTATCTGACTCATTATTATAACGTTACAAAATAGATATATAGATTTTCAAAGTATTCAACTATAGGAATTCATATATCTAACAATATTTAAATATTATTTAATGCAAGTAAAATTTGAAGGCAAGTGCGATAATGTATTTAGTAAAGCATAGAGCTGATAATGTAGGCACACACTTAGTACGTTTGTACTAAAGGGAATGCCTGGAAATTGACTAAGTAGTAATTAATAGTCTAAAAATAACTAAAAATAATAAATATATCTCCCCAGCGGTTATCTCTCATGAATATAACAACTTTAAATGATGAATAGGACATGCATAATTAGAGTACTAGTACACTAACGACATTTGATTAAAATACAAAGTGGAACTGTTAATTAGACCTATCATGTCAAAGGCAAATAAAACATAAAAGGAAACATTTTATATCCCGAGCTTTTATGCGCTTGAGTCTAAATTTAATTCTATACATTAAAACTAAAGGCGACTTTATATTTATTTGTGAAAGGAAAATGTTAAAAATAGGCGATTTTTTAATCCACCGGGCAACGAATGTCGACATCAAAATTCGATTCTGTATGGTTCATAGAAACAGAAAATGCATATTAGACACCCTAATTTTCCGGGGAAAATTAGTATACTATCTTCAAAGTATAAAATCCACCCTCAGATAAGTAGTGGTAATGTAATAAAAAAATCCGGCAAAGGTGCCATTGTAGTGACGACTTATATATATTTATGTGTAAAATTAAAACATGAGGCATCTACAAGCCATTAGAATATTTCCCACTTGCAGATGAGCTAGACATTTGAGATTTGGTACCGTACCATAGTCCACCATTGCGAGTCCAAAAATAATAATATCAAAATGGCGGCACTTCCGGAAATACCGGAAGTCGATATCAACTTGCTTATTTTAAATGGAACACCCTACATATTTTCGACTTTTCGAAATGACCATAAAATTTTGAGTCAAGACATGTAGCACAACCTATACCTAAACTGAGCAGTTTCGGAGATATTTGACATTTTATAAAAAATTTGACAGGTGCAGCGGTTTGCAAGAACCGTTATAACTTTTTTCGTATAAGAGATCCTTATTTACTCTTTGGTACGTAGAAAGAACACAAGATGAGCCACTCTCTACAAAAAAAAATAGATTCCAAAATATTATACCAAGTGTTTTATTTTTCACGTTACATTTTGTCAAATTCAAACCTCAAAAACTTTTTTATTTCAAATGGAACATCCTCTATTTTTTTACATCGGATGATGTTAAATTAAATTCCCTTTTTTACAGTATAAGCATTGTAGGGGTTAAAGTTACAACTTTTCGAAATATTGACGATTTTCTTCAATGTTCAAGAATTTTTAGTAAAAATTGCCATCAACTTACCCATGTTATAAACAATCATTAATGTCAGTCATTCTCTTTTGTTAAAAAATGCCAGCACGTTTAAATTACACCCACGAAGACTTTTAGATTTGTTTATTATTTATGGAGAATGTGATGAAGTAATAATACCAAGAACATGTAACACATTTGCTACTCGATACCCACAAGAACAGAAACCATCCACCATACACTGTAAAACGCATATTGGATAATTTTAGAATATTTGGCTCTATCAAATAGCACGTGCCAAATTTTATTAAGGCAATCGATGCAGAATTAAATTTGAGGTGGACTTATATCAGCATGTCCTATATCTAACACATGTACTTTTTGAATTATTTGCAAGTTTTTGTTGAAAATTATAATTTATTCAAAAAAAAAAAGGGAGAAACCTATGAAACAATTGAAACCATAAAGTGGGTATCGAGCAGCAAATGTGTTACATATTCTTGGAATTATTACTTCATCACATTCCCCATAAGTAATAAACAAACCTAAAAGTCTTCATGGGTGTAATTTAAACTTGTTGGCATTTTTTAACAAAAGAGAATTACTGACATTAATGATTGTTTATAATCATGGGTAAGTTGATGGCAATTTTTACTAAAAATTCTTGGACATTTAAGAAAATCGTCAATATTTCGAAAAGTTGTAACTTTAACTCCTACAATGCTGATACTAGAAAATAGGGAATTTAATTTAACATCATTTGATGTAGAAAAATACAGGGTGTTCCATTTGAAATAAAAAAGTTTTTGAGGTTTGACTTTGACAAAATGTAACGTGAAAAATAAAACACTTGGTATACTATTTTGGAATCTATTTTATTTTTTGTAGAGAGTAGCTCATCTTGTGTTATTTCTACGTACCAAAGAGCAAATAAGGATCTCTTACACGAAGAAAGTTATAGAGGTTCTTGCAAACCGCTGCACCTGTCAAATTTTTTATAAAATGTCAAATATCTCCGAAACTGCTCAGTTTAGGTATAGGGTGTGCCACATGTCTTGACTCAAAATTTTATGATCATTTCGAAAAGTCGAAAATATATAGGGTGTTCCATTTAAAATAAGCAAGTTGGTATCGACTTCCGGTATTTCCGGAAGTGCCGCCATTTTGAAATTATTATTTTCGGACTCGCAATGGTCGACTATGATATGGTACCAAATCTCAAATGTCTAGCTCATCTGCAAGTGGGAAATATTCTAATGGCCGCCTTAAAAGAATCACCCTGTATAACAATGTTTTGTTATATGATTACACTGATAAAAGGGACACATATTTATTTGCCAAAAATCATGAATTATGAAATGTAGATGGCATAACATATTTAAGATTCTCTAAAATTACATTTTCTCAGATACGACTTCTTGTCATAGCAGGGCAGCATGTACTACCCCCAATTATACCATCTATAGGGTGTCAAGCAAAAGAGACGTTTAGCAAAGATTGGCGATTTTTGGCACTGATGGGAAACGACTTTAGTCCCATAATAGCGACAGTATATTGTTTATACATATAAGTAGTGCACACTAGAAACTCCCATTAAGCGAGAAGATTGTTAAACTACCCGTAAAGTACAAAAACTACCTCAAAATTTGCAACGGAAAAGTAAGAATTATAAATATCCAGGAAAAGTAGTACGAGTACGACGACTTTATTATGCTTATATGTGAAATAGCAACAATAGGTGTCTGCAAAGATGTAAAATTGTTTGTGCATAATGTTTTATCCCAAACTACCCCATCTAGAAGGTGGCAAGCAAGAGAGATAAGTAAGGCGATTTTTGGTAACGTTGAGGTATGAATGATGTATGAAAATTGCGATTGCAAACTGCAGGAAGAATTGATAAACTACCCTGAAAGTACAAAAACCAAACCCAAACCAGCAATAGAAACGTGAGTCGAAAATCCAATGGAATGTTGCAAATATTTGTGAGCGAAATAAGGTAAATTGTTATCAAAATTTTGTTTCTAAAATAAAAAAAAAATTGAAAACCAACCCTAATGTAAAATGCTCTGGGTATGAGAAGACAAAAACTGATTCTGAGAAAGATGAAACGTTGGTTTAGATATAGAATATTCGTTTTGATTTAGATCGGAAAGAATTTGTACGAATACTATAAACTATAGAAAACTTCAAAAATGTGTCTTACATGGATCATTTAGCCACTGATTGTGTTTCCCAGAATGCACCACGAGGAAGCGATCCTTTCTGCATCCCTTCTTTTTTTACTTTTTTGTTTTTGTTTTTTGTTTTTTATTTTTTATTTTTTTCTAGTTTTTTACTTTTTTTAATTTTTTTTAATTTATTCTTTAGCATTGCTTTTAAATTAATTTATTGGACTCTTAAATCTTTTTAACTTTTTTTTGAAAATGAACATGTGTATGATATAACAAATTGGTTTCGTGTTCATCACTGTCATTTTCATTGTCACTTAAAAAATTGAAAATCTCTGAATGATCTGGTGTTTTAGGTAGCTGATTTAGATGTTGTGCAAATCCAAAATACCACAAAACTAGCATTACGTGGGAGCAGCAGCAACCCACTTTTCCAACCTTACATCCACATGTATGGGCAACAATAGCTTCGCTATTTTCTTTAGTTTTATTATTTTGAAGTGAAAGATGGCGCCTGAAGTAGTGTCTTCTTTAAACACAGAGCTGTTAAAGTTAAAAAAAGAAGTGTTAATAGACATAATTTTGAGTGGAAACATATCTAGTGATATACCTAAAAATGTGAATATTACCGTAATTCAGAAATATTTAAACGAAAGGCAATGTATTCGTTGTAAAAATAAGGAATGTGATGTCTACTGTGACGCGCAGGATGTTATCAACAACGTCGACCCGAACGAGAAAATCGTACTGGAACATAAGCTTGACCTCTCTAATAACCAAAATAACTACCTAAATAGGCTTTTATTTCATTTGGAGAAGAGGGTAAGTGAACAGGAAGAACTTATATCATTATTAAAAAATAATAACAAAGAACCTCATAGAGATATAGTAAATAATCCAAGTCACAAACCAAAATTCTCGACCGAGAAGGTTCCTAATTTAATTTCAAGCAGAAACAAAAATCCTGTTGAAAAACTGCAGGAGAAACCTGAAAGCTACTCTACAGCGGCATCTAGCAATCTAGGAAATAACTTGACTCAACACAAATCCGACAGAAATAATACAGGTACCATTACAAAAAGTGCCCCACAAAAACAAATTATAACAAGTGAACAAGTAAAGATAGCTGTAAATGAAGCAAAAAGATCAACATTTTTTGTTACTGGCTCGAATAAATTAAGTCAGAAAATAAAAACTGTACCTAAACAAGGCTACCTAAGCGTATATCGCCTACATCCCGACACCACAGCAGATGACTTGGACGCCTGTTTGAAGGAAACGGCACCAGAAATTCCTTTTCGCTGTACTCTAGTAAAAAGCAGCTTATATCAATCTAGCTTTAAAGTTTCTTTCCCCGAAGAATTTGTAGATCATGTGTACAACCCTCCTAAAATTTGGCCTGATGGTGCCGCCGTACGTACATTTACGTTCCCAAATCAAAATTTTCACAGGAGAAGCCTGCCACATCCCCGATATCGTTAACAAGCAAATCGACGAGTGACAAATTTTCAATATTTCACCAAAACATTCAGTCTATTAGAAATAAACGAAATGAAATTGAGTGTTATTTACTGAATCTGTATAATTCTTTTAAAACCAGTTATAATGTTTTATGTTTTAGCGAGCACTGGCTCTCAATTAACGAGATTGAATTTTTTCAAATTCAAGGATATGTTTTAGCATCTTCATTCAGCAGAACACAAAGGACACATGGAGGTACCATGATTCTTATAAAAAATAATATTGATTTTCAGCCCCTTGAGAAAGTGGTACAACTTTCTCAAGAAATGATATGTGAACTTTCTGCCATAAAGATTGTCCAATACGACATTATTATAATTACATTGTATAGGTCACCTGATGGTGACTTTAATCTATTCTTAAATATATTGCATGAGGTTTTTGAACTAATTAGAGTTTTAAATAAAAAAGTAGTAATTACTGGCGACTTTAACATACATTTTAATTCGGACACTTTAAGAAATTTAAAATTTTCAGACTTTATCAACTCTTTTGATTTTACTTGTCTAGTTAATGAACCAACACGAAAAAGCAACTGTTTAGATAATTTTTTTCTAAACTTTCATTCCTTTCATAACACGTCCTATGCAGTTGACACAAACCTATCAGATCATAAAGCCATTGTTTTAGAGCTGGATATAATTAATGAACCACCAAAATTGAATAAAATAAGGTACAGGCCTGTAACTCAGGTAGGTCTTAACATTTTGTATAATAATTTAAATACTGTAGATTGGAATTTCGTTAATGACAAAAAACTGAATATTGATGAAAAATTTCAAATTTTTCTAAATATTCTTGTCGAACAAATTGATGTTGCTTTCCCAATTAAAGTAAAGAATGTAGTTCCTGAAAAAACAAAGATAGAATGGTATAATGACGAGCTTCGAGGTATGCGCGAACATCTAAATTTTCTTTACTATTTAAAAAAACAATATCCAAATCTAACAGGCATATGTGATAGAGTGAATCAATATAGACAGTTTTATAGGAGGAAAATTGAATATTACAAAAAAAATGCCAACGAGTCTTTCATTTCTCGTAGTACAAACATGGCAAAAGCATCTTGGGATATAGTCAATTCTAAACGTGTAAATAAAAAGTGTACCATTAATGACTGTAATTTAAATGCAAATGACTTTAATAATTTTTTTATAAATATCGCTTTCGAGACTACAAAAAACATATCAAGTACTGTTGATCCTATCAGCCTAGTCACAAGTATGGCAAATAAAAATGATTTTATTTTTTCAGAGATTTCTTTTATTGAAATGCGCGATCTTTTAAAAAACATCAAAAATAATCCCAGTAAAGACATATATGACGTAAATATTAACATTATAAAATATGTACAGGATGTTATTATTATTCCTCTTACAAAGTTGGTAAATTTATGTATAAATAGTGGAACTTTTCCGCAGTGTCTAAAAATTTCAAAAGTAATTCCACTTTTTAAGAAAGGCGATGTAAATGACATGAACAATTATCGACCCATTTCAATCATACCTACGCTGGGAAAAATAATAGAGAAAGTCCTGTTTCGACAACTCGTTACTTTTTTTGAATCAAATAATATTCTGTCAAATTGTCAATTTGGTTTTCGCTCTGGAAAATCTACGACTGATGCACTTAACAAAATGGTGGAAAGCATAATAGTGGCATTTGAAAATAAAAACTTTGCTGGAAGTATCTTCTGCGATTTGTCGAAAGCATTCGACTGTGTGCAGCACGATATCCTGGTTAATAAACTTAAAAAATATGGGCTAAACACTTCTGCCGTAAATTTCATAAAATCATATCTAACAGGCAGAGATCAAATAACTATATATAATGGAATATCATCGTCATCAGGAAAAGTAAAATTCGGAGTTCCTCAAGGTTCCGTACTTGGGCCCCTATTATTTATAATATATGTCAACGATCTACCTAATCATATAAATGACACTTCACTCGTATTGTTCGCTGATGACACCACCATGATTAATATAAATAGCAATCCAAACAATTTATTGCAGGATATGCAGCTCTCACAGTTGAAAGCTTCTGACTGGTTCAGATCAAATAAATTATATCTTAATAATTCAAAGACACAAACTATGTTTTTTTCAACCCGGTGCTTAGATCATTTCGACAATGTCCGAAAATGTAAAATCTTTAGGAGTAATCATGGATCCCCATCTACGTTGGGATCAACACGTTGATTACCTATGTGTTAAACTTTCTAAAGTTGTATATCTTATAAGAAATTTAATGACAGAATTGCCTGAAAATGTTGTAAAAACAGTTTATTTCTCTTTATTTCAAAGTGTATTCTCTTATGCTATTCTTACCTGGGGACACTCCTCTCATTTATACAGAATATTTTCACTGCAAAGACGTGTTATGAGGATAATAACACGATTGACGTTTAGGCAAGATGTAAAGCAGAAATTTATAGGGATGAATATTCTAACAGTTCCTAGTTATTATATTCTTACCGCGCTTATGTATGTTAAACAAAATCTAGACAAATATGTTTCGCACAGTGATATACACGAACATGATACCAGACACAGAGATCAAGTTTGTTTAAACTACACCAGATTGGTTAAAAGCCAGAATGCAATAAATTATTATGGTCCGAAATTTTTTAATAAGTTACCGCCAGACATCAAGCAGTTACCGGAAAAAAAATTTAATTTTAGAATAAAAGAGATTCTGCTGAATGGAGCATACTACTCATTTGACGAGTTTTTGTCTGATGTTTTATGTTAAATTACTTTTCAGTGTTTTTACTATTGTTTGTCTTTATATAATGCATATCATGTGATGTAATTTACAATATCTGTATTGACTTGTGTAAACCCACTGGGTATTGACATCAATAAATTATTTGTATTTGTATTTGTATTTGTATTTGTATTAGTTAGTACAAAAACAAAGAACTTTACGGAAGATGAATGCCTAGAATATTAAGATTCTTAAAAAGGGCTCAAAATGATCAGTGTAATGTGAAAATAATGATAATATATGTGCACTCCAATAATGATATATTTATTTACTCTCTTAAAAAACAAATTAATAACGGGACTTTCTAGTGTGCACTACTTATATGTATAAACAATATACAATCGCTATTATGGGTCTAAAGTCGTTTCCCATCAGTGCCAAAAAATAGCCAATCTTTGCTACACACGTCTCTTTTGCTTGACACCCTCTAGTTGGGATAGTTGGGGGTAGTACATGGTCTATAAGTAATTTCAAGTACTTGGAGATGCCTATTGTAATTTTACACATAAATATATTAGTTTTCACAACAATGGCATCTTTGTTGGATTTTTGTATTACATTACCACTGCTGGTCTGAAAGTAAGGTTTGAAGGTAGTATACTAATTTTTCCCGGAAAATTATGGTGTCAAATATGCATTTTCTGTTTCTATGAACCATACAGAATCGAATTTTGATGTCGACATTCGTTGCCCGCAGGAGTCAAAAATCGCCTATTTTTAACATTGTCCTTTCTATTTCAGAAAATATTTTAATACATTTTCTTGAGCAGAAAGGTAAGTAATTATACACTTTAAATCTATACTGATATATAAAGATGAAAGTTTGTTTCTGTGTAGGATATAATCTCCGAGCCTCCTATACCGATTTTAATGAAACCTTTTCACTATTTAATGAATTGAGATCTACAAACTGTCACAGGCTATAGTTGGAGTAATGGATCTTTGAACTGACGTCACTATTGCAGGTAGCAAACAAAGGCTATCGTTTGTATGTCATGGTCTCACTTCTTACAATTGAATGGCGGGTGTGTATCTTCCACAGTCTACGACCTATGTATGCTTGCACTGCGTGTTTGATTTGAAAATAACAGTCTCATGTAATCAATCGTCAGTGCCGCACATGTCGTTTATCTTTTTGTAACGCAATTAATTCAGACAAAGAAATGGAGAAAAAAATTCATGAAGCTCCAACATTTTTTACATAGTCAAAATTATTCACAATTTATTCATTAATCATATTTCAAGGTTCCAGCCATCGAAAAATAATTTCTCATCGCAGCGTGCACTGTGAGAGAACAATTCTAACTGCAGCTGTTTAAGACCTTTTTTGGTGTCAATTATTCGCGACTTACACATTTTAAATATCTTTATTATTTTACGAGATAATGACCTGGGGACTTTTGGATGAAACACCTTGTATACAGCCGGTTCCATGAGTGCATTGAAAACAATTGAAGTTGTCTCACGATCATCCCTTTACAAACGTCAAATTATGAATTTATGTTTTGACGTTTAAGCTAATTTTGAAATTTATTTGTCTAAATATGGAAACTAAGGACTGTCGTAGAAAAAATATTGTATGAAACTTATGCATAAAGTGTTTTTTTTCACACATGGGATTGTCAAACTTCCCGTTCGTGAAAAAAGTACCACTTTCTGCACTTGTATAAATTGCTATTTTCTACGACTGTCAAAACAATTACAATTTTCTTGTAACAGTGAAAAAAAGGAGAAAGGGTGAAAAAAAGTAAAATTATTTCATCCTTATGTATAACTGGATCCACGAGTGCATTGAAAACAACTGAATTTATCTCACGATCTTCGCTTTAGAAACGTCAAATTATGTCATCCAAGTGAGTAATAGCTGTTACACGCGAATAGAGTCTCTCTCTTTCTCTCTATCTCTCTCTTGTGATTGGTTCTAGCTCGGGGGTAATGAATTATTACTCACGGCCGTGGATAATAAGCTACATTACTTATTCAAAAAAGTATCTATAATAAACGAATTACTCAATAGTCGCAGTCGGTGAAAGTTATTTCTGTATAGTAGAACGAAATGTTCAAATCAACTTATTTCTTAAGTTGGAGAGTATTACTACGGGAGCCCCTAACTGTACGTGGGGACAATGCTTTTCATAAAGATTAAAGCCTAAGGAACAATTTTAGACATGTCCCAAAAAAAAAATTGGCTGTACATATTGTTTTTGTCATTTAACACGAAAACTAAAAAAGATCGAGAAAAACTTTCTGCACAAAAAAACAAAGTGCATAAAATTTTCTACAATTTTGTTCCTATACAATATTTGGATAGTAGTTACCATTTTGCAGATAAATGATTCAGCTCTTAAAATAAAATATAAAATTCTATATAAAACGTAAGTAACACCTCATTCGCTTTCAGATTCACTATCGCTGTCTCCTGATACATCGAATATTTCTTCCAAGTTTTCTTCCTCTATTGCTTCATTTATGATATCGTTATCATCCCCATTTTCATCTATTATGATTTGATTTAGAATCATCTCCTGAAGAATTTCAGGAAGCGATTGAGTCAGTATTTTATCTGCTGAATACCAAAGAAGTTCTCCATTTTTTTGCCATCCATAATCATTCCAAGGCTTTGGAATATTCTGAATACCTTCGTCGGCTAATCGCCAAATACGCGTTCGGTAAACACTTCTTTTAATATGCTCGATAAGATAAGCTCTTGATGGTGGAATCGAAGAAAAATCAACTTTAGTGTCAATCGATAAAGACAAATCTTTGTTACCACATTTCTGTCTAATGGAAACTAGGCGAAACTCGTCCACCTTAGCGTTTTTCTTTGATCCATATATGGCACATGTAATGATGCGACTAATTTATCATTAATATTCCAGTTGCTTCCCAAATCTTGAAATGTTCGGATATATTTGGTGGTATATTTGAGAGAACATTTTTATGGGTTTTATCTTTCCTTTTCCCTTAATAGTCCACTCAAATTAGACGAAAAAATAGCGAATAGAAGAAAAAAATCATATACAAATTATATTTGGGCCATGCATAGTTCATGGGGGTAGAAATAAGGATCCGAAAAGTTCCCACCTTACCCGTTGATGGAAACACCCTTTTGGGGCGAAAAACCACTCTTAGACAGGAGTTAGTTGCGATTGTTCTCATTTTCCCTCGAATCCGCCATTCCTACGAAAAATAGGTATAGGAACAAAAATATTCGTCATTAAATTCTACACAAAAAATGGGTGAAAGAACGGTGTCAGTTTTCTTCCAACCCCTTTGTGTCGGATCAAGGTTTATTCCTCTCCATAACTGACTTTGATGAAAAACACTATAAGCATGCTGATGAGAAGCGGCAGACGTTGGCGGTAGTCTCGACAATAGTACAGCGTTACTTGATTTCCCAACTAATTTATTGAATGTGAGAAATCTCTGTGAGAAATGTCTATTTAAAGATTTCTCTTTCTTTGGAGCATTATATAACGCCATCGTGAAACGCTCTCCAGCAGTTGCGACTTCTTCTTTTGTTGACTGAGGGTTGTTAAATATAGGCACAATGTGCTTTTGACGTCAAAGTAGCCGTTCGGAGATATTCATTGTGAAAAATCGCGTATCACCGATTTTTCGCCGAGCGCTTCAAACTACCCCCTATTATGAACGTCTATAGCGAGAAAACGGCGGGGAGTACGCAAATCGACCATAGAACTTTTTTTGTGTAGAATTTAATGACGACTATTTTTGTTTCTATACCTGTTTTTCCTGGGAATGACGGATCCGAAGAAAAATGAGAATAACCGTAACTAAGTCCCATCTGGGGGTGGTTTTTCGCCCCAAAAAGGTGTTTCCATCAACGGATAAGGTGGGAACTCTTGGGATACTTAATTCTACTCCTATGAACTATACATAGCCCAAATATAATTTGTATATGAGTTTTTTCTCCTAAAAGTCTAATTTGCGTGGATTATAAAGGCGCTGACTGGGTCGCATCCAGTAAATGAATGAAGACCCAGTAATGCCGAACATTTTTGAGGTCCCTACTCTTCTGCTAATGCGAATATTTTATTAAGCCTTCTTTTATTGCCAAATCCGGTATCAAAGAGTAGTTTACAGTTAACTTTATTTTTTTTTTATTTTATTTATCTCGAAAACGGCAACTCCTATCTAAATGTTGTATAGGAACAAAATTGTTGAAAATTTTATGCACTTTGTTTTTTGTGCGGAAAGTTTTTCTCCATCTTTTTTTAGTTTGTGTGTTAAATGACAGAAACAATATTTTTTTTCCTTAGGCTTTAATCTTTATGAAATACATTTTCCCCAAGAATTGGGGGGGGGGGGGTGTACGTACAGCTAAGGTAGGCTCTCCGACTATATATAATTTTGTTGGAATTTAGTGGAGAATATTGGAAATATATGTTAACATGATTGCAATGATATTTTCTGAGATATGTATCATAAAATTGAATCGAACAAAATCTATTTTTAGACACGATTAAATTTTATCTTTTCCTGAAAAAACTGTAAATAGGACGTCTACGTAATAATTATATCAATTTTAAAAATCATTAATATACAGAGGAAACTAAAAGCTTTTTCAAACATGAATCTATAGTTGTTTGATATCACTTCGAATATAAATCGCTAAAGCTCATCTATAAAAGTTTGTTATTAAAGAGACCCGTTTCACCTTCGAATAAAATATAGAATTGTATTTGATTTTCTATAACAACCAAGTCATACGAAATATAACATTTGTTTTATTTGGAATTGGTTGGCTTTACCATAGAAACTAGAAACAAAAGCAGGCTGTTTCAGCATCGATTGTTTCCCTCAGCTGAGCTATGCAAATCAGCCTCGTGCCGTGCTCCGTATTTTATGCAGTGCATAGCATACTAGATACTACCCGGCCCGACCGCCTTTACATGCTGAAACAGTTGAAATACACAACATCGCATTCAACCACAGACACACAGCAATATGGTTTCGCTTTTTATTTTCAAATGGGTATTTAATGCTGCTCTTTTTAATTAAAAGAATGTCTGACTCCTTTTTTTATTCTTTGTGATCATTAGAAGTAATAATAGACACAGAATCCGTAATTGGTTATCACAATCATTGTCTTGGTGTGGGACGTTGGGGGTTGCTCTATTATACATTTTATTAAATACGTTGTGTTTTTCCTCCAATAAACATTAATCTGTTAACTTGTTACATGAAAGCATTATTTGAACAAACATAATGACATCAGATCCATTTGCTACAGAGTATTAGTCGGGTCGAAAAACTGAAACCCGTGAATTTCTTAGAGAGGACCCTCTTTTTTATGATTGCAGTCCACTTTTGACATGTTAAGGATGAAATTTAGAGACTTGTAATTTTGGCGTTTGGACGTCATTTTGAAAACTATTTAGACAATTTTCATGGATAGGCATTAAAGCGGTCTACATTTTTTCACAAAGAACTGCATTTGATGACGGAGAAACAAACAAAATATAAGAAGAAATGCATCTTAAAGTAGTGCGTTTATAGTTTTACTCCATAATTTTTAGTTAGTATTATTAAGATTATACACTCATTTTGTTCTTGTTTATAGTTATTGAATAACAAGTAAAAGATGCATGTTCCAGGAACATCAAAACCAAAAAAGAGACAAGCTCTGTTACTTGCACCGCCACTAGAACCAAGTAAAAAAACGAAAACTCATACTGATGATGAATGTGTTGACGCTCTGCCTAAGAAAATTCACAAGTTCTGCAAGCTTGAAACTGTTGGCCAGAAACTAATTCGAGCGTACGATACTCGTAGGAAATCTGTTATCAAAGCAAATGTGGAAGAACCTGCTGAAAATCCGACTCCCCAGACAAATGAGCCATGTATACGAGGCTGCCGTATAGGTTCTACCCATTCGTCTTGCTTTATTTGTACTGAAGCATTGGAAGGGACGACCGTTAGAAACAACCTTAATAGAAGAACATCAGTGAAGTACCATAGACTGGAAACACTGGATGCTTGGAAAACTTCTCCAAGGCGGTCGACTTTGTTCAAGATAAGCAAACCAAGAATGGACTGCAAGCCTTAATAATTACATCTGTGATGTGAATACTGGAGAGATACTGAAAGCTGCTGCTTTAGATATTTGATATCATAGAGATTGCTGGAAGACTACAGATCAATTTACAACCAGAGCGCAAATGATGCCAAAAAAAAGGACAACGTCAGCAGCGACTAAAATGGATAGCCGAAAAACAAACCGAGGCATTCAATCAACTGTGTGAATATATAGTTGAATGCTTGGACATTCGCAAAGAAGTTTACACGCTCAGGGACTTACTGTACCAATATGAGCCAGTTCAGAGACACACGATGCTAACGAACGGATAAATTAGGAACACCTGCGACGACAAACACGACCTACGTTTACTTCGCCAAAAACTGGAAATAAACTTTGAAACGGATATTGAATTTCAGTCGAGATACAGACGAGTCATAAATAGTGGTTTTTCCTAAACCCGGGGGACATATGGGCAAATGCTGTTAAAATTCTATAAGGTAAACATCGACAAATGTTCGGAATGCCATGGCCCTGTTAGATTGAAGAACTGCAGAAAGACAATATCCCCAATAATATTCACAAACTAAAAGCTTTGCTTGCGGATCCTCATGCTAAATTGGAAGAAGACCAGTTGCGGAATGATTGCAACCAGCTGTGCGTTTCCTTTCTGAAGGTGAAATGCATTTAATCAGAGGAAACATCAACCTCTACAAGTAGTCCTATCAATATCTGTACATAACTTGACTGGCAGCGAAGAACTTACTAACGTCCTGAAAAAATTGAGAATTAGCATTTCTAATGACGACGTACTCGACCTGTACACAGGTCTACAAAAAAGAATTCTGCTCCAAGGACTAAACCTATCATGCCTTAGGTATTTTTGTGTGCTGTATCACTTTCCTTTCCAGAGGAAAGTACATAAACTTTTTATGCTCCTTAGTTCAACTTGAGGGATTGAAGAATGATTCTGTGATTTTCAGATTTTCTTCTTTATTCGAATATTAAAACTAAAACTATGCCAAATTTTAAGTTTCTAAATGACTATTATAATTTTTCGCTACTAGGGACTATCAGGGGCGATATTTTAAAAAATTTAGATTTCTCACTTTATTAGAAGCCCAAAGCTCAGTGCCAAATATCAAGTATCTAGGTCATCTGGAAGTAACCAGAATTTTTGGACATACATATATGCATTCAATTACTTCTACATCCACGTAGTGGAGTGGAAGTATAGAAATCGTTTAAAAAAATGTTCAAATAGGCTTATAGTGCGACAAAACGTTTTAAGTTTGAGACAAAATATTTCTGTCTCTCTGCCTGTCGGTCTGAATATCGTTATCTCTCTGTAATTTTTTTTGTGCGCACGATTACTCTGGAACGCTTTATGATATTGACTTGAAATTTGGTACACCTATATATTATAACAAGATCTGGAACTGGGTTATATTTTGATCTTATTCCGTTGAAGGGTTGGGAGCTTTATGGGGGGTAAATGGGTAAAGCAAGCAAGGAAGAGTCCACAAAGTTGAAATTTAGTGTATGTACTAGAAGCCAAGGTCTCGAAAATTTTTTAGCATCAGCCACCCTCATCATCACCCTATTACTACCTCCACCCCATTATTAAACGGAATTAAAAAATAAAATTGCGATTTATGTGTCATATCGTTATTATCTTTTTATGGGTTTTGGGGTAGACAGAAATATTATTATTAAAGTTTTATGACAATTGAAGACCTAAGTGAATAAAGGTGTTATGTCACACTTTTAAAGTTTTAAGTAAATTAAACAAAACGGTTTTGAGTTGGAACTTATTTATTTTGTCTTCGATTCAAATGAATAATATTTCATAAAATAGATAATTTTGGGTTATGTTCTTTTGTTTACACTAATATTAAAGAACAATATCAAGCTGTTATGAAACTAGATTTTTCTGTCCAAAACTTTGTACACCCACTAAAATTACTGGTTGTATGTATGACACGGCGCCTTTAAAATTAAAAAGTTTCTATAAAATATTACAAATTTAGAATTCACCGTTTATTGGGTGTTCAAAAATTTCATAAAGTAATTTTTTTCAAAAATGCGACACCTTTATTCACTTAGGACTTCAATTATTTCCGCATAGCGGAGTACAAAGTATAGTATCAAATTTGTTTTCGTTGTAAGAGACTTGGGTAGGAAATCTGGATGTGGAAGTAGTAGTTCCTTAGGCATTGTTTTTTTTATATTACAAATAAAATCGCTATTCATCAACACGATTTTATGAAAGGACGCTCTACAACCACTTTGCGTTAAACAATTTATTTCTGCATCCACTGACGATCAAATTAATATAATCTATATTGATTTTTTTCAACGCACTCGATAGTCTTGATCATGTTGTTTTATCAGCCATACAAGTCCATAAGCTGACTTTATTCAACACATAAATGCCGTCTAAATCTAAAACGCCGGCCTACTGCGATAAAAAGAAAATGTCAATTTTCGAGAAATCATAGTAGGCTTAGAGATAGACAAAAATTTTGTTAACAAAAGTTGTTCAGAATCACTTGATATGCCCCCCTGTAAAATTTTGTGAAAATCGGAATATTTTCAAAAAATAATTTTTTGTTTCACTTCTCGTGAAGACACCCCTGTATCTTTTTTATTTGTGGCCGAATTAATTTCAAATTTTTATCAGCCATACAAGTCCATAAGGTGACTTTATTCAATACATAAATGCCGTTTAAATCTAAAACGCCGGCCTACTGCGATAAAAAGAAAATGTCAATTTTCGAGAAATCATAGTAGGCTTAGAGATAGACAAAAATTTTGTTAACAAAAGTTGTTCGGAATCACTTGATATGCCCCCCTGTAAAATTTTGTGAAAATCGGAATATTTTCAAAAAAAAATTTTTGTTTCACTTCTCGTGAAGACACCCCTTTATCTTTTTTATTTGTGGCCGAATTAATTTCAAATTTTTATCAGCCATACAAGTCCATAAAGTGACTTTATTCAATACATAAATGCCGTTTAAATCTAAAACGCCGGCCTACTGCGATAAAAAGAAAATGTCAATTTTCGAGAAATCATAGTAGGCTTAGAGATAGACAAAAATTTTGTTAACAAAAGTTGTTCGGAATCACTTGATATGCCCCCCTGTAAAATTTTGTGAAAATTGGAATATTTTCAAAAAAAAAATTTTTGTTTCACTTCTCGTGAAGACACCCCTGTATCTTTTTTATTTGTGGCCGGATTAATTTCAAATTTTTGTCAGCCATACAACTCCATAAGGTGACTTTATTCAACACATAAATGCCGTCTAAATCTAAAACGCCTGCCTACTGCGATAAAAAGAAAATGTTAATTTTCGAGAAATCATAGTAGGCTTAGAGATAGACAAAAATTTTGTTAATGAAAGTTGTTCAGGATCACTTCATACGCCCCATGTCGTCTAAATCTAAAATGCCGGCCTTAGAATAATTAAAATTAAAATCTAATTACTTTAATGAGTTTTAACATCTGTCAACAATATGTAGGTTGGTAGGATGCTGTCATATAACGAATTCTTTTTGAATTAAATTGGTGGCTCTGAAAAGGGCCGTTGTTTTTACAGAGAAGACTACTAATAATGAATGATAATATTGTCGGAAAAAAAAATACAGATAAAGCAAAAGCCGCAGTGTTAGAATAGTTCAAAAATAAAAGAAGTTAATGGTTTTTTTTACTTATTTATTATATTGCGCCCCTTTCCACTAACCCACCCTCAAGTGTAATACACTTCTCAATCCGTTTTCTGTTATTTTTTACAACTCTTCGCAGTTCTTGAGCTGTAACTTCTAAACATGCTTGCCTTATCCTCTCACAAAGCTGCTCTATATTTTGAGGTCTGGTCATATAAACTTTGTTTTTAATGTGACCCCAAAAATAAAAATCCATTGGAGTGAGATCAGGTGATCTGGGTGGCCAATGTATTAAAGGGCTATTTCGTCCTATCCATCTTTGGGGAAAATGTTCATTCATCCATGCTCTCACTACTACGGAATTGTGGATAGATGCTCCGTCGAGTTGAAAATACAATTGTTCCAAAGGAAAATCAACAATTGCATTCCAAAGATCATTATTTAAAAATTCTAGCAAATTTAACGCATTCATATTTTGAAAAAAGAAAAACGGCCCTATTATTGTTTCGTTAAAAATTCCGCACCACACATTTACTTTCTGGGAATATTGCCTTTTACAATTTATTATCCAATCAGGATTTTCTACTGCCCAGAACCTAGAGTTTTGTGATGACACTACCCCGTTGGTGGAGAAAGTTGCCTCGTCCGTGAAAATTACTTTCTTCAAGAAGTCTCTATTGTTTAAATAATTACCTTGGATCCATAAACAATATTCTAATCTTCTCTCTTCATCACCTTCCTCCAAGGTATGTAAAAATTTTGGTTTAAACGGTTGTAGCTTATGGCGTTTTAAACATCTCCAAATTTTTGATGCCGACAAATTAAGGTCACGAGCCATATTTCGAAGACTGGTAGTGGGATTGGCGTTAAACGCCGCTAATATAACATTATCATCTCCGTGATTTCGATTAAGATGTACTCTCGGTTTAAGCACATTGCCAGTTGTATTGAACAAGTGACATATTCTTGCTACGGTACCATGGTGTATTGGTTGTCTTAGAGGATGTCTTAAATTAAATTCTTCTGCTGCTTCTCTTGAAGACCGTACATTTTCACCGACTATCTTTATTATTTCAATTTTTTCATCAGTAGTTAAAAGTATTCTAACCATTATGAGAAAAGATATGAAATAAGGAAACTTTAGTATGAATAAAATTATTAAAACAAGAAAAACTAACAAACTCCACAGAAAATAACAACAATCACTTCTGTCATGAAAGCAATGACGAAATAAATAAAACAATACATATTGACAGTTAATTTCACGGCACTCTTTACATTCAACGCAATAAAACCGTCCATGTTCCTAAATTTCTGAGCCGATAAGGAGGAAGGATATGATGGAGAGTTACTCCTCCAGAAGAGAGATAACAAAAAGAAAAAAAGAAAAGATATTACATTCAACTTGATATGTAAAAATAAAAAGCCCTTTTAGTGTTTTGTTGAATGCTGATTTTTGTTCACAACTTTCATTTGTTGGAAAAAGTTCTCTTTATGTGTTCTCTTTTTTTGAAAATATTCCGATTTTCATAAAATTTTACAGAGGGGCATATGAAGTGATCCTGAACAACTTTTATTAACAAAATTTTTGTCTATCTCTAAGCCTACTATGATTTCTCGAAAATTAACATTTTATTTTTATCGCAGTAGGCAGGGGTTTTAGATTTAGACGGCATTTATGTATTGAATAAAGTCACCTTATGGATTTGTTTGGCTGATAAAAATTTGAAATTAATTCGGCCGCAAATAAAAAAGATACAGGGGTGTCTTCACGAGAAGCGAAACAAAAAATTTTTTTTTGAAAATATTCCGATTTTCACAAAATTTTACAGAGAAACATATCAAGTGATTCCGAACAACTTTTGTTAACAAAATTTTTGTCTATCTCTAAGCCTACTATGATTTCTCGAAAATTGATATTTTCTTTTTATCGCAGTAGGCCGGCGTTTTAGATTTAGACGGCATTTATATGTTGAATAAAGTCACCTTATGGACTTGCATGGCTGATAAAAATTTGAAATTAATTCGGCAACAAATAAAAAAGATACAGGGGTGTCTTTACGAGAAGTGAAACACACTGTATATACAGCTTATTGCCATGGAAAAATCTGGTATATTTTGATCGAAAAATGTAGAGGCTGAATATCCCAAAAAAATAATTAAGGAAAAAATGTTACGGAAAACAATATTTGACATGAAGTTGATACAATTGTTAAGAAACATATTTTAGTTTTGACGAAAAAGATATACGGGGTGGTCACTAAAAGAATAAAATAGTTAAATTACACTAAAGACGTCAACTTTTGACGGAGGATGAATAGAGTACACTCTTTTGTTTTTGTGAACTACTCTATGAAAAAGTGAGATCATTACGTTGCAACAGGGCCAGGAATTTCTCGAAAATGTGAGTGCTGGTAATAAGTTCAAAGGCGTGCCTCTAAAGAAGAATTTCTAGGATACAAAAAAAAAACTTTTCATTTAATGACCATATTATACAGTTAACTGCTGAGTGTTACAGAAAACTGGGTTCCATTCTTAGAGCCAGTCAGGATCTTAATTATTATAATACATCCATTATTCTCTTCAATTCATATGTCCGATCTAAACTAGAATACTGTTGTGTTATTTGGCATCCTAGAACTCTGATATACATTGATATGTTGGAAAAAATACAAAAATTTTTTTTAAGATCCATGTACCTAAAAAAACATGGGACATATCCTCTTTTAATATCATATGAACACCAAAGAACTGAATTTAATGTAACTCTCTTAAGCAAGCGTCGTGAAAATTCAATTCAATTCAAATGTTCATTTTTAATGTGTTACATGGCCATATTGTTGCACCTGATATACTATAAACATTAACGTACCTGATATTAGATTAAGAGTTGGAGATAATATATTCAAAATATTTAATGTAAATTCCCCTATTGAGAATTGTTTGATTATTGTCAATATATATTTTTAAATCCTGTGATATTTTTTATACTAATAAAAATAGTGACAAAATATTCTTTTGTCTTTAGGTTGATATATTTTTGTGATATTGTATATACAGTGTGTCTCACTTTTCACCACTACACCTCAATATCTCGGCCATTTGTTGATCGATTTAGATCAAATTTGGTATACTTCTTTTGCTTCAGATTGTGATTAAAAAGTTATTTAAATTTTTTTTTTCGAAATTAAATGCCTACTATGATCAAAAGAAATTGGCAAAAATTGGGAATTCATATTAGCGATTGAGATAGGGTTTTTGTTTTTACAGAATCTTATTCGGCATGACCTAAAACCCCTGTATACCAAATTTCGTTAAAAAATATTCATTCCTTTAAAAAAAATCATATCTAAGATTTCAATAATAATCACCTTACTATTCGAGTTATTTATTGTCGGATATTTACATAACTTGGCAGTCGTGTAATAAAAACGCTAATTAATCATTAGGACACATTTTTTATCCAAAATACTATTATGAAATGAATATTTGAAAAATTGTAGCTATTTTTTAAAATACTTAGAACTCAGCATACCAATATCTCTGTTAACATGGAGTGCTTTGGAATAGATTTGACAATTGCATCGAATGTCAAATTAAACTTAAACATGGCTGCACAACAATTAATTATTGCTGATTATTTCACTCATTAACGCAATAGCCAATGAGAGCCCGTTTTTTCAAAACATTGCACCAATCAAACGTCATTATTAGTGGTAATTCAAGCTAGATCGGCTTTTGACAGGACCAACATGCAAAATTTATCGCTCTAATTTTTTAGGTCGCTGCAGCGGCAAATATGCGAAAATTTTTTGACGTTTTTGTCGTGAAAT
Source organism: Rutpela maculata (assembly GCA_936432065.2). Lineage (NCBI taxonomy): Eukaryota > Metazoa > Arthropoda > Insecta > Coleoptera > Cerambycidae > Rutpela > Rutpela maculata. The sequence continues at coordinate 138,625,059 of OW386289.2, forward strand.
ATTTTTGGCAAATAGGGCAACTCGAGCTTTTAAGTTTCATCTATAAATATCTTCTCTAGCTTATTATTAATTGTTAACGTACTTACCTTGTAAATTGTAATATTGTATTATGTAGTAGCAAACAAAAACACACCTCAATTCCAAAGCGAATCTTGTCTGAAATATATAGGCTGTAACTTTTGCCTATCTGTAACTATTTCAGTTTTCCTAGTGTTCAATCGGGTAACAATTACACACAAAGATTGTACTTAATATAGCTCATAATACAGGAACAAGTCAAGCACAGCTTTCAATAGCTCAATAACGTAGTTACAAAGGTAAGCAAATCATTTATTATAAATGTCAAGTACCCATTCGCTCTGGAACAAACTAAAAATGTATAGTACTTACATGGTAATCTACCAAAAAGTAACTCGTTGAATCAAAGCTGTGCATCAAACATTATAATTTGTTGTATTTAAAATTCTCTTTGCTTAACAAAGCAAACCTCAACATAATTCATAAACTTCGTAAGTTAAAAGTAATGATTAAATACGTAAATATGAGTCGATGAACATTTATTTATTATGGAATATAACTTGTAGCGCTAGATGGCGCTCTCTATGCCAATCTCGGAACCATGGGTGTATATTTTATTTGGGCTAGACATCGGTACTAAAGTAGTGCTCTCTCTATCGTTCCTTGTCGTATTGCACCTCAGAAACGCCTGAAAGGTGTTAAGCCAGTCTATATATTATAATATCTAAGGTTTCAACTCGTTTTATTTACTAGTTGCCATGGAAACGTCACTAGATAATTTTAAAATATAGCGAATCTCCGTTGTTTCTACTGCGTTTGTTTGAGATTTGTTGTTTTGACAATATGAGTCGGTTTGGAAATATTTCTGTATATCAAATTAATGATGAAATTGAAAATAAAGATCAGTAAACTCCAAAAAGTGACAAGAAAACGTCTGAAGGCAGTTAATGAGAAAACATAATATTGAAGATGTACTTAATGAATTATTTATTCGTGAAATATTCTCCTCAAATACCACTCGTGCTTTAAATTTTATCTAAAAATTTTTTCTCAAGCTAAGTCGCCCCTAGTTAATATAACTCGTGCAAATTGGCAGTTTATTATCAAAGATTAAATCCCTCCCGCTAAAGCGGTCGGGATTTAATCAGATAATAAACTGCCAATTTGCACTCGTTATATTACCAGGCAACACGCTTTCGAAAAAATTTTCGATAAAATTTTAAGCACTAGTGATATTACATACGATAAAATTGAAATAAGAATTGTTAAATCTATTCCAAAGCACTCCATGTTAACAAAGATATTGGTATGCCGAGTTCTAAGTATTTTAAAAAGTAGCCACCACTTTTCAAATATTCATTTCATAATAGTGTTTTGGATAAAAAATGTGTCCTAATGCTTAATTAGCGTCATTATTACACCACTACCAAGTTATGTAAATATTCGACAATAAATAACTCGAATAGTAGGGTGATTATTATTGAAATCTTAGATATGATTTTTTTGTAGAGGAATGAATATTTTTTAACGAAATTTGGTATACGGGGGTTTTAGGTCATGCCGAACAAGATTCTGTAAAAACAAAAACACTATCTCAATCGCTAATATAAATTACTAATTTTTGCCAATTTTTTTTTGATCATAGTAGGCGTATTTAATTTCGAAAAAAAAATTTTAAATAACTTTTTAATCACAATCTGAAGCAAAAGAAGTATACCAAATTTGATCTAAATCGATCAACAAATGGCCGAGATATTGGGGTGTAGTGATGAAAAGTGAGACACACTGTATATATATTTGTTTTTATTTTTTTCGCTCCTATATAGCACATGTATATCAACATTTTTACCTAACTGTATACATGTGAGTGGACTCTGTCTGTTTGTATGCAGTATAAATAAAAAATAAATAAATAAAATAAATAAATTTGTAACGGACTTATCTAGCAAATTATTAATTTGTATTCTCTCAACAAATCTGAAGAGAGGACACGCGTGTCCAATTTAAATTTTGCTACATTTTCACGATCATGTCGAAAATTTATGAAAAAATATCTTTCTGCAGTGAGAATTGCTTACTAATATTAACCGATTTTGGTCAAGTTGGAGGACATCGTTATTTTGGTGCTTCAGACAAAAAGAAATTGAAACCTTTTTCACTGGTATGAATTTGAGCCACCCTAATGTACAATGTGCATATCATATCTTTCGTTTATTAACTTGATAGGTATAGACAGCATTCGATATTATTTCCACCATCCTATTTTAGCGTCATATGAAGACATAAAAACATTAGTGGGTGTGACGTCGAATATAACGTTGTATTTTGGGAAGTTGGAATTCGCCGGGGTGGTAATGTGAGATAATGTCATTTGACGCGTTATGTGGATCCTTTGATGCGTGCTAAAACTAGTCTGTGCAAAGGGCCGCACTTACTTTATAATTAAACTTGTGTACATGGTCGCAGAACGCGTTAATCTGCCTCTAATGGACCTATACCTTTCATCTCAACACTCAATTTGGATTTTCGATGGGAACGAACGGATCCATTTCGCAAATGTTTGTCGGCGGTATATGCGGTGTGGTTTACCAGTTGCCATTACGTGTACTAAAGTACTAGTTATGGAAATTTAAATTATTGAAAATGTAGAATGTAGAACGTATATAGCTGTGAGCTTGAAAGTGGAAGATACTTAAATATTTTAACATCAGTAGTCCCCTAAAATTTATTTTCTAGCTAGAGCACAGCATTGGTCTGAACTTAATGTAACATTGGCATAATGTGGGGGATATTTTCAAATAATGGAATATTTTTTATTAACCTTGAATGCAGGTAAAAAAACCGCTTCCCAAGAAATCACTGCTTCCACATTCAGATTTTCTATCCAAGTCTCTCGCAACGAAAAAATTTTGTATGTGGAAATAATTGTTTATGGAACTTTAATAATATAATATTTGAAATCGTCTACCCCCAAAACCCATAAAACGATATCCCACATCGATAGTGGGGTGGGGGTGGTTATAGGGGGGTAGTGGGGGTGGATGAAGTAAAAAAATATTTTGAGGTTTTTGGTTCTTGTACACACACTAAATCACAATTTTTTTTCATCTCCTTTAATAATGGGGTGGGGGTGGTAATGGCTAATTCCAAAAATTTTTTTGAGACGTTAGATTCTCTTGTATATACTAAATGCCAATTTTATGGACTCTTACCTACTTGATTTACCTATTTACCTCCCATTTACCCCAATTTACCCCCCCAACCCTTCGACGGAATAAGATGAAAATATAATTTAGTTCCAGATCCCGCTAAAGTACATACGTGTACCAAATTTCAAGTCAATATCTTAAACGGATCCAGAGTAATCGTGCGCACAAAACAATACAGACAGACCGACAGACAGATAAATTTTTTTTCTCTCAAACTTAAAATCTCGACGTTTCATGACATTCTGAGCCGATTAATAAAAATTTTCAACATTTTTTTTGTCGTTACTATACTTCCACTCGGTGTGGAAGTAATTCCAGAAAAAATTGGTAAAACCAAAAGTTGTTTTATCCATTCAATGCATTTAGATTTTTGTTTTGGAAGTTCTTGCTGAAAATTTGAGAACACGTTCTCAAAAACAGTAGAAATAATTGGCCGAAAAGTTTATCGAGTTAACCGCTGTGCATTTTTTTAAAAGCTTTTATTTAACTTGCAATGTTTGTTTGTATGTATGTTTGTTTAGGTCAAATCTTGCAAGCTGAATTTCGACTAGTTCTAATTAAGCTAGAGCTTTGAAATTTGGCACACGTGTATAAGTCCGGTGACAATGCAACATAGTATAGCCATTATCGGTCGAAATCCAATATGGCGGACGTCCGAAGATAGCGGATCGGCTTTTTAGTCACAACTCCCTTGATATGGGTATCAGATGAAAGGGTTTGACGAGTAAAATACGATAAACAATGTGACGTCATTCTAAATTCAATATGGCGGAAGTCCCAAGATGGCGGATCGCCTTTTTCTTCACAACCCCGTTGATATGGGTATCAAATGAAAGAGTTTGACGAGTAAAATACGATAATCTATGTGACGTCATTCTAAATTCAATATGGCGGACGTGGGAGAGGTGGGAGAGATGGGTGGGAAGAGCTGGAAAAGAGGTGGGAAAGGGGAGAGGAATGGGGGGGAAAGGGGTGGTAAGGGATGGGAAGAGGTGGGAAAGTGGTGGGAAGTAGTGTAGAAGACGGGAGAGGGAAGAGGTGGATGGCGATGGCAAATAAAAGTTTTGTCTGTCTGTCTGTAAAATAAGTAGACTAAAAAGTAAAAAATAAAATTATGTAAAAAAATATTTTTAAGAAAAAGCTTTTATTTGAAAAACTACTAAAAAGTAAAAATAATTTTTTTAAAATTCATACACCTGGAAACTAAAAGCTTTGGGGGCGGTCAATTGAGCAAAGTAACTATGCAATAGCGCTATGTGACCGTCCCCAAAGCTTTTGGTTTCCAGGTGTATGAATTTAAAAAAAAATATTTTTACTTTTCAGTAGTTTTTCAAATAAAAGCTTTTTCTTAAAGATATTTTTTTTATATAATTTTTTTATTTTTAAATCGTATGCACAAATATGGATTTTTGTACATAATTTTGTTAATTTGGAAAATAATAAGAGGGCAAAATGAAAAAAGAAAAATTTTACATACAAAATATACAGGGTGTCCATTAAAGAAAGTGCCATTCCTCAACAGTAGATTCCTTGAGTAAAAATAAGTCGTTTTAGCTTTCGCATACTTTAGTAACATGTTGCTTCTTTAAAAAGTTATGGGATGTCAATGGGGTTTTTTAAATTTATTTCTTGTTATATCTCTATCACTATTTACGCGATTTGATCCAAATTTGGTACATAGGATTTTTTTTGGAATGCTAAGAACAGTGGTCTCAAGAATTTAGACGAATAACGTAGAGGGCATTGAGAACGTCTATTTTGATTTGTTTCGGTCATTATTTTTTTAAGGATAACCTTTCTAATAAAGTAATATATATTTTTAATGCAATCAGTTCTACGTAAAAAAAGGTATACTTGTTTTATATCTGCGAAATGCAGCGTATTCGAGAAACATGCACAATAATTAAATTATTTTAATCTAATTAATAATTAAAATTAAAAAAAATAAAAATAAAATAAAAAAATATAAAAAAGATTGCCTTTGACGTCCCCATTAGTGTGTAAAAATATGTAATTTCAAAACTAAAATGACAATAAAAAAGCCACTTTTATAAAACGCTAGCAGAAATAGTATATTATATACTTAGGTTGAGAAGTGAGCTATTATTAACCCAGCAATTTTATAATGTGCGAGGTCTACAGTATCGGAAAGTCCTGGATTAGGTATTGCATAATTTCAACGACTTAACCGACCGCCCACAATAAAGGCGTCTACCAGTACCTTAGCAGAGCAAAGTGTGACACGCCCTTTATTTTACATCATTGCTTGCTTCGCTCTCCTTTGCTCTTATTGCCGTACCTAACCAAACGCTTGCCGATACTGTATAATGGCTTCTCAACCGAAGTAAATATAGAATTTTTTTACTACTAACATTGATATATTACCATATTTGATTTGATTACATTTTGATATTAGTTATTTCCCATTTACTTTGAAATATTTCTAAATATCAAGTAGTCTGGGAGTTTAGTTGTCAAACTGACAAAATGAAACCAATGGAATATAATTTTAAATGTCATTTTTCAGAAAATGGACGCTATCTAAAAGTTCTACGTAAAACGTGTGAATAAAATTGTAAAATGGGTGAACATTTATTGTACAGTAATTAGAGGTTTTAACTTCGGAATAATGTCATATTCAACGGATTTCGTTCATTTTTGGCAGTATAATAGTAAATGCTTCACAGAAAAGTTTCTATATTGTGCGGGGGCTTGCTAATTTATAGGAGATGGATGCCACCCCCTCTCAGGGGGTGGCACTTAAAAAATATATATATTTATTGGAGCTGAAATAGAATCAAATTTTAAGAAGAAAAAGTTCTATGCAATTTCTCACATAAATTGATAGTTTTTATGTTATAACGACTTCAAAATTGCGGTTTTAGCTTTAAAAAAAAAGGTATATCCAAACGGCTTTCGTCAAGTATCTCGAAAAGTATTATTTTATCGAAAAAATATTACAGACCAATTACAGAAAGTACAAACTGGGAATTAATTATATTTTTTGTTTATTGATGTAGGATTAATAATTTCCGAGATATTTAAATTTATATTTGATATCCAAGGGTTTCGAAATTACCTTCAATGTTTAAAATGCATTTTTTTGTAAAGCAAGTGCTTTAAATGAGCAAGAAAATTTGAGAATCTAGGTAATGTTACATCTTAATGAAAAACTGTATTTGAGATAATTTTTTTAAATTACTGGCTAATTAGAGTAACAAAATGGCGACTTTTTATATAAAAGAATATAAATACGTATATTTTTCCATCATAACTTCTTTATTTCTTATGCTACAGGAATGAGTAAAAAATAATTTGAAAGCGCAATTAATTGTCTTTAATTTCATTTCTTAGCATGCATGACGTAGGTGTCACAATTTCTGAAATATTTAACATTTAAACTGCATTTTTCGTCTTATAAACGTTCGGACGCCATTTGTAAACTTTCATACCTCCGAAACTATTAAATCTATGTAAATAAATAAACAAGCGAAATTTATTATCAGTTTATGAACTTTATTTTTGGTCTCTACCCATTTTTCAATAAAACTAATATTTATTGAGATATTTACAAAAGGAAAAAAAATACGTTTTATCGAAAATATATTTATAGTTTAAACTGTATTTTTTTTAAAGCAAGTGATGTATACAAACCAAAAAATTTGGGAATCTACGCCATATTAATGAGAAACGGTCTTTGAAATTCCTGTTTTTTAATTACTGACTAATTACGGTAACAAAATGGCGAAGTTGTTATTAAAAAAATGTGTAGACGCACATTGCTTCGGTCATAACTTCTTTGTTTTTTATGCTACAGAAACAAATAGAAAAATAGTTGAAAGCTTAATTAATAACCTATTATTCTACCTATTAACATCCTTGTCGTAAGTGTCACAGTTTCTGAGAGATTTAACTCTTACTCTAAATAATTATCTTATGAACACTTGGATGCCAAATGTAAACTTAAATATCTCCGAAATTATTAATCCTACATCAATAAACAAAAAATATAATTAATTACCAGTTTGTACTTTCTGTAATTGGTCTGTAACATTTTTTCGATAAAGTAATACTTTTCGAGATACTTGACGAAAGCCGTTTGGAAATATCTTTTTTTTTAAGCTAAAATCGCAATTTTGAAGTCGTTATAACTTAAAAATTATCAATTAATGTGAAAAATTGCATAGAACCTTTTCTTCTTAAAAAACCGCTGCCCAAGGAATCACTACTTCCACATCCAGATTCTCTATCCAAGTCACTCACAACGAAAAAACTTTGTATGTGAAAATAATTGTTTATGGAACTTTAATAATATAATATTTGAAATCCTCTACCCCAAAAACCCATAAAACGATACCCCACATCGGTAGTGGGGTGGGGGTGGTGATAGGGGGGTGGTAGTGGGGGGTGGATGAAATAAAAAAATATTTTGAGGTTTCTGGTTCCTATACATGCACTAAATCACATTTTTTTTTCATCCCCTTTAATGAGGAGGTGGGGGTGGTAATGGGGGTGGCTAATGCCAAAAATTTTTTTGAGACCTCAGCTTCTCTTGTATATACTAAATACCAATTTCATGGACTCCTACCTGCTTGATTTACCCATTTACCCCAAATTGACCCCAATTTACCCCCCAACCCTTCGACGGAACAAGATGAAAATATAATCTAGTTCTAGATCTCGTTAAAGTACATATGTGTACCAAATTTCAAGTCAATATCTCAAACGGTTCCAGAGTAAACGTGCGCACAAAAAAAAGTTACAGACAGACAGACAGACCGACAGACAGACAGACCGACAGACAGACCGACAGACAGAAATTTTTTTTTCGCTCAAACTTAAAATCTCGACGTTTCATGACATTTTAAGCCTATTTGGACAATAAAAATTTTTAAAAATTTTTTTGTCGTTACTATACTTCCACTGGACGTGGAAGTAATTTGATTCTACTTCAGTTCCAATAAATATATATATTTTTTAAGTGCCACCCCCTGAGAGGGGGTAAACAAATATTAACAAAACAAATAAAAACAAATATTTTATCTACGACTATTAATTAATGTACTCATTTTGTATGTGTTTCCTCGAGGATAATGCTATCCATTATTCCCTGCAGTGAATAATGATTTCATTATTCACTAGTGATTAATGAGGACAGTCAGCTGTTTGTAAGAAGTCACGGGCAGGTACCTCTTCAATTCGTGTTCATTCTCGCAAGTTTTTGGTAGAAGTTATGGCCAGTTTCTGAAATGTAAATGGAATTATTTGTTAACTGTCATAGCTACAATTGTGTGAACAATTTTACTGTTATTATCAATTTTATGAATAGATAACTTTATTGAGCGTTTCAGAAAGAGACCCTTTTTATCAGGACTGTGAACTTGGCAACACAACCATCGATGCTAATTGCGAAACCTATATCATCATTTAGCACCCATTTAGCACCCTCTGTATATGTAGAAAAAACAGAGGTGCTAAATATTTCAACAAACTTATTACTAATTTTATACATTTAGTGCCAACTTCATACCAGCACCACCCATCGGTGCTAATTGCGAAACCTATACCACTATTTAGCATTCATTTCGCACCCTCTGAGGTGCTAATTGTTTTAAAAAAGTTATTAATGATTTCATAATCTGGTGCCAATTTCACACCAGCACCACAACTATCGGTGATAATTGCGAAACTTATATCATCATTTAGCACCCATTTAGCACCCTCTGTATATGTAAAAAAACAGAGGTACTAATTGTTTTAACAAAGTTATTGATAATTTTATTACCTTAATCTGGTGCCAGCTTCACATCAGCATATCAATATCAACTATCAGTGCTAATTACAAAACCTATGTCATCATTTAGCACCCATTTAGCACCATCTGTGTCTAGCTCCTAGGGGGCACTAATTTACAAAAGACATTTTAAGTCGAGGTAAAGAAAGGACAACCCAGGGCCAAGCGACCCCTTAAACAATCTACAACCTAGGGGGCACTACGTACGCTACGTTTAATGTGCCAAAAAGTACTCTATCCACACCTTACTGGCAGATTTCGCATGAATATTGTATTCATCTCTCATTTCTTAATGCAAGTCTCTAAATACAATAGTTTTTGAGCAGCGTTGGTTGTGGTACTGGTATGCTGATTTGAAGTTGATACCAGATTAAGATAATAGAATTATTAATAACTTTGCTAAAACAATTAACACCTCTGGTTTTTTACAAATTCAGAGAGTGCTAAATAAGTGCCAAATGATGATATACATTTCGCCATTAGGAATGAGGATTGTGGTACTGGAATGCTCATGTGAAGTTGGCGACAGATTAAGATGATCAATTTCTCGATAACTTTGCTAAAACAATTAGCACCTTCTACAAAGGGTAAACTGGGTGCTAAATGATGATATAGGTTTCGCAATTAGCCTCGGTAGTTGTGGTGCTAGTTTGAAGTTGGCACCAGATTATAAAATCATTAACTTTCTTAAGACAAGTAGCACCTCTGTTTTTTACATATTCAGAGAGTGCTAAATGGGTGCTAAATGATGATACATGTTCCGCAACCGATGGTTGTGGCACTGATGTGGCAGTGACATACTGACGTGAAGTTGGCATCAGATTAAGATAATAAAATGATAAATAAGTTGATTAAAACAATTAGCACATCTGTTTTTACATATACGGAAGGTGCTAAATGTATGCTAAATTATGATCTAGGTTTCGCAATTCACACCGATGGTTGTGGTACTGACATGCTGATGTGAAGCTGTCACTAGGTTAAGATAATAAAATTTTCAATAACTTTGTTAAAACAATTAGCACCCCTGGTTTTTTACGTATACAGTGGGTGCTAAATGGGTATTAAATGATGACATAGTCTTCGCAATTAGCACCGATAGTTGGGATATTGAAATGCTAATGTGAAGCTGGCACCAGGTTAAGGTAAAAAAATTATCAGTAACTTTGTTAAAACAATTAGCATATCTGTTTTTTTTACATATACAGAGGGTTCTAAATGGGTGCTAAATGATGATATAAGTTTCGCAATTAGCACCGATAGTTATGGTGCTGTTGTGAAGGTGGCATCAGATTATGAAATCATTAATAACTTTTTTTAAAACAATTAGCACCTCTGTTTTTTTCCTCATATTCAGAGGGTGCGAAATGAATGCTAACTAGTGGTATAGATTTCGCAATTAGTAAAGATGGTTGTGGTGCTGGTGTGAAGTTGGCACCAAATTTATAAAATTAGTAATAAGTTTGTTGAGACATTTAGCACATCTGTTTTTTTACAGAGGGTGCTAAATGATGATATAAGTTTCGCAATTAGCACCGATGATTGTGGTGCCAAGTTCACAGACCTCTTTTAGGTACACAATTTCGTTTCTAAATTTGATTGAGTAGGCCGTTATGTGTCAAATTAAATTTATACGTCAACGTTATTTACAATAATTTTACACATTACTCAAAAAGAATAATATACCTAATTAATTCATTAATTAATTTCTTCAGTAAACAATTTAATAAAAAATATTTAATAGTTGTGGACAATAGTAGTAGTAGTACTGTTGTTTTACTAGGCAATCAGGCCGGGATGGCCCATTCTGCTCTAGGGATCTACAGTTTAGCGTGGACTCCAAACCACGGTCCTCGACCACCAACTTTGACCCACCCTGGTCCCGTTACACCACCCTTCAAGGCGGCGCATTAGACCGAGGTTCCCGGGTCTCCTGGACCAGCCACCGCCTTTCAAGGTGGTTCACTAGCCCTAGAATTGCCTCTGTTGGCAGCCTACCGACTATTAGATGAGATCGTGGGTCACCCATCCAAGTGCCGGACGCGCACAGCGTTGCTGCACCTCGCTGATCGAGCGACGGAACTTAAACCGGTGATCGTACCTCATCCCCCAGTTGTGGACAAAGTATAGTATTCTATTCACTCTGGTGATTTGAGATACTCGCCTATGGCTCGTGTCTTAAACTTCACCCTCGTGAATAACGCTCGTTGAATAATATACTATTTTTGACCTTGTGCGATCAAAGCACTCGCTAACCTTCGTGGTTTAAACTTCCCACTTGTTAAAAAAAGAATAACTTTACACACTAGTTGCATAAATAAACAACACATCTACTTTAAATTCGAACATATTACAACTCATCGAAAGTCATGACCTGTGTGCCGCTAAGCAATGGACTTTCTTTGTGGAATTTTAGTACTTAGATCAAAATTAAGAAATATGAAAATTCAACTCATTAAAGTTTGTAGTTTTAGCAAATTTAATATATGAATAAATGAGTATAAAAACTGATCATTTCTAAGATTTTCTGTTAGTAGATTATACTTTCATTATAGCTTTCAAATAGGTATGTCGAAATAATAAAATTTTTATTTATCTAAGACCATTAAAGTTTTTCTAAAATCCCCTTTGTATATATGCAATATAAAATTCCAAGTCTCATATATCATGCTTTCAGTGATTTTATTTTACGGTAGAAGGAAAAGTCTTGCGAGTTTTTCCAAGAGTCATAAAAGTTTATTTACGTTTCAATTTTCGTAAAAATATCATGGTCCATTACTCTCGTGCTTCACAACAAGAATATCTGTGCGCGGACATAAAACTCTCGTAAAAAGATTCGCGGGACGCCTGAGCGTCGAAGATGAAATACGGCGTCGCGGCCTTCTATCATTTCCACATCGGCAAATGGACCGGAATGGAATATGAGCCATGCAGTTCACAAAAAAACTTACTCAAGTATTGCTTATGGAGTATTCAATTCATGTTGGATATAGTAAAGAAAAGTAGAGAAATTTGATGAGGTCGAATATACACAATAAAATATTTAAGATGTTCTCTTCATCTATTTATTTATCTATTTAGCTAGGAGCTTCTTTATACCTAAAAGTGGATTTGACGAAAAGTGAAAAATTATATTGAATTGTTAAATTGAAGTTGGTTAGATTATTTCACTCATTGGCATGGCAATCAACGAAGGGTTATTTTTTAAGATCACTACAAAAATGTATTAATGTCAGCAGGCCTGTTAGATCGGCATTTGACTATTTCACCGTCTACCGCATCACATAAAACATCAGAAAAGAGAGTATTTATTTTTAAAAAATTAAAGGTGTTTCTATCAGATAAATATTATTATTTTGTATCATAATTAATAGATACCTATATTCTGTATTTAAAGTCTACTAATACACAGCAACTTAACATGAACCTATATGTTCCGTTTCTTTTTCTGTTTCTTCTTTTTAGTCTTGTTTTGTTTACAAATTTTGTATTGTACCGTAAATTTTTCACTATTCTTTGTCTTCGTCTTATACAACTGTGTGTTTTGCACTATATTTGACTTTTAGTATAAGCTTTTATATTATTTAACTGTTGTGTAAAACAGTGTTTCAATGTTTCAATGACTTGACTTGTATTATGTATATGATCAAAGGGGACCAATACATATTTGAATTGAATCTGAATTAAATTGAATTGAATTATATTGACAGCACGAGCGTCCAGTTTTATCACCGTAAAACTCTATCATAGTTTTATCGCTGTTTCAGCCATTGCCATATGTCATAAACATGTTAAGTTTTAAATGTAGAATATTTTTTCTTCATAAAACATATCTTGAGAAGAAATAATGACAATGAATATTGTAGTATTAAAATATTGTCAATAATGTATAATGTAAAAGTTAAAAAATATGGAAGAGTCTAATGTGATAGATAGTGATAGAAGAAAAATAATCTTTGTGAAAACTGCATTTTTCAATAATTAAAATCCCTGGTTCTAGTGAATCTACAATTGACAATTTTTAGTTTCTGAAGGTCAAACAAAATACTAATTTATTGTTTAAATATGTTCATAATTAATAGATACCTATATTTTTGTATTGTTTTTGCTTCCTTAACCGCCTCTAATATCTTCTAAATAATTCCTAGAAAATCTAGGATTTTATGTCACACAAAGAGAGATGGGATTCTACAACTCATTATGGAATCCAAACCACATCTAATGACAGGTCCTTCTCTCACCTTAGTCCAAAATAAACTAGAAATATTATTTTTCTTCAGGATGAAATTGAACCCTGGAACTTACTGAGTAAGTGTAAGTGCTCTACCCACTCGGCCACTGAGCCAGGTGTTGAACTCATCAACGCATTATAAATTAATATTGGAATAATAAAGTTTAATTTTTGAAATAGTTAGCTCCCCATGTGCTAAATGAGAAATTATCGCAGATTGACGAAACAGAAAAAAAATTGATGCAAAATAAAAGCCACTACCTAAGGAATCACCATTTCCACACCCAAATTTCCGGTGGCAGTGGTGATGAAATTTGAAGACTTTAAATTACAATTTTATTTTTTTTTACCGCCTTTAATAATGGGGTGGTGGGTGGTAGGGATGTGGCTGATGTCAAAACAAATTTTAAGGCCTTTGGTTCTTGCACACACACTAACTCCCAATTTCGTTGTTTTCATCAGCTCCAATGATAGGATGGGGTTAGTTATGGGGGTTATGGGGGTGATGAAAAATTTTTTGAGACCTTGACGTCTCGTACATACACTAAATCCCAATTTTATGGACCCTTACTCGTTTGCTTTACCTATTTACCCCCCCACCATTCACCCAAACCCTTCAATGAAGTAAGATCAAAATATAATGTAGTTACAGATCTCGCTGTATACATAAATAAGTATACCAAATTTCAAGTCAATATATTAAACCATTCCAGTATTCCAGAGTAGTCGTGCGCATAAAAAAAGTTACAGACCGAAAGACTGACAGACCGACAAAAGAAATTTATTTTTTCCTCAAACTTAAAATCTCGACGTTTCATGACATTTTAAACCTATTTGAACAAAAAAAATCATAATGTTCTTCATGATTACTATATTTCCACGAAGTGGAAGTAAAAGGACAAGCACTTTTTAAATATTAGGGCCGGTACTTTCATCTCCAGTTAAATCTACTCGATAGATAAATCCCATGGAAACAATTATTGTTACAACTGTATCCGAGGAAATTATCTGAAAAATAAATTTAACGAGAGATGAAAGTACCGGCCTTTAGAGTCATATAATAAAAAACCACACTGGCCAAGGAATCACTACTTCCACATCCAAATTTTCTATCCAAGTCTCTCACAACGAAAATAATTTTGATACAATGTTTGAAGTTTGTGCTTCACTGTGTGGAAATAATTGTTTATAGAACTTTGATCATATAATATTTGGAATCGTCGACCTCAAAAACCCATAAAACGATATGCCACATCGGTAACTGTTGAGGCCTTTGGTTCTTGTACATACACTAAATCCCAATTTTATCTTTGAGGTGGTAATGAATAGTGGTAAAAAATAGTTTCTCTTATATATACTAAATACCAATATTATAGACTCATACTTGCTTGATTTACCTATTTACCTCCATTTACCATTTACCCCAATTTACCTCCCAACCCTTCAACGGAATAATATCAAAATATAATCTAGTTCCAGATCTCATTACAGTACATACTTGTACCCAAGTAGTGCAGGCAAATCCAGTTTTGAGTATGAACTATCTGGAGACAGCTATTTCTTTATCGAAATGGATAGCTTTATTCATGTAGAATGAGGATATAAAAGTCACGAAAAATCCCAATGTGAGCTAAAGCCACCATTTAGAAAAAATGGCCGCCAGAACCGTTTCTTTTAGAAGGGCATATCTCAGTAACCATTGCTCCGATTTTAGATTTCTTTTTTTTGTTCTCTTCTCATTTTTATGTACAATAGAAAGTGTTATTACATCTTTTTGCATAAAATAGAAGATAACTGAAGAAAATAAGACTTGAGTTCTTGGAAATATACAAGGTGTCCAGTTAGTGCTTCCTCGGAAGATTGTGCAAAAACAGGTAACTTTATAAAAAAAACTTTTTTAACAAAGCTTTCAATGTTTCATCTCTACTACAAAGTGAAATTATTTTCAATTATACAAGGTGTCACAAAAAGGAGTTACACAAGAATGTATAATTTTTTTAATGGAATACCCTCTAATTTTTAAGCGCCAATTAAGCCTGTAAGGGTTCTGAATTACATCCTAAAATTTTTTGCCAATCGGATGCAGCGTTGCCAAGTTATAATTTTTTTCCTGTTTTTTTGGCAAATTACAAACATTTTTTGACTACCATATCTCCGCGATTTATTAATTGTTTTTTCTAAAAATGTAGGGTGTTATTCGATAATGATGCATTTACTGAAAAACATTTTTGAAATAAATTATTATTATACCGGGTGTCCAAAGTATTTATTTACATTTCTTGTTATTTAATTATTATTTTTCTCAAATTTTTTAAATGGAATGCCTATATTTTTTTATATGGATGAATAAAGCATAAAATTCCCCACATTCTAATATTATACACTTAATTTTTATTTCAAACCGTTTTTGAGATATGATTATTTCAAATAAGTTTTGCGTAAATTGAGGTGCTTTTTATTTTAGCATTAAAATCCAGTATGGCTTTGGTCTTTTGTTTTGCATTTGTTTTCCACTCTATGACATTTCTCTAATGTGTTTAAGATTATCGTGATTAAGTTTAATTAATATTGTTAATACTTAAAAATACGAATTATAATTATTGTCAAACAGATTTAATATCTATGGTAAATGTTATGTTATTAGTGAATGTGACGGAAATTGTTTATTGGCATCAAGAATGTATGGTCAAAAATATCCCTATAGAAGATGTCCTAATGTGGGTCTCTAGAAAATTTGAAAGAACGTTTTGAACGTACTGAAAATTTTGCATATGAAAAGAGACGACGAAATGTATTGTAATGAAGAAAATGAACTGGCTATAACTTTAGCGGTAATCGAAAATCCTACGGCAAGTGTTCGGGAGTTAAGTAGGAATTTAGAGGTCAGTGAATCTAGTGTTTCCCTATGTCTTCGTAAAAATAAGTTTTACCCCTATTAAGCTCCGCTGCATCAAGAGCTTTGGGATGTGAATTTAAATCGTAGATTAAATTTTTACCAGTGGGCTCAAAACCAAATTGGAGAAAATGAAGAATTTTTCAAATTTGTATTGTTCACTGATGAATCAACGTTTCACCGTAACGGATTTGTGAATAGGCACAATTTCCATTATTATGCCAGAGAAAACCCTCATGTTGCACAGAAAAATCAGAACCAGAGTTTAAATGTAAGGGGAGGAATTGTACATGATTATGTTATTCATCCTCGCTTTTTTGAGGGAAATGTGAATGAAGCAGTCTTCTTAGATTTTACGCAAAACAGTTTCCACAAATAATCGAGCATATTTCTGATTACATTACAAATAATATGTGATTACAACTTGAAGATGCACCACCACATTTTAGTAGAAATGTTCGTCAGGCCATTAGTGATCAGTTTCCTGAAAGGTGGATAGGAAGAGGAGGTCCAATATTTTAATAAACTGTTAAATAATATCTAATTTATTATTTTATTAAATTATGTTATGTCTCATTACATGGCCACCTAAGTCACCCGACCTGACTCAGTGGGTTTTTTTCTTTGGGGATTTGTGAAGTCAGACGTTTATAAAGTAGAACCAACGACTCGAGAAGATATAATGGAAAGGATTCGTCGGTGTTTCGATCGTATAAATGTTGATATGTTAGACTGTGTAAGGCGCTCATTTATCAAGAGACCTTAGTGTCACCTGAATCAAAATAGTGGACATTTTGAGCAGTTATTAGGTTAGTTTCAATATCGTGAAAAAAAATTATTGCCCAAGAACCGTTCATAAAAGAAAGTGTACGATATCAAAATGTGAGAAATTGTAAGCGTTACTCATCCATTTAAAAAAATTATAGGCATTCCATTTAAAAAAACTGAAAAAAAATGTGAAACAAAATATAGATTTTAATGCTAAAATAAAGAGCACCTTAATTTACGCAAAAATTATTTGATATAATCATATCTTAAAAAACTTTTGAAATAGAAATAAAGACTATTAAAATGTGAGAAATTGTACGTTTTATTCATTCATGTCAAAAAATGAAAAAAAAATTTAAAAAAAATTTAAAAAAAAATGAGAAAAATAATAATTAAATATCAAGAAATGTACGCAAATATTTTGGACACCCGATATACTAAAGATTTATTTCAAAAATGTTTTTCAGCAGTAAATACATCATTATCAAACAACATCCCACATTTTTATAAATAACGATTAATAAATCGCGGAGATATGCCAGTCAAAAATGTTTGTAAACTGCCAAAAAAAAAAAAACAGAAAAAAATAACTTGGCAAAATATTTTAGGGTGTAATACAGGGCCCCTGGAGGCTTAACTGGCGTTAAGGAAATACAGGCTGTTCTATTTAAAAAAATTATACTTTCTTGTGTGACTCGTTTTTGTGACACTTTGTATAATTAAAAATAATTTTAAGTTGTAGTAGAGACGAAACATTGAAAGTTTTGTTAAGAAAGTTTTTTTATAAAGTTAGCCGTTTTGCTAAATCTTCCGAGAGAACACTGACTGGACACCCTTTATAACTTAATGTACATTATTAAAAATGATTACCTACAATTTCATATATAAATAACTACTACTCCGTTAATATTTGAGTTAGTAACATCGACCAAAAAACAAATGAAAGCTAATTGTGTGCTCTAGAACTTTTATTAAAATTATTTTTTCAAAAATTGACAAGAAATTTCAGTACAAACGTCTCGAGTTTACAAAAGTTTAAATTTCCGTAATATTTAAATTATTTTTTAATTTCCTAAGTTTATCGTTTAATTTATCATAAAATATGTAATCATACTTTCTGTAAAATGTGAAGTGAGAAATTGAACAAAAAAAAAAAAGAAATCTAAAATCGGAGTAACGGTTACTAAGATATATGATTTTAAAGAAAATGTCTCTGGCGGTCATTTTTCTAAATGGCGGCTTTAGCTCACGTCGGGATTTTTTGCGACTTTATGTACTTATCCTACATTAATAGAGCTATCCATTACGATAAACAAATAACTGTCCCCAAACAGTTCACGCCAAACCCATTTTACACTGAGATTTGCCTGGTCTAAAGGACCCCGCACCAAATGCATGGATAATTTGTTGTCGACGGAATCGTTGAAAATGCAAGGTATAGAATCCTTGAAAACTGTTATGGATAAAGTTCCAAAAAGTGTTTATTTTAAAAATAGAGCAGGTGGAAGCTTCAAAATTCAAAATTTTAAAAACGCGATATTACGTATTTGCGATTTTACGTATTTTTTATCGAAACAGTAAATATTTTTAATATTTAATTTACTTTTAGAATATAATACTGATGTATAGTGTAACATAGTAAAATATATTATTCTAATATTCATATAAACAAATAAAAATTCTCAAGCAAATAAGAAGAATCCTATTTTTATTCCAATGGAAATTAGCAAAACAAACAAAATACAAACGAGATCGTATGATTCGTTTTCCTGATAAAATATTTATAAAAATTATTAAGAAGTAAAAAAAGTATGTGCAAAATATTAAATATACAACTGAAACTTTACTTGAAAATGTTAGTGATGTTGGACAAAGGCAGTAAATATCTTTATTAGATGAATTATCTATTGATTATTTCCCGTATCTATCCGTATTATTTATTTTTAAAATAAAGTAAGATTTTTAAAATCAGATTTTGTTTATCATAACTGAGTATACTGTATCAACATTAGAATCAAAGAATTTGTTTAGTAAGCAGTTGTTTGTATTAATTTTTAAAAGAGCCCTTTCTATAAGATTATTATAATGTTTTTTCCTGTATTGCACTGAACATCAGTAAGTATTTTATTCTTAATGCAAAAACTAAATAATAAAAGTAAAAGTAGGCTTTTGCATACTAATATTTTTACTAAATATCTTTATTACCTATATGAATTATTTATTATTTATTTCCCGTATCTATCCGCATTATTTATTTTTAAAATAAAATAAAATTTTTAACATCAGATTCATAATTAAGTATACTGTATCAACATTACAATCAAAGAATTTGTTTAGTAAGCAGTTATATTGTATTAATTTTTATAGAAGCATTATAACAATGTTTTTCCTGTATTGAACTGAATCTCAGTAAGTATTTTATTCTTAATACAAACTAAATAATAAAAGTAAAAGTAAGCTTTTGCATACTAATAACCTTTGCGCTTATTGTATCCTACTGGTATATAAATAAGGGCAAAAGTAATTATATATTTATTTACATAAGTACACAATATATTATTCATGTAACTGCTTCATATAAATCAATACATAAGTCCGTTTCGATAAAAAATACGTAAAATCGCGTTTTTAAAATTTTGGAGCTTCGAACTGCTGTACTTTTAAAATAAAGACATTTTGGAACTTTATCCATAACAGTTTTCATTGAGAATGACCTAAGGATTCTATGCCTTGAATTTTCAATGATTCCGTCAACAACAGATTACCCATGCATTTGGTGCGGGGTTCTTTCAAGTCAATATTTCCAGAGTAATCGTGCGCAAAAAAAGTTACAGACCGACAGACACATTTTTTTTGTGTCTCGACGTTTCGTGACATTCTAAGCATATCTAAAAAATAAAAATTTTCAAAACTTTTACCATACTTCCACTGGATGTGGAAGCAATTATCTAATGTGATAGTAATGCTATTAAAAGTAATAATGAAATTATTAAACTTTAAATTGATGAACTGAGTTATCTGTGTAAATTATTCTTTGTCGGTAACTAGTATTAAACGAAGATATGGCGTCTCTAAATATTAGTGAAGAATTCACCCTGTATTTATCTAGACCTAATAAAGGTTTATCTTATATTTAGTTAGCAAATTTCTCAATGACTAGAGATATAATTTTCGAAATCAGAATAAAGCCCAACTAGTAGATCTAAAGGCATGAGTTTGCAGTAGTTTGTGGATTTTCGTGGCACACTTTGATCTAGGCATTTGCATGTGATATACTCGCACTTACTGGTAGGACGCTTTAGGGGTGATAACGCTGGGGATAAGGGGATGTTAGGGGTTTGTTCGCGGCTTCACGCTCACAGCTCCGACAATACCGGTGTGTTACTCCCAATTATATTTCCCCAGTTATGTAAAATGGAGTCTACATGCTTCGATATTCGTTAATTATGGACAAATGAAAAACGAAAACTTTGATAATGGATGAACTGATTGTATATAAAATATAAATTAAGTCGTAAAGTGGGCCTGCAACAGTCATTATTACTACGTTATAACTACAAGTAATTGTAAAAAAAATAAATTTGTAATCTTCTCTGCCTACAACCATACATATATTGCAAATATACCTTTGGCAAAACAAGTTTTAAAAAATATCTCAAAAGCTATGTTAGAAAGCATTTTGTAAATGAGATAATATTAAATTATACGTTTTTATTATATTATAATACATAGATAAGGAAAAAGTCTCATATTTCACAAATTCTTTTTATTAGGTGTATCTGGTTTTATAAATATGAAAAATTTACATCTTCAAGCAAGCACAGAGACCAAACACAACATTATCGTCCCACCTTCTAGCGGCTTGTATATCACTGTATACGCGGAAGCTATGTAATTTCAAGACGAGGATTACGTATGTATATACCATCCTTCGGAGGGAATGTAAAGTAGGCCGTCTCTTGCCTATTAAATGTTAGACAAGTAAAAGATCCCTACTCTTCTTACGAGAAGAGGTTCGGCAAAATTTCCAGGTTGGGGGTAGCTCGTCTCCTGGCATCGCGTCGGTGATAGGCCCTGGTAGCGGAAATAACGTGACGTTAAATAAACAGATAAAAAAAACATTACTTAATGTACACTTCTGTGCAATAAAATCCCGTACACTTGAAAAATCAAGTAATCCAGTTTTTACTAATATTAAGTGATGTGAAACAGTCTTTTTTTGGAATTTAGATTTTTTATTATCATATAGGATATAAAAAAGTGACACTGATTGTGAAATGTCATAAGTAAGGTATTTGGAAAAAGTGACGTTGAAAAACTGTGTCCCAGGTAAGGCCAGATTTTGGAAGTTCAAAACATTAAAATGTTCTGCACGTGTCCGCCTGTGATAATTTTACTTCCACATCCAGTGGAAATACATTAACGCCAAAAAAAAAATTGAAAATTTTTATTGTTCAAATCGCTTTAGAATGTCATGAAACGTCGAGATTTTAAGTTTGAGAAGAAAAAAAATCTGTTTGTCGGTTTGTAACTTTTCTTTTTATAAAATTGAACATATTTTGTTTAGGGAAAAGTGAAAAGCTGAAAAGATGTTTGCGTTTCGTTCCGTGGCTACCCTATGAACTCAGTCAGTAAGGCTGGGGTAGCCACTGCCTTAGACGTCTCCGAATAGCTTAAGTTGATGGCAAATTTAATAAAATTTAATAATTTAATAACAAATTTAATATATAATTAATAATATCGAATAAAAGACTGAAAGAGGTTAGAGCTGGCGAGGTTTAACTGTCAATAAAATTTTATACCGTCTGCGCATGTTGGAGAGTGCACGTATTTTTTTTTTTTGCTGCACCGACTAGACATTACAGTTGTGTTTGTGTTTATTTTTTTAATAATACAACCTAATATTTTGTCATGGTTCCGTTTCCTTCCAAGACGTGATTAAATATTGTTGGCATGGAAGTAATTAGTCTACGACAATAGTTTTCTTCTTCTCTTAGCTCCTTCCAACACTTTTCAATGATCGGCCACAATTCTTCTTCATTTCTTGGTCTGAAGTTTCGTCCATAAATTTTATTTACTAGCAAACCTCAGACGTTCTCAATTGGATTTATATCGGGACTGTACGAAGGCCACGGTAATAATTCAATATTATTGTTCCCAAACCATTGAGTAATTATCAGTATTAATAGGGCAGTTGTCTTATTGATAACTGAATGTGTTGTTTGGATATAATTGCTCCACCGAAGGAAGTATAACGTTTTCCAAAATATCCCTATAAACCCGTCCATTAAATCTACCATTACCCCACGCTACACCAGGGCCATACACGCTTATCCATACCCAAACATGAACAGAAAATTGCCCGGACCTGTTCCGCGGAGACACGTAGCGTTCGTGAAAATTAGTATTTGCAGGACGGTACATCCGAATATGTCCGTCATTACAAGACTGAAAAACTTTTTCATCGGTAAACACAACATTGTTCCAAAACTCCAACGGGCGATAGACATAATTTAAACAAAACAGAATGCGGGCTTGCTTATGTTCTTCTGTTAATATGGTCTTCTTGGCACTTACACAGTTTTTTAATTCCGATTTTCCTATCCTTCGGCTACCTGTTGACCTCGATGCAGGAAAATTTGTCATGGATACAGCGCCTACTGCTGTTTGAAATGGATTTTCCCTCAAATAGCCAAAGAGCGCTTCATCTTGAGCGAAATTTAAACTTCTCGGTCGGCCTGAACCGTCTTTTTTCTTTATGATACCTTCCTCCTCCCACCTTTTCTTCACACTCATAACGGTACCTTTATTTAAGTGATAATGGTTAGCAACTGCTCTGATAGACCATCTCTCTTCAATTTTAGAGAGAATTAGAATTTTTTCATGTTCAGTTAATTTCGGCATTTCGAAAATATGACACTGACACTAAAAAATAAATAAAGAATGATTTAATATAGCGAAAAATAGGTGTACGGGATTTAATTGCACAGAAGTGTAGATACAATAAAACATTAAGAATAAATTTAATAATTATTAGAGGTGAAAGGGTCTTCACCCATGCAAAATGTATATTCATGTTGTAAGATTGTAACTGAATGCTTACGTTCAAAAGTATGATTAAAAATGTTGTCAAAAGAAACATTTAACTTAATTTGTCCGAAAATTCACAATATAATTCAACTAATTAGTTAAGGATGACTGAATATAATAATTTGGTAGTAATAATATCAAATAGTACTTATTACAGTGAGAAATATCTATCATAACATATACCGGTAAAACATTAGATTCAGTGATTTTTTTTAATTGCCTTATTTATATTAACGTCATGGCGAAGTTTAGCTAATGCTACTCACTTAACCAGGGCGGCGATATCAATGACGTTTTAGTAGGGAGCAAAAACAAGTATATCAAATAGTCCACTCAAATTAGGAAAAAAAAACGCCATTTTAAAGAAAGATTTTGAACAGCAGTTTCTTTGCATAGATAGTAAGAACTCAACTTTTAGAACATTTTTTTGCTTATGAGCAGAAAAAAAAGACATGATTTTTGAGATATGTACATAGGCTGTCCATTTTATCAGGGCCCTCGAGAATATCTCACTTAATATCGGTCGTGCAAAAAAATTGTTTCTACGAAAATTGTGCCGATTTTTATAAGCTACAAAATGGTTTAAAGACATTTGACATCCATGGCCTATTTTAAGAGTTACGACGGAAAATATCGAAAATGCCGAATATGTCTAAGTAAAATATCTCCGTTATTTGAAGAGATACGACGAAAATTCTAAGGCAAATTTTTTTTGCAAAACAGAGTATTTCAACGAAGTGTTATCTAAATTTTTTCAAAGCAGCTATATTTTGAGATTTACTCTTCAGGGTCTTAAAATTTTTTTTTGAAACTGGCGGCAAATGGCGGCATTAAATAGAGTATTTTACTCCCTTTTCAACGATACATCACATGCCATATTTATTCATTGAAACTGAACAAGTAATTATAAAAACATTTTTTAAACCGATATATTTTTTTAAAACTAGCATCATACTTGCCGTGGAGAAGTATGATTAAATAAAACAATTATTAAAAAATTCAGTGAGTTCTTCAAATCTTTACTATAATCAAACATTAACACAATTATTTTATTATTTTTTTTTTGTTAGCTGAATTTATTTTATTATTTATAATTGTGTTAATGTTTGATTATAGTAAAGATTTGAAAAACTTACTAAATTTTTTAATCATTTTATTTAATCATACTTCTCCACGGCAAGTATGACGCTAGTTAAAAAAAAATTATTGGTTTAAAAAATGTTTTTATAATTACTTGCTCAGTTTCAATGAATAAATATGGCATGTAATATATCGTTGAAAAGGGAAGAAAATACTCTATTTAATGCCGTCATTTCCCGCCAGTTTCAAAAAATATTTTAACACCCTGAAGAGTAAATCTCAAAATACAGCTGCTTTGAAAAAATTTAGATAAAACCTCGTTAAAATACTCTGTTCTGCAAAAAAATTTCGCCTTATAATTTTTGGCCGTATCTCTTCAAATAACGGAGATATTTTACTTAGACATATTCGGCATTTTCGATATTTTCCGTCATAACTCGTACAGTAGGCCATGGATTTCAAATGTCTTTAAACCATTTTGTAGCTTATAAATTATCGGCACAAATATCGTAGAAACAATTTTTTTGAATGACCGATATTAAGTGAGATATTCTCGAGGGCCCTGATAAAATGGATAGCCTGATATATACGTTTTTTCGTGTTTTTTTTTCATTTAGACTTTCATATCTCGAAAAATACACGTTTTTAAGGTTTAACGAACATAAGTAAACATGTTCAGAATACGATTTTTTACGAAAAAGGTTCTATACATTTTCCCGATTATACCATTGGTTTTTCCGGAAAAGCGACTTGAAAAATATGCGTTTTTTCGTGTTTTTTTTATTTTGAATCCAAATATCTCGAAAAGGACGCGATTTTAGGGCTAAATGAACATAAATAAACTTATTTAAAATGAGATTTTCTACAAAAAAGCTCCTATACATTTTTCGATTGGTTTTTCCGGAATTTGGTTTTTCCGGAAAAGCTTCTTGAAGAATATACTTGCTTTTTCGTAATTTTTTTTTTCATTTGGACGTATATATCTCAGAAAGTACGCATTTTTAAGGCTAATGAACATTACTAAACTGTTCAGAATGTGATTTCCTAAGTTTTTCCTGAAAAACCAATGGGATAATCTCAAAAATGTATAGGAGCTTTTTTGCAGGAAATCTCATTCTGAACAAGTTTATTTATTTTCATTTGGCCCTAAAATCGCGCACTTTTCGAGATATTTGCATTCAAAATAAAAAATACACGAAAAAGACATATATATATTTTTCAAGTCGCTTTTCCGGAAAAGCCAGTGGGATAATCGGAAAAATGTATAGAACCTTTTCTATAGGAAGTCGTATTCTGAACATGTTTACCTATGTTCGTTTAGCCTTGACAAAGCGTACTTTTCGAGATATATACGTCTAAATGAAAAAAAAACACGAAGAAACGTATATATAATAATATGTATATATCTCAAAAATCATTTCTGCGCATAAGCAAAACCTTGTTCTAAAAGTTGAATACTTACTTCCTATGCAGAGAAACTGCTGTTCAGAATTTTTCTCCGCTATTTTCCTAATTTGAGTGGACTAAAAGGAAACTTTTCTAGTTGTGTTTGAATATTCAAAGAATTAAAATTGTGAAAGTACAAGCAGGCCCACCGCATTAAATCATGGGCCCCGGTACCAAATTCACTGACGGGCGCCCCCGCGCCTAATTATTGATGAGCGGGGGGGAGAAATTTGAAAAAAAATTTGTCAACATTTCTTGCGGGCCCCTGCCCCTAAACTCAGTACCCAATAGACACGGGGGTCCTGAGTACAAGAGCCTAATAATTTAGAGTCATAATTATTGAGTTTACTGCCTTTACTTTGTATTCGCAGCATTTTGAAATTTGTACTACATAATTATGTTATATTCTTTTTTTATTTAGCATTTTATCAATTAAAATATTATCAATGTTGTGAATTGTAGCAATTTGTTTAATAATTAAAAATTCTTTTTAGTAATATTTTTAAATAAGTAATGAATTTTGTGTAAATCGAGTGTAATTTGTGTGAAACGGGTTGGTTAGATAGATTGTAATAATAGTGTATCTGTTTGAGTTTCTTTTTTATGATAAATAACAAGACTGCTTTTCTTTACTAGAAATAGTAAGGTCCAAGAAGTTTATTGATCTGTTTTCATTTTGTAGTTCTACTGTAAATTTTATCAATTGATGAATTGTATTCATAAACGTCTGAAAGTAGAGTATCCAAATTACCATTCCACAGTATAATTATGTCATCCACATAAAGATGCTACCATACTATATGTTCCGAGAAACCATTATTACAAAGAATAAGATTTGACTCTAAATGATGCATAAAAATGTCTGCCAAAGGAGGAGATAGGAAAGATTTCATTGCCAGGGCTTCTTTTTTGCTAAACGTCGTTGTTAAACTGAAAGAAGTTGTGGTTTAAGCAAAAGTTAATGATCTCATTTACTTTTGGGTAGAATAGCCATTAATATTATTTCATTCTAGTTTAATTAGGCCCATTTCTCCTATTAGTAAATAAATTAGTAACATGGAATGAAATTAACATATTATGCTCTTTAATATGTACGTCTTTAATTTTTATTAACTAATATTTTTATGGTTGTTCAAATGAACGCCTGTGCCTGTGTAATTACAGGCACACACAATTAAAAAAGTGGTCCTTTTCGGTTACTCCATTGGGTAATTCATACGTATGGCTCCAAGCTAAAAATGCGTATACAAACATTAAAAGTGAGAATAAACTTGAAAAACTTAAAATTTAAGGTTATGTTGGTTACATGATGCAGATGCTCTATTGTAGTGCTGTAGGTGGCACCATCTATTAAAAAGCACTGTACTAAAAATCTTGACTGGGAAAAAGCAGTTTTTAGCCAAACGGCTGGCGTTATTAAACTGAAAAAAAGATATTCTTCTAAGTAAATGCATACACTTCTACTGAAGAAAGTTTTTAGCTAAAATTTGTTTATTACGATGATATCTCTTCACATTGGCTCATTGCCGCCTGCTCCCCTCTGATTTGATTGCCTTGCTCCCTCTTAAGAAACTCAAATCGTACGAATAGATAAGACTTGATCAAGAAGTAGAGAAAAGATACAAAACACTAACGTTCTGCTGATTACTCTCAATAAAACCTTAAAAGTGGCAGTACCAGATTATGAACAGGGTATTAGAATTGCTGCCATCTACGGCTTAAGTTTTATTGTTATACTGAGGCTAAAAAGGTTCAGTAATTTCGAAACAGAAATCTGTAGTTTTGGTTATCTTTTATGGGAACGTAACATCTGCACTTTCCATTAGTTTTATGGAAGCCCATTATCTCTTATTTTATTATTTATTGTACTAGAGTTCTGGAGTCCTTGATATTATCGAAATGGTTACAAATACTCACTAATTAATTATTAAACACACCATAGGTTTATATTATTTTGGAATGTGGAGATGTGTGGATCCTCTATTTACCGAGACTATTTAACAACCGAGTACTTAATAGCCCATTCGCATCTGATTTGACTTTTATTTTAATTACATATAACTACATGTCTCTACACGTATCAGAGACTGGGTTTCTGTTTTTTACTCTGAAATATTCTGCAATGTTATTTGTACAATAATATCCGAGTGAGGATCCTCGTCAGCCATATCGACGCTCCCGACGGAGGTGTTGTTTCCATAGCGACGCGCTTGCGTTGCCGTCGACACATGTACTTCTCGTTAGTGTCGATTTTTGATATACGCCATCTTATATAAAATGCTGATGTCGAGTTAAGACTTTTATTTGTAGGTACGAAAAAAGGCACGGCGAGAGATGTCTACAAACATTTCCATTTGAATTCTTTCAGAACCTGAGTAGTTTGGTACCACAAACTTGAAATATATACGTGTATTATTAACATTTCAACTTTTATACAGGAATATTGTCTTGAAACATTTTATATGCAGCTAAATATTTGATTGGAAAGCTCTTCAAATTCGGAATTTATGCCCCAGTCATATTATTAATTAAGGAAATCTAATTAAAACCTAATTAACTGCAAGCTCTTCAAATAAAGAACAAACTAACTTTGTTTTTTCGTAACTATTTTTTTTGTAATAGGCAAGTCTTAAAGTACTTACTAAAACGTGGGGTAATATGAGCCAAATAAAGTTTTTTTACAAATACTTCAAAAAATATTGATTCAGCAAAAAACGTTTCAGAAATTGTTAAAGCTTTATGTGTTAAAAGTAGGATAGAAGGTAAAAAATTTTTTTCATTTCATTTCATTTATTTACTGAAGTTATCGTATATAAATATTGCAAGAAATTGGTAACTTGTCTTGTTCCCTATAATACAATTACAGCGTCTTTAGATAACAGTAGCGTAGATGGCAGAAAGAGAAGATAAATAACAAATAACAAATAACCCAAAAGTAAAGTTAAGGTGGACGTTATTCGATAATTTCTGCTACCGTGAACCAATTCAAAAAAATTTTTGATGGTCTTTTAGAGACAACTTTATAGATCGGTACTAAGCTATTGAAAACTAAAGAAGGAAACAAAATTTTTTCTTTTGCTAAAGTCAAAAAATTTTTTTTGTTGATTTCAATAGTCTATCATTCTATCAAGTTTTCTCTAAAAGCCTATCAAAGAATTTTTTCAATCGGTTCAGGGATATAGGAGAAATTGTCGAATTACGAAACCATTTTCTTAAATATGGCAAGTATGGCAATACCGTTTATTAAAATTTTGGTCGTGTGAAGAATATGAAATGTTTGAAAATATTTTTTGTGAAGAGTTTTTATTTAATTAAGGCGTTTGTGATTATTTTTTTTGGTATGGATACTAAACGTACAGTTTCTCATTTATAGTGCGAATAAAAATACATGATGGATCATTTTAATATTTAGTAAATTAGTTCTAAAGTTTTTGTGTGGTGTCTTTTTGACTTTACTTTTATAACCCAGTTTTAATACATTTCTAACTAAGGGAGTCATTTTAGGTGAGCAAAAGTTTAAACATCAAACTAATTGTAAAAGAAATAAACTAAGGTTTTTTAGACTTGGAATAATATCTCCAACAAATTATCAAAAGTCTAGAAATATTTAAGTATGGGAAAGCGCCATATTTGCCGACATCTTGGATTTACTGTCGAAATCTATAAAATGCATATATTGTTCCGATTAACTTCAAATATGTACTGGATAGAAAGTTTTTTGAATCAGGAATCATATAAAGACTTATCTAATTTTGTTTCTGTCATGTTCCATTTATTACAAAATGTTAATAATAAAGGAAGGTAATTTATGAACATTATAATGATACGGCATAAGTTTTTAAACTTGTACAAAATCGTTTAAACATTACTGTACACTCTTTGAAAAAACTACTAACACAATTATAACACTACTGTCATTTCCTACATGTATTACTCTCCATCAGACACAGCACCGTCGTTTACATCTTATGATATCGAGCAGAACTGGTGGTGTTGGTTGAAGGTTAGTGGTACTGGTAGGAGTTGACTACCCTGTAATTGTCAACTCCAATCCTCAGATAGAAGTATTCCTTTCCAATCCTGAACTTGGTAGTAGACCCGTAAATTATGGAATTTAGCACCAGCTGAAGTCGCTGGAAGTGACTGGGCTTGAGCAGCTTGATACCATATTTTTGTTAGCCACCTTTGTACTGAAACATCTGTATCGTAGGTCACTTGAAGTATCAGATGTCTTTTCTCCATACATGGCAACAATAGCATTTTCTCCGGTAGTAATTATGTCTTCTTTCAGACTGTTGTTTTGTTTTGTTGATGATTTTTTAGTTCGAATGTGCCATTGTCGGATGTTGGTTGCACCACGCTTTGGTTGTGGTCTGAATATTACTTTTTTATTTTCCATTTTAACATATAAACACAGAAATATCAGGACATCAATGTCGTCTGCAATGACAACATATCTTTGTTCAGACGCGCGAACTGGTGTCTGGGTGATCAGAAGGTCTGCATCTCCACGTGCAAGTATTGTCTGACATCCAAGAGTTTCAAATATTTCACTAAGCATCATCAAAAAACGCTGCTTATTCGTTTTGTTTGACAAAAAAATATCCTTCTTCATTGTCAGTTTCATGTCCATAGAAAATAAAACGTTAGGGGAGCTTTTACCTTCACTTCTAATGTGAGTGGCATCCTTAATGGAAGGACCATCGAAATATTCATCAAACACAATTACAACCGATTTACCATACCTTGTAAGAACGTAGTTTATATAGCTATTACAGATGTCTGAGAATAGCATACTAACCGACCATGATAATAATCGATGCAGTAAAGCACCTCCATCAAGTACATAGAGTGGATCTGAAAGTGGTGTTTCTGCTGCAGCTATCTGACATTTCTCTACTTTGGCCCACATTGTGTTGGCCAGAGCCGATTTATTTGCAATATGGGCAATTGCCCAGAGCGGCAAATTTTTGCGGGCGGCAAATTTCTAATGTAAGGCATAAAATTTTCCAAAAAAAAACCGCATTTACGTGCGCCGCCAAGGTAAGGTGTTTCACTGTGCCCGGGCGTATTATCCAATAAATAAAATATTATTCGCTTGGAATAGGATAAGAGATAAGAGTCACGGCGAGCCCCGAAAAAGCCCGAGCGCCCACCAGAGAGACGACTCGGACTACGCGCAGCGCGCATCACTTGTGAGGTCCTCAACAAACATCAAATGCCTTTTTCAAGCTTATTACTGGTAAAAATGTTTTTATATTGCTTTAAATAACGTTCCTGGTTCAAAAAAATTTCTATTTGATATATATTTGAAGTTAATCGGAGCAATATATCTGGGCGTACAAGGAAAAGCAACTAAGTCCAAAATATGTAGTTTCGAGAAAAATGGATAATAATATTTATTAGAAAGTGTAAAATCAAATGAGATAACTAAATATTTCAAATGTATTTATTTCGATTTAGTAGTTATTTGCAAAAACATTAAAATAATTAGTCAACATATCCTAACACAACTGTAACGGTTTGTTGTCGGGTAGCTGATTCGGAGATTAATCAGGGTCCAGATTAGTTAATAAGACAGCCCAATAAAAATATAAACAATTTATTTACTTTTCCAAACAGGTAATGTGTGGCGGTGTTACATAACATACGGGTACAGGTTATATGTCCGTATCTTTTACGGTTCTTAGGGCAACATTTTCTATTATCTGAGAGAGAGAGAGAGCGACGTTTGTTGTTGCTACGGGAGTGGCATCGGGCGTCGGGTGAATATCGTCGACTCAAGAAGTTTCCCAGTTCAACACGCTGTAGGAGGTCTCCAGGTCAGACTCATTCGCTCTGGTTTTGGCGGCGGAACGGCGCCGGGGAATGACTAACGACTCGAGGGGTCCCAGCTCAACACGCTGTAGGATTCCCAGAGTCAAATTGCATTCGTTCCGTCGTGTTTGCGTCGGGAGATGTACAAAACTGTAATATGTCCATCTCAGCACGCTGTAGACAGATTGTCAGAGTTGTTCACACTCTCAATTATGTTGATTTGTGACCGGCTTATATCCGAGAATCCTCGCTTACTGGTGATGTAGAACTGCGTATAGTTTAGTGTCGTGTGCAAATCCATGCCTCTAGACGGGAGATGGGTAGGTTTGCGGGCCGTGTGCACATTGGTGTCGTGTGTAAATCCGTAATCTTAGTAGTGGAGCAGGAATTTAAAGAATGCTTCATTACACAACATTATTTTATTTTTCAAAAAAAAAAACACCTGGACTTAGTGTGTTCTTCTTGTTGCAACTTAGAAAACGCTTGCAATATTTTAGTTAAAGGGACTAAGCCAGATAAGGGTTCATCATCAGAACCTGTGTTTGACTGTGTCTGAATCTGAACTGACACTAAACACTAACATAACCTTACTATTTCAGGACTTAGTGGATAATTACGCAATATTTTTCAGTACATTCTGTTCAGTAAGAACACACTAAGTGCCCTTAGTTGATTTTATAGCTGTCGATGTTCAGTGTAAAGTGGACTTACACTAAATGGTCACTTCTATAATATTGAACGGACACCTGATATGGACTTAGTTTGTTTTTCATATGAAAGATCAGAAAATATGGACTTAGTGACTGCAATTATCAAAAATTGTCTAAAAGTGGACTTGGTGGATTTTCCTTGTACGCCTACGATATATTCATTTTATCGATTTCGAGTGTTAATCCAAGATGTCGGCCAATATGACGGCTTTTACATACTTAGTTTTTCTAGACTTTTGATATGTTGTTGGAGATATTATTCTAAGTCTAAAAAACCTTAGTTTAGGTATTTCGTTTACAATTAGTTTGATGTTTTCAACTAAATTGACTGGATTAAAATGTTTTAGTGTACTGTCATACATTTCTTCGATATTATAATGGACTATCTTAAGGTAGATTCCACTAAGGCCTCGTATATCATAATTTGGCATAAGTTTGGTATTTAATACATGTTTTGCACTATAAAAGTAGGAACGAATGTTTGTAATTTAGATATGTATATAAATTCTACATATCTCCAATTCATATTATGTTGGTTCATAATAACGATTAAATATTTTCTTTTTTCAACAGTTTAATGGAACCCTCATTATTAACATTATTAACATCTTTATTGTTAAATAATAGCCACAGTGTTGTCTGCATAATACATTATTTTAAAATTATTTTGCAACACAGAGATATTATTTATATCAATTAAACATAAAATTGGGTCTAGTATTGTACCTCCAAAACGCACTTCCACACTTTTAAAAACGCCTGGAGCTCCTCAAAGTTGACCAATACAATTTTTTTAAATTTTTCTTAAAAAATTTATAAACGATCCTTCACGAGCTTTTTCGATAAAAATACTCTGCATTAATTAGAATACCAATTTTATGGTCTCTTACTTGTTTGATTTACATATTTACCTTCATTTACCAATTTACCCCCAACCCTTCAACGGAATAAGATCAAAATATAATCTAGTTCCAGAACTCGCTAACATACATACATACATGTGCCAAATTCCACGTCAATATCTTTAACGGTTCCAGTAAACGTGCCTACAAAAAAAGTTACGGACAGACCGGGAGACAGAAATTTTTTTTTTGCTCAAACTTAAAATATCGACGTTTCATGACATTTTAAGCTTATTTGAATAATAAAAATTTTCAAAAATTTCTTTTGCGTTACTATACTTCCACTGGATGTGGAAGTAAAAATAAAAAATTAATTTTTACGAAAATAGTGTCAATGGCTCCCGAATCTGTTATCATCTATACTACCATTAATAAAATCGATTATACAGAGATAATGTTAAAAGTTTGTGGAACTGAATTATAAAAAATGTATATGTGTGCTTAGAACGATGGAAATGATTTTGAATATTAGATGTAAAAATTTTTAGATTTAATTTTGTTTGCCTTTTTTAAAATTACTTTCATATTGGATTACTTATTTTGAGGATGTGTGTTTAGTAATTTCATAATTGTTCACTTCTTTGCGTTAAATTAAATAGAATTAATTATTTAACTCTTATTAACTTTATTTTTATCAATTAGGAAGTTTCCTGTTTTAGAAATATCATGTACATTCAACCTCATTTAGTAGTCTTTCAGATAACTAGTCAAACAAAAAAAAAATATCTCGATATTTGAAAAACTCACGAACTTATTCAATTTCTTATTTGAATACTTCGCCTCGGCTGAAGTCCACCGTGACGTCACAATACATAACGCGCTGACTTGCCATGCCGGCGGCCCGTCGCAACACCACCTAGAGATTAAAGCCACACAACCAGCTGACATGACGTCACGCTTCAGCGGCTGTCGAGTGTAGTGTCAAATGTATCTTATTGTTTATTCTGTGTTTTAAACGTGTAAATGTGATCTAAAACCCACTTTAATAAAACAGTCAACAAATAATACATTCCAGTGCTAGTTACAAAATACTTAATTGCCGTGCAAAATGGTAAACAAATGCTGCGTTCCTCGCTGTACTGGTAATTATGCCACCGGGGAAAAGGTACACGTTTTTAACTGAGAAACAAATGGATTAAAGCTATTCATCGAGAAAACTTTAAAATTTCTATGCACTCTGGTGAGTTATTATTTTTAAGTCTCGTAATCTAAATCGAACGAAACCTAAAATGAGGCTAGGTTTTCACTTATTTTATTTTAGTGACCAAATACGCTTTTCGTTAGTTAGTTTTGCCTCAGAATTTAATTAGGAACCTCTTTTATTAAAAAAAAAAACCGTTTTACTTTATAAGAATTAGTAGAAGCAAATTAGAAGTGATTTTTATTGTTCTAATTACGTCCAAATGTATTATGTATCTCAATATCTAAAACCAATATATGCATATTTTTTATTATAGTATAAGTAA
Organism: Rutpela maculata; assembly: GCA_936432065.2. Lineage (NCBI taxonomy): Eukaryota > Metazoa > Arthropoda > Insecta > Coleoptera > Cerambycidae > Rutpela > Rutpela maculata. The sequence goes on from OW386289.2 coordinate 138,659,483, forward strand.
AACATCACTCTAAGCTTAAAAACAGCAAACATTACCGCAGGTAATAAATATTTCTTATTTGGGAGTAGTCACATGTAGTATAATAGCATTGCTTTAATGCATTACCCCGTATATGCTCGCCTTCCTTCAGTGACGTTACCAGCTGGTTGTGTGGCTTTAATCTCTAGGTGGTGTTGCCCGCCGTATGTTCCCTTTATTTAGTGTATGTGCTCGATTTTCTGAAATGTCACAAAATGTTACTTTTGATTTGTTCGTGCCGAGCTGAATTTTCGAATTTCGCCGTGCAATTTACGATCAGGTTTATCTCGAAGACTTCCTCTTTACGTCGCGACATCATACGGCCGTCCCAATGGTGTTTTTCGAAAAATATGAACGTGCCAAAATTGCATGTTTTAGCAATTTTTTCGGCTCTCAAATGCAAGCTGGCTATAAACTGCCGGTGCCTGAAAGCAAGTATAAAGGTGCCCGCGCCCGCTCGCTGTTGGCGGAATCATGTATTGTGACGTAATCGACCTCATCCCAGATGATCGCAGCATTTTAAACTTGGAAGGACCATAACTTTTTTATTTATAGAGATAATTTAAAAAAAAATTACAGATGTTTTTTAGATTTTTACGACTATTTATTACGAGAAAATGAGAAAAATGGAAAATTCCTAATTGTAGACGCTTGCTTACATTTGGAAAAAGGCGTGATTTTTGTTTATTACTTAAAAAAAATAAATTGAAGTCAAATATATCGAAAACCAGTGATTTTTCGAAAATTGCTCATGTTGTAAGAGTTGCTTAGAATATAATTTTCCGTCATATGAATCTCTTTTAAAGGTTCCTGGGATCGAACAATTTTTCTTTGCATCGCAACACCATCTATACTTTAATTTGTAGAAGGACTTTTTACTCAAAACTGAAGAAATTTATATATTCTAGTGAAGTTCTAAATGGGATATTCTGTATACTGCTCAGCGTTTCGTCAATCAAGCTGGCATCATCGGGAGATAATTAAAATTACAAATATGGCAGTTAATCTCCAAAAACATATTTTTTCTATAAAATGTTTAATGATTATGTAAAATCTTGAATAAATCGGTATAAAATTTTGAATAAAAGGTATAATATTTATATCTAGTCATACGACGAAGTAAAATTACAGACTAGATGGTATTTTTGTTGGGGCAAAATGTGTTTCTTTGCTTATAATTTACAGAACAGGGACATGGTTAGTATATGAACTGCATTTCTATCTACCCGCCTGGCTACACTCAATGCTAAGTAAGCCATAAAAGCCCTAAATCTAACATTACGTCATACGTTATTATTATTCAAATTTATAATTCAATTTGAGGCAATAAATTTGCATAAAGACGGAAGGGTCTGACTGAACCTTCACTGTGGATACGTATGAACAAGTGGTCAATTACAATAGGCTCTGTACACTAAAATAACTTTATTGTCTTTAAAAGTCATAATAAAATAACCTCGGCTAAGACCAAGGCTCGACTTATGTGCAAAGTTTCAGAGCAAATAAAAGCATTCAAGATGCCATTCTTAGACGGCGCATAATAAATGATAAACGCTTAGAAGTTGCAGTCGGGCGTGACCGTCTGCTAATATCTATTTGATTAATTTGGACGAATAAAGTACAATAATTCACTCTTAGGTGATGCCACTGAGATTAAGTACCACCCAACATCTTTTTATTTCCATCATTGAGAACAGTAAGTGAAGCTTTTAAATCCCAGCCCGAAAACGATGTAATGTATTTCCAAATTTTTTTCTTCAACATGTTTCATAAAGTATGTTCATAAGAATCTATATTGTCACTTTTCCTGCTTTTTGATTAGGGGTGGTTCCCACCACTTCTTAGGGATAAAAAATATACATAATCTGATAGAGAATCAAATTATAAGACAGAAAGTCTTATACACTTTTTTGCTAGAATGCATATTTTTCGAGATATTGCGATCTGAAAACTGCAATTTTCACCCCCTAAAATCAGCATTCCTAGACGTTTTTTTTTGAATGACTCGAAAAATGTGGACTTTAATAAAAAAACGCAAGGGTACAAAATTAAAGATTTTACGAAAACAAATCGAACGGTTTTTTTCTTTTAGTTTTGGAAATATTGCATTTTCAAAATGGCGCCAAAACGTTCAGAAAAAATATACGGCGTTAAAATCAAAATTACTCAAAATCTACAACTATAAGAAAAATTGTTATTCTTGTAAAAATTAAAGGTATCAATTTTTCAACAACAACAATCTTAACCAAACGACTCTAAACGAATCAAGATGTAACACAAAAGAAGGTTTAACCAACAATCTTAAACAAAAGTTTGTTACTAAATGATGAATTTATTGAAAATAAGCTGAAAATTTTTTTGAGCTCGATACATAACTTCAAAAGGCGCTAAAAACTCAATTTTTTAGTACTTAACCTCAAATATTTCAAAATCCTGACGTCATGGGCCAATTCTGAGGCCAGATTCGGATTCAGCGCCAAAAATTACTTCAGAAATGACCTTCAGCTGCCCAACAACATTCATGACCCTTGATTTGCAGACCTGTGAAATGAATTAAAATTTTAAACTACTCTTTATTTGTGTATGGGTCGTAAAAAACAAAGAAGTTACGATCGAAACAATATGCGCCTTTGCATTTTTTTTTAAATCAGCATTTTGTTACTATAATTACCCAGAAATTAACAGAATATTCTCAAGTACTGTTTTTCGTTACAGGGTCCGCCACTTAAAATTACCCAGACTCGTAACTTCCTTATTTTTTAAGCTACGACCATGTTCGGCACATCAAATTGTAGATATTTTTAAGGCCTTTAAATATGCTTACAGAGTGATTTTAAAAACAAAGTTTTGAAAAAATTATTACGAAAAAAAAATTAATTTCCTTGAATAATTTTTTCCCTTACTCTGTACATGAACTGTGTTAATGTTTTCTTATAAAGGTTTTAATTAGTTTCAATTTATGTTATTACGTCATATTCGAAATTCTTTTTGGTTTTAGAGAAAGAAATTAAAAACACTCCAATCCTCAACGTAACAACACAGCAACAAGAAACAAAAGAAATAAATATTTTTAAAAACAAACTTTATTCAAATGTACTAAATAATAGGAAATTGCAAAATTTTTATTAAAAAAAAATTTTTTTTAACGTATATTGAAGCTAATTAAAACCTTTATAAGAAAACATTAACACATTTCATGTACAAGGTGAGGTAAAAAATATTCAAAGAAATTAAGTTTCCTTTCAGTTTTTTCAAAAAAATTTTTTTTTAAATCACTCTGTATGCATATTTAAAGGCCTTAAAAATATCTACAATTTGATGTGCCGAACATGGCCGTAGCTTAAAAAATAAGGAAGTTACGAGTCTGGGGAGTTTTAAGTGGCGGACCCTGGGGCAGCTTAACGTCGAATTTCGCGTTAATGTGGACACCGGACAAAACCAACAAATTTTGTCCAGGTACTAGTTAGGTACGTAGCTTTCAATTTTTGATAGTAACCAACTCCTCCGTCGGGCATCTTGGATTTTATAGCGGCCATTTTGAAATATAGGCATATTATCAATATCTCTATTTCTAAATCACTTAGGACCACAAACTTGGTGTCTAAGTATACAAATTTGGGGGTCAGGGAATACAACTGCACAATTTTTAAATGTATCACACTATATATTTATTCACTAATATATGCACCAATTACGAACTATTCACCGATGAGCTCTTTTGTGCGGTGTGTCCACATTTTCTAATATGTTTTTTTATTTTGTTTCAGATTGAATTGTAATACAAGATGGATTGGAAAAAGTGTCAGAGAACAATTTCAGAAAATCTAAAATGTCCACTCAACACATGGAATCGAAGACAAGACAACACCATACCGGTCTTTCTTGAACAATATCAATGAGTTTAGAAGATTGAAGTCATTGCCAGTGAAACTAAATTTTGGAAGCGACATGAGTGCGTATGAACTGGTCCAAAACCATGGTGCATGATACAAATATTGTTACGTCAAGTTTAGCAATTTGGAGTTGGATAGAGCTAAAAAGCGGGAAAATGCTTCAGGAGGCAGCACAACTATGGAGAAACGATCCCGGCGTGAAGCGATAGACAAAATGGCGTGTTTGTTATGTCGTGGAAGCGATGGACTCCTTCATGAATTTCGAACATAAACAGCTGATATGAGCATACGAAAAATGGCAAAAGAAACCCAGTTATTGGCAGCATCAGAAGTGGTGATCTCATTGCTCTTGACTCCAAATATCATCTGCATTGTTCTACAGCATTGAGAAATCGCTACCGGTCTCACCTAAGGAAACTAGAGCAGGATTTGGTGGGAGTATCTGCAGAGGAAAGTTAGATAAAGGCTACAGCACTTGTGGAGCTTTATATTTATATAGAGAACTGGAAGATGGGACCTTCTACTTTAAATTTTCAAAATTACATGAACTGTATGAGAACCGATTAAAAATCCTTAGCGTTAAGAATGAGATTAACAGAACCAGATTGAAGGTGAAAGTGCTAGCCTACTTTCCATAAGCGCAAGAATAAAGGAGAGTGTTTTAGTCGCTTCACGACTCATTGTAGAAGTATTATGAAGGTGGACCAAGAAGAAATACAAATATTTGAAGTTGGCAAACTATTAAGTGGCAATAGGAGAAAAGTAGCAAGGTTGAATTTTCAGGCAAAAAAGGTGAAAATTGACAAGGACGGTTTTCACATAAAAATAATTTAAATCCATCCGGCGACTTGATCATAGGACAGGAGCACCGGAAGGGCATCAGAAAAAAACAGTTTCATACCCTAGGCAGATCTTAAATATTAGCGAAGATAAGGGAAAAAACCGGACAAGCTCTTGTGAATGATATAATCACTATTGGAACTACAAAGCTAGCCACAAGCACATGAAAATTTTAGTAAAATATTTTTACTGTTAATCCAAATCAAATTGCTCTTGTACGCTTCTAGATAGTTGTGAATCTTTTTCTGCCAAGTCGATTGTTACTACATGCTCCTCATTGAGTGGTATGGTATGGTATTGTGGTTAGATACACGTTTTCTAAAGAGGGTGTCCGCCCTTGCCATATTTGGTAGGCAGTTTCTTACATACTGACAGATAGGTTCTTGCACATTTGTTCTACATTTTGGATTAAACCAATAAACGCTATTATTTAAAGTTTTGTATTTTCTTGATTGCATGATTAACTTTAAGTTCAACCTCTCGGGAGCTCTTGTGTATTATGTCCAACATTGAATTAAAGGTACCCTCAAAGGTTCAACACGTCTGATATTCAGATCACAGAAGTTGAAGACGGAAACTCTAAAAAAGTAATTATTCTATTCAGAAGTGATAGATCTATAAGCAGTGTTAAATAAAAGACCAGTTCATCTTAAGAAGGTGGAGACTTTGAAGTGAGCAGTTAGCAGCCTACGGTAATGGTAACTTAACTGAATCCCACTAAATAGAAATTAACCACCAAAGTCAAAAAGCTGGTGCCCTTGATAAAATAAATAGTGTCACGTCTTTCAGACGGCCCGTGGTGAGTTCTTCTACAGTATCACGTATTAAGCAACATTTTATGGTTTCCCAAATGAGTACGATTATAGACTGTTTTTATATCGCAGATTTCCGTTCCATAACATTGATTGCAAAAATATATTTTATTAAAATACTAGATGCGTGGATTTGCAGTAATAATATTAAATGGATAACAAATGTTTCCCGTAGTTTGCAAATCCAATATAATTAAAATGAAAATAAACAATTCACTCTGTATTTACACACACCACTGACTGTTTTGTATGTTGGTAGAACTGTCTGCTGGAAACAGTGAATACCCCGAGGACTCGGCGTGCAGACCTGAAAACTCTCACGCAATTTTCGTACACAGTTGTTTAATTTAATGCACAGGTAAACATTGGGGGACACGTTCCGATAATACTGCTGAAGCGGAAGTAAATGCAGAGTCTGCAGTACGTTTGAGTACTTATAATTATTAGTATAAGATATAAATCTTCATGGTTTTGTCAAGATAACAGATAATGCAGGATGTTATATAAGTTTTTTAAATTGACATAACTTATAAACTACCAAAGATAAAAATCTAAAATTTCAGTCTAAAAATTAATAGGCATAACATTTAATTTTAATTTTTTTTTCTGGTCAACTGATTTCAACGCCTCTGAAGAATGCAAGAGGAGTGATTTATAATTGAAAAAAAATTCTAATATTCTTTTAATTTTGGATTTTTGGAGTAATTTGTTAACCCTTGTAAACTTAGTATCCAAGACAAAACCATTCAATGAAATGATAGATCTACTGGATTTTACGAAGAAAATTGTGCAAAATTTCATTTTATTCGATATTATTAAATTTTATTTCGGTTTCGCTGATAAAAGCAATTTTTAATTGGTTAGTTCTACGAGGACTCGATTTTAATTATATATTTTTGAAAAGTAAAAATTCTAATTTAAAAAGCGATACCATTTTTAGAGGTTGGTCTGTTGTACGAAAGTACAGAACTTGATTTTTAAAAAAGCTATAAATAAATGTTAAACAACTTCACGCATTTTTGCGAGATCTCGTGCATCATCTCGTTCTCGGCGTCTATTGGAAAAAGAATTATAAATGAATTATTTTTGTTTAATTCGTTCTAACTCCAAAACAGAATTATGAATTAGTATCAAATTTTTATTGTATTATCACTATGATTAGTCAACAAAATATGTTAATATGAAAGTCAAATTAATTGTGTAAAGTATAGACAATGTAAATGTTTGTCTAAGGATATGTCGATAAAATATGAGAATTTGCAGAGGTAAATATACCAAGCAGAAAACTTTTTTATCCTTCAAAATAAATACCAAGTAAATACAGAAGAAGCAAAGATAAATGACACAGGTAACTTTTTTATTTCAATTCATTTTTCTATGATTAGCAATTTTCAAAAAAATCACATGAAATTCGAAACGCCTGGTCCTGGCGTATGACACGACGCAGAGAACGGTGTAAAGTTAGTAGACACTGAACGTAAACAACCTTGAGGATATTCCCGGTATATTTTCTGGCCCAGATGCGTTAAGGTTGCCATTCAGATTTTCGATTAAGTATGATTTTCTCTTTGATGATAGTAACTTGGTACTGCAATTAGTTGTTATTAGATTTTCAGGATCTTCGCATTAAACAAGTTTTGCATACATTTCGTCCAACGTCCATCGTTTAACCTTGTCTTCAATCTCTAATAGTGCCACTTCTGCACTGTTGGAAAATTGTCTATAACAAAAAATTAACCACACCTTTAAGAAATAATAATAATTTGATCAATTAACTAACATTATACGCATAGCACTTACAGTCCAATGCAATTAGGTTTATACCTTGGAACCCAGCTCTAGTGAACGGATTTGAATGATTTTTTTTGTTGAATTTCTATTGCCATAAACTAAAGAGTTTACCTATTGAAGATTACCGCAAATTCGAAAATACGTAAATTTAAAAAAAAATTAAATTTTTAGAAATCAACAAATAATACAATTATCGGAATTTTTAATATTTCTTTTAAGAAAATAATGATTGTTATAGTTTTCGAGGTTGTTTATAAAGAATTTGAAAAAAAATGAATCTTTAATCTGTAATTTTGTCGCATTACCAGCTTTTAATTTTTAAGCGTGGAAACAAAGCCTAAAAACTGAAAAATTAATTAATCTTCTAATTTTACGAATAAATTAACGAAAATCCATAGACTTACACCAAGCAACCTCGAAAAGTATAACAATCATTATTTTCTTAAGAAATATTAAAAAATTGTGTTATTAATAATTGCAGTGGACTGTTATTGTACGAAATTCACCCACATTCACTCGAAAATTCACTCAATTAAAAATTATCGTATAGAAAGACAAGAAAACATTTTAAATTCTCATTTCACAATAATGTAAATAATAATTAAAACTATATTTCATGATTCTCAAAATTCATGACAATTAATTTTGAAAATTCTATTTTGATCACTTAATGTGTTGAAAGGTTAAATCACGGTCATAATTTAATTTATTTGTATTTAATTAAGTAACGATTTATTTATTGTGTCTTTAAGTGGTTATATGAATGTTCATTGCACGAATTTACTGTCAATGACAATTATTTTAAAATGAAATTTACCATTGTTGGTCTAAATTTAGGCTAAATGATATTAAAATTCAATTCGATTGCGAAAAAGGTCAAAAACTAACCCTTGAATAAATACATAACATACATATTCAGTATTTCATTCACAAAATTACGACACCGCAACATCTTTTGCGTTTTCGTAGAAAATATCGATTCGCCAGCAAATATATTTCAACTGCAGGGTGTTGGTAGGTTAAATCGTTGGATGATAGGCAACGTATACTCTACGGGAGTGTATCGCGTAAATATATTTAAATGTATGCAGCATTAATTCAAAGCGCGGCACTCACAGCTGACTGCGTTCTGTTTGTAAACATTGAACGCTGTACCGCGACGAATGATGCTACCGATCATCTCATCATCGTGCGGTCCTTACAATCAAATACAATGCTACTGATAACTTTTGGACTTGATGATAAATTACTGGCGGGATGTACAGGATATGTCAAGTTGGAATGTATTTTTTTGATAGTTGATAAGTCGTGGCATGACGAATATATTTTTACCTTGTTAGCGTGTGTATCAAGAAGGTAAGGGGGATTATTTTATTATTTATATTTAATATATGTAAATATAGATGATTCTGAAGATACTAATAAAAATTAAAGAAAAACGTATACTCCTTACTATTAGTGGTTCTTAACAACATTTAATAAATACTTGAAATAATAATTTTTTTTAGTAAGTATCTTGAATGGTCTCCGTGTGTTTCTTATTGATGATCTAGACTTTTTCAGGGAATTATGACCCTCAGGAGGGTGTTGAATATTTCACAGCCCTATGTAGCATATTTCAGCTGTAGTCAATAGGACTACGACTTGCCGATAGTGCAGATGAACATACAGGGTGTAATCAGTTTCATGTCATTAAAAAAATCTGGTGGTGGGGAACGACTAAACGAACAAAAAAACCTTACATAACATGGGGTCTAAAACCCATAATTTAAAAAAAAAAATAAACAGACATTTCGAAAATTTTCAATAATATTGTTTGAGAACTGCTGGAATGTTGGGATAGGCTTTTATCTTCGCGTATGTCGGCGCCCCTAACCATCAAATACGCTAATATGGCTCTTTGAAAGTGTCGCGCTCCTTTGATAGAGACCGCACGTCGACGAGGACACAAGTTGATAATCACACTTTTTTATGGCTTTTCAAAAGTAGGTAAGGTAAGGTCTTTAGCGGTGCGGTAAAGGTGAAAGACGTCGGCGTTTTCTGAGTGCTTAGTAGATCTGAAGAAAACTATACTCTCCCTTGTGCAATATTTTAGTTTCTGTGGGCACTTCGTTAAGTAAACACGTCGAACCCGTTCGTTGTTTTTGTATGTTTCTTTTGTTCTTTTTGAATTTTTGGCCACATATTTACTTTATTTATTTTATTGACTTACCGTTCAAGTCGTTAAGTTCTTGATTACGTACAGACACTACCTGTTCGTTATTTTTGTGTTGCTTATTGATAAGTTCTAGATTTACAGAATATTTTAGTTTTCGATACCTGATCGGCAATTCGTTAAATAAATCAGATTTTTTCCTAACTTAAAATACACATAATTATTTTCTGTTATCGTATCTCAGACGTCTATCTCTTTATTTCCCAATGTCATGCAATAATTACTCATTTTTAAGCTTTTAACCCAGAACACTCAATTAGGTTACAAATGTTAATAAATCACATTTAAATCTGATAAATTATAAACAACAATAAAAGCTCCAATATTTGGTTCTAAATTAAAAAAAACACACATGTAAAGAAATGTTTTGTTTAAACCTCCACGCCCATCATTGGCTTGCAGTTCTGCAAAAAGCGATAACGAATTATTTATATTTTTATAATTGGTTCGGTTGAGGTGGTCATCAAAGGTGCCGCCCTTCTTTGCTTTGAAACCGCGAGCCGCCGCGGGCCGGCGAGAACGAGGCGGTCGATAATCTTTGCACTTTTTTATGACAATTTAAAAGTTATATAATTGGGAAGTACACGCCCATTGACCCAGAAAGGCAGTGGTTCTCAAATGTTTCCTACCCTAATATTCAAATTGTTGACCTAGGTCAGTTTTTTCAAAGTGCCCCTAGAGGAAAAAGTCATAAAGGTTATTTGTTTGTCTAGTCAGTCCCCATTTCCAGTTTTTTTTAATGACATGAAACTGATTACACCCTGTATGTTTTTTACTTGGATGATGTTAAGATGATTTCCTGTCATATGGATTTTTCAAAAACAAATCTGAAATTTTCCTCAATTTTCAATTTTGTGAGCTTGGGGAAGAATTATACAGCCTCACGAAAAAAGGTCGTGATCTTGATGACTGACCATTCCTATGTGTTTTTCGACGTTGATTTATGTGCAGAGTCAAAATCCCTTAAATAGGGATAAAGTTATGAATATCAGTATCATTACGGAAAGGAATATGAATGGGCACTTTGCAACCCTCATGCTCTCATTCATTATTTCCAAGGGCGTAACAACCCCCCCCCCCCGAAGGAGTGGGCGCCTTCTATACCCTTCCGGACATAGATCTGCGTCATGCAAAATTTATCGAGCTCTGATACACCTTCCGTTATCTCTTCTCCAATCTTCGAACATTTGATCCGCCGATCTCTGCGTTCTATACTTTAATTGAACATACACTTTTTCTAACTCACTCCTTTAAAATTTTCGTAACTTATTTTCTCTGCCTTCTATTTTCTCTGCCTTCTTCGCCGCATACTCTTGCATTCGCCGACACCCTGTCTCTCAGTCTCTATTGTCCGGCCTCATACTCCCTGTATCCTTTGTCTATTTCATAAATTTTCTCATGATATCAGCAGTATATCATGTCTTTTGCACCCCCATTTTGTCTTCAATCATACTTGGTTCTCTAAAATTCTTGTCTCTCTTCAGGACTTCCTCTTATACTCTGTCACTTTCTTACAAACTTACTAATGTTCGAAGGTTGGAGAAGGGATAACAGAAGGTGTAATGATAAATTAGATAAATTCCGCACTGAAAAAATTAATCTTCCCACATCCTTCTGCGCCTTCCTGTTTTCCACTCATCGAAGGATGTTCTTTACCTGCTTTAAGGGTTGGTCCTGCTGTGCAAACTCAGTACCGTGATTAGAGAATATTATTTACGTATTATGCAAATCACAACTTACACACTTTTTTATTTATTATGAAAATACCTACTTTCTCAATACCGTGTGCCATGGAAACTTTTAAATTAATAAGAATACCAAATTCCCAAAAAAAGTATATTGTTTAATGACTTGTAAATCAGTGCAATATCAAAATCAACTTTAGCTTTCGCCTGTGCAATAAAATTTGGAAATTGCATTACACAAGTACATATTTGTTGTAGTTAAATCCAATAATCTGCCCCTTTGTCAGCTTAGGCTATGAGAGTACATTTTTGAATCAAATAGATTAATATTCGGATAAAAACTTGATAGAGAGTGTCATCATTGGTGTAATAAAGCTGTTTAAAACTTTTCCTAGTGCCAGTTGAGGCTGAGATTATCAGTTGCTCATGTATACCTTCTAGTACAGTAACTAGAGGTTTTAACTTCGGAATAATGTCATTTTGAACGGATTTCGTTCATTTTTGGCAGTATTATAGTAAATGCTTTACAGAAAAGTTTCTATATTGTATGGGGGCTTGATAATTTATAGGAGGTGGATGCCACCCCTTCTCAGGGGGTGGAACTTAAAAAATATATATTTATTGGAGCTGAAAAAGAATCAAATTTTAAGAAGAAAAGGTTCTATGCAATTTTTCACATAAATTTATAGTTTTTAAGTCTGTGAGGATAAAGTTACCTTAGAATATTATATGCCAGTTTGCATAAGTAACTTACATGTTTGGTAAACCTTATGTCTGAGTCTAGCCACAAATCTAGTTTTCTTGGTATCCGCTAAGATAGGTAATTCTACACCATTTATTTTAATATTGAGATATGGTTTTAAAAGTTTCTTCTTATGTTTAGGTCCAAGCAGCATTACAGATGATCTATTGGCAAATATTTCGGCGGCAACCAATAAACGTTCGTCAGCAGTGAAGGAAAAATAAGCTTGCGTATCATCTACAAAATTATGTATAGTACAACTCTCAATTATCTTACAAAATTCTGAGATATATATCGAAAATAGCAAAGGTCCGAGTATGGATCCCCGTGGTACACCTAAATAATTATGTCGAGTTTCTGATATTTTGTTATTGTATATTACTGTTTGACAGCGCTATTGCAGCTGAAAAATTATAATATGCCAGTTTGTAACTTAATATATTGGGATCCATAGTGTCGAAAGTCTTGCTGTAACAAAATCACACAGCTTATTTTGCCTTCATCGGTAGCTCCAATCAAATCAACTGTGATGGTGGATAAAGCAGTAGTTGTACTATGTTGTTCCCAAAAACCCCATTGTGAGGTGGGTATTATATTATTTTCAATTACATAGTTTTCATTATACAATCAATAGTTTTCGATGACATGGGAAGCACACTAATTGGTCGCAGATGACCCAGTTCGGTAGGTTTGAGAATTTTAGCAAAATGTAGGACATTAGCCTGTTTCCACGCTTCTGGAAATATTGAACTAATAAAAATAAGATGGTCTATTAGGTAAATACTTATTAACCTAAAAATTTTGAGGGAAATAAGATCGGGAACTACAAAATTACTTTTAATAGAATTTAAATATTTAATAATGTCTTTTTTTTCAATATAAGAAAATTTAGAGTCTTTTTGTAGGGTTGTGTTTATTTTTGTAAAATTTCAGATTGTTTAGGTGTTTTATTAATTAAAATCGGAGTAGAAAAATGATCATTGGTTAAATCTAAATCTAATGAATTATTTCATATATCATGTTATTGGTATTTAATATGTTTAAAGATCTAAGCGTATCTCATGTCATTTTACAGCCTTTCTGTGCCATGATGAATTTCATATATGCCTTTTTTCTCTCTTTATAGCATAATTTACCTGGTTTTTGAGAACTTTATAATGATTCCAGTGGGCTGGTGATTTAATTATTTTACATTTACTAAATGCTTTATCTCGACTCGACTAATAATTTCCCTTATATTGTATGTCAGCCAAGGCGCAGGAGGTTTCGTTACTCTTACTGTTCGAACAGGGACACAAACATTCAAAATAGATAAGATAAGATTTTCATTTAGAACTTTAACCATGTCAATCACATTTCTTAGGTTATAAATATAATTTTAGTTTATGTTGCGAAACGGTTTAAAAAATGTTCAAAACCTTTAAGAATAGATCTAACATTCAAGTGACCAAATTTCATTTTATACTACATATATTTATTCTAAAACTACTCGACAATTGACAGAAATATATAAATTGCACAATGACATTACTTCCGATTTGATCGGAATGGCTATGAATCGTGATAGCTGCAAAAGGTGAATGTAATTTTTTTTAACGCTCATAAAGTAATAGTTACTTTACAAACATTCTATATTTTAGATTAACAAAAAATTTTTCGGCTTACGCGGCAACATTATTAGATCGATTTTGACTTGCAAAGTTTCGTAAAAGTGACTGTAAAAAAAAGCAAAAAGAGGGTGGATCTGTATGGGTCTGTGGGTCTATTTGAATTGGTAAGCATACGGTACTCAAAAAGGTACTTGAAAACGTAGGAATAAGATGAGTATTGAGTGCTGCATATCTTCAACAGTAGCAAAGTAACCTAAAAAGAGTACTTTGAGTACTTGAGCACTAATTTCGGTCTAATTTAGTGGGTAGTTGTGGTTGATCTGGATAATTGAAAAAGAAAACGGACAGTGGTAAGTTGCTCTTTGGGCACTTGAAATTTAAAAAACTTTGAAAAAATTTCATACAAAATTCAAAATATACCAACAGTGATCTATATTAAACTCGAGACTAACCTTTATAATAAATTTTAATTGAACAAGTAAGTTTTGAAGAATAAAATATTAGTAAAATCGAATAAAACTTTAAAATTTGCTTTTATTTGATCCATCTTCTTCTGGATTTGCTTCCCCCAGACGACTTCTGGTAATTGTCTACACTTTCTTTTCCACCTACTCTAAATTATGGGCAACTGTAAAATTTGCTAAAAGTAATTTGGTTATAGCGGAAATATCTGGTATCTGGTGGACTGTATTGAAATAAAACTGCTCATAACAAATCCATAAACATTGCATAAACAAAATCGATAGCAGCCTGGTTAACGACAAGAACTACAGTCGTCCAACTAAGTAGCGTTTTTCTAAAGCTATAATACAATGACTTTATTAATTTTGTACACAAGTTCTACTATACCTTAGCCAGGTAAGGAGGATAGTAATAAATGAATGTGATTAGTGCGTACAACAGATCCTATTGGCGTTTAAATTTGGAGGGGGTATAATCCATAATAATTTACAAAGGCTTATCAAGTCAACGTCGCTCAATGTCATGTGCCGCTTGACACTATTGACAGTATAATTCATCACTATGCTCCTCTCCCGGCTGAGGTATAGAAAATTGAAACTTTTTGGGAGTGTTGTAAACTAGCCTACCACCTCGCTTCCACACAACAAGAATTTATTTGATATGAACGTCATGCAGTACGACTGCAACATTTAGCAGTTTGTCTACTCTCAGGACCAAATCTTTTTGGGTGCTTTTATATAACTCTTAGAATAGCCTTTGAATCTCATTCCTGTAAAAGATGAGAAGGAATAACCTCTATTTACCTTAAGTTGCTATCTGCTACTATTTGATATACTTGTCTTTGCTGGCACATTTTTTTCTAATATATACCTTGTTACTACTACTGTTAGAGTTTACCTCGTTAGTTGCCGTGTTGAAATCGATGTCCTAAATATACGTGAAGTTCCTTAAAATTAGTTGCCTATTCAACCCACAGAATTAAACGAGGTAACGAGCCCAATTAATAAGTATATCAAATAAATTAAATCTGCATAACACTCGTGGTAAGTTTAGGACACAAAGCTTATCTATAATGGATAGAGTTAAGGTAATAGTCAACTGGAATAGAAAGACTCAAATTCCTTGTAGAATATGTTTGGCCAATTTGGGTCGGGATTGAAAAGATTGGTATTTATCGTAATGTTAATTAATCAAATTTTGGTTTGTTTAGGTTCAGCTGTATGAGTCCCTTCTTTTTGACAATAGCGACAACTAGGTAAATTCAAAATATTATTTTTCATGTCGTTTCGTGCTCAACTATTTTTTAAAATGACCATCATATATGTTTTCGTCCTCGGTAACAGTGACAACTATATTCCAAATGTTATTTTCCACCATCGTTTCTAAATATTATTTTAAATAGAAGTATCGCCTTAGTGGGTTATTGTTTATTTACATCTACGTTTCCTTATGAAACATTATTATGTAATATATTCTTTCCTTTTCGTAAATAAACTTCATTATTATTATTATTATTATTATTTTTTTTTTTTTTTTTTTTTTTTTAGGGTAGCCCGCTGCCGGACAGGACTTCCGTGGCCTCCGACACCTCACGGTAGCCGCGCCGGCAAATTCCTTACAGCCACTCTCCACAACCTGTGGAGTTAGTGACTGCAAATACCTAAATCGTGTGCAATAAGTAGACGAAGGGACCCCAAGATAACTGGCTTCTGCATCTGGCCTGCCAACCATTCTGCTGAATTCTGACAGGCCGGTATGATCTTCAATTCTGAGAGCAGCGAAGGCTTCATCCCTCCGAGTACGCCGATTATTAGGACGACCATCTTGACCGAGTAGTCTGGGTACAGCACTTGGAGCTCATAACGGAGATCACGATATTTGGTCCGTTTTTCCCCCTCCTTCAAAGCGATGTTTGTCTCAGCAGGTGCTGAGAATTCAATTACAAACATCACTTTGTTCTGATGGTCGAGGAGGACTATGTCAGGCTTGTTGGCTTGAATTAGCCTGACGGTCGGGAACGAGTAGTTCCAATAAATTCGGCACCTCTCGTTCTCGACAACGGACTCAATATCTCCGGGGATGTAAGGCAGCACTGGTGTTTGGTCTACCCCATACGAGTGCCGCAGGTGGTAGTATAGCACTCGTAAAGCCGCGTTATGGCGGTGGATGTAGGCCGAAATCGCGTATACCGGTCATGCTGAAAGCAAATGCATCAGCGATTCCGGCGCCTGACGGCAGGTCCTGCAGTTGGTATCAGGGACCTCTACACCCATTACGCGGCTCCGGTAGACCAAGGTGTTTATTACACCATCCTGGCAGGCCACAATGAATCCCTCGGTCTCCGACTTAAGCCCAGCTGACCTTAAAAAGGCGAATGTCAGCCTAGTCGATAAACCCAGTGTTTCCATGTTTTTGTAGTATACACCGTGCATGGGTTTATCGACATGCTGCCTAAACAGGCTCTCCTGTTCGGCAGCTTTTATTTGGGCTTTCAGACGAGTCGGCTGAAGCTCAGTGACTGACTCTGAGTCAGCACCGCGCCGGCCGCCTCGTCTGGCGTCGAATACGAGACCGAGTTCATCTGCGGCTCTTTTTGCTGCCTTAAACAATCCTGCGCCCACCCCTGCGATTTCGTGATCTCTCACTAATAGCAGGAGCGGATCCGAGCTCCTGAGGATGTTACATGCCATACTCAGTACTACTCTGCCATGCATACACTCCAGACCCAAGAGTCCTCGGCCCCCCGATGACGTGGGAGGTAAACACGAGGAACGGACGATCTAGGATGAATACTCCTATGGATGTTCATCATCTTGCGGGTGTCTCTGTCTAGTTGGCGCAGCTCATCTACCGTCCATTTTACTACTCCAAAGGAGTAGAACAGAACAGAAACGGCAAGCATGTTAGTAGCAGATGCCTTATTCTTCCCCGAAAGTTCGGACGACCAAATCTTTCGGAGTAGGCGTCTGTACTTGCCGCGGAGAGATTCCTTGATTTGTTGCACATCCTGGATGTGATGTTGTTGCACACCCAGGTATGTGTAGGCCTCTCCGGCATCCAGATGTCTTAGGATGCTTCCGTCTGCGAGCTGCGCGTCCTCAGAAAATTCCCCGCATCGCCCTCTCTTGAGGTGGACGACCGCGCACTTGTCCAACCCGAACTCCATACCAATGGCCCGCGTGTACTCCTCGACCACCCTTAGAGCATTTTGAAGTTCACGCTCTCCGGAGGCATATAGTTTCAGGTCATCCATATAGAATAAATGGGTGACCTTATGCCTCCGGTTGCTGGGTGGTCCACAGTGGTACCCGCGAGTTTGGCGGAGTTCAACAGATAACGGCAGCAGTGAGATGCAAAAGAGGAGGTGACTCAGAGAATCTCCCTGGAATACTCCTCTTCTGAATGCCACCTGCTCTGTCGTAACCCGCTGTGCACCTGATGTTATGGTGAAGCGGGTCCTCCAGAGTGGCACCAGTTGTTCTATGCATCTCACTAGTGGCTCTGCTACCGCAAGACATTTGAGCAAATGTAACAAAAGTTCATGTGATGTTGTGTCAAATGCCTTACGATAGTCAATCCAGGCCATCGATAGATTCCGCTTGTACTGCACAGAGTCCTGCGTAATACAGCGGTCTACCAGCAGGCTGTCCTTGCAACCTGCCATGCCCTTCTTGGCGCCACGCTGCTCGTATATCTGCTGGAAGACCGGATCAACCTGCCGTAGGGTCCGAGCATACAAGATACGAGTAAATAGCTTGTAGCAGGAGTTCAGACAGGTGATTGGTCTATAATTCCTTGGGTCAGACAGATCACCCTTTTTAGGGATGAGCACAGTACGTCCCTCGACAAACCAGTCCGGAATCTGCTGCCCCTCGTTCAACCACTTGTTGAAAACTCGGGCCAGACGACGGTGGGTGGAAGGAAATTTTTTCTACCACCAGTTATTTATGCCGTCTGGCCCCGGAGCAGCGAAGTTCTTGGTGCCAACAAGAGCTTGTTGGACTTCCTCCGGACTGACGTGTCGTTTCGTAGATTCCTTTCCAGAAGCTTTCGACATCGGCTACAGTTGGTGGATTATCGACAACACGCTGTGGCTCTTGAAATAGGCGGGAGGGATTCGTACGGAACAACGTATTTTGCTCCATACTTCGTACCCGCCTATTTAGCTTCTTCTTGATAGCCATAAGCGATCGAATCCTATCTAAACAGTGCTGCTTAATAGTGAGCATCACTGTCAGATTTAGAGTGTGGTGTTGGCGTCTGAGTCCGGCTGCTGTTCGCCGGACTTTAGGCGTAGATGCCTTGCCAGTGGTTACGTATTCTACCACACTCTGGATTCGAGAAGCGTGTTGTCTGGCCAACTGTATTTTGCCTTCGATCTTTTGTACACGCCGCTTAGCCTTTTCGATACCGCTCGAGGGGTTGGTATTCCTCTCGCGGGGCACGAGTTGGCTAGCAGCGTTGTACACGGCACAGTTGATCTGCCAAATGTCGGCGTCTTCTGGTAATTCCTCATCGATAACAGCGTCCATCCGAGCCAGGTCTTGTGGCTTTAGGTTAGCCCTGCTGTTAAGGCTAACCCTCGTCCTTAAGTTGACTTCGGCGTACCTTCTAGGATGTTCCCCGTCAGCTCTTTGCCGCGGTGGCAGTGCGGCCGGCGCTTCTTCCTGCTGGCGGGGTGCCCTTACGTAACCTGTCCTGCGCAGGTAGGATACTTGATCTCTGAGCTGTTGCTCAGAGAAGGCGCGATGCTCTGGATGCGTGTCGCACCAGATTTCGTGCAATCGCGCCATGTACCCCCTGCGCGCAGGTTCGCTGCTCTTATAGCAGGTCAGCAAGTCATCTCGAAGTTCCCTCGTCCACTTAAAGCGTCCATGGTCATAGCGTGTGTTGTCATCATTGAGACCGTCCGGTATGGCCCCTCCAACTTGTCTCTGACCCCCATCCGGTTGGGGTCGATTGTGAGGGGCCCTTCCTCTGTGTGGTAGAACCAGAGAAGTGGATCTCAGAGTGGTTAGCCCTGAGATCCACGTCCGACATCTGTCAGGCGGAGTTGCCTCTGCCTGTCCAGGTACACCGCGTGGAGGCTGCCGGTCCGTTTTCCGTACCCATTATTATTATTATTATTATTATTATTATTATTATTATTATTATTATTATTATTATTCCTAGCAATATAGACAACTACAATCCATACATTATTTTCCTTAATCGTTTCTTATTTGATTTTTTAGTGACCCCCTGTATATTTTTGCTAAAAGCATATCAATTTTTCTTTTTGGTATTCCAAATATTATTTTCTTCTATTCATTATAATTATTTTTTAAAATTGACCACCCTGTATATTTTTTATTAAACTTATGACAGGTTTCCTGTCCGATAATAGTGTGAACTACACTCCAGATGTTATTTTCCACCATTTACACAATAAATTGCTTTAAGATGACCCTGTATAGTTTTCGCTAAAATTGTAGCAGGTTTCTTTCTTGACAATTGTGTTTCAATTGTTTCTGTAAAGTAAAGTCTGTAAGGGTGTTCACTCTGTTTATTTTACTTCCCCGTCCAGTGGAAGTGTAGTAACGAAAAAAAAAATTTTTTAAATTTTTTTTGTCCAAAGAGGGTTAAAATGTCATGAAACGTCGAGATTTTAAGTTTGAGCGAAACAAATTTCTGTCTGTCTGTCTGTCGGTCTGTCTGTAACTTTTTTTTGTGCGCACGTTTACTCTGGAACCGTTTAAGATATTGACTTGAAATTTGGTACACATATGTACTTTAACGACATCTAGAACTAGATTATATTTTCATCTTGTTCCGTCGAAGGGTTGGGGTGTAAATTGGGGTAAATTTGGGGTAAATGGGTAAATTAAGCAGGTAAGAGTCCATGAAATTGGTATTTAGTATATGCAAGAGAAGCTGAGGTCTCAAAAAAATTTTTGGCATTAGCCACCCCATTACCACCCCCACCTCCTTATTAAAGGGGATGAAAAAAAATGTGATTTAGTGCATGTACAGGAACCAGAAACATCAAAATATTTTTTTACTTCATGCACCCCCCACTACCGCCCCCCTATCACCACCCCCACCCCACTACCGATGTGGGGTATCGTTTTATGGTTTTTTTGGGGTAGAGGATTTCAAATATTATATTATTAAAGTTCCATAAACAATTATTTTCACATACAAAGTTTTTTCGTTGTGAGTGACTTGGATAGAGAATCTGGATGTGGAAGTAGTGATTCCTTGGGCAGCGGTTTTTTACTAAAAATATAGGAGGTTTCTTCCTTGATGATTGTGTTAACTACAAGCCAAATATTATTTAGCCCTGTCATACTTTTTTCAATAATTATTTTCTTTAGGATGTCCACCCTATATATTTCTCACTAAAAGTATATCCCACTTCTTCACCGGCAATTGCGTCAACTACCTACCAAATATTATTTTTTCCGTAAAGCAGTTTTGTACATGTAGTACCAACAGACAGACAGATGGAATCGAGGATGGAATTGAATGACTTTAATTTTCGTAATCCACATAATCTGAAAAGCGAAAATACGAATAAGCCTCGGAGGTTAATTTTTTACAACACTTCTCTTCGGTAAGCAAAAAATCCATTTGTTCGATAGAAGAAAAACGTTTTTCTGGAGGATTAAAACATTTTAAAAAAATTCTAAGCCGTAGCTTGTAGTTTGAAAAAATGTTACTTATCTGATCAGATTTTGTTGAGTTTGCTAAGTTTCATAACAGTATCAACTTTAATGTTAAGGTGACATATCTGCTTAACATTTTTCAGAAATATTTGATCACTCTGTACAATTGATATTTGTGAAATTTCACTATAATCTTAGACTCGAAAGAGAGGGTTGGATTTAAATCTCAGGAAGGCATATGACAATGTAATTTAAAAAATAATAATATACCAAAGTTTGCAGTTATGGACAGTGATGTGATGATGATCTTTTATTTATTGCAAAAATATTTCAAAAGTCAATTTTATTATAAGTTCAACATGAAAAATCAGACAAGAAGGGAAAGAAATGCCTACAAGCGAAGATATTTTACCAAATAAGCAGTGTCTAAAATAAAATCTCTTTTCGGCAGTTTCATACTAGAATAAGGTGTCAGTAGAGCACATATTATAATAAGTCTGGGCTTCAGCACTGTCTGCTGGTGGATTATGTGCACTTGGGGGCCAGCCACTGTTTGTTTAGATATAATTCCCATGCAGAACTCGTGCCATGCCACCATCTTATGCATTTTACATGAGGAGTACTGGACCTAACCTAACCTAACTTGGCCTTACAGCCCCCACAAACCGACTTATTCACTTTCTCTATGCGTCCTTGATGCCCTTCGTATAAAAATCAGTCCTTTGGTCAGCGAAAGGCTTGTTCTGTTTTGTGAAGGAAGGCTTATATAAGTGATAGAGTATTATGAAGTTGTATTTTAGTTTAAATATTATGAAAATTTACTTGAATTAGGGATAATCTTAAACATCCGAAAGTATTTTTTAGATCAATCGTATTTTTATTCGCACCAAACACAGATTGACTTTCATTGAGAATGAAAAATTAAATGAAATACTATAAGATTCACATTTAGAAAAATGCACATTTGATTTACAAAATTTAACCTCTGAAATCTTTTGACTGAAACTTGATAAAATTTTACGTTTAAAAAAATACAAAATTACACATTGTAATATACAGGGTGTTTTCTAAGTAAGGTTTAGAAATTTTAGATTTTCACCTGTTGTAATAGGTCAAAGAACACAAATCAAATAATAACAATAAAGCAAAGAAGAATAAAAGACAAACAATTTCTTCATGATAAATAATCAACAAACGCCTGATACATTATTATACCACATACACTACATAATGTGTTACATTTCCACACAAAAAAATATTGGAATAAATAAGTAATGTAAATAAAAAATAGTTGTAGGTTTTGAGTATCACTTTATGCGCAGTTTCAGGACATTCAAATCTAATGCATTATCCAAAATATTACGGAAATCCTAAATATGAAATTTGGTTATTGTCTTATGATAACTTTTTCAGTTACTGTCGATTTACGCGGACAGACATAGATGTAACAGACGAACAGATGGATAGATAGGGAACACAGACTAACAGATATCGCCGGCCAAACAGTCAACATGGATTCGCGGAATGTTAAAACACACAGAATCGTGTGGATTTTTATTTCCTTTACTAACGTTAATATTGTTTGCAATGTTTTTTTACAAGTTTAAAGCGGCGTTCTTACGTAGTGCTACCAGGCCGTCATTATATCACCTTTTAACAAGTAAATTGTTGGTAAAAAGTTTTAGCCGTATGCCCATGACGTGGGTGTATTCCATGTGAGGGCCTTTTACTAAGTCTTTTCTCAGAGAGGCATGCAGAAGACAAGTACCTTCAAATATTTATTAATAGGAGGAAATTAAAATTTATAAAAGAAAGAAAAATTATCAAATGGTTACATGAGGAAGATTGTTCTTAACCAATAAAGGTAGTAAGGTGGTTATCTTAGATAAGAATGATTATTACGAATAAATTGATAACCTGATTAATAATGATCCCTATAAAAGGCTTTGTAGAATTTAATAGATGTTTATTATCAAAAATGATCACTGTGAGAAATACATTTAAAAATCGTAAAAACCTTATTACATCAGGCATAAAAGATCGGTTGCATAAATCTAATCCAGTTTTTACTGTTTTCCAAAGATACATAAACTAGAAACTTTAGTGCACCTTATTGTGTCCGCAATTGGGTCACCAATACCACTTGTCAAAATGATTAACAAACGAAGTTCGAAAATTTACCTAGAGCACAACTTAATTTTTCAGTAATTAATTCCAATGATTTTATCAATAAAATTAGCAAGATAAAATTGAAAGAAGATACAATTTTGATCTCTTTGTATGCTTGTTCATAGTTTCCAAGTGTATCGATCCCACAAACCTTGGATTATCTAGACAAGAAGTAGTTAAGTAGTATGTTGATCTTACTGAACAGTGCATGAATCAAAATTATTTCCAATTCAATAATATGTTCTTGGAGCAACATGAGGGAACTACAATGGGAAACTCTTTTTCACCTTTCATTGCCAGTATTTTCATGAACAGGTTTGAAACAGAAATAATAGAAGAATTCTAGTATCTCCCTAGGATACGGTTGAGATATGTGGGTGATGTATTTGCACTATTCAATACAAAAGTTGCAGATGTAGACACTGTTTCGAAATTATATATAGCCGTTTCCTTTAGTAAAGTTTACATATGAAATAGAAACCAACGGGCAAATACCGTTTTTAGACATACTAGTAATTAGGAATAGTGAAAATAATTTGGCATTTGATATATACAGAAACTACACCAGCACTCTAAGATATAATCCTTAACGACTCGCATCATTGTCCCCAGTACAAAATGGCTGGTCTCAATTTTTTTATTCATCATCTATTAAGTTTTCTTCTTAATAAAGGGATATTTGCAAAAGAGGAAGCATTAATTAAGGATACAACTAAAAGCAATAAATATCCTGTAAGTTTAGTTGACTAACTAATTAGGAAACGTAGATATAAGGGGATTCTCTGGAACTCCTCGATCGTTCAAATCGAATGGAAATCAAAATTGTTATTAACTCCTTATGAACGTCGCTAGCCGTGGGATTTTTTAAAGTTAAGAAATGATGGTTGTTCATTCATAGAGAAATAAATTGCAACAACTTTTAGGCATCTCAAACGATAAAATTACAGTAAAGGGAAGGCCGGGATTTAGGAAATTAGCTGTAAGGATTTCACCTTTCCTAGTAATCCCACCACCTTTTTACCTCCATTGCATCATCCTACCACTATCTTCGCAACACCTTCCGATCATCCTCTCACCATCTTCCGCTAACTTCGCATAACTTTCTCACCATATCCCCTACTTTTTCCACCATCCCACCTTTTTCGTCACTTTAACCCACTATCCCTCACTTTCTCCCTCTATCTTCCCAACATCTTTGATATAAAATAGCATATAAATTGAAAAAATGTCTATACATATGCAAAATTTCATCAAATTATGTTGGGCTGTCTTCGAGTCACGGTGGAACAAACAGACAAACAAACAAAAATTCTGAAGATACATTTTCTGGCATCATTATATGAACCCAGAACTAAATGTAGTGGAGGTAGGCAAAGTAGTGCTTCCATGGCTGCGGTAGGCGTTGTTGACATTGCTCCCGTTATGCCTAGACATGCCAGTCTTTGTATTTTTCGTGGTTTTCTCATTGCCTCCGTTTTCCGGCTTTATGTCACCAGATCAGGGAGGCATAAGTTAATATTGGTACCGCCAGTCTTGGTTGTAGTCCCCAGTTTTTACCTACCATTCTTCTGCTGGCCCATAGGACCGCGTAGCTTTGGTAGTTACTCTATCTAGATGTGCATTGAAGTTTAATTTGGTGTCTAGAATCAGTTCAAAGTATTTGACTTCGTTGCTCACCTGCAATTCATTTCCCCGTAGATATAATCAGGTTGAGTTTCTTCTTTCTTGTGAAGGTGACCACAGTGGTCTTTCCTGAACTCACGGAAAGACCTTCCTGGGTACACCAACCGTCTACCATAACGATGTATCGCCCTCGCGTTTTCCTGTTACCAAGATGGCGATATCGTCAGCATAACCTTGCGCATATATTCCACGCTGTTCCAGTCGAGATAAGAGTTCGTCCGTAACCAGGCACCACAGGATTCTTTTCATTTAGAGCAATAAGTCAGTTGCAAATTTTGTAAATAATTTTTTATAGATGGTACAGCTTTTTTGAAAATTTTATTGCTTGTAGAAGGCTAAATTGTTTATTTAAATATTGGAACAAATATTATTTCTATAAAAACTTTGTGAAACATTACCGCATAAAAATAGAATAATATTCATACAAGGCCATATTCAGTTGTATTGTTTGCTCTATTGAAAATTCCTCTCCTGTCTTTCTATCCCAATAATGTGCTAAGTCTATTTATTTCTTTTTTATTAGGAATTAAATAATTGTATAAATATGACCCAGCTTTTTCTTAGCTAATTTGAGTAAGTGACTAAATATGCAAAGTATTACTAAAAGAGCCTTATCCATCTACTTGACTTATTTCAACATTTTTAAACGTATAATAGAAATTATTTGCATATATGAAACATATTTCATGAAACGTTTGCCACTGATAGTAATTACTAACGGAGCTATTTATCATATAGATCCGAACATGTTCCTGACATAATTAGATAATGATGTGTGTCGGAAGTCAATATATCATCCGCACATAATTATTAGATCTATATGTTTGTAGGTTCGCGTATTGTGCCTCAAAGTGTCTCTAATCATTAAAAATAACAAAGTCGCTCAATGTTTTTAACAAAAAGGTAATGATGGTATTAATAAAGAAAAATGACTAAAATTAAAACTGCTATATCAGCTTGTAAAGGTCCCTTTAGACGGTCAGTTCAGTTGTTCTTTCAGTCTCAGTTTTAGTTGAGTTGTCAGTTCAGTTTGGAAATGACGGTATATTCAGACGTCAGTTGAGTTTTCATACTTCTCGTGCACACTGCTAATCTCCATGGATGACGAATGCTTAACTGCATGAGCTTTGACTTATTGCTAAAGAAATGAAGAAAGAAAATAGATAAATGTAGCGAAAACTGGCTCCTAAAGAGAAAATCACTATCCCATGTAAATTTAATAAAGGAACTTCACTTTGAATTTCTTCAACAAAACACTATAGGAAGCATCATTTCTAATGACGCTGTGGTACTGGGATCATTTTTTTCCACAAGCGTGAACATTTTCTATAAATCTCAATAAACTCCCTAATAAAGTTGTGGTACTTTTACATTACTGGAAATGTGCGCTTGGCCTGGCTATCACTAAAACCGAAAGATAAACAGACAGGTTTGTTTATACCTACATCATTTTGACTGATAACTGATACAATAATTTTTGGCAAACCCTCACTCATAATTAGCGACCCCAGAAACTTATATGCATAAATTAAAACGCGAAATCAAGCAATTTATTACATTTGCCCCGTTTCCCTCTGTCATATTGGAGCCATTATTATAATTTTTTTAATTTTTACTTCATATTGGTAATTAGGGACCTCAAAAACTTATAAGTATAAATTAGAATGCGAAATCTAGCAATTTTTTACATTTTGCCTCATTTCCGTCCGCTATATTGAAGCCGCCATTTTATTTTGGCTTCAGATTCGTAATCAGCGACTACAAAAACATAAATATACTGCATTTCAAAAATTAATAATCAATACTTTTCCATATATTAATTTTTTTTTGATTTAGTGGTGGACAACCACTCCTAAATCAAATCGGGGGTAAGTGCAAGCGCCGGGAACATATAGAAACTGAAGATGATACTTTTTACTACAAAAATCACCCATTCAATATGAGATTATTCCGAAGTTTTGCATATTTTTAGGGTACTCCCAATTTTTATTGTTCTAAAACCTTTATCAATAGGTATTTCTTCATCAGATATCTCAATATCTACCTGTTACTATGTTACTATTTTTTCAAATATTATCTGCCATGTTATTTTCTTCTATCTCTGAAATATTTTATGTTTCCTCAATACTACTAAAATTGGCGAATATTGACAACGCTGCTTTTAAGAAATACATTTGAAATTTGAATGCATCAGGTTCCCACTCCTATCCAGCTTGAATAAAACAAATAAAAGAATCCTAAGTTACAAAGGACCCCGCACTTTTCTTATGGAAATGGGGTTTCGGTGAATCTGTGGAGAAGGAAAAAAAATATTTACTAAGTGAAATTTTTGGCGTACTTTTGAATTGTGCGCCTTGTTGTGCCTTACTTTTCTGTGAGCGTGTATGAGTCCTTTTGTGCCAGTCTTCGGTGCTGATGCCTTAAATATGTTATGCTCTAAATTAATTGTCTTTTGATACATTTTTTCCTAAGTCTAAGTTTCTATTTATTCTTCGACTTAGGTCGATTCTGAGAGGTTCTATAACAATAACACTGACGATCTTGACAAACGTTTATAAAACGGTATTTTACAAAACACTAAAATCTACAATTTAAACCTAAGTTAAACTCTAGTTTAATCTCAACCTATAAAACCGGCCCTTATAGGTCTATAGCAATTTTTTAATAGCTTTCTTAGTTTAAATAGACTACTTTTATGTACTAGATGTTTCTTAACATCAGTAAATAGTGAAATGAACACAGTTGTATGTACAAAAATGAATTTTAAGATATCCGTGTATTCTTTTCTGTACAGAACTTACTAGTGTAATCAACACAATTTAGCAATAAAAAGGTCAAAAACATGCATCCAGCAGTGTGTGTGTGTGTGTGTGTGTGTGTGTGTGTGTGTGTGTGTGTGTGTGTGTGTGTGTATATATGTGCATGTAGTGTTAGGAGTTTGATAAGTACATTTACGTAAAATGCATGTTTTTAATTAATACTGCCTGTCTTAGCGTTATCCAATGTGCACCACAAGGATTGGATTTGCACATGATGTGGCCCTATTTATGAAAATGTTTTGTACCTCCTTGAGGTGCACATTGTTTAACGCTAAGACGGGCGTTATTAATCAAAAACATACATCTTACGTAAAGGCACTTATCGAACTCCCCTCCTAACACTACATACACGCACACACTACTGCGTGCATGTTTTTGACTTTTTATTGCTAGATTGTGCTGATTGTATTAGTAAGTTCTATACAGAAAAACCAATACTGATATCTCAAAATTCATTTATGCACATACAACTGTGTTCATTACACTATTTACTGATGTTAGGAAACATCTAGTACATAAAAGTAGTATATTTAAACTAAAAAAGCTATAAAAAATTATTGCTATAGACCTATATGAGATAATACTTTGGTCGCAAATAGTCACCTTTGGAAATCGCATTTCTCAGAGTTGTGATCAACATAGTCCAGTAGAATTAGTAAAAAAAAGACTGAAATTTATTGTAATTCGTTTCAGGATACCACGTGGATTAAACGATAGTTTATTGATTATGAACATGACCCTGAATTTGGTCCACTTTTTGACCGCCGGAACATTATTTATTTAACGATTTATTGTTGAAAAATTCAAAAGATAACTCAAAGACCTTTGACGATAGGTTCTTCAATTTGTAGATACTGTTACAACTTTGAAAAACGGTTAATTTGAGAGATGTTTCGTATGAAACGCTTGAAAATTTGTTTAAATAATTGCAAAAAACCGTGAAAATTTTAGCAATTTGCAAATATTTTTCATTCTTTAACAAAAGCACTTTAGTGCTTGAAACTTTGACGAAATATGTCTTTTATTACCCCAAAGTTATCCCTAAAATTTCATCAAAAAATTTTAATTAGTTTAAGAGATATTCAATTTGTTTATTAAAAACATAAATAATGTAAAATGCAAATTCACCCAGTTCCCGTTGTCGTAGAGGGTTGATCTGGACATCCTTTTTTTTGTTGAGACTTAAACTTTATATTTTCATTAATGGCAAATAAAATTTGCATTATTTTCAACTTCAAAATGGCGTTTGAAAAAGTATCACATTTTGAGGTTAGATTTTTTGCTTAACTATTAAACAAATGAAGATTTTGCAATACCGTTCTCATATCTTTGTTGCTGGGGTCTTTTGACACATTTTCGAAAAAAAATGACTCTGTAGCCTTATTAGAAGCCGAGATGATTTTTTTTAAATAAATTCGTAAAAAAATTTTTAACAAAAAATAATTGTTTATAACAAATTATTGTTTAATTAGGAAAAAATCAACATGACAGATATTATTATTTCATCACGCTACCCCAAATTAAAAAAAAAAGTCAAAATCGGAGAAAGGGTAAATTGTTGGTTGACGGATTTGAACTCGTCTCGATCATTTTATGAACGTGTTACAGATATGACTCATGCTTCTCACTCCTGTTCTGATGCTGATTTAAAATAAAATATTGTTATCGTTGCAAATTGAATTTTTCTCCCAAACTCAGCTCTATTACAAAGATAGACTATTAAGCTAGTTGTTCGCCAAGTTTCAGCTATTAATGTTTATTAATAAACAAATTACGAATTTATTAAAAAAAAAATCATCTCGGCTTCTAGTAAGGCTACAGAGTCACTTTTTTTTGGAAATGTATGAAAAAACCCCAGCAACAAGGATATCAGAACGATATTGCAAAATCTTTAATTGTTTAAAAGTTATTAAAAACCTAACCTCAAAATGTGACACTTTTTCAAACGCCATTTTGAAGTTGAAAATAATGCAAATTGGATTTACCATTAATGAAAACATAAATTTTAAGTCTCAAGAAAAAAAAAATGATGTCCAGATCAACCCTCTACGACAACGGGAACTGGGTGAATTTGCATTTTACATTATTCATGTTTTTAATAAACAAATTGAATATCTCTTAAACTGATAAAATTTTTTGATGAAATTTTAGAGGTAACTTTGGGGTGATAAAAGACATATTTCGTCAAAGTTTCAAGCACTAAAGTGCTTTTGTTAAAGAATGAAAAATATTTGCAAATTGCGAAAATTTTCGCGGTTTTTTGCAATTACTTAAAGAAATTTTCAAGCGTTTTAAACGAAACACCTCTCAAATTAACCGTTTTTCAAAGTTCTGATAGTATCTACAAATTGAAAAACTGATCGTCAAAGGTCTTTGAGTTATCTTTAAAAAAGTCTATTTTTTGGAATTTTTCAACAATAAATCGTTAAATAAACAATGTTCCGGCTGTCAAAAAGTGGACCAAATTCAGGGTCATGTTCGTAATCAATAAAACTATCGTTTAATCCACGTGGCACCCTGAAACGAATTACAATATGCATATTTGCTAATTCCACTGGCCTAACATGACATGACCTACACTTTCCCTGAATTTTAAAAAAATTCACCGAAACCTCATTTCCATAAGAAAGATGCAGAGTGGTGGTTGCTAGTGGCGGTAATTCTTCAAAAAGCTATATCTTAGCAATTATTGAAATTACTCGACAGATACTCGATAAAGGAGCTTTTTTGTGAGAACTTCAGTAAATTGAAAGGGCGTTATCAAATTTCACTAAGTGAGAATACTCTATTGGAATGTATGTATATGTGCCAAATGATATAACAATATGTTGTAGTTATTTACTAACTGTCTTTTATTATAATTTATAATGAGATGTTTTAAAAATGTTTATTCACACCTGCACAGTATTTACATTCTTAAGGAAATTGTCTATTATTAATATTATTAACTAGGAAATTATTTAAATAAAAGAATGAAATAAATGTAACATTATTGTAACATATTTAATTGAATTTTGTTATTTACTGACATGTAATTTTCTCAAGATAATTATTAATAAGGCTTTAAAATAACTATATAATTTACGTACCGATACATGGTACTTACGGGAGGTAAATCGACAAACAGTAGCCACACTAATAACTGAAGCAGTTATTATTAGTGATTAAGTATGATTACAAACATTATAAGTAGTCGGCTGTAATTTATACGATTTTATTGAAATGGCGTATGGATATAGGTGGTGCTCCACGTGAATCAAACCCACAATCGTCGACACATGCTGCGAAATGTGTATGACATGTCATAAACTTTAAACGATGTTCACTGCGTTCGTCCAGTTTATAATTCGCTTGGACATGCTCCAATATTACCATTTACGGCCCTATTTACTTTTACTACTAACCGATTTATGATCTTTACACTAAATGTCACGTTCAATAATAAAAAACTCGCTGATAATTCTAGAAAAGCTAGCATTTAGTTCACTATTTGGGCATATGATTGTATTGCGTAACAGTTATTCGCTTTTTAAACAAAAAATTCTAATGATTGGGATGCTTATTTTAATGGACGACAGGGCACCTTGAAAAAAAAATTGGGATGATATTGTTTCATCCCAGTTTACTATTCAAATAATGCCGAATTAAATAAAGCTCCTGTGCACAGTGGCACAGTGGTGCTTTTTCCTAAACAGGCGTCAAAATTCGGTAATCTGCCAATTTTCGATAAAAATTACGAAAGTTAGTAGAGTTATTCGGATATGCTAAATTCAGTTTTGTTGCAGAATTTTTTTTTTCAATATTGCGTCTTTAAAATTTGGGTCAGAAGAAGCAAACAAAAAAAGTCCTGATCCTGGAGTTCGACCCGAGTAGTCCAATGTATTTTTCGACGCTGAATTCGAATCCGACCTCAAAATTTGAGTTAGAACGAAAAAACATCCTTAAAATCGACCCTCTTATACGGTGACAATATGTACGTATAAAAAATACTCCTAATGTACAATCCTGGGGTTTTTGGGGTTGCTGATTTCAAATTCCAACATGGCAAAAGCCAAAAATTGACGCTTAGGTTGAAAATCGAGTAAAATAGAGGTTGAAAGGGTTGTAAAAATAAAAATTTGAGAATATACGTAATTTTCATTCTAAACTTATATTTCTAGGGGTTTTCGAGGTTGATGATTTCAAATCTCAACATCCCAGAAGTAAAAATTTCTCTTAGGATGAAATCTAGTAAAATGGGGGTTGAAAGAGGTGGATAATGAAAATTTGACAAAATACGTAATTTTCATTCCAAAAGTATATTTCTAGGAGTTTTTTAGGTTGCTGATTTCAAATTTCAGCACGCCAAAATACTAGAATTTATTCTTAGGTTGAAAATAGAGTAAATTAGTGATTGAAAGGGGGTGTAGAAATAAAAAGTTGTGAAAAAATACGTAATTTAGATTCTGGAATTATATTTTTAGGGGTTTTGAACTTGTTGAGTTCAAGTTCGAATCCGATCTCAGAAAAGCCCATGCTCCCTGAAAATGTTGAGTAGGGTGGGCCGAATCTTAACAATTACGGAATTTCGATTTGGAATAGTGAGGGAAAGTTGCGTTTTGGCAATACAAAGAAAATGTTTATTTTCGATTTTTTTGTCAATTTAATTTTTTCACCCTCTACCTAAAAAATTTGAAAATTTTGAAAAACTGAAATTTGCAAATTTGACTTGGAATAGGGTGGAAAAACTTCCTTTTGACAAAAGAAAGAAAATATATATTTTTAATTTTTTGCGTTTTCCACCCTCTGCAGGGGGTTAAAAAATTAAAAACAACGATACAATTCAGATTTCCGAGTTTACCAAAGAATAGCGTGAATTATATTCCGTATTTTTATACATTTGGCTTTATTATCCGTTACCAACTCTTAAAAATGATGCTTGTGGAGCAGCTCTTTGCTTTTTTAACATGAATTAGGCTGGATGTGCAAAATATGTTGCGCTGGATCACAGGGTCAATATTACTTTTTAATTTTTGGCTTAAATATCGGCTCACCTTAATAGTTCGCAAAATATGCTTTGCTCCATGTTTAAATGATGGATTAAATTTTATTAGAAACCACATGGGAGCATATACTTTTAAAATAAAAATGTACTCTAAAAACATCCAGAGAACATTTTGTTGTGTATGTTATGCGATTTTCGTCAGTTTGTTAGAGAACTTGCTCTTAGACGGATTATCAATGCGAAAGAAGAAAAAAACTAATGAAGATAATCAACATAATATTCGGATTTTTACAATACCAAAACTTAATTTTGACGCTGATGATTACATCGATTTGATTAACTAGCAGGAAAATGAGATTACCTGTCCTCCGATATTACAAAGCATGAGCGCTGAAGATATCAAGCATTTCATAAATGATCATGAGAAAATTTTAGAATTTGAGTCATATCCATGTCACACTAAAGCGGTGGAACGATATGTAAAATTAGTGATGGAAGCTTCATGTTCAGTTGTTGGCATAGATAAAAGGGATGGTTTTATTAAAGCAAATATAGATTCACGAAGATCAATGCCACAGTTTCAAACTAGACAAGACTTTAACCAATAAATAACTTGAGTTTAGGAAGAGGGAGGGTGGGATGGAACTCGCTAAGCAGCCACCTCCCCGCGGTGAGTTCTGGGTTTTTTAATATTTATTATTGGCCTAATACATGTTAAAAAAGCGAAGAGCTGCTCCACAAGCATCATTTTTAAGGGTTGGTAACGGATAATAAAGCCAAATGTATAAAAATACGGAATATAATTCACGCTATTCTTTGGTAAATTCGGAAATCTGAATTGTATCGTTGTTTTTAATTTTTTAACCCTCTGTAGAGGGTGGAAAACGCAAATTGATGAAAAAATTAAAGATAGATATTTTCTTTCTTTTGTCAAAAGGAAGCTTTTCCACCCTATTCCAAGTCAAAATTGCAAATTTTAGTTTTTTAAAATTTTCAAATTTTTTAACCCTCAGTAGACGGTGGAAAAACTAAATTGACAAAAAAATCGAAAATAAACGTTTTCTTTGTATTGTTTGTTTGTGCCTTACGAATCGTTATAAGAACAAGGATGAGGGTGATTAATTCATATAATATTCAAGGAAAGTATACAAAAATGTATTTAAGTAGTTTACAATTATGGTGGGGTACCATAATATACTACCATATCTTGAAGCAGTAGGCTTAAGGTTTGTACACCTTGAAAATCTCTTAATTTTATTGTTATACTCTAATTATCAAAAAGGCATCAATACTAAGGCAGAGCGAGCAATTTACGGAAGGAAACCTTTTCAGAAAAATCTGTTAAGAATGGCAGAATTCAATAAACGAAGTATTGTATGTGGGATAAGTTGATATTATATACAAGGAGGCTAAGGTTGAGTATAATAGCGCTGCTTTTTCGATGTTCACATCGAATAAGTGCGAACTCTGCCTTTTGCATTCAGGCATAATTATTTCGTATATTGTTATCTTATTGTTTGTATATTTCAGCCTGAAGCAATAAAATATTTATTATTATTATTATTATATGCAATATCTCCACCATAATTTTAAACAACCACTGTGTTATTTTTCATTGATGTCACTTCTGGATGCCGTCCTATGTGTATTGTCTCCTATGGAAGGCCCTTTAGATTAAAGTTTAGCTCCTATGTGTTAAGGTTTATGTCTAGGCATTGTAAATTTTCACTGCCATTTGAGATATGGCATCATAAATTGGGGAAACAGTGAACACATTAACCGAATATTCATTTGCAAAATATGCCTTGGAATTTTTGCAGGACTTAGGTGTTTGTGAGATGAATTGCCATGGTACTTTTAGAATTTTAACTGTAATTAATTTATATATTTACATATATTTGACACGCCTATGTTTACAAGAATAAGCATAAGCATTGCTAAACAATTTCTTTTACGATGATTGCAAATATTTTAATTATTTATATGACATGGCATTAAATTTTCTAACATCCTATTTTCAAAGTAAAATATACAAAATGTATATTATATACACCAATAAATATTATTGCTGTTATTACTCAAGATTTGTCCCATAATAGTCCTGCGACCAGGGAAAGCTTACTCACTATTCCTTTGAAGTCTGAATAAAACATCGCAATCTTTAACTTGTTTACAAAATGTGCTAATGCTAATTAGGTACAAGTCAGACATAAATAATCATTTAATTGAGAATGTTTATGATAAAATCATTTTAAATTTTAGTTTAACTTAAAAACAACAAAAGTTTGCTTATGTTGTTGTTAAGTACTTTTATGTTTATATACTTACATCTTTTATAAATTTTCAAATGATTTACCATATTTACATCTCTGGTCAAAAAATTATTCCACACGTGCACCTATACCGTGCAATTATGATATTATTTTTGTATGACCCATAGGCTTTTAAGTCAAGTACTTTAGCCTGTTAAAATTGTTTTACATAAAGCCACCTAGACTCAGCGATGGGGCATATTTTAGTTATTTTCTCTACAATCTATAGTAAATATTTGCCAGTTCTTATATCTTTGAATGACACGTAGTCAATTATGTATCTCAAGGTGCTTCTCTGGGAAACTTCCAACATCATAAATTCAGTATTGCATAAAATTTCTAGAAACTTATATTGTTACTTTTCTTAAATTTGCGATAAACTTAAGCATAACATGTAATATTGTTTTACATTATTAAACCGTTCCCATGGGTTACTGACCAACAGAAAAAACATACAGATACGCTACTGATGTTCCGTGGCATAAATGAAGTAGAGATGTAATAGTTTGATGCAAATAAAATAAATGGAGAAATTCTTTCCATATTAAATCAGCAGAAAGTTTTGGGTGTAATATTTGACAACCCTTAAAATTCAATTCACAAGTAAACAAGGTAATTCAAAAAATCTACATGAATTTAAAACCTTTACATTCCACAGACATATATTAAATTTCAATACGTCTAAAAATCTCTGTGAAGTGTTGGTGTTAAATAACACACGTAAATTATTGTAGTTTCATATACCTATGAACTCTGTTTGAACACAACAAACTGAAGCAGATTACAGAAATTCATGTTGTAGACTTATATATGGGCTCCGTAAACATGACAAGCCAAGATCTGCCAGAATAAATATTACATTGATTAAATGTAAATAATAGGACAAAATTACACCTCTTATCCTTTGCTTATTCCATGAGATAATGTTCAATATACCAGATTTAGAACATCCTTATTTAAAATCGCTCTCTTAAAATGCAATAAAAACATATTCTTTACCTACTTCTCCAAATCCTGTAATCCTTACCATTTAAGTTTAAGAGTAATCCTTTGGGGTCTAAACTTCACTCTGTATATTTATTATTATTATTATTTTTTTTTAATTTTTTTTAATAAAGATATTTTATTATTACCCTTATTAAGAGTTTGTTAAAGTCTAAGAGAGTATTACAGAGACCAAGGAATTCCTGTAAATTCATACGAGGCGTTTTTAAATTCAAATCTTTCTGATAAATTGCCCCCAAATAACCAACCATTCAAGGGTGTGTTCTGCAGTAACTCCCCTGACAAATTTGTCGAGGCTACCACTAACCACGTTGGCTGAACAGAGACTGCTCATGGTATATATCTGATCTGCCAACAACCTCTAACTGCATCATTTACTGATTGGCAATTACATGCGAGAGCTTGTCCCCCCCCCCCCCCCCCCCTTCTTTCTGAATTGCCCGTTGGCTTTGTCCAAGTTTGATGGGCTTATTTCTTTTGCACCTGTACTTTTCTTATACTACCTAAAATGTTAAATACATACCTGTTTTTAAATTTCTCTTTCCTGGCCAACCAACAATTTGTCATACCATGACCTTCTAGAGACGTAGTCAAGTCAAATAGGCTTATAATTTTTATAAGGGTCTGCAGCTTGTCATACACATGACCTTCTAGAAAACTTACATAAGTTAACTAGGTTTCCAATTTTTACAAGGGGGGTCTGCTGCTTGTCATATACATGACCTTCTAGAAGACTTATAACGAAGTCAACTAGGTTTATAATTTATATAACCAGTCTGCTTTATTCACGACCTTCTAGTGCAATTTTCCAACCCACTATGTATAATATTTCCTATTCTCAACCAAAACCTGAAATTAAATTCTGAATTTTGCTTTCAACTTACTGTGACTAGGGACTAGCTACGTCCTCCATTTTCCTATTTGTTGGGACGTTTAGTGATAACTCATATTTAGGAATGTATTTACATCGTTGCGTCACCTTTTCTTTTTCATTGACGAATACGTCTTTAAAAGATTATGAATCTTCGGTGATGAAATGTATATTTTCGTTTATTTTCAAGTATTTTCCGGTGAGTAATTCGTAGCCGGCCATTACAGTACACGAAAAAAGAAAACTGACAGCTGAAGATGAGTGAGAAGGGTGATACAGGGAGGGACAAATACATTTTAGCTTTGTTATTCGTGGCGCCACACAGTGGGCGATAGTAGAACTATAATTCATGAGAGCAAGGCGTGAATATAATACTTATAGCTGACGTCTGTCAAATATGGACAATGCAAATAGTGAAACTATAAAATCCCCAAAAAAGTACTAAGGTGCGTTCAAAAATTTTCAAAAGTAAATTGAATAATATTTTTTCCGCATTAACAGGAGGCATAGGACCTGATTGGATAACATAAAACAGTTCTGAATGTACAAAACAAACTTGAATAAAAAATTAAGTTTAATTTATTTCAATCTGGGTTGAATATCACCTATCTTTTTTTTACCCCGCTACCTGTCTGTCTCATTTTTACCCCCCCTTAAAGGTAATACCCCTCGGTCTACGGCCTCGGGCTATTACTAAGCAACATGCTTTCAGCAGTCTCTATGACAAAATTATCTCGGTATTATCAATGCTCTAGGTGTATTATAATAGGTGTATCATTTTCACCCCCTTAGTCCGTACGTCTATGGTATAAATTAAATAGGTAAATGCGCTTTTAGTTACCTCCAAGAGGTGTATACCTTAAACAAGTTTAAAATAAATCGATTTATTAATAACTGAGCTACGTAGGTGTTACCGTGAAAAGTGACACACACTGTATACAAAAAAAACTAACAATAACAAATTATTTATATAAAGTTAACATTACTATTACTATATTAGTGGAACAATTGTTTCCTAACTTTTTTATATTTTTTGGTAACTGTGGATTTGAAGAATTTGCCGCCCCTAGAATTTTGCCGCCCCGAGCAGCTGCCCGCTTCGCCCCCCCCCCCCCCTAGAGCCAGCCCTGGTGGTAATCATGTATTTTATTTTTATTTAAGGGTAGTTTTTACACTTATATGTACTTTGATAAAAGGGGTGAACTTTAAGTCACTCTAGTTCTACATAATTCCAAACTTTCAAATCTTCATTTTTTATGTCATTTTTTAGCATTTATATACTCTATGATGGTCTGATGGTATATATTCTTTGCAAGAAGAGGGGCATTTTTTAGCCTAATCTAAGAGAAGTTGTTCCGCCATTATTTAGAGAGATGACTGCTAAATATAAAACATAACCCTCTCCCTTGTTTTGATATTATTTAATATTCATTTACATCAATTTATAAATCCTGAAACTGGGTTAGTTTTTCATCGTTTAAGGTGGTTTCCTTCTATTTTGGGGGTTGCTTAACCAGTAGAAAATCCTTTGCGATATACTAAAAATCTATATTTAAATACAATACGTTTGCGAATGTTAACTACTTTTTGCATGTATTTATTGTTACCACAAATCAACCCCATTTTAGGGTTGTTTATTCGCTAAACGCTCAAAACTTTCAGGGCGCATGGGCTTTGCTGAGATAGGATTCTAACTTGAACTCAACAAGTTCAAAACTCCTAAAAATATAATTTCAGAATCTAAATTACGTATTTTTTCACAACTTTTTATTTCTACACCCCTTTCACCACTAATTTATTCTATTTTTAACCTAAGAATAAATTCTACACTTTTGGCATGCTGAAATTTTAAATCAGCAATCTCAAAAACCCCTAGAAATAAAAGTTTAGAATGAAAATTACGTATTTTGTCAAATTTTTATTTTTACACCCCTGTCAACCCCCATTTTACTCGATTTTCAGCATAAGAATCAATTTTTGACTTTTGGAATGTTGAAATTTGAAATCAGCAACCTCAGAAACCCTAGGATTGTACATTAGGAATACTTTTTACATGTACTTATTGTCACCATATATGAGAGGCGATTTTACCCTATTTTAAAGGTGTTTTTTTTTGCTCTATCTCAAACATTTGAGGGTGCTTGGGCTTTTCTGGGGTCGGATTCGAATTCAGCGTCGAAAAATTCGAGTTCCAGGATCAGGACTTTTTTTTGTTTGCTCCTTCTAACCCAAATTTTGAAGCCGCCATATTGAAAAAAAAAATTCTGCAGCAAAACTGAATTTAGCATATCCAAATACTTAACTCTGCCAAGTTCCGTAAATTTTAATCGAAAATTGGCTACCGATTTTTGACGATTGTTTTGAAAAAAACACCACTGTGTTTCTCAAATCAATCTGTAGGTCTTAATACTGAAGCAATCAAATTTTTTTTAAGTCTTCGTTTTCTAATTGTCGATCTGTTAAACCAGATGTTCGATTTTTGTTCCTGATATTTCAAAATTTTCAAACTTGTTTGGCAAGTTTTTAAAACTCAGGGACAAAAATCGAGAATCTTGCTTGACATATCGATATGCAATTAGAAAACGAAGACAAAAAAAATCAAATTGCTTCTGGTCGCTTTTTATTTTAAATTGATATGTTCCAAAACCGTGTTAACATTTTACTCACCCGGTATGGCATTGTGCAAAAAAAAAAGGAAAACAAATAACACAGGCACAAAAAAAAAGGTCATGTACTTTTTACCGACTATCATATCTATATGTATTTTGAGTTCGCTGAAATCGAATTCGAGGTCAGAATTTTCTTATCACGTCAGGATTTTGACATAACCTCAAAAAAAAAACTTAAAAAAAACACCTCATAAATGGTCAATAGGCCAGGCGACAGGTAGTTCAATAAGGAAATAATTAGTGGAAAGCTGGAAATTGCTTTAATCGCTTTATTTGGACCCAGATATTACTCTCCCAAGTTTTCCCCCTCGAGCGAAGTCGGCGTTGGCCCTTCTGGCCCTAAGAAGGTACCATTTTTCGGTTATTTGCAAATATCTCCCAAACCATCAATTTTATCAACAAAATACCTATCTAGAGTAAATTTGCTACAAAAAAGTTCTTCACCGTTTGTCTCTAAAGTGAACCGTTACGATGCTACGACCATTCAAAGTGGAGCCCTTTTTGATTCTTGCGGAAAAGTTATCGAAATCATATGCCATATCAAAGTTTCTACATATAAATATTTGATGCGGACTTGAGGAAATTTGTTGGATGGTTATCAACTCACGATCCCTTTCCTCGTGGACAACACATTGTTTCGTTAAGCACAGGAGTTGTCGGGGATGGACAAATCACTTGTCATATGGCCTATGAAATTGGAATAGCAGCACAAAAAGGCATAACCGGCAACAACTTTCGCGATGTGAAGCTCCTTAGAAAAAATTGCGTGATGCCTCTCCGCGCGGTAAATTCGAAAATAAAAATCCGCAACACGGATATGCCCGTTGATCCTCTTGTGCTTTTCCAACGCATTTGCCTTGCAAAGAAATCCGATGCAGAATTGAAACAATATTTCCAGTTTGAACTAGCTCCGTATCCGCTTGCGATCTTTGATGAAGCGGGAATGCGTAAGACGCAAAAGTCTGTGTTCTATAAATTATTCCATCCTGTTACCGATGAACCCACATTTAAGGACCTACATCATGTTCTCGACGGAGGATATCTTCTGCACCGTGTAATTTGGCGCCAAACCGATACTTTTGCCGATATTAGCGCCAAATATGTGAATTACGTCAAAAGATACTTCAAAAACAGTGTCATCATTTTCGGTGGGTATCCTGACGACCCAGCAGCTCGCAGTGCCTAGTCCGCTGAACGTCTTCGACGATCACACAAGCATAATGCTGCTAATGTTTTTTTTGATGACTCCATGACGGCACCTACGCCACAAGCAAAATTTTTGTGTAATGACACAAACAAACGAAGATTGATCGACTTGTTGCGCGTCAAATTCGAAAGCGAAGGAATCGAAACCAGACAAGCTCCAGAAGATGCCGATGTGCTCATCGTTACCACCGCACTCGAGTTATCTCGGCCCGACAATTCGGTCATTATAATGGCTGAAGATATATAAACCCGGCAAAGGTTCAATCAAAAACAACTATTTTGCACAACAAGTTTCAATCTCCCGCCGTGTGTGCAAGAAAACATCCTCTTGTTGCATGCGTTTAGTGGGTGCGATACAACGTCTTCGTTTTTCAGGCAGGGCAAAATGAAAAACGTAACACTGCTGAAGAGTAATGAGGAACTGCAGACAGCTGTTAGGGTTTTCCGAGACGTGAACGCAAACCCCGATGAAATTGACAAAGCGGGCCAGTTGGTTGTGGCTAGGCTTTATGACAACAAAACCACGGGAAACACCCTGAATGAGTTGCGGTTCCAACTGTTTGCAAAATCTCTAAGCAAACATCGATTTAATCTCGCAAGCCTACCTCCCACCGAATCAGCGGCACGTGAGCACTCTTTAAGAACATACCATCAAGTCTAAACATGGTATGGAAATGATACAAATCCACTGGATTGGGGCTGGAAAAATTCTCAATGTGGTTTGGCTCCCATACCTACGACGAGGGATCCGGCGCCACGAACGCTTCTAAACACAGTGTCCTGCAAATGTTCGAAAGGATGTAACGCAGCGTGTGGTTGCAGGAAAACGGGCCTCCGATGCTCCAGAATCTGCATGAATTGTATGGGACGGTCATGTACAAATGCTGCCGAGGAAAATGATATGGATGATTGTGACGGAGACATCGATGTTAATCTTGAGCGCCCTGTGACGTCGGACAAATGTACCGATGCAGACGATGAAAGCGATGACATTTGAACAGTAGATTAGGCCTCCTGGGAACACCACTTACAAAAAAACACGCCATTTACTCTACCGCCAGGTGGTGTGGAAAAGAGTGATTTTATGTCAATACTAGTCAATAATAATACTAATCGTAGGTACTTTGCCACAGCTGTTTACATTGAAAAGCCGTTATACTTGTAAGAAGTTAACAGCTTGTGCACCTGGAATGCTGACAAATATTTATAACATGTAGAAACTTTGATATGGCATATGATTTCGATAACTTTTCCGCAAGAATCAAAAAGGGCTCCACTTTGAATGGTCGTAGCATCGTAACGGTTCATTTTAGACTCAAACGGTAGAACTCTTTTGTAGCAAATTTACTCTAGATTATTTTTTATAATAGGTATTTTGTTGATAAAATTGATGGTTTGGGAGATATTTGCAAAAAACCGAAAAATTGTACCTTCTTAGGGCCAGAAGGGCCAACGCCGACTTCGCTCGAGGGGGAAAACTTGGGAGAGTAATATCTGGGTCCAAATAAAGCGATTAAAGCAATTTCCAGCTTTCCACTAATTATTTCCTTATTGAGGCTTTTTTTTCGACCTGTCGCCTGGCCTACAAGAATGCATTTACGTAAGTAGATCTTAGTGTCTAATAATCAGTTTAAACCTTCTTTCAAGTACATTTTTAACCATTTTTGAGGTGTTTTATGGTGATTTTTTGAGGTTATGTCAAAATTCTGATAGCGCCCAAAAATACGTATAATAACATGGGTCAACTCGTTTAATCCTTCGACTTACTTTTTACCCTGTCTCAGGCTTGTTCTAAGCTGTTTCTTGAGCTTACATAAAAAAATTGATGACATGTGACAATTCTGACCTCAGATTCGGTTTCAGCGCACCAAAATACATATAAGTATGATAGTCGGTAAAAAGTACATGACCTTTTTTGTGTGTGTGCCTGTGTAATCTGCCAATTAAATAATTTATTGTACAATTGCTCAAATGAATCTGCATTGCTTTTTCTACATCAAACGTAGTTTTTATTTAATCAAACGCGTATTCTGACCTTATATTTAGAAATACACACTCAAAAATAAAATTACCAAACTTAATTATAATAATTGAAATATATATTTAGTTTTCTAATTTTAAGTACATACATAGTATTCCCATTTGTATTTCGGACTTTCCACGATGTTATGAATGTAGCGTGATGATGGCGGTTAACCCATCAGTGCCAGTGGTTTATACGTAAATACACATCTGTATATACGCACCTAAACCTCTACTAGACATCCTATGAACTTGCGGTGAAGCCGGTGCGTTTCTGTAGCTGGCCCTTGTCATGCAGGCCGCGTAGTAACGCGTCGCGTCGCCGCCGCCGCCGCCATGCTGATTTGCATGCGACGCCATACCAGCAGCGGGGGTGGCCGCTACGACTCAGGGAAAGTAATCGATATGTTATAGTCCGCGGACCGCCAAGGATATCACACGCGTTCTAACGCATACTAACATTCCGACTTTAATTTTCGCAGTTTTGTTTGTAAATAATAGAAAACGCATTCTCTTTTTTTATAAGCTTTTATTTAACTTGTTTTGTATGTTATTTAGTTACTTAGTATTTTTAATACAGGTAGCTTAATTCAAATAGGAATATATGATTTTAAATGAATTGTAAATTAATGCCAGAATGATTTAAAAAACTCGGTGTCTGGATACAAAGGTCAATGTAATTTTAACTCAAATTGTAGTAGCTGCTTAGGTATTTTATAACTGTTTGTTATTCAAATTAAAAAAAAAAAAAAACAAATATATATCGGCCAAACAAGGTATAATAAGCTCTAAATAGCTGTAAATAGGGACAACAATTATAAGAATGTTTTAAGGTGGTATGTTCCAAGCATAATATTACTTTTTTTTGTTGAAAAAAAAAAAACATGTAAATCCCCTATGAATCCCCTACTGTTTTGAAAAAAATGACGCAAAATGTCAGATTTTCGCGAATATCTCGAAAAGTAACACAGGTATGCCTGTAGATATACCATATATGTTCTAAATCTTATACATCTTCTTATTTGTGTATGCTTAATCAAAACCTTAGTAATATTTTCTCTGAAATTAAAGTATAACCTATTTTACTTATGAGAGTTTGTAGGCCTCTGGTTATCACTCTATATTGCAGATATTTCCCAATTTCAATAGGGATTATTGTAATATGGTATTTTACATATGTTCCAAATTGAAATTAAATATTTTAAGGCTAACACAAGTTATCGTGTATGCAAGAAACGGCATACACGCACACATACATATACACGCACACCCATACTTACAGACGCAAAGATATTTTTTATTCGATATTTGAGTCCAGTTGCTGTGAAACGGATATCTGTATAAGAAATTTTTTTTCTGCGATGATTATTCAAATTTTTATTCAATTTATAATAAATTTTTAATAAATGTAGAATACAGTCAAAAGATATATAATTCATTACTGAACCATAATATTTATTTTAGAAAATTTAGTCAGCTTTAATTTTGCATATAGCCACTTTTTGATTGGGGCTAACCGTTTTCGAGATACGAGCGAAAAACCAAAAACCGGAACCTTCTTCGTGCCCCCCCCCCCCTCCTACGTTCGGGGACTTTGGGTATGTTTACCTCCTCAATAGTCCAAAAATAGTCCTCAAGTCAAAAATTGTGATCTCGGCATTTCCCTCTAGAAACCATTGATTGACAGGACTAAGTGTATTTTATTTTAATTTCAGTGCCCTGTAAACTGACCAAGAAAAATTCTGACTATTGACTAGAAAAAATTACTAAACAAGAAACTTTTTTCTGATATATTTATGTATATCTGGGTCTCGAAATTAAAAGCATCAGTTTAATATCATTTAATTAAAATTAATCTCTTTAACATAAGTTCTATGCGGCCTTCCTGCAATCTATATAAAGGTCATAATAAGTCATTTATATTTTCTTTTTTTTTCTAATTAAGTTCGTTTTAGGTACTCCCGGTTTGAGGTGCGATGTA
The DNA here is from genome assembly GCA_936432065.2 of Rutpela maculata. NCBI lineage: Eukaryota > Metazoa > Arthropoda > Insecta > Coleoptera > Cerambycidae > Rutpela > Rutpela maculata. The sequence continues at coordinate 138,703,919 of OW386289.2, forward strand.
TAATATGACAATTACAATAGCAGTAAAGGGTATATAAACTTTGTTAACAAAATTTTTTTGGAAAACAACAAAACGTGTGATTTCATTATTTACCCTTCAAGTTCTAAAAAATATGGGCCACAATTTGGATCTCTCCTAAGGATTGCAGAGAGGGAAGAAAATATGCGTTTATTATCGGTTTATTATAAATAATTAAGAAACCAAACATAGTATGTATGATCTTTAAAGTTGTTTTAAATAATTGCTATTGTTCTAACGAATACAACTATATTTTTTTCGTTGTAAATTTCTGTTGTACTTGTATATCGTAGTTTGTCAATGAAAATAGTTCCTAATTTAATTATTAAAGTATGGCGTTTAACTATATACAAAATTTATCATATAAACTTTATGTAGTTGTATTCCTTAGAGCAATGTGATGTATGTGAAACTATTTTAAATTTTTTTTAAATATTTATCATAAACCGTAAATAAATGGACAGGATTTTGCAGAGTGAGAGGAAAATATGCGTTACATAAAATTACATTAAAGATACTCATTTATTTAAATTCAGTAATTTACACTTTTTATTTAATATGAAATTATCTGCTTTCTGCATATTGGTACCTTAAATCCAATTCTTCGTCAGTATTAGCTAGAAGAGTAGTTGTTTTGATTGGTTCTCCAATGATGAGTGTTTTCAAGGCTGGCTCTAGGGGGGGGGAGGGGCGAAGTGGGCGGCTGCCCGGGGCGGCAAATTCTTCAAATCCACAGTTACCAAAAAATATAAAAAAGCTAGGAAACAATTGTTTCACTAATATTAAAAATGTTAACTTTATATAAATAATTTGTTATTGTTAGTTTTTTTTGTATATAAAGTAGGTTACACCTGTTTTTTATATGTAATTTTATTTCTTGTCTAATTTCTGTGGTGTGGTATTTTGTAAGTTTCAATACGGTTAATTTTTTCAATTATTTTATTTTACCCTTTTAAATACAGTAATCATATTGCTGAAAATCCAAAAATTGCTGTAAACCTTATAACTAAAACAACAAACCATCAAGAATATTCAGTAGGTGACTCTTAAAATGTTATAAAAAATAACGGACAGGTAGCGAGGTAAATAAAAGACAAGGTGATATCCCACCCAGATTGAAATAAATTAAACTTATTTTTTTATTCAAGTTTGTTCAGAACTGTTTTATGTTATCCAATCAGGTCCTATGCCTACTGTTAATGCGGGAAAAAATATTATTCAGTAACTCTTTAATTCACTTTTAAAAAATTTTTGAACGCACCTTAGTACTATTTTGGGGATTTTATAGTTTCTCTAATTGCATTGTCTGTATTTGGTAGATGTCAACTAGAAGTGTCATACTTCACATTTTGTGATCAAGTTTATTAATCTGCTAGTTTTAAATCAACAAAAATTTGATTTTAACGAAAAAATTAAAAGCGGGGCAAAAAAGATACTAAAGAGACCAAATGGGCAGACTGAAGCAGGCACATTTCAGCCAGGCCCCGGTACTAAATTCACTGGCGGGCCTCCACGCCTAATAATTGATGAGCGGGAAAATTTTTTTTGTCAAAATCTCTGGCGGGCCCTCGCTACGGGCTCCTCGGAAGCCAACGGGCCCCCGCGCTTAATAATTGATGGGGGGGAGAAATTTGGATAAAAAAATCCAAAATCTCTGCCAGGCCCCCACTACGGGCTCCTCTGAAGGCCGGGCCCCTAAACTCAGTACCCAATAGACCCCCCATACGGGGGCCTGATTTCAGCTTCCTAATTTAGGAGAAGCTAGCAAGCCCCTTCTTGTTTAGTAAAAAATCTGAATAAATTACATATTATAAAAGAAAAAACCCTCCTCTGTCTTATTTTTGTACTTCCATTTGTACAACGTCAATAAGAATGGGAATAAATCACGTGTCTTTCATTTGCCCTCCACTGTCTTTTTTTACCCCACTTGGAGGGTAAAAATGAGACACTGTTTATTTTTGTTTATCAATTAACGGTACTTTTTAGTAAAAATATACATAGAAATATAGTCTTCCTCTCATTTTTACATATGATACCAATCTTTCATTAAATATGACTCGATTCTAAGCAACCTAAAAATTGAAACATGTCATTTTATCTCATTTTTACCCCGCCTGACTGAGAGGGGTGGCAAAATGAAACTGTGCCCGGGGCGGCAAAATACCTGGAACCAGCTCTGAGTGTTTTAAAGTGTTTTCCTAAGTAGTTTATTAGCGTGACCAGATTAAGGTACCAAAACGTGTGAATGCATTTTTAATAAGTATTTTTGCTTTGAGATGCTAAGAATCCTATCATGTAATTCAATATTTCGTCAGTATTAGCTAGATGAGTAGTTTTTTTGAATGGTTCTGCAATAATGAGTGTTTTAAAATATTTACCTAACAAGTATATTACCGTATCCAGATTAGAGCAAAAATATACAGAAAGCAGGTAATTTCATAATAAATAAAAAAGTGCGTAAGTTGTGATTTGCTTAATACCTAAATAATATTCTCTAATCATGATGAAAGCGAATAAATAAAAAATAATTAATTGTAAAAATAAATCAAGAATAGGTTTATAAATAATGCTTCTATACTCTACTGATGATAACTTATTAGTTCGAAAAAACTTGTACAACTCTTCTAGAGTTGAAATAGAATGTAAGGTTCAATAATTGTTGTGAATGACTGAATTTTAATAAATGATTTAAGTATCTTCAATATATTTTTTTGCCTTAAAATGCTAGGAATCCTATCTTGTAATTCAATACTTCGTCAGTATTAGCTAGCATTGTAGTTGTTTTGATTGGTTCTCCAATGAGTGTTTTGGAGTGTTTTCCTAAGTAGTATATTAGTGTAACCAGATTAAGGTACCAATATACAGAAAGTAGATAATTTCATATTTAATATAAAAGTGTGAATGACTGAATTTAAATAAATGATTTATGTAGTTTTAATACATTTTTTTGCTTCAAATTGCTAAGAATTCTGTCATGTAATTCAATCCTTCGTCAATATTAGCTAGAAGAGCAGTTATTTTGATTGGTTCTGCAATAATGAGTGTTTTAAAGTATTTACCTAACTAGTATATTAGCGTGCCCAAATTAGGGCAACAATATACAGAAAGTAGGTAATATCATAATAAATAAAAAAATGTATAAGTTGTGGTTTGCTTAATACCTAAATAATATTCTCTAATTATTTAAAAATTAGCTTAAATATCAAAACAAATTCATAATGTGACGTTTTTTCACGCTTATTACTTTTAACTATTATCGGGGATAATATAACTAGTGTTGTGATTATCATCGGTGATAGCCCGAGGTAAAACCGATGAAAATTGACCGAGTGCGAAGCACGAGTTCAATTTTCTATAGGTTTTAACGAGTGGTATCACCGATTATTAATCATAACACGTGTTATATTTGGTGAGAGAATATAATGAACGTTTTGCGTTATTTTGATTCTCCTTGAAGCGCAAAATTCCATGAACTGGTTCCACTGAGATTCTTTATTAATTTTGGTATTTTTTGGTGTTTTTTTCTCAATTAACTTTCGAATCTCTTCCTCACTAGCATCTCCCCATCGACGGTGATCTACTGGTTGAAACATTTTTCTGCTTAAGAGCACTATTTTCTGATTTCGAAGCGTCTATTGAAACTTTCTGTCACTTTGACAGTAAACTATTTTATTCATTAAAAACAAGTGACAGTCAATATGCGGTGATAAAATTATCACCGATTTGATAGCCTATTATGCTCTTTTGTTTTTGTACTTTAACCAATGAAATTAATCAAAAATATACCATGTGACACGTGAATTATATTCTCATAAACATATGTTTTACTCACTAAAAATAATGGAAAAAGTACAACTTTTTTTAACAATCGCAGAAAAATATAATTATGGTTTCTTGACTTTCACTCAGCACATTTTTATTTTAAGGATAATAATGAGATAACCGAATCATAGAATATTTAATAAGCAACAAAGAACTATGAACAAAAAGTGGAATTGACTGAAATTGTGCTATATTATTATTTACGTGGTTCTGATCAAACGTCTCATTCACATATTGACATGCTCACATGTATTAATAAAAGTTGGGAAAAAAATCTGACAAGATTTGATTACTGAACATTAAATACTAGATTAAATAAGTATTTTTTATCCTTGTACTTTTTCCGAAAGTTAACAGTTGATAGTAAACAGTTTCTGAATATCTAAAATGATGCATATTGTCTAGTTTCCTCAAACTGTAATTCAAAATTGTTAATTTCGAACGTCGTGTACAGGGTTATTCATTATATTTAGGCCACCCTTTATTATCGTTATTATTGGAGATAGAAAAAAAAGTTTCGGACGAAAGTTGTAGGGCTGTAACTGAACCCCTTTAATAAGTTAATGGGAGCACCGTGGCATGTAGAAATTAAGGGGTACAAGAAGCAATAATACTTTTTTAAATAGAACACCCTGTATATTGTTGAATTTTTGAATTACTCTTTTTTTTTCTGATTTCAAAAATATGATATGATAGTCCTATCTTTAACCGTTCTCGAGTTATTGAACATTGAAAATCGTATTTAAGCTATTTATTATACGAATGGTAATTGCAATTATTAAAGTAGTCTGTGATAATGACGAGTATTCTGTTACTAAATCCGTCAGCGTTTCATATAATGACAGAATACTTGTCATTTTCATAGACTACTTTAATAATTGTAATTTCTCTTCGTATAATAAATAGCTTAAATACGATTTTCAATGTTCAATAACTCAAAAACGGTTAAAGATAGGACTATCATATACATATTTTTGAAATCAGAAAAAAAAAGGATAATTCAAAAATTCAACAATATATGGGGTGTTCCATTTAAAAAAAAACCGCTGCCCAAGGAATCACTACTTCAACATCCAACATTTCTAGCTAAGTCACTCACAACGAAAAAAATTTGTATGTGGAAATAATTGTTTATGGAACTTTAATAATATAATATTTAAAATCTACTACCCCAAAAACCCATAAAACGATACCCCACATCGGTGGAGGGGTGGTAGTGGGGGTGGATAAAGTAAAAAATATTTTGAGGTTGCTGGTTCTTGTATACATACTAAATCAAATTTTTTTTTCATCCCCGTTAATAATGGGGTGTAGGTGGTAATGGTGGCTAATGCCAAATATTTCTTTGAGACATTAGCTTCTCTTGTATATACTAAATACCAATTTTATGGACTCTTACCTGCTTGATTTACGTATTTACTCCAAATTTACCCCAATTTACCCCCAATCCTTCGACGGAACAAGATGAAAATATAATCTAGTTCCAGATCATGTTAAAGTACATATATGTACCAAATTTCAAGTCAATATCTTAAACGGTTCCAGAGTAAACGTGCGCACAAAAAGTTAGATAGATAGACAGACCGACAGACCGACAGACAGAATTTTTTTTCGCTCAAACTTATTATCTCAACGTTTCATGACATCCTAAGCCTATTTGAACAATAAACATTTTTAAACAATTTTTTGTCGTTACTATACTTCCACTTTATGTGGAAGTAAAATGTGGATCGAGGTAATGTCTAGCGCGCAATCCCTAAACATTATCAAGCAACACATTTTTCACGGTATTCATATTATTACATTTTACATCACTAGTTTTAGTTCATTATTTCTGTATACAGTATGACCCACTTAAAATGGAAACACCTTTATAACTTTTTTATTTTTTGCCAGACTTGAACCAAATTTAAAAAAAAAGATAGAACAAATTGGGATCTACTTATTGCCAGAAAAACATTCGCTTCTTACAAATGCAACTTCGGTACCAAAATAAATGGAAAAACTGCTGCCCAAGGAATCACCACTTCCACATCCAGATTTTCTATCCAAGTCACTCACAATGAAAAAATTTTGTACGTGGAAATAATTGTTTATGGAACTTTAATAATATAATATTTGAAATCTTCTACCCCAAAAACCCATAAAACGATACCCCACATCGGTAGAGGGGCGGGGGTGGTAGTGGGGGTAGATGAAGTAAAAAAATATTTTGAGATTTCTGGTTCTTGTACACACATTAAATCACAATTTTTTTCTCTCCCATTTAATAATAGGGTGGGGGTGGTAATAGGGGCGGCTAATGCCAAAAATTTTTTTGAGACCTTAGCTTCTCTTGTATATACTAAATACCAATTTGATGGACTCTTACCTGCTTGATTTACCTATTTACCCCAAATTTACCCCAATTTACCCCCCAACCCTTCGAGGGATCAAGATGAAAATATAATCTAGTTCCAGATCTCGTTAAAGTACGTACGTGTATCAAATTTCAAGTCAATATCTTAAACCGTTCCAGAGTAAACGTGCGCACAAAAAAGTTACAGACCGACAGACAGAATTTTTTTTTTGCTCAAACTTAAAATCCCTACGTTTCATGACATTCTAAGCCCATTTGAACAATAAAAATTTTTAAAATTTTTTTTGTTACTATATTTCCACTGGTGTGGAAGTAATATTGCTTTTTGTACCTCTCAATTTCTGCACGCCACTGTGTTTCCATTAACTTATTAAAGGGATTCAGTTACAGCCCTACAACTTTTGTCCGAAACTTTTTTTCTGTCTCCAATAATAACGATTATAAAGGGTGGCCTAAATATAATGAATAACCCTTGACATTGAGATTTTTGATAAGCAAATTACAATTTCAATCAATTCGGCGGACATTCACTATTTCATGAAATTAGCGTGTGTCAGATGATGTTTTAAATTTTCATAGCTGTTCATAGTTTATAAACATTAAATACTCAACAATTAGATCAAATGTATTATTTGGGTGTATACATTTCGGTCATGTAAAAATTTTATCTAAATTTACATTTCTGCACAGATATTCTGAAAATTCCTAAAATAACCATATTATCTCTAAAAAAGGCTCGAATTAATCTCTGTTGTAAAAAAGCTACCCGAATTTATATTAATATTTTTTTACTCTTATCTCACTTATAATTAAATTCTTATCTCTATATGCGTGCCAACAAATTTACTTTTTAAATATTGTATTAAAGTGCTGTTTATAAATATTTTTACGTTTCATTTTAAGAAGTACTATGTCATTTTATTTATTAGTATAATGCCCTAAAATATTACTTTCATTTATGTAATGAATGGGGGTATAGCACGAAACATTTTAAGAGTTTACATACTGCTTCTGAGTATTGCGTTACTACAAATCGATATAATAATGAATAATTACTACGGCTATTCGAGGGCAGTTGCTATTTGGGTCACATAAAAAAAACTATTAAGAACCCCATATACAGGGTATCCCAAAAGTGGACGATTAAACGAAATTTGGTAATCGCGGAGGTCATTTTCAATCAAAATAATCATATAGGTGGCGATGCATTTGTTGATGGTTCAAAAGTTATTTCAATTATTGCATCCTTTCTTAAAATTATCTAATACGTCCACTAAAAAAATAGTAAAAAAAATTGAGTTGTTTGCTTGTTTTTTTTTTCAAGTGTGTTTTATGTGGATGCACATTTCAAATAAAAATATTTTCATGAACTTCGAGGTGCTTTAACTCTCAAAATTTTGTAAAATGTATTTTTTAACAAATATCAAAAGAATAGGAAAATCAATTCTGTGTAACCCAGTGTGTTATACCATGTTAGAATCTGTGTTAAAAGGGCAACTTTTTCTTATGGTTAGTACCCTTTCTGTAGTACATTTTTGTCGTCAGTGCCATAAATAGCCCACAGAAATTAGCATTTCACCTATAGTACAGTACCTAGAGGTAAAAAATATGCAAAACAATTTTGGCAGTATAATAGTAAATGCTTCACAGAAAAGTTTCTATATTGTGTGGGGGCTTTTTAATTTATAGGGGTGGATGCCACCCCCTCACTTGAAAAAAATATGTATTTATTGGAACTGAAGTAGAATCAAATTTTAAGAAGAAAAGGTTATATGCAATTTTTCACATAAATTGATAGTTTTTAAGTTATAACGACTTCAAAATTGCGATTTTAGCTTAAAAAAAAGGTATTTCCAAACGGCTTTCGTCAAGTATCTCGAAAAGTATTACTTTATCGAAAAAATGTTACAGATCAATTACAGAAAGTACAAACTGAGAATTAATTATATTTTTTGTTTATTGATGTAGGATTAATAATTTCGGAGATATTTAAGTTTATATTTGGCATCCAAGTGTTCATAAGATAATTATTTAGAATGAGGTTAAATATCTCAGAAACTGTGACACCTACGTCAAGAGTGCTAATAGGTATAATAATAGGTTATTAATTAAGCTTTCAACTATTTTTTTATTTGTTTCTGTAGCATAAAAAACAAAGAAGTTATGACAGAAGCAATGTGCGTCTACACATTTTTTTAATAACAACGTCGCCATTTTGTTACTGTAATTAGCCAGTAATTAAAAAAAGGAATTTCAAACACTGTTTCTCATTAATATATAGCATGACGTAGATGCTCAAATTTTTTGGTTTGTATACAGCACTTGCTTTAGAAAAAAATATAGTTTAAACTATAAAGGTATTTTCGATAAAACGTAATTTTTTTTCCTTTTCGAAATATCTCAATCAATATTAGTTTTATTGAAAAATGGGTAGAGACCAAAAATAAAGCTCATAAACTAATAATGAATTTCGTTTTTTTATTTATTTACATAGATTTAATAGTTTCGGAGATATGAAAGTTTACAAATGTCGTCCGAACGTTTATAAGACGAAAAATGCAGTTTAAATATTAAATATCTCAGAAATTGTGACACATACGTCACGCATGCTAAGAAATTAAATTAAAGACAATTAATTGCGCTTTCAAATTATTTTGTACTCGTTTCTGTAGCATAAGAAATAAAAAAGTTATGACGGAAAAATGTGCATATTATTTTTTATATAAAAAGGTCGCCATTTTGTTACTCTAATTAGCCAGTAATTTAAAAAAATTATCTCAAATACAGTTTTTCGTTATATTTAGATGAAAATGAAAAAGACAACTTGTATATAATTTAATTCTCTACACCTTTCACATTGACCTCATGGGCATCCGATGCATAGGACGCGAGACATTTGCTAAAGACTTTGACCTTCAATATCTTGGGTAGCCATGTTGTGATTTTTGTGGATTTGAGTTTGGGACACTGCGCAAAAATTCAGATTTTTACTAATTTTGTCTAGATTTCCTCGTTTTTTTGACTAATTTCTGTGGGCTAAAAATTAACTCAAATTTTCTGTTAGCAAGGAGTGCTCATAGAACCATTTTTTAAATTTGTCAGAGTTAATGAACACGCTTGTGTAATTTACACTCAAACCGTATTGTTTATTATTCGAAAGTTGTCCAGCAAATGCATGAGCCCATCCTGACCAGCTAAAGTGGTATCATCTGCAAATCTCAAGTTGAAATTTTTAGTTACCATTATAGCGACACCACCTTCTCCAGCACATAACCCAGTCGATGAAGGCATTTACCTACAAAAACTTGCAAAATGAATAATTTTCTTTAATGAAAAGTTGACAATTGGCTCGGATGCAGAGCATAAAAAAAATGAAAAACAAATTTTTTTCTTCCATTTTTTCAAAAGTTTGAAATTAAGTCAAGCTGGGAGAAAATCAAAAATACAGATGGATAAATCACGTGTTTATGAACAAAAAATGTCCTAACAAAATTTATCAGTCACGGTATTCCCGGAAAAAAATTGTGAAGTAACGTTATTACTCGGAGCGAGATCCATGCGTGCGCGCGCTTGAATACGCATGACTGTGACACCAACGCACTGAATTACATGACACTAAATCAGAATTTGTTCAATCTATATGAGTGTTGGTTCATTTAAAAGATGGAAATTGTAGCACTCTGATGCTTTTTTGTTTTAAACAATCCAAGCACAGGATGTATGGGAAAAATATACTTATATATATTATCACGACCGAACTCATCGCTGCAATAACAGATATAGTATTTGGAATACCGTAATTTTTAGATCAACCTCTGTTTCATTCATTTGAAGAATCGAGAGGATGCGAGTAAGATTAAAGATGAGATCAACATGAAAAAACCCTGAAGAAAAACTATTGATCACACAAACGTTATTTCACTTGAATCTCGAATTTTCACCACCTTAAACCTTCAACTCCTATTTTAACTCCTTAAAAGGATTAAGGTTCATACGTTAAAAATGATTCAATAAACTTAAGCAATTAACTTATGACCCCATAAAAATGAATTTACATGAACACTACTTCGTTTGTTTGTGACTCTCGACTAAGGAAGTAAACGCGGAATAAAGAGAAAATACTACTGCCCAAGGAATCATCATTTCCGTATCCAGTTTCTCTATCCAAGTCTTTCACAATGAAAAAAAATTGTGTACGTGGAAATAATTATTGTTTATTGTACTTTAATAACATAATATTTGAAATCGTCTACCCCAAGAACCCATAAAACGATATGCCTCCTCGGTAGTGGGACTCGGGGTGGTGGAAGGGGGGGCGGGTAGTGAGGGTGGATGAAGTAAAAAATGAGGCCTTTGGTTCTTGTACACATACTAAATCACATTTTTTTTTCACCCCATTTTATAATGGGGTGGGGGTAGTAATGGGGGTGGCTAATGCCAAAATTGTTTTTGATACATTAGCTTCTCTTGTATATACTAAATACCAATTTTATGAACTCTTACCTGCTTGATTTACACCCATTTACCACTATTTACCCCAATTTATCTCCGCAACCCTTCAACGGAATAAGATGAAAATATAATTTAATTTCAGATCTCGTTGAAACACATACGTGTACCAAATTTCAAGTCGATATCTTAAACGGTTCCAGAGTAATCGTACGCAAAAAAGTTACAGACAGACCAACAGACAGACAGGCATTTTTTTGCTCAAACTTAAAATCTCCACGTTTATGACATTCTAAGCCTATTTGAACAATAAATATTGTTAAAAAATTTTTGTCGTTTCTATACTTCCACTGGATGTGGAAGTAACAACTGCGATTTTTAGGTTAGGCTAAAACAAAGTCGAGTTGTCGCAACACTCCTCTCAAATACAATGTATTAAGGGTATTTTCCATTTTTTTCATTTAATTTGGGTGAAATCTCTACTGTCGGCAGATTTTTGTCCAAAAAAGTGCACATTTTTCCCACAGTGATGCCGGCCCTGCTTGGATTAACAGTTGTGATAAAAATGAATACATGTTAAATTACCAAAAAAGCCAAAAAAGCCTCTGCTCTTATTTAAGTCACAACAAATTGTGAAAGTGAAACTATCAGAACTAAACGATTTCAAGAAGAGGATGGTTTTTATTTACACATTCGATTATTCCTGTCCCATGATCTCTTTGACAAAAGCTTATCTTCGTATTTCAGAAGCTAACGTTCATCAAGGTAATGATTCCTAGATTTAAACATGAATGTAAATTATAAGGGTAAGTACTGAATAAAACGGTTCCTTGAGTCATTCCTAGGCTAGTAGACAGTATGACAAATGGTCCGTATCACTTCATAATCATTTAATCCGCGTTAACCCTCTCGCGTCATCGCCCCGAGTTATGTGCTGGGAGACTTAATCATTGAAATGGAATGGTTTCGTTGACTGAATATCTCAGTTACTCCTATCAGCTGCTGAAGGCATTCGCAATTATGCCTATTTCTAATTGAGAATTTGTCGATTATTGTGAAGAGCATTAATTAAATGAAAATATGTTATGTAGTTAGAGAGTCTGACAGTTTTTCGATAAATGATATTATTGTGTTTCTACATCAATGGAGCGACTATCCATATCTCCTACCTGCATTTATCTACTGTAAAGTAGAATTTAGATATGAGGTATTGTCATATCACTAACGATATCCTATATCTACTTGTTTTTCTTTTAGATGAGAATCAGAGCTAATAAATTAATAGTTTAAAAAACTGAAAAAACATGCTTTTATAAATACTGCATAAATAGCAAAAATAATCATCGAACCTGTTGTTTCTGTCTACCCCGTAAGGGCCTTAGTGTAAGCCGTGTTTGTAATTAAGTATAATATTTGAATAAAAAAGCTTGGGTCGCTATTCGAACGCTATTTCGAACAAGTTCGATAATTAAAATATAATGATTGGCAATAATGATTACCGGAAATTTTTCCGGCGGTGTGCCGGAAATGGATTCAAGTTTCTCAGACTTTTAATATCACTGTCACTTTTAATAGTTTTGGGCAAATAATGTAATCTACTTTGGGCCCAGTTGTTATTTTTTTTTTCAAATAAACCAAATCGAAGGGGTACAAGTGTGATATATCTTTGAAATCGGAATCTTTACTGCTTTTCAATAGTTCGATTACAAATTGTAAGTAATGATAAAATAAACAACTTGCCAAAACGGCACTAAACGTAATCCGATCTCAACCAAAATCTTTTCAGGTCTTCTGGAGCACTAAAGAAACCCTTATGCAAAGTTTCATCCAAATCCGTTTATTAGTTTGGCCGCTATCGTGCTAATACATACATACACACGCACACACAGACATTTTTCAAAAACCACTTTCTTCCTGGGACCTCAAAACGTAAAGATTGGAGGTTATCTCAATTTTCGATTTTGGACCAATGTCAGTAACCTCCCACAATTTTATTGTGGGGAGGTTAAATAAAATATGTAAAATTTCGGAATAATACAGGGTGTCCCACCGGGAACTGAATCGATCGATATAGAGAAAAGTACGCATCAGAAATTTTTGAAAATTTTGGGAGTTACTAAAGTCAGTGTGGCCAATCCAACTAAAATAATTACAACTAGCTGGCACTTCCGCTTATACCGGAAGTCGATACCAACTTGCTTATTTTAAATGGAACGCCCTATATATTTCAGGGTTTTCGAAAAGAGCGTAAAATTCTGAGTCAAAAACGTGTAGGATACCCTATGCCTAAATCTATCCGTTTCAGAGATATTTGACATTTTATAGAAAATTTGACAGGTGCAACGGTTTGCAAGAACCGTTATAACTTTCTTCGTGTAAAAGATCCTCATTTGCTTCTTGACACATAAAAAGAATACAAGGAGAACTACGTTCTACAATTGAAATAAATTCAATAATATCATACCATATCGCGTTACATTTTGTCAACTTCAAACCGCGAAAACTTGTTTAGGTCAAATGGAACACCCTGTATTTTTTTACGTCAAATTGTGTAAAATTGAATTTCGTTTTTTTTGATATCAGCATTGTGGGGTTAAAGTTTTCAACTTTTTGAAATATTTGCGATTTTATTAGAAATTCATGAATTGTTGTAATCATTTCATCAAAATAGCCATGATTAGAAACAATCAGTCATTATCTTATGTCAAAAAATGCCAGCACGTTTAAATTACACCCACGAAGACTTTTTAAATTTGCTTATTATTTATGGAGAATGTGATAAGGTAATATCAAGAACTTGCAGCACATTTGCTAATCGATATCCAGAAAAACGGAAAATAACACTAACACTGTAACATGCGTATTAATCGAATTGAAGATGCAGCATGAACTAAAATAGCAGAGATAAGATCAATTTAAAACATGATTCCATTTTAATTTAATAATTGCTCAAAATTCCGCCCTCGAACCTCGACACATTTTTCGCACCTTCGGATTAGTTCCTCATGGGTAGCTCTTCTAATTGAATCCTGTGATATGTTTTGAAATGCATTTCTTACTCTCTGCATACAATCTTCAATGGTTGTTAATGGGCTCTCATAAACTTTATTTTTAATAGTTCCCCAAATAAAATAATCCAGAACTGATAAGTCGAGCGAGCGAGGAGGCCATAAGAAAGGGCCATTATTGGCAATCCATTGATCATAAAAAGTTTCTTGTAAATAATTATTAATTAAATATGCGTTATGTGGGGGGGGGGGGGGGGGGCACCGTCGTGCTGATAAAAAATGTTTCTATGTTCGGCGAGAGGTAAATTTTCTAAATAGTCATTATTCAAATTTTGTAAGATATTCAGATATCTTTCACCTAAAAAAAAGAAACAAAAATTTACCTATACATATTAGTAGAAGAGTAAATTTAATTTACTTTTTAAATTTTCCTGATAAAATTGTAATGCCACCACTCGTTTCTTATGGCACAGTAAACATTGAACTGCCAACATTCCTGAAAGTTTCGCTCTCTGAACATATGAGGATTTGAGTCACTCCAATAATTCGAATTGTGTCTATTAAAAAGTCCATTTTTAGTAAATTTTGCTTCATCTGTCCATATAATATTTCCCAAATAAGGATCGTCACCCTCAGACCTTCTGTCTTCTTAGGAAATCTGTTTCTTTTAATCCTTGAACCATATGGAATGAAAACGGGTCAAACTTATGTTTTAATAAGATTCTGTGAATTGAATCCTTGCCGATTCCAGAGCAGCTTGTCTTAATGACATCCTTGGAAATCCATGAAAATATCCCAGAATGACTATTTCAATGTTTTCGTCATCAACAATAGGCTTTCTTCTTTGCATTTTTGCCTTGACAGCCATAATTTTTAAAATGTTCCAGTATGCGTTTTACAGTGTTTGGTGGCGGTTTCCGTTTTTCTGGATATCGATTAGCAAATGTGCTGCAAGTTCTTGATATTACCTTATCACATTCTCCATAAATAATAAACAAATTTAAAAAGTCTTCGTGGGTGTAATTTAAACGTGCTGGCATTTTTTGACATAAGATAATGACTGATTGTTTCTAATCATGGCTATTTTGATGAAATGATTACAACAATTCATGAATTTCTAGTAAAATCGCAAATATTTCAAAAAGTTGAAAACTTTAACCCCACAATGCTAATATCAGAAAAAAGGGAATTCAATTTTACACAATTTGACGTAAAAAAATACAGGGTGTTCCATTTGACCTAAACAAGTTTTCGCGGTTTGAAGTTGACAAAATGTAACGCGAAAAACGGACAACTTGGTATGATATTATTGAATTTATTTCAGTTGTAGAACGTAGTTCTCCTTGTGTTCTTTTTATGTACCAAGAAGCAAATGAGGATCTTTTACACGAAGAAAGTTATAACGGTTCTTGCAAACCGTCAAATTTCCTATAAAATGTCAAATATCTCTGAAACAGATGGATTTAGGCATAGGGTATCCTACATGTTTTTGACTCAGAATTTTACGCTATTTTCAAAAACCCTGAAATATATAGGGCGTTCCGTTTAAAATAAGCAAGTTGGTATCGACTTCCGGTATAAGTGGAAGT
Source organism: Rutpela maculata (assembly GCA_936432065.2). Lineage (NCBI taxonomy): Eukaryota > Metazoa > Arthropoda > Insecta > Coleoptera > Cerambycidae > Rutpela > Rutpela maculata. The sequence goes on from OW386289.2 coordinate 138,719,164, forward strand.
GCCAGCTGCTTGTAATTATTTTAGTTGGATTGGCCACACTGACTTTAGTAACTCCCAAAATTTTCCAAAATTTCTGATGAGTACTTTTCTCTATATCGATCGATTCAGTTCCCGGTGAGACACCCTGTATATGTAATAATTTTTTTTCTCTATGGGTTATTATTGTAGTAAAAGGTATCGTCTTCAGTTTTTATACTGTCTGGAAAATTGATCTTACCCCCAAGGGGTGAAAGCCACCCCTAAATTAAATATTCAATATTTGAAAAAGTATCAATTGGTTCATTTTTGAAACAGCATAGTTATATTTCTGAGATTGGAAATTTAAGAATTGAAAATGGCGGCTCCAATATGGCGGATAGAAATTTTTTCTAAAACAGGTGTTTTAAACGGTCAAATTGATCATCTAGATGATGCTTTATATTAACGGAAAGCAGCATTTTTTGGAAAAAAAAAGTTAATTACTGGGCAATTACAATAACAAAATAGCAATATTTTGTTAAAAGAAAATGTGAAAACGCACATTGTATCGGCCATAACTTCCTTATTTTTTATGATGTAGTAAGAAGCAAAAATCGTTTTCAAAATTGATTAATTATTATCTTTAGCTTTGTCCCATAGAATTTTTGATAAGAGTGTCAGTTTCTAAGATATTCAACATTTAAACTAAATACTTCATCCCATAAGCGGTCAGATACCATTTATAAACTTAAATATTTTCGAAACAATCCTACACAAATATATAACAAAATCAAATTCATCCTCAATTTATAAGCTTTATTCTTGAGGTCCACTATTTTTTCGCTAAAACTAATATTTATTGAGATATTTGCAAAGAAACAAAAATGTTACGTTTTTATCTAAAATCCCTTTACAGTTTAAAATGCCATTTTTTTCTAAACCAAGCTTTTCAGTTTGATAATTAGCATTTTTAAGATAATTTCTAAGATATTTATCATTTAAACTAAACACTTCTTATATATTTTCGGACGCCACCTTCATACTTCCAGATCTTCGAAACCATTAATTCTACAGAAATTAGAAAAAAAGGAAATTCATTCTCAATTTAGTAACTTTCTTATTTGTCTTTAGCATGTTTTCGCTTAATGTAATACCTTTCGAGTTATTTGCCAAAAACCTATTTGAAATACCTCTTCTTCTAGTTAAAATCTCAATTTTCAAGTCGTTATAACTTCAATTTAAATGAAAAACTGCATACAACCTTTTCTTCTCAAAATTTGATTCCCCTTACCGCCGTCATATTTAAAAATGGCGCTCTAAATAGATTATTCTAGATTATCCTTTTTCCTGTTTCTTCTGCTCTAAAATTAGGCATTACTATTATTGTAGGGAATGAAAGAGCTACAACTTGTATTTAAATAATCTTTATTTATTGTTAATATTTTACGATTTACAGTCGCCGGAAAAGCGAATATTTCTGCTTTACTGCAAGTTTTTGTAATTTTCTCTGCCCCTGTTGCTTCTACGTAGTAATTAGTTATTATCAATATTGTGGATTGTAAAATCTCAGTAACAATCACTTTAAAAAAGGACTTTTTGCTGTTTTTATTATGTGGTCGACTGTTATTAATTTAAAAGACTTTTTTTTAATATTCGATCATTTTTTTACATGATGGTTAACTCCAAAAAAATTACAACTTCGACACCTTGTATCTCAGTAAGGAGGCACATTTTATCTAAGTGTTTTAGGTTAAATCTTCATATTTTGGACTAAGGATTCTCCAGTTAGCGTATGTCCAATTCTTAATGAAACACCCTGTAGAATACAAATTTTCTGTCAAAATTTAGGAAAAAAATGAATATCTCAGGAAATATTAATTTTAGGTATAAGGAACCTTTAACGGAATGTCCTTTAAATTTTTTGTAGAATCTAGAAAGAAATTGAAATAGGAGTATTCTATTTAAAATAACAAATTTCGGATCAACTTCCAGTATAACCGGAAAAATATTTTCATTGAATAGATCCTACCCAGTTAGGACCATAGCCAAATTTTCAGATCAGTATTATTTTATTTTTACATACATACCTGATACTCCAGCGATCACCTATATCCTATATTTATATGAAATATACGGTCTTTGCGCATAGTTTCTGTCGGAAAATCGAATAATAAAAATAATAATAGAAATAGCCATTATTATAAATTTGCCTCAAAGTTTAAACATTTTAAACTCTGGGTTGATTGTAAGTGAAGGTTTCTCAAAGTTTGACGCTTTAAAGACTACCAATTAAATTTAATTTATCTGCATATGTTGGAATAACAATATAAATTATAAAAGTAAATATTCAATAAGACTTTCAATTTTTTGCTGAAATTTCTTTGGAAAATTATTCAGTACTTTCGAAGGAAGAGATCAATCGGTAGGAAAAAACTGTCTTGGTTGAGAATTATAAGGAACTGGACTGGCCTAAACTTCGAAGAAATGATAAGAGCTGCTGAAAATAGAGAACAATTTAAAATGCTCCTTAACCTCCGTTAAGGAGACAGCACTAAAAGAAGAAGATACTTACTGTTTACCTAGCAAATTTTCAAACTTTGTGCTTTTTGCAATTAAAATCAGTGAAAGTGAAATTGAAATAACAATCCACAATATTTCCTAAACTTAGTTTTCATAATATTTCCTAAATTGTACTCTATAATTAGCAGATTTCAGAAATAAAGTGTTAATTTTCTATTTTGTTATGACTGGTAGAAAAAAAATAGTGTATGCAACTTATATTTAATGGCTATTAAATGGTCGTTGCATGATATACTATTAATAACATTTTTTGCATTATAACATCTTTGAGTATGACTTTTGTATCTAATAGTTTCTAAATGATAGTTTCGACACGACAAAAGTAGGACCACTAACACGAGACTTAATTTCCCTGTTACATCGAATAAATTCGAATTTCTTTTAAAGACTGTCATAACTTACATGTTTTCTGTTGTTATGCATCAGTTTTAAATAAAATATAACAAAGCAACGTACTTAATATTTCGAAATGTGTCAACAAATTACCTCAATAAACATTACACTGTTATTGAGGTAATAGACCTTCGTCCTACGCATTCTATTTTTGGACCATCTCGACTCTTTCTCAATTAAATCCGAAGTTTGTTGTTCGGTTCGTCCATTGATTAAAACTGCATGTTCCGTCAGGATGATTGTTAAGCGAAGGTAAGAAAGCTCGGCCGTAATTTACGATTCTCTCCATCGGTGGACATGTGCTTAGCTGAATCAATCAGTTGTCCGACGTCGAGGAGCCCCCCGCACGCTAGATTCCAGGAGACCGGACAAGCTTAATTGGGATTTACATTTACCCAGGCTCGTTCCTCAGCCAACAAAGACGGATGGATGTACAAGACCACACCACAAACTTGATGAGTAGCCTGAATACACAAAATTATGTTCGTTGTTGGAACTTTATTGTTTTACTTTGGACGTGTTTTAGTATACGTGCGCACTGTAAATACGAACCGCGAAGGAAGTGAATTCAATGGCAAGGTGGTAAGTCATTTAAAAATGTAAGTATTGTGGACGTTTATCTACAGCTACAGTTAGTTACTGTTAAAAAGCACATTACATCAGGAGAAAAGAAAGGAAAATATTTTTAATGGTCGTTTTCATAACAGTGTAATAATATTATATGTAATAACTGAACTAAGGTAATGTTTTAGCGGAGCGGTCTGGTTTTGAAATGAAACCAACTCTTTTAGAATTTTTTTTTTTTGACAATTCGGTTACACGCGTTCTCTTTTATCATTTTATCAACTTAGTTCAGCTTAATGACACGGGATGGCGGAGGAATTCGCATTTAAAATTCGCAAAAACACTTTTTCCACGATAACTTTGTTATTATTGACCTGACGAAAAAAAAGTAAAATTAAAAATTGAAGATCTTGCGGAAGCGCATAATCTTGTAAAAATTTTTTCAAATCGGACGGTAACTTTTCGTGAAATTTTTTTTTTAAAATACTCGTCTTTTTGTCCTAACACTAATACACAAAAAAGTAATTCCTTAATTTTTTTACGAAAAAAAGAAGTTAGGGGGATAAGATTTTTTTGAGATAGGTGAAATAGATAAGAATTGATGGAGCCGGAGGATTGGGGTGGTGGGCCAATTAGGGGAGGGGAGGGAGGTAGTTAAAGGAAAATTATTCAACCACCTCGAACTTTTTTTCCCTGTTGTGCGATTTTCAAAAACCAAAATGGAATTTGTTCGTTATTACGTCTAATATTTGACCGAATATTTTTTTTAATTTTTTTTCCAATTTACAAACTTGTGGGAGGGGAAAAACCTTTTGCATTTTTTTTAAATGCGTTTTTGAGTACGAAGGAAAGGGCTCAGAAGGGAAATTTTTTTACAGGTAAGCGAGATTTTTTTTATCTTTAATTTCAAAAAAAATTATCGCAATCCAATCAGTAAGAAGGGGGGGAGGGGGCATGATGCGTTTGCGAGAATAAAAGGTTAAGGAAAAGGAATAGGGACTTCGGAGTTTAATATTCGGATATATAAATCTTTTTACCATCTTAATATTTTATTGGTCTACCCTCCATCAAATATTAAACTTATTATAAATAATTATTTAACACCGACACTTGTTTTCGCGGCGCATTTCTCTAGTTTTAGGTGTGTATTGGATATATATAACAATTATTTTTCCGCTTAACTCGCTCTAACTCAAAAACGGCACAATGGATTACTCTCAAATTTTTATCCTGTTATCACTATATATTTGTTAACATAATGTGCTAATATGTAGGTCAAATTTTAATAAGTGTAGAAAGCATTATTTTTTTTCTAAGGCTATGTCGAAAATTAGTATTCTCAAATGTAACATGCGGGAAACTTTTTTATCTTTCGAAATAGATACCAAGTGTATCGAGAAGTAACGAAGATAACAGATGGACGTAACTTTTTTATTTCAAACTTTTTTTTCTAGAATTAGCAGTTTTCTCGAAAACTACTGTGTTTCGTCAGGTCAATAATAACAAAGTTATCGTGGAAAAACGTGTTTTTGCGAATTTTAAATGCGAATTCCTCCGCCACCCCGTATGATTAAGCTGAACTAAGTTGATAACATGATGAAAGAGAACGCGTGTAACCGAATTGTCAAAAAACATTTTTAAAAAAAGTTGGTTTCAAAACTCCTCTTTTTCTCGCCAGATCCGCTTCAGTATTTGCAGATATCGATATGATTTGAATTTAACACAATATAATATAATTCTGTGTCATCAAAATTAATTGTTCTAAACATACAATAGTAGTAAAAATTGTTGGTAAAACCAAAATTACTTCGTTAATTGATTAAAATAAATAAATATTTTAAATTTTTTAGATCTTACTATCGAAATAGTGCATTTTCATTGAAAAAATAGGCGGTTGGAACCTACCCACGAAATTTTTGAGAAAATTCGTTAATTTAATTAACAACCGGGCTAGTTACGGCTGAGCTATGCAGTGTAGGCCTCCGTTCTGCGAGTTCTAGATCAAGGGCGGATCCAGGGGGGGGCAGTAGGGGCAATTGCCCCCCCGCCCCCGAGAAAAGTATTTGTTACTTTTTCAAGACGACAATTTTTTTTTCTCCGCACGAGGTGGAAAAAAATTTGTTGGATTTCTAATAGCACTCCCGTGTATGAGGGGGAAAAATTTTGTTTTTAATAGCATTTTCTGTATGAGGTGGGAAAAAATTTTTTTTAGATTCCGAGGCGAAAAAATTTTTTGTAAGAGTTAGTGCCAGCCGCCCCCCCCCCCAGTAACCTTTCTGGATCTGCCCTTGTGCTAGATGCTAATATGCTAATATTTAGCAACCCACCGCACAGTGGGCCAGAATCCGAAGAAGCTGGCCAAAAATCGAAAAAGCGAGTTTCGAATTTAGGACTTGTAGGTGACCCCAGGTATAATAAAAACTGGTTCCTAGAATCCGAGATGCCCGACCTCTTTGTAACTTTATTCCGAATGTGACCGTCACACGAGGCGCACCGAGCCGTCTGTTTCACGCATGTTGTTGTAGTCAACAAAAAGTGCTATAAAAATTTAGAAAATAGTGATATTACAATACATTAAAATGGAGTCTCCTCCACAAGGTAAGTATAATTAAATGTCGGAGGTGAGATTTCGTAATTATTAATTTGTAAAAATTTATTAACATTCAATAGGAGGTGGTTTCTTCATAGAATATAGAAAACATTTTTTTCTTTATCAAGAAAAAAGTTTATGACTCGTTCACATTCGTTCAATGGTTTTTTTTTAAGTTGTTCGTTGAACATTCTTGTAAAAAAATATCTAAAAATTGGCTGTCCCTAAGTTTTGTGATCGTTTTTGTGATCGTTTTTCCGACACGGCGCAAAATACAGCGACGTGTTAACTTTGGTTTATAGTGATGTTTTAGAGCATAAATCCATTTAAAGATTTCATTTAAACAAAACAATTTATAATATTTATGTTATAAACAATTTTTGAAAAATTTAATGCATTTTGTTAAATGTATGGAAAATTGGAGCTATTATCAAATTCATAATCAGCGACTACGAGAACCCCCGGGTAAAAATTTTCAATTGAAATGACTAACTTTTCTCAAATGTTTGTCGCCATATTGAAACCGCCATATTGCTTTTGAAAAAACTATTACCAAATTCGTAATCAGCGGCCTCGAAAACCGATGAGTACCAATTTTCAATTGAAATGTTTAACTTTCTTCAAATTTTTGTGGCCATTTTGGAGCCGCCATTTTGTTTTTGGAGAAACTATTATCATGTTCGTAATCAGCGACCTCGAAAACCCACGAGTACCAATTTTCAATTGAAATGACTAAATTTTCTCAAATGTTTGTCATCATATTGGAGCCGCCATTTTGTTCTTGAAAAAACTATCACCAAATTCGTAATCAGCGACCTCAAGTCAAAAATTTTAAAACCATTACTCCATTTTTTGAATTAAGGCCAGCTTTTTCGGATTCTGGCCCTCTGTGCACCATCCTGGGATTCGGCAATTCTTTTCTGACAGAAAATAAACGGAAAAGAGTGAAGTATATCATTGACATCAGAATTACATTTGCATCTAAATTCAAATGGTACAATAAAAAACGAATATTATGGGGTGGGTGGTGTGTTCTCTATACCATTCTTGTTATCCGGCATGTTTTGGACTTTTCCATCAATTTTTGAAATCTTTTGAGTTTCTTACTTATAAAAGGTCTTCTTGTCGTATTTCGCTAACCGCAATAGTTAACTAATGGTGCGGGAGCTAAGTGACTTTTCCGGAAACTCATCGTTACAAGCATTTTCTATGTGTTGAATAATTCTATAGAACTTAAATAGCGACAAAATAGACTTCTGGCATATGTCAGCCCGTCGAGTTGGCCATGGTTCAAGATATAAAAATCAGTGAAATTATATCATCGTTACAAGGTTAATTTTTTTGTGTGTACATATTTTATGTTTAGAATGAATAAAATAAGATCGCCAGAAAGTGTGGGACGTCAGGGGCGTAACCAGAAAGGTCAAAGATGTGAAAAAACGAAGTTATATAACATGATCGTTACAAGCTTTTTTTTAGGCTGAACCTGTTTACTTTAATGTTTTGAACAAGGAAAAAAATCCCAGAAAGAAACTCCCGTCAGTAAGGCTAGCCAGAAAGAAAATGTTTAGGATTCTTGAAGGAAATTGGATTTTTTTCGCATATTTCATCTCAGAACTCTAAACTCATCGTTACAAGTTCTGGTTCCTTTTTAAAACGTAAATATAAGCTCTTTCAATAATAGAATAGCCTCCCCAGAAAGTTCTTAGTGTCAACAAAAGTACCATAGGCCCTTAAATATACAGGAATTTAACACTTTCGGCTAACTTGACTTCCTACCGTGCCTCAGATGTATTGTATCATTATTACCTTTCTGGCTGCGCCTCCTGACGGCCCACACTTTCTGGCGATCTTATTTTATTCATTCTAAACATAAAATGTGTACACACGAAAAAAAATGAGCCTCGTAACGATGACATAATTTCACTGATTTTTAGACAGTGTTCGTGACGCACCTCACAGGAGGTGCCCCGCCAGAAGTCGATTTTATGAATCGTTATCATCTATCAAACCATCAATATAACTGCTAACTCTAAATAGTTATAGACACAATTTACTCGTTAAAATTTTATCAATTTGGTAGTATTTAGTCGTCTGAGACCGCATGCTACAATAAGTGCTCTACATGCTCTCCAGTCATTTCCAAACATATTTCCGATCTTCTACCTAAGGAAGCATTTTACTCGGATGCACGTATCTATCTAAAAGTTGCCAAAGATGCGCTTTATTATTGTTAAGTATATTGATTATACCAATGTCATTAAATGACCCCATAGACCCCAAAAGTCTAATAGGTTGGGATCTGGAGACCGAGCAGGCCAAGGTAGTAAAACCTATAAATTTTCGCCTAAAAATAATGAACAATAATGAACATAACAGAAACTGTGAAACTTGCTCAAAGATGCTATGGACCAAAATTAAATAAAATTAATTCAGTTTTCAAACAATATTTGCTTGTTCATAGTACACAAAACAAAGAAGTTATGACCGAGAAAATGCGCGTTCTTCACATTTATTTTTTAAAAATGTCATCGTTTTGCTACTGTAATTATCCAGTAATAAAAAAAAAATCGCAGATAGTGGTTTTCGTTAATATCATCTCACCAACTAGATGCTCAAATTATTTTGGCCGTTTCATTGAATTTTTTAATTCTCTAACTCCAGATACGTAATCACCTAAAATATAAATATAATACGATTCAAAAATAATTCAATATCTTTTCAAATATTAAATTCTTCAATTTAGGGATCGTCTCCACCCTGCGAGAGTAAAAGCAAGTGCCGGGAGTATAGAGAAAATGAAGATGATGCCTTTTACTACAATAATCACACATAAAAAATATCATTACATAATAATATGACATTATTTCTTAATGTTGCATATTTCTTACCTCTGGGTACTGGTAGTATAAGTGAAGCATAAAAATTTGTGGCATAAAAAAACCTGTCTTGCGCTACTATTTTGCTCAGACACACTTTTTTACTACAAATAATTAATTTAAAAATAATACATTTTAAACAAATATCAATTTAATAATTTTATTGTTGAAAATTTAATCATCTAAACTATAAATATTTGAGAAATAATCTCATAAAGTAGTTTTTCGAATATCACATTAATTGATTCTAAATTCAATTTGCTGGCAAGCAATTCACTTTAAATGTACTAGGGAATGATTTGTGGCCAACCAAACAAGTCTCTTTTCTATTTTGCGATTCTTTATTTCCCTTAGTGGACTGTTCCAGGTCGTCTTCACGAACTCTAGTCATAAATCAGTTCCAGACAGCATACGTTATGCGGGTCGTTCGTCATTCGCAGAAACTCATATAAAAACTATCATTCTAAAGAGGAATTCTTGCCACTAAAGATCATTTTTAATATCCCTGTTTAAGATTTTTAACTGTCAAAAAACCATCCTGCCATTATAACAAGTTACGTGCTTTTGATGAATGGGTTTCTTATAGATGTTCTTCTGATAAATTGAGTATATTTTATATGAAAACTTATTTTACTAAATTTATATTAACATGTGCTATTTAAAAATAAATATCTTTTATTTCTGCTTCCACAATTATTGAAAAATATTTGTTTCATTTAGCAGAAAACTTTAAAAGCAACCGTTCGTATTTAACCTCCCCACAATAAAATTGTGGGAGGTTTCTAAAATTAGTCCAAAATCGAAAATGATAACATCAAATCTTTACGTTTTGAGGTCCCAGGAACCCAAAAAAGTGGTTTTTGAAAAATGTCTTTGTGTGTGTATGTACGTTAGCACGATAGCAGCGAAACTACTAAACGGATTTGGATAAAACTTTGCATGAGGATTTCTTTAGTGCTCCAGAAGTTCTGAAAAGATTTTGGTTGAGATCGGATTACGTTTAGTGCCGTTTTGGCAAAACAAGTTGTTTGTTTTCTGATTACTTACAATTTGTAATCGAACCATTGAGAAGCAGTAAAAATTGATATTTCATCGATATATCACACTTGCACTCTTTCGATTTGGTTTCCGTGAAAAAAATTAAAAACAAAATACCAATCTATAGTACTTGTGTAAGATATATTTTATAGTCTAACCCACAGAGTACAGTAACTACAGAGATGCGAAAGCTTTGAGTTTTGATGGCTCGATTTCTGTGACTGTGTACCAATTGCATCTACACTGAGAGAAATGTGTTAATTTATTTCTATTTTTTCTTTGTTTCTAACGATACACTGAGAAAACAGTGTATTTCGAGTTGGATTGAAAAATGTTACCATTTAAATTGTTTATAATCGGCGCCTATTTTCAGTTGAGTTGGGCACTAGGTTTTATTTATGAAAATTTTAATTTTCGGCCAATGTTTTCAACTTCCCAAAATAAGTGGAAATAAAACTCACAAATTCAAACTTAATACGTTAAACGTCAACAGTGTCAACGCAAAAGTGAGGTTGATTGATATGCCATTTAAAAAATGGCGATGCGTATACAAATTTGGTTTTGGCGGGAAGGCTTGCTTTCGCCCTGTGTAGTTACTGTAATCTGTGATCTAATCTAATGTTCGGTAGACTAGTGTGTTAAAGCGTGCACACTGTACGCTGAGTATTTTTGACGTGTAAAGTGCATCGAGAGATTACAAATTTTTTCGACGTTTATAAAGCCCACGGAAGGTGTGAGAGGCCTTCACAGGCCCTACAAGTGTAGGCAGCCCCACCGCAACGCTTTTGGTAAGTTTTTTCCAATAAAACTTTAAAAGTGACACTGACATTATATTTTAAAAACCATTTCCACTACTTCCGGCGTCGTGCCGGAAATTCTTCCGGAAACATAACCTAAAAATGGTGTTACATAACCTAAAAACAATTTAAGACATTCGTACCGACCTAAAAATTTGTTTCGAAAACTGTCAAAAACCAAATTCCGCCCAGAAAAACTTTGGAACCAAAAATTTGACAGCTGTCACTTCCTCAACCGATTTAGTGAAAAATCGATCGAGGCCAGAAGATAAAACAAAATATATCAACTCAAACTTAAAAGATCTACCATGAACACCACGGTCATTAAACCATACGGTTGTCTCAATCAGCAGCTTGAAGGCGAGAGAGACGCGGGGGGAGGGAAATAGAATGAAAGAGACAGACATATCTGATTTCCGTGCAAAAGACAGAGACAAAGATGCTTGTAGTGTCTACAGGTGACGTAGGCTGTAGACCCTACCGGTATCTCTGTCTCTGTCTTCTGCACGGAAAGCAGATATGTCTGTCTCTTTCATTCGATTTCCCGCCCCCCGCGTCTCTCTCGTCCTAAAGCTGCTGATTAATGTAACCGTATCGTTTATTGACCGTGCATGAACACTACCCCGGCTACAGCTGGCAGGGAAGCTGTTCACCAAGAGTTATATGGTTTTTCCCAAAGATGGCCATCCCTACCACCCATCACCAACGAACGGATTTTTTCGTTTAGTTGTGTTTCACGTATCAACAATCAAAATTGCTAAGTGCGCTTGATTACGAACTTAGTTTTTATAGTGTTGTGTTTATTTTAGGTCATGTGGATACATTATAATTTTAATCTAGTTTTTAAACCTGTCTACAGAAGACAGGAGCTACTATGCCACATTTCTATTTTTCTTCAAGCCAAACTAGACCTACCTCGTCCAGCCTTACACCCGCCGCGGCGGTGTTCGCCGTGGTTGTCTGGCTAGCTCCGGGCAAGGATCCGATGAGGCATATATTTGTATTAAAACATTGAATAAAATATTAATGATGTGCAGACTATAAATTTAACACTCAAGTTCGTAGGTTCAAATCCCACCGAACGCAAGACTTTTTCCTTTCTGTTTTAATATGAAAAAAATATTTCAACTTAAGAAATATAATTAAATGAGATCGTTCATATTTTTTATTGCTCTTTTTGGCTTCAAAGTTCCACAGGGTGGGGAGGTTCCAGCCGCTTCCAGTAGCTGCCGATTTTTTTCATATACTATTGGTCCGAGCTTGATCACGCTAATGTATCAACAAGAAGTTTCCCTTACATATTATCAACTTATTTCATACACTAAATATCTAACACTCAATATGAAAAACAAAAAATAACCATTCTTTCTATTTACTGATGATCTAACTCTGATCATGATAATGCTAGTATATCGTAAGAAAACTCCCTTACAAGACATTTTATTAAGTATCTCTATCCCTATCCAGAATAAACATTTGTTATATTTCAAAGCCAAGAATTATTAATAAAAAAGATAGCGAAAAATTCACTCACCGCATGCATATTTTTATTATCATTTTGTAATAGTAATTTTCTTTCGAATGTATTATGTACCACCTCTGGAGATTTCTAAAACTAATGAAAAAAGTTGATCAATTTTTAGGTTGTTTGTATCAGTCGAAAGTAGAAAGAAATATTTTATTTATTAAGGCATGCATGCATAGTGTCGATACATTTTAGAATTTTTCTGCTGAGTCAAAAACATTAGTAACATTTTGCTTTAAAATTATAATAAAATATAGTTAACTATTATAATTATCACAGTTTGCAGGGGTCTGGTAATCACTCTGTGAGGATACGACCCAATTTCAATAGTTGGCATTTTAGCAAGTCATTCCATTTGTTTCTAATTTGAAACATATATCTAACATAACTTATCGCCTCCGATTAAAGAACTTATCTAGATACACAACAGGCTATCTTTTCACTATATACCTTGTTTGCTCCTAACATAGTCACATTATATGTCCATTAAAATGGATAGATGAACATCACATCCCATAGGCAACAGTGGCGTTGTGTGTGTAGAAAATGTGTAGAATGGTAAATATTTTCATTAAAATGAATTATTGCAATTCCTGCATTACCGGCTCTTTATATAACGTGATGTAGGCATAGGATATTACAGTAAGATAAAACAGTAAGATAAATATGTATTGAAATGATATTCAAATTTAATTGCTATTTACTTTATAACTGTAAACTGAACTTCTTCATGTTACGACTATGGAATGATCGATTTTCTTCTTTTCTAAACTGCTTTCTGCAAACGGCACAGCACTTCACTATTTATTTGCACAAAGTATATTGTGTAAATATGAATAGAGAATATTATTTAGGTATTAAGCAAATCACAACTTAAAATAAAATTATTTTTTCACCAGTGGATGAAGTAAAAAAATATTTTGAGGTTTCTGGTTCTTGTACACACACTAAATCACAATTTTTTTTCATCCCCTTTAATAATGGGGTGGGAGTGGTAATGGGGGTGGCTAATGCCAAAACTTTTTTTGGGACCTTAGCTTCTCTTGTATATACTAAATACCAATTTTATGGACTCTTACCTGCTTGATTTACCTATTTTCCCCAAATTTACCTCAATTTACCCCCCAACCCTTCGACGGAACAAGATGAAAATATAATCTAGTTCTAGATCTCGTTAAATTACATATGTGTACCAAATTTCAAGTCAATATCTCAAACGGTTCCAGAGTAAACGTGCGCACAAAAAAAAGTTACAGACAGACCGACAGACAGAAATTTTTTTTTTCGTTCAAACTTAAAATCTCGACGTTTCGCGACATTCTAAGCCTATTTGAACAATAAAAATTTTTAAATTTTTTTTTGTCGTTACTATACTTCCACTGGATGTGGAAGTAATTACGTAAAGTTCACTTGAAACTGATAACTGATTATTTTGTATTTGCCATATCCTGCATATCTTCATATTTTCATGTGTATAAGCAAAAATCTAATAATCCGTTAATATTTAGCTTCCAAAATAAATACAAGGAGTATAATGTAGGAATGTGAAGAAATCTTGGATAAAAATTAAAGTATATGTAAGACTAATTGAAATACAGTCCAGAAAAATCTCTAAAGCTCTAGATCTCAACACTGTTCTAAAATGGGAAGAGTACAGTAGACTAACACGAAGAATTCTGACCTTGCAGAAGGGATAAAACTTCCTATCTACAACATCTCTATAAATAACCGAAGTAACATACACGCTGATTGCAATAATATAAAGACCTATTTGCATATAGGAAGAATGACTACAAATAAATTTAAACTCGAAATGAGATCATTTAAGAACTTCACCGATGCTCTAAGAACTGAAAAGTATCAGATTATTGAAGTTTGATGCCAATACTACTATAGTCGTGTCCAATTTGACCCAAAAAATGAGTCAGAAGACGACTGGCAACAGGGTTACGAGTGTGCACCATCAATACTGTAATCAGAAGGGGGTCAGTCAGAAAGAATTGAAAAACAGACAAAGTGACGGCTGGCTATTCTATCAAGGGCATTAGCCGCCTTCCTCGCTTTGACTTTGGGTGATTAATTTCTACTCTCAGTGGGATCCGGTTATGTTCAGAGAGACGACCAGGGACTGGTGCCCTACAATAGACTACTCTCTCCAAAGTCTCCACCTTCTTATGATGCAGTAGTCTTAGATCTAATACTGTGCATGGACTTCTGGATATCCTAATTACTTTTTTAAAGTTCCTCTCTTCAGCATTCGTGATATTATCGATGTTCTTAATATCAGTCGTCTAGGTCCTTTGAGGGTCCCTTTTATTCAGTTGTGGACCTAACACACAAAAGCTCCCGAGAAGTTAGGCTTAGAGTTAGCCATTTCAATCAAGAAATAATACAATTTATTGGTTAATCCAAAGTGTACAGTAAATATGCAAGAACCTATTTATTCGTATGTAAGAATCTTTCTACCAAGCATGGCAAGGGGGACGCCTCCTCTAGAGGTCGTGCATCTCAACCACCATACAATGGAGAGTATGTAGTAGCAATCGACTTGGCACAAAAAGATTCACAATTTTTTAGAAGTGCACGAAAGCACTTTAACGAACTGGCGCATGGCGCGACGGTGAGAATATAAAAATATTTTACTAATATTATGATGCGCTTGTGGCTAGCATTTTGATTCCAATAGAGATTATACCATTCAGAAGAACTCGTCAACTGAAAAATGCGTTATACGGCAGTATATAAGTTACATGAGGTGTTTCTGCTCCCTTGCGAAAACGGAGTGACGGGATGTAACCTAATAAAGGTTTTGTACCATGACCTTGTTTCCGAACGACCCCCATGGAGATGTCCGCATGTACTCATTTATGAGTTAATCGACTTTTTTCCTTATCTTGACTCCGTTGATTCAGTTCGGGGGTCAGAAAATTCCATCGGTGACAGTAACGGGAGGGTTATAGGGTATACTATAAATAATAGTGTTCCTTAAATAGTCCAAGGATTTTCTGTGTCTCGGTACCCGTTATCATGTTTATACACGTGACCTTTCAATAGAAAATGTGATCCGTCACTCATTATTATTTTTGATATACCTTTGGCTGTTGAATGTGTTTAAACATATTAGAAACTGAAGGAAGTGTTTCCAAAATACTGAAGCTTAATGTATACAGGATTCTATAGCGGATGTATAGAGATAGGGAGACACTATGACTAATTTGATAGAAGGAATAGATTTTACAAAAGAGTTGGGTAAATTCCAATGACTAGGAAACTATAATTTAAATATATATTTGGAAAGGCAGAACAGCTACTGGCATTACAAACTCAGAAAAAAATTACCGAAAAAGATGTTGTGTCACCAATTATATAATACTTGTCGTGTAACAGCGACTCATTTCGAAACAGTATCTGTTTTGTATCGCCAGGCAGACAGCAAAATATCACCACTTCATGGTTGGTTATTGAATAGCATCCCCGCAAAGCTCGTTGCATATTAGAACATAATTAGTTCCAACTAAATACAAAATCTTTGCTATACACACACCGATAAGAATTATAAGATTCATCTCCAGGTACCACACATAATGAAATGAGTTGTAATCGGGCGTGGCAAACTGCGAATACCTATTTGTATTCGCAGTTTGATTAAAATTTCTCTCAAATACAGCACAATTCTCTTTCTCACTACTCAAGGGCGGTCCTACGCCTTGTTTCTGGGGGGCATCCTTATACAAGGTGTTCTACCATGACATGCGGAAAATGTATCAGTAGGTTATCCCCACCGAAAGGAGTTAAAAAAATGAAAAATAAAAAAAATGTCAAAAAAAGTTACCTTAATTTTTGTAAAAATGCGCTGCCAATGACCTCCAATCTGACCTAACGCGGCACGGCACAACTATATCACTTTATCAGACTTGAGATTGACACTATTGACAGCAAAGTTGGAGAGGGTAGAAAGGACTTTTTGGTTTTAATCAAATCACACTACAAAAATAGCGAAATAAATCGAAAAGACATTGATCCTATGCTAGTGAACTCTACACAATAAATAGATATAAGAGATATTTCTTTAAACTTGTCAATAACACAAAAACACCTACTTTTGTTGCATTTACTACAGCACTCGTTCTTAACTAATTTGAAGGCGCTTGGTTCAAATCTGGAGATAGTTTTGCTCTGTAAGCTCTAGATTTTTTGCAATTCGACATTTTCATTTTCTAGAAATATGACGCTTAATATAATGAGATCATGGCTTCTTGAACTAAGGTCAATTTTATGACCTTTTTTAAAATCCAGTCCTAACTTAGGCACACTTACTCTTAATTTTTATTTTATGAAATTAAGAAGAAAGTTGAGCTACCAATTTGGAGCTCCAGGAGTTTGGCGTTCTGAAGTGGTCGTCTCAACGCCATCTGGTTATGCAAGACACAACCCTAGTAGAACAAAATATTGGACCAATGTACAATAGGGTGGTCCTTAAATTAGGGTAAAAATTTTGTTTCTTAATTTTCCTTGGGGCACCCTGCCATTTTGTTCTACTCTATTAACAAAAATTACTGTAATTTTTTGGGATTTTTTAACACAGTTTTAGCCTCGTAAAGTTTCAAAATTAAAAAAAACTAGTTAGGAATTAATAATTAAATTCAGTTACAAAAGAAATTATGTTCATTAAATATGTAATTAATGTACAGCAATTACAATGTTATATATATAAAGATAAAAACGTACTCTTCGCCTGTTCACTGAACTTTTTATATAATTGTTACACATTCTATAGGATACTCTTCGCAGTTTTTTGTAAATAATGTTAGTTTTAGACATTTTTAATTTTATAGAACGAACTTACTTGGTAAAAGACTCAGTGTAAAATAAAGTAAAAATAAAAAAAAACATAACAAACCCCATTTGGGTTTCGAACCCGAGACCCTTGGATTCCGAGTCAATTTCAATTAAAAGCGTAAGAACTACACCACCACCGTACACGTAGAAAAATGTAAATTTTTACATTATAAGACACGAGCTAAAATCATATTTTCACGGTTGTATATTACATTATGAAATGTATATTTGTTAAATATGTAAATATTTAGATATTAAAATGAAATATCATTCCACCAGATTTTTATTCAATTACAAAAACATAAAAATAATTATTTTTTTTTTTTAATTTAAATCATTAATAACATTTTTATTTACCGATCGATTTTGTTCAAAGACAATAGGGTTCTTCCTCTAGCTAACACTAACTTACTGTCCGAATTTCAATACAATCGGATTTTTCTTTCTTGAGTTATCGTGCTTACAAGAAACGTCACGGACGGACGGACGGACAGACGGACATTTTGAAAGTTGTTCAGAATTCGTTCACTAACACAATGATATGAAAATTTTTTGACTGCGAGCGATACTTACGGTTTTAGAAATGTGCCGATCAAATACAATATACTCTTCGTTATCGTATTTGCGAAGAGTATAATAATATAAATGAAAAAGTTGTTAATAAAATACAGTTGAGTTGAGATGAAAGTGGAGGGGCGATGTACTGTCCTATTTTTTTTAATTCAATTGATGATCAATGTCATTTTGATGTTAGAACAAAGATTAGATATTGTAGTCTAGGAAATAGCGTGCAAATTCGACGACGAATGGTTACCGTCTGCCAGTCGGTAATCGAAGAGACCATATAAGTACAAAAATTTTTTCTCTCTGGAAATTTTTGGTATGGTGGGGGGATAGGGAGGGGGGTCATTTATCTTTTAATCGAATGATTATGGATATCTGTCCGCATAGGTAGTTAGTATATGTACTTCACATACCCCAATTACGCTGGCAGACGAAACTTCCGATCGACGCGCGCGTTAACCTCAAATAGAGAAAAAAAATTTAGTTTCTATTTCCGGTTAACGCGCGCGCCGACCGGAAGTTTCGTCTGCCAACGTAATTGGGGCATGTGAAGTACATATACTAACTACCTGTGCGGACGATTCGATTAAAAAATAAATGCCCCCCCTCCCTACCCCCCCACCATACCAAAAATTGTACTTATATGGTCTCTTCGATTACCGACTGGCAGACGGTAACCATTCGTGGTCGAATTAATAATAATAATAATAATAATAATAATAATCAGAATATAGGTTATCAGAAAAATTCGAAGATTAGAAATTGATCTTTTAATAACAGATTTTCATTTTTGATTAGTCATCAATAATATTCTCTACTTTTTCCTAAATCCTAAAAAAGTGTTTTTATTTACCTTTTGTAATAAACAATTATTTACTTTACTTTACTTTACAATTGTTCTTCTCTATAATTTAACAAAAGGAATTGGAATTTTTAGTATTTGTATTGATCAGTTTTTATCAAGATCAGAGCTCCGGGTGGGGAGCATGGCCCCCATGCCCCACCCCCCCCAGAACCGCCAGTGAATCACTCAGATTAAGTACAGAGTCAATATATTGTCTATTTTTATTGGCCAAACTAGAAAGTAAACCCGTCTCGGGCAGGCAAGATCGAAGTTTAAGAATTCAAGATGTGTTCGATAAAGAGGGTGTGAAATAATTGTTTGACTACTGAAGAACTTACTAACGTAATATTTTGCCGAACTCCTCTATACATTGCCTTTAATATATTCTCCGGACTAATGCTCCACCGAGCGCTGGATTACAAATGACAAGCCTGGCCGCGTCAAGTGCAATAACTATGTATTGCCACAAAACGCTAAAGCCTCCATTGCAACAAACACCAGCCGAAAGACTTACTCCTACTCAAAGAGGGTCTCGTGCCAGCCACTCCACACCACTTGCAGTCTGCAGTTTCGAGCTGGTGGCTCTCGTCAGTGCAAGGTAGGTCCGGAATGGCTCTAGCGGCCGATGTCTATTGCAATCAAAGTAGCACTAGCCCTGACATGGATATAGTTAGTAGGTATGCTTTTAGCTAACGGGCGGGTTGCCTATCAAAAACCTGACGGTAGTTTATTGAAATTATTGTTCATTATTTTATTTAATTGTTAGTATTAGTGTCAGGTTTTTGGTGGTAACCCGGTCGTTTCATCAAAGGCACGATACTCGTAGCTCGTATAGAAATTTCCATGACGAAAAAAGACAAGGGTATATATCACGTGGCCGGATCTCGGACTATAACGTCAAGAAACTTTTGTTTATTCGCTCTATAAGCGACAGAAGAATTTTAAATACATCTTTCGAACAGATTCAAACTTAGAGCTGTCTGCTTAAAAAATAAATTTTCCCGGTGTGTCTCACAATGTTTCACTTTTTATTCACTAATAAAATTAAAGACACATTTAAAAGCTTCTCGCGTTACCTTTCAAACCAATCTTTCATTTCCCTGTTTTCCGCCGAAGTTAAATTTCCTACCGACAAAGGCATTATATTTTACAGAGGCAGCAGCAAATACCTTTCTGTCAGTATCGGATTTCGTTGATGCGGCAGTTTATTTGGCGATAATCATGAATTGTACCTATCTGAAGCTGAGCGGTGATTGGCAGAGTAATGATAGGCAGTGAACAAAGCTTGTCGACAGACAACAGAGTAGGCTGTGCGTACACTCCGCGCTCGAACAATTGATTAACTGTTTCCGGAACAAAAAGGCATTCATCACGGACGTCGCGGTGTGCCGAGCCTTGGCGGATCTTATCCTGAGACCCATCCAGGCTAAAGCACAAACGAATGATAATCATGTATGCTGATACTCGGGTTAGGGTTGATGTAAATAAATGGTTCACGTTGTACGCGGGGATGAAATTATTTATGATAATCGTCAGGCCAAAAGTCAACTTTATTTATATTGGGCTATATTAAATTATTTCACACTTAAATGAAAAATACTTAGGAGTAAATTGGGAGAGAAAATGAGCAATCGTTGTTTAACTGAGATTAACTTTTGACAAAAACTATTCTATTTGAGTTATTTAATAATTGCAATTGAAACTATGAAATCTCTTAAACAGTTTTATACATGATACCGATAAAACAACACGTTTTCGAGAAATCTTGACTTTGCTGACACGGTATCATTTATAATCCATTTGTGGTGTGAACATATTGAACTTAATAAGAAATAGCATTATTTTGGAAATGTCTATAAAATCACTTACCTTTGACAAACGTAAAGAGTACAAAAATAAATCGTTAGGGAAACCAAAAGTGCACCCACCCGATAGTTGTTTTATTTAATAAACGCTATGCGTATATAGTCGGGTGATACTATGAAAATATTTCGGAAAGTTTTGGGACTAGCCAAAAATTAGTCTACCCCCTACAGAATTTCCTCAGGAATCCGAAGAAAATAATGTTGACCACTGAAAACGGCGGTTTTAATTTTTATTTAACTTTTTGTAAACAAAATGAATTTTGCAATTTAGTTTTTTGCTTATATCTTCGCTTCTAAAGGTCGTAGAAAAACGTCCCCGTCAATTTCTTCGTCATGAGCTCCTCTATAAGGTAGGTATAAGCAGTTAAACTGTTATATTTAATTATAATTTACAGCACTGTTTCAGTAAATATTTCAGTGGATTTTGCATAAAATTTATTGCAACCAACGGCATTTCAATTGTCATCAAAAAAACACGAATTAAAAAAAAAAATTGTGCTCCGATGCTTTGGAGCCGAGATATGAAGAATTCACGTTTTTTTGCGATTACGGCAAAATTTGAAAATATCTTTACTTGAAAATTTAACTGAATATTTCTCAGAGAGTGTGTTATCACTTATAAAAAGTGCCATATCTATATATGTAAATGGTCATGGAAAGAAAATCGAGAAAATTGCATCTTTGGCGTTCGCGCTGACGTTAGACGCCAGATCCCCTCTCCGATGACGATGATGACAATGATTGTCTGTACGCAGAAGTGCGAGACAAAACAGACAGAGAGTCCGACACAGGAAATAAACCTAAAAAAAATGAGGAGAGAAAAATAAACTTTATTTTGTATATTCAGTAAATTAATTTTTAATAAATATATACCTTTTTTTATCTCCCAATAAGAGTAAAAACTATTCACTCATCAATGTATTATCAAATAAATTTTATGTAATCTTCAAATATTTATTTTATGAAGCAACGCATGCTAAAGGAATCACTACTTTCAAATCCAGATTTTTTTATCCAAGTCTCTCACAACGAAAAAATTTTGTATGTGGAAATAATTGTTTATGGAACTTTAATAATATAATATTTGAAATCGTCCAAACCCCAAACCCCAAAAACCCATAAAACTATATCCCACATCGGTAATGGGGTGGGAGTGGTGATGAAGGGTTGGTAGTGGGGGTGGACGAAATATTTTGAGGTTTTTGGTTCTTGTACACATACAAAATCACATTTTTTCCATCCCCTTTAATAATGAGGTGGGGGTGGTAATGCCAAAAATTTTTCTGAGACTTTAGCTTCTTTTGTACATGTACAGGGTCCGCCACTTAAATCTCCCCAGACTCGTAACTTCCTTATTTTTTAAGCTACGACCATGTTTGGCACATCAAATTGTAGATATTTTTAAGGCCTTTAAATATGCATACAGCGATTTAAAAAAATTTTTTTTGAAAAAATTGTTAAGAAAGGAAACTTAATTTCTTTGATTATTTTTTTACCTCACCTTGTACATGAAATGTGTTAATGTTTTCTTATAAAGGTTTTAATTAGCTTCAATTTACATTTAAAAAAAAAATTTTTAATAAAAATTTTTCAATTTCCTATTATTTAATACATTTGAATAAAGTTTGTTTTTAAAAATATTTATTTCTTTTGTTTCTTGTCGCTGTTTTGTTACGTTGAGGATTGTTTGTGATATGTCTTTTACAAATAAAGCATAAATTATTATTTACATTTTTTCAGTTATTTCAAAAGGAATCAGTTTGGAATCGGAAGGAATGTTTTTAATTTTCTCTAAAACCAAAAAGAATTTCGAATATGACGTAATAACATAAATTGAAGCTAGTTAAAACCTTTATAAGAAAACATTAACACAGTTCACGTACAGGGTGAGGGAAAAAAATATTCAAAGAAATTAATTTTTTTTCGTAATAATGCTTCCATTTTTTTTAAATCGCTCTGTATGCATATTTAAAGGCCTTAAAAATACCTACAATTTGATGTGCCGAACATGATCGTAGCTTAAAAAATAAGGAAGTTACGAGTCTGGGGAGTTTTAAGTGGCGGACCCTGTATACTTAATACCAATATTATGGACTCTTACCTGCTTGATTTACCTGTTTACCCCCTTTCCTTCGACGGAATAAGATGAAAATATAATCTAGTTCCAGATCTCGTTAAAGTACATACGTGTACTAAATTTCAAGTCAATATCTTAAACGATTCCAGAGTAATCGTGCGCACAACACAGACGGACAGATTTTTTTTTTTCGCTCAAACTTAAAATCTCGACGTTTCCTGACATTTTAAGCCTATTGAACAATACAAATTTTTTGTCGTTACTATACCTACTTCCACCGAATGTGGAAGTAAAAATAAGTTGATTAAAAAAAAAAAACGCCATTGGGTAACCACTTTCTGTAACCATCTATGCGAATGAAAGTCGAGAACAGTCGAAGAATGACCGAAATTACCAAGGCTAGTGATCGAATGAAGGCTCGTTATGATCGTAATGCCAGTGCAGGAGGAAGGAATGGAGATCCTGGAGCTTCAACCGCCTAGGGAAAGACCGTACTCTGTCATCACCAATCGTATACTTAGACAGACTAACTAAGTACGTTGAAGAGACTAAATTGCCTGACCGGAGAGATCAGGCTTAAGGAGGGGGTAGTGTTAGATGTTTATACCCCCAGAGACATCTACGAGCGTTCCCTTTAAGTTCGAAAGGTAGACAGTAAACAAAGAACAATTCAGTTGGTTGGTTCAGCAATCGTCCCAGAGATGACGCGCGCGGTGTTATAATCTGGACTTCTGCAAATATCTAGAGAGTGATGACATCATGACAGACTATTCTGGATCCCTCATTTTTGGGAATATAAATGCATGGAAAAACCCAGAGGGGAGTCTAGTTAAACAGTTCAGATACTTAGATGTGAGAACAAACCAAGGACTGAAGTAGTGAATTATAATACACAGTGTATTATTGGTGAAGTATTTATTTGTTGTAATTAGTACGTAAGTTAATGAATTAGTGTTTAGTATTACCCTGGTGTTATAATATTCGGATCCACGATACAGGGTGTTTACAAAAGGAGTGCAAACTCGTTACACTATTTTTCTCTAGGTAAGTAATGTAAATCTTGTAGAATACTGCTTACTCTTGACTTTCTGCTAGTTTTCACTTGATTTTCTTCAATATTTCCACTTACTTTTTGTTTTAAATATTCTTTTCTTGAAAACGACGCTCTCACTTTCTTGTTTATTTAACCCTCCTCTTGTTTTAGTTAGGTCCATTGCCACGGTGAAGAATTTTTCAACAGCTTGCTTTATGCAGCCCGGATATTTCCATTGGTACAGGAACCATGATGTGATCCTCTGACACGACGTTTGACATCCCACCTGATTCTTGGCCTCCTTGATTGAATTTTGGAAAATGACTTTTTTCTATTTTTTTGGACTCTGTTGTTGACTTTTGATGTTTAGATACTGCTTCTGGTTTTTTCTGATCATTTTGAGGTAAGTGTTATTGCTGTCCGTTTAGTCTCCCTGTCTTACCGCAAACACTGGTCGTCACACTTAGTTTTGTAACACTTGGATTTAAATTCACTATTTTATTTAACTCTAACAGTAGCAACTTCTTCTGAAGTCTTTACCTGGTCCTTTCTTAGTCTACGTAAACTATTTTTTACATAATCTTGTGTTAATTATCCTACTTAAAATTTTAATGATATTTTTTTGTCTTTTTCAGAGTGCGCTGCCCCTAGATTTTGATTGTTTGGCAGCAAATGAATTTAAATTGTGCCCTGGATCTGGTTTTGTGATTCTACAGTGATTTTGTATGAAATTATTTAATTATGACTTTGAACTCTGAGAATTGGCAAATTGAGTTGTCGCAGTTAACGTTAAATGTTGTTTTCATGCAATGTGATTGTACTTTCAATAAAACCACTAAGGTAAATACTGGTTTTTGTCATTTATTTAATTTTTTTTAGCATTTTTGTTTAATTTCTCAATTCTTACACAATTTAAAACAAATTATATGCTAAATCTCTTAATATGTAGTCTGTTTTCTTTAAATATAACTTCGAGCCTTTAGTTTTGACTTTCTGTCATTAGATAAGGATAAAAATACATGTCAATATATTTAATTAGGCGAAGAATTATTTCACCTTATATAAATGCAACTTTTATTAAACATGTATATGTATTATTTGAATTCATGCCTTTCTTATTGAACTAATTATCCTTAAGTTTAACACCTCGTGCAATTCTGTACGTTGGATCAGCAACTGATTTTTAAGTAAGTTCCTCACATCTGTTCAGGATCCCGATTGCAGCTCAGAAAATTAGATAATCCTTAAAAAGTAATTAGTATTAAAACACAATATATCAGGAAATAGTGCATGATAAAGACAAATGCGTCGGAGAGTAGCAATTTAAGGTAAGTAGACATTTTTCTTTCTCTTCTACTGCAAGACTCGGGACCTAAGTTGTCTTTTAAGAATCACCCTGAGAGTGAAAAAATGTTGCAAAGGACACAGCTGATGCCCTCGGCACGTAAATTCTTGTACCCTTCAGAAGAAATGTGGTAGGATTGTCCACATAACTAACTGACGACATGTCAAGACATACAAGCTGGTTCTGACCTTTGAATTCAATTTTCTCATTAGTTTATTACGATCATTATCAATTTTGATTTATTAATAAATATTAATATTTTAAATTTCCTCATAAGTAAATCAATGAAGAGTCGCTAATGATTTGCAATCATTTCATAACGGAACACATCGATATATATTCCATGCTATTAAATTAAGATACTGTGAAAGCCATATTTTACAGGTGTGAAATGTGTTTCCGCAGTAGATTTCTTAACAGAAATAAGACAGAATTTAAAGAATCCGGCAATTTAACTAAAAGAAATACATGTCGAATTTTTCTGATCCCCGACCTCTGATAATGTTTGATAAATGCAGTATAGTCATAATTAAATTAATTAATGTAACGTAATATATTATCCACTACTACTACTTACTGAAGTTAATGAAATAATCAAAAATATTACATACAAAATATTAACAACACCGGTGGGTGTGGATGTATGTCTGCGTTTTTCCAAATGTATAACCCCCTTCCGCACAGCCTTGGCTATGGATTTGGGGGGTTGTCTACTATCTGTGGTGTGTTTATGTTATGTTTATAAAAATTAAAAACTAGATAGCAACGAATATGCTAAGTAGCCTTCGATAATGCCAATTTTATTTTTGTCACAATTTTTTGGTGGTATCAACTGTATTTTTAAAGATGCATACCATCTTATAATTAAAATCTTAATCACCCTATATAGAGCAGCATTTTAGTACGTTTTTCTTCCTTTACGTCAGTCGTCACTTTGTATTTTTTATTTCATGGCGAAATTATTTATCATTAGAAGTGATTCATTTAGGATTAACAGTAATGTAAGTTAATTCAAAAACTGTGAACTGAACAAATGGGAAAAATGAAATCAATTACAGCATCAATTTGATTTATTGTTTCATATAAGATATAACCAATAATTACCGAATTATTCTTACGTACTTATATTTCGAAGTAAATGTTTGGACAAGTAGCGTAAAAACTTATTATGAAAATTTCAGCTGTCCGCTGATGGATGTTGCAAAATAAATTCTCACTAAAATATGTATAAAACAAGCAACGAGCAGGTTATGTAGAAATCCGATGTGTTGTAGAATCGGTACAGGAATCAGGGCAGTTTCACCCTCAAATCCATCATATCGATAGTCCGGGTAGGATTCCGGGGCTGCAGATGGGGCTGAGTCACCACCACACGCAGCCCAGCCGCATGTATCGCTCCATACATATTCATGAGGCTCCGATGTCGTGCAGTCCACGTTACTATCCATAGCCTGCTACGCTTTCCCTTTCCATTTCAGATTTCCTACTGATACGATGCTGAACCTTTCGATGTGTTGTGTACACAAAACGGAATTTTCAAGTAAAACCAATTTAGATGTACTGGGTGTCTGGAGGATCAGTTAAATAGCTTATAAATACCTTTTCAAAAAGATAATTGAAGTTCGTTTGGAACTCGTTCAGTACTTTTTTTCCATGGCAGCAGACTAAGCATTTTTCTGAATTATTCGGCAGTGAAGCAATACTTAATTTTAATAATAGGTGATAAAAAATTATTTACATAGTATCAAAATTAAGAATTGTGAACGATTAACAACCTAATAATAACAATATAAAAATGAGTAGAAATTTCAGTCAGCCTTGCTAAATCAATAGGTACTAATTTGAATCACATTGGACTTTAACGTGTACAGTTCATCTCAAACTTATAGCAACATGAGGCCCAGTGTTTCAATGCAAAGTTAAGCACTTTATTCTACAAATAAATTAGCTAGAAGTTTAGAATATGCTTTTATTAAACACTTTAATATTGCAACTTCATATTCTAAACTTCTAGCTAACTTATTTGTAGGATAAAGTGCTTAACTTTGCATTGAAACACTGGGCCTCATGTTGCTATAAGTTTAAGATGAACTGTATTACACTCCAGTAATCTCAGTTTGTTAACTTATGTTAAGTATTTCTGCTATGTTAGAAGACTATATTTCATTTAATTTTAAATTGGACGAAAATGGTAAAACATTTTCCAAACGTCTGACGGCAAACATATACACACCGTCAATCTATGCAATGTTTTGCATAAACCCAGAAAAAAACAATAGGGAGCTAATTTTTGGTACAGATATATGAACACAGATCAAACATACTAAAAATCCTGAAAAGTCCTTCTTCCGCAACTCCCTCTTTTCGCAGCCAAATATGAACATTTTTATATTTTAGTTTAAACTGGAAAAGTTGCCTCCATCCTTTACCTTTATTTCTTCTCGATATACTTGGTATCTATTTCGAAAGATTAAAAACTTCCAACTTGCTGTATCTTCAGCCCCAAATTTTTATATTCTATCGACATAGGCTTAGAAAAAAAAATTTCTACACTTATTGAAACTAAACATACTACAGTTCATCTCAAACTTATAGCAACATGAGGCCCAGTGTTTCAATGCAAAGTTAAACACTTTATCCTACAAATAAATTAGCTAGAAGTTTAGAATATGAAGTTGCAATATTAAAGTGTTTAATAAAAGCATATTCTAAACTTCTAGCTAATTTATTTGTAGGATAAAGTGCTTAACTTTGCATTAAAACACTAGGTCTTATGTTGCTATAAGTTTGAGATGAACTGTAATACATTTTATTCAAAAACGTAAAAATTTGAGATCAATCCATCGTTCTGTTCTTGAGTTAGAGAGACTTAAGCGAAAAAATAATTACTAGTAGACGTTAAGAACGAATGAAATGGTCTGCGAGAATATTCTATAGATTGCAATTCTTAACGGATTCACTTGATTTTTTTTACTTCCACATCCAGTGGAAGTATAGTAACGACAAAAAAATTAAAAAAAAATTTTATTGTTCAAATAGGCTTAGAATGTCATGAAACGTCGAGATTTCAAGTTTGAGAGAAAAAAATTCTGTCTGTCTGTCGGTCTGTAACTTTTTTTGTGCGCACGTTTACTCTGGAACAGTTTGATATATTGACTTGAAATTTGGTACACATATGTACTTTAACGAGATCTAGAACTAGATTATTTTCATCTTGTTCCGTCGAAGGGTTGGGGGGTAAATTGGAGTAAATTTGGAGTAAATAGGTAAATCAAGCAGGTAAAAGTTCATAAAATTGATATTTAGTATAGACAAGAGAAGCTAAGGTCTCAAAAGAAATTTTGGCATTAGCCTCCCCCATTACCACCCCCACCCCATTATGAAAGGGGATGAAAACAAAATGTGATTTAGTGTGTGTACAAGAACCAGAAACCTCAAAATATTTTTTTACTTTATCCAACCCCACTCCCACCCCCTGTCACCACCTCCACCCCGCTACCGATGTGGGGTATCGTTTTATGGGTTTTTGGGGTAGAGGATTTAAAATATTATATTATTAAAGTTCCATAAACAATTATTTCCAGATACAAAATTTTTTCGTTGTGTGACTTGGATAGAAAATCCGGATGTGGAAGTAGTGATTCCTTGGGCAGCGGTTTTTTAATCGCTTCGCCTATTATTATTGAATTTCATAATGATCTTTCGAGTAGTTTAGTCATTATAAATAATTATTAACACCGTCACGAGTTTTCGCGCACCATTTCTTACGTTCTTGGTGTCTACTAGTAACTATTTTTTTTAACTCGCTTTAACTCAAAAACGGAATGATAAATTGGTCCCAATTTTTTACCGTACTATCACTATAGATTGG
Organism: Rutpela maculata; assembly: GCA_936432065.2. Lineage (NCBI taxonomy): Eukaryota > Metazoa > Arthropoda > Insecta > Coleoptera > Cerambycidae > Rutpela > Rutpela maculata. The sequence continues at coordinate 138,747,926 of OW386289.2, forward strand.
TTAACAAAATGTATTTATAATACAAAAGACAAATTTTAATATGTGTAGAAAATATTAATTTCTTTCTAAGACTGTGTCAACAGAGTGTAAAAATCGGCTGGTGTAAATATGCCAAGCAGGAAACTTTTCTATCTTTCGAAATAGATATCAAGTATATAAAGAAGAAATAAAGATAAATGATGGAGGCAACTTTTCCATTTCAAACTTTTTTTTTAGGATTAACAGATTTCGAGAAAAATGCCTGCGCTAACAAACGATGCAAAAAAATAATTGTGTTTTATTGGGTTTTTTTTATACTCATTCATTTTTTTTTTATTGAAACAACCTAAAATTCAAGTGATCTTTGTGGGAATCAGAGACATTGGTTATTGAGTAAAGAAACTTGCGGGGCGTGCACTTCTGGTTTTACCAAACATTTTTTGATTATTTTTAAGTCAGCTCACTAATTCAAACGCCCTTGGGACGGTTTTAGAAAGAAATATAGGTTTTGTTATACATCGTCGGAAAGAAAATTTTGACTCGTATAAAAAAGTACTTTTATGATTTTTTTTTATTGAAATCTATTGTTTTCTAGAAAATAGCCGAAATATAAAAATGTATACATGGGGGTGAACAATAGGTGATTGCAGAAGAAGGACTTTTCAGAACCTTTAGGCTTGGTACTTTCATCTCCAGTTAAATTTATTCTCCAGCATGCACTTTTGGTTTTACCAAATAATTTTTATTTACTTTTAAATCAGCTCACTAATTCAAACGCCTCTGACGCGGTTATAGAAAAAAACATGTAGGTTTTATTATACATCGTCGGAAAGAAAATTGTGGCGTGTATAAGAAAGTACACTTATGATTTTTTTATTGAAATCTATCGTTTTCGAGAAAATAACCGAAATATACAAATGTACACATTTGGGGGTAAGAAATAGGTGGTTGCAGAAGGAGGACTTTTCTTCAGGACCTTTAGGCCCAGTTCTTTCATCTCCAGTTAAATTTATTCTCCAGATAATTTCCCTGGATACAATTGTGTCAATAATTGTTTCCATGGGATTTATCTGTAGAATAGGTTTAACAGGGAATGAAAGTACCGGCACTTGGTATAGCTGTAACAAATATTAGCTACCTATTATTTTTTTCTGTGTCGGATGCCTAGATTGACTGGAGTAATATAATGAAATGTGATCAAATTGTAACTTAACTACGCATATACTCACATATGCGTAGTTAACTACGCAGACGTCCACCAGACGAGCCTAAATCTTACCGCCCCATCAGCTTAACCTCTTTTCTCCTTAAAACAATGGAGAAAATACTAGATCAACAGATTAGAAGCGAAATCATTACAGAAAAACCGCTTCACTCGAAACAATTTCAATTTGCCTATCAACCTGGCAAATCAATGCTCAACATGACCTGGTCAAAGGCATCGAAAAGACATTTACAGCAAAGGAACTGGCTCTGTGTGCTTTCATAGATATAGAGGGTGCTATTGACAACACCTCCTATGAATTCATACAAAGAGCCGCGGAAAAAAGGGGAATACAGTCCCCAACAGTCAGATGGATACACTCCATGCTAAGAAACAGAATAATTACCACAAATGTGAGGAACGAGTCGGCCACCGTGACTGCTGTTAGGGGTTGTCCACAAGGCGGAGTCTTATCGCCCTTGCTGTGGTCAATGGTTGTCGATGATCTTCTCTATAAGCTGAGTGATTATGGCTTCAACGTTCAGGGCTACGCTGAAGACCTGGTCGTTACTGTGAGAGGCAGGCATGAGGTTATGATATCAAACCACATGCAAATTGCCTTAAACATAAATCTAAATGGTGCTCGTCAGAAGGTATTAGTGTCAATCCGAGCAAAACAGTTATTGTTCCATTCACCAAAAGGAGAAAACTCAATTTGAGAGCTCCTATGTTAAATTGAACAGTACTGAATTTTTCCAGTGAAGTCAAGTATCTAGGAATAATCCTAGACCAAAAAGGAACTCACACTTAGAAAGGACACTTACCAAAGCAACGACGGCTATTTGGACGTGCCATAGGCTGTTTGGTAAGACTTGAGGTCTGAAGCCGAAAACGATACATTGGTCCTACCTTTCTGTTGTGAGACCCATGGTCACCTATGCTTCATGTGTTTGGTGGCCAAAAACAGAAGAAAAAATAGCACAAGGACAGTTGCAGAAATTGCAACGCCTTGCCTGTCTAGGGACTACAGGAGCACTGCGCTCGTGTCCCACAGCAGCTATGGAGGCAATGCTGGACTTACTTCCTCTGCATTTGCATATAAGGAAGGAGGTGGCACTTAGTGCCTTAACGCTGCATTAGGCGCTTAAATTCAGACCAGGCGACATGGTTGATCACTTAAGGATTCTGGAGTTAATCCAATTCGAATATATGATGAAACCCACTGACTCACTGCCAATCAAGCACGACTTTGACTGCCCGTTTGATGTGCTGATTGAAAGCCGTCAGGCGGGCAGGGTCGAGGCACTGCGGTTGAAGAAAGAGTCACACATCTGATACACAGACGGAGCCAAGATGGATGAAGGGCTTGGTGTGGGCATAGCAGGGCCTAAAAGCAGGCTATCTAAAGCTCTTGGTCACACCCCCAACTATCTTCCAGGCAGAAATCCATGCTATAGATCAATGTGCCCAGGAATGCCTAAATAGAGGCACTCGAAGGGCAAAGATCTATATACTTTCTGATACAAAATTACTAGCCTGTGGGAATAGTCATTCCAATTTGGCTAAAATTACATTAAGATCAACACATTCGAAAACTATTAAGTTCACATATATCCACAACATCTATTTGACTCCTCTGCAATTTTTGATGAAATATATTGAGTCAAGGCAGTATATTTCAGGTATTTGTAAATTCTGGTTTTTGTAAGGGTATATATAATATTTACAACATACAACTATCTTCACTTTTTATTTAATTTTAAACATTTAAATTAACTTTGTGTGTCTGGCAATTTCAATCATTTTTAAGTGTCTCTCGCAAGCTGATTATTTAATTAACTTGACGCAGAAATATTTATACTTACATTTTCATTTTCTAAGTTCATCTTTAGTCCTGAAATAAAAAGATAAAACTATTAATTTTCATAACTACACCTGCTTAAAGACTAATTTACTAATTTACTACTGAAACTTAATAGACAATTAAAATATCTTTTACGTTTAATTTTTATTTTGCATGTCACTTTATGGACGCGTAAAACATCAATGGACATTTACAATTTGCTAAAATCCTTTAATGGATTTTTTAAATTACTAATTATTAATTTTAATATTTATGAGGTGCCAGTGCTTATTACTTATCTAATAATAAATGATAATTAGTCAAGCACTAACTAAACTACGTGTCCATTTTTAAGCCATTTATATACTGTCATAAAATTGGTAACGAATGGTGCAGTAAAATGCACAGACCATGCACAATTAGAATTCTTCCAGAATTATTTAATTTCTCAATTCAGTTATTTATCTATTTATTTTAAATGGTTGCGCATCTAGAACAATGGATTAAGAACATAATCTGTAAGGTACTTGATATAAATTTCAACTAACATACACTCATTAAAAAAGAAAACAAAAAAAATCGCAATGCAACACTTTTCATTTCTCTAGCTTATACTCCAGTCACATTAGAATCCGTCTGCTAAAAAAATTCAAGTGAGTTGAAAGTTTGCATCCACCTTTATTTTGACATTACAAACAACGTCTCAAAAGATCCTATCGATATCGCGCTTACGTCTTCAGTTATTCAAAGTCAAAGGTCAAGGAAATCAGTTTTTCGTAAATATCCTGTTTCCTAGGTGTTGTGTGACTTTTTTGGCTCTTACAAAAAGTGAAGACTAGGAAATTCTCTACAAAACAAGCTATACACACAGTTTACGTATAACCAGCCGTTTTCATGCTAGAGAAATAATGAATAGCAGTGCCTCCGTTTCCATACCTCGGAGGTAGGGTGCAAGCTGCGTTTTATTTTACATGGTTTCCCCAGCAGGCCTAATCCATGTTTTTCCTTGTTTTTGTTAAGACATGACCGACCTTGACAGTGGCCACAAAGTATTGAACAGGACAGCCCAAATTTTCTGCACCCACAATTTTTGTTACATCCTTTAGTACAATTGCAAAAATGTTTAGGCGCAGGTGACGAATAGTATCTTAGTGGGTTCCAAAATATGATTATTGATCGTCGACCACCACTGTTCAGGATTTAGTTCATTACCAATCCCATTCTCTATCTGGATAATACACTCGACTCAAATGTTGGTGAGTGGATGTGACAGTACGTGAAAGTAACGACAACTTCACAGCGGTGTTAAGTCTTGTTGACTTCGCGAATGTCTTGTATCGATAGTTGTTAATGCATACTTCTGTTTTAGGAGCTCCATATATTACTAGAAGAATGCGTACTCCATTTTGCAATTTTCCTGCTTAAAAACATCTGCTGATTTCTCTAACATTTTAAGAACTTTTATTTTTCCTTTGCCAACGAGTGCAGATGTTGTGTCGCACCCAGTGATGGCATGTATAATAATAATAGATGATTTTTATAATTAGGATAGAGAAGAACAGTATATCTTTGATTCTATTTTTCCTCTACCTGGTTTGAGGAAGAACACTTGTTGGAAGGAGCACATCCTATTGGGAAAATTAAAAGACTACATCTTCTTCAACGATAGTTGTGATTTTTCAAGTGCCGTTTCTACTGTTACGCGTCGTCCCTACCTTGTTCCATAGAGATGTTGACACACTGTAGTTTGTGCATTAGCATTTATATTAATCTGGTTTTATTTGAGAGATTGGATAGGAACTTTTCTTGGCTGAAAGTCACTTGCATTGTTTCGTCGAAAAGGATTCTACTGATCCAGAAACTGAAGCAATTCGTCGAGGTATATGGGGTTCGTAGAGCAGATTCACTAAGCACTTCATCTAAGCATTCCCTATAAGCATTCCGATTTTGTTGTATACCAATTCTTAATCAATACCTCCGATTTACAGGGTAGGCAATAGCCGCCCCCTAACGCGCCGCCCATTTGCACCACCGTGTATAGAATATTGCATTCCTCTAATAGATACATTTTTGATTAGTCATGACTTTTTGATGCTTGGAAAAGTAATGGTTCAGGTATTGAAGATTACATATATAGAGTTGTGCGCTTTGCTGTAAAACTTAACAGTGTGTCATTTACTGAATGGCTAGTTGTATGTAAAAGACCTATATAACCTTTTTTATGGAGAATTTCCTAGTCTTTATTTTTTATAATAGCCATAGAAATCATATGACCCATAGGAAGCGAGATATTTGAGAGAAACTGATTTCTGTGAACTTTGACCTTGAATAACTGAAGATACAAGCACGATATCGATGGGAACTTTTGAGACGTTGCTTCTAAAGTTAAAATAAAGGTGTATGCATAATTTTAGCTCACTTGGATTTCTTTGGCAGATGCTATTTTTTCCCACCTAATGTGACTGGAGTATTACCGAACTGAAGGAAGTATTGTAATCGTGAAAAAGTCACTTTTTAATAATTATTCTGATTTTTACATTTGAGATAATGTAGATTATCAAAATTAAGGTATTTCAATTTCATCAGTCTGTCTGTCTATCTCTTGGTGTTAAATTTAAAAACATTGTGTACAGTATATTTCTGTTCAAGGCACCGCAACTATTTCATAAATAATATCAACTCTAACTCTTGTTTAGTTGATGGGTATACCATACCGCAGGGTTCCGTATTGGGCCCTGTTCTTTTTGTTCTATATATAAGTTCACTAGAATCAGTGCTCGAGGAAACCTTACACAACATGTAAGCAGATAATTTATCATAACGATCTCGAACAATTTGTCTATCAATCGGAACTCTAAAGTTAAAAATAGTATGTAATTAGCTCGATCAAAATTATTTGATGAAAAGGTGGAAGGGTAAGTCAGATCCTATGACTGAGGTTTTTTACCGCGCTGAAAGATACCAATATTTTTTTAGAAAAATGTAGTTGTTAAATATATACGAGCGCTTTTCACCCCAACAGAGGGCAAAAAAGGTAGAAGGGTGTGTTTTTGGGACTCGTGCCCATTGAGACTTTTAATCTACTGGATTAGTAGAACAACATATCAAAATTTGGGCCAATTTCACCGTAAGCCAATTTTCCATAAGATTCAGTTTTTAACCGAGAAAAACTAGTCTATAGCAAATTTACCACTCCATCTGATAAAAAAATAAAACATACTATTTGAAAAATTGGAGTTGTGACAAACTGAATTTCCATGAAATGGAAAAATGGGAAAAACATTTCTAAATCCAAGCAAATGATCAAAATAGGCTAATTTTACGTTTAATTTGTTGAGAATACCCTTTTATTCAAATTCAAAGCCTACTTCGAAATTTTTAAAATTTGTTCCTGAACTCCAAAGCCAACTAGAAATAGCAAATAAATGCCATTTCCAAGGTTATTTTCATCCGATTTTAAATCTGAAAAAAGCGTTGGAAAGAGAAATTACACCTTTATGAGAAAAGTGACTTAAATATACAGGGTGCTATTTAAAATAAGAAAGTTGTGTCAATTTCCGGTCATACCGGAAGCGATTTTTTTACCACCGGATGGTCAAAATGTGGCCATTGATACCTATATTTGATTTCCCAAATTTCAGAATTTTATTTTAAAACTGAAGAAAAAAGTGGGGGGGGGGTAGGTACTTTCTGGGTCACCTGGTATACCTAGTGACAGATGACGTCAACTCCAATATGTGTGTGTTTTCAGACATGTCCCTTCTCCCGGATATTAGTCGGTTTTTTTTTCTGCATATGGCTTTACAAGCTCAGTGTTGTGGCTATGAACATATTAAAAAGCTGATATATAATATTTCAGGTAAAATGAAATCGATAAAGTTATTATTATGACAGATTATTATAATATATGAAAAAACTATTTTTTTTTTATTACACCTACGCACAACTGAAACGTCATTCATACTCACTCACTCAGGATTGGTAATTGGGAACTAGACGAGGAGGACACGCTTCTCGCCCAGGGGTCTTTTAGGGCATTTTTTTTATAAACATACAAGGTGGACCACGGTTCAGATGGATTGATAAACAGTAGGAGAAAAAGTAAGGTTTTGTAGGAGGTTAAGTAGATGTCTATATTTCAATTAATAAAAAAGGAGGAAAGATGTTTCATACAGACTCAAGAGATATGGTAGCCATGTAGGTGAAGGAAACCCATTTTCATTCAGATATTTAATAAGGATTTTAGAGTTTATATCCGTTAAAAGGCAATTGAAAATTAAGTGGTTAATATCTCCAATTTCGCCGCAGGGGCAGAGTGGATATTCTCGTATTCCGATTTTATGCAAGTGGGCGGGGCCAGGGGCCATGGTTAGATTTAATTCTGCTAAGAGTGGAGATAGTTTTTCTACTAAGGTGACAAGTTTTAAACCATTGTGAAGACGAGATACTTGAATGTATTTTAAAATAATACGTGTTGGATAGTTTTCCATATTCTTGTCATTGAAGGTTCCATTGTTCTAAGAGTTTTTTTTTGACGACAGGATAAAAATCAGAGAAGACTGTAGAAGTGTCTTTTTCAGCCATAGTAACGTTGGTGTGCCTTGCTATATTATCAGCTTTGTTATTTCCTGCTATATTTGAATGGGCTTTTACCCACAAAAAATGAAATTTGATATTTTAAGTCGATGCCATAGTCAATATTTCCATGATATTTATAATAAAATGGTTGGGGTAAATGCAGTTAACTCCAGGAAAGTTATTTAACTTTTTTAAAACTGATTCAGAATCGGTGCAAATGACGACTTGGTTATATTGTTTAGGATTGCCCATTCTACAGCACGAGAAATAGCTGCTGCCTCTGTCGAAAAAATACTGAGTGCGGGATTTAGAATGAAGGAATATTTGAATTGAATGGAAGGAACATAGAAAGCTCCACTTAACATATCTGCAGTTTTCGAGTCGTCAGTATAAATTTTGATAGAGTTAGTTGGAAAGTTTGACAGAATCTCACAGAAGGTTTTATAAACAGATATATCATCGTTAGGTTGGTGTATGAATACTTGGCTTAAAGAAGAGGGTATTATATTTCATTTCAAAACTACTTTTTTCTTTGATAGAGTTTACAGCCAGAGATCGAGATCGTGACAAAGCCCACATCCATTGCATAGTGGTGGGGAGTTTTTTCTCGCCCAGTAGGAGTCGATAAAACTTTTAATAAAAATATTATGAATTTTTCCCATAATAAGCTCATTTCGTTTATATTTTAAGATATATTTTGACGCTAAATATTCTCTCCGGTACATTAAGGGCTGTTCCAATGCTTCCACTAAAACCGCTTGTTTAGGGGATGAACTGATGAGTCCCAGACATGGTTTAAACTGAATTCTATCGATTTTTTGAGATGTGAGTTACAGGACGAGCCATATAACATACTACCATAGTCGATTAAAGATCTTATAAAGGATCTGTAAAAAAATAAGGCTACATCCTGATTTGCTCCCCAGGAAAAACTACAAACCTGTTTCAAGATGTTGATTCCTGTTTCACATCTATTCACAACATTTTCTATTTGATTCTTCCACAGCAGTTTAGTATCAAGTATAATTCCTAAGTACTAAAAAGATTTAGATACAGAAAATGTAGTATTATTTAATGTAATAGTGTCTTGGAAACTAATACGTTTTCGGGTGAAGAACATCACAGTTGTTTTGTTTGTGGATATGGTAAAACCATTTATAAAGCACCACTCTCTTAAGCAATAAGTAATGTGAGATAATTCATTAGTACAGACTTGATGATTTTTCCCAGTAGAATATTATTAATCGGTTATTTAAATACTTTCCAGTAAAAAATTATGAAAACAGATTTGATAATTGCTAATGTTTAGTAACACTAAATTAATATACCGGGTGATTCTGTTTGGTATTCGCCCCCCTGTATCTTTTTTATTTTAACAGAAAACTACAATAAACCACATATATTTGCAAATCGTTTGTCAAGCTCTATCGAATGACGTCCTTAAATCATCTTTTCGATTACATATGCCAAAGTAACGATAGTCAACTTTTTTTTTTCAACTGGTATGCTATACATTTTTTTGCCGATTGTTGTAGAGCTTCTCTTTCTGCATTCAACCATGTGAAAAAAGTATACACTTCCATAAGGAAAATTTCGAGAAAATTAATAAAATACGAAAAAACTTCATTTAAAGGTTTTGTTTCTGATTCAACATAGTTAGCCATGGAAACAATTAAATTTTGAATTTTGTCATTGTTAGTAATATCAAATTGAAAATACTGTTATTTGTGACTGTGTTATTCGTTTTTGTTTTATGTTATACTTCTAAATAGATTTACACAATGGTATCTTACTATAATGGAAAAAAATTGGACATGATATTAATTTACGGAAAGTGGCCGGTACCATCAGTCAAATATGAGCGAAAGTGGAAGTTTTGAGAAAAAAAGAAACGTTTTTAAAGACCGTTAGATTTCTCCCTTTGGTTCAATCTAAAAGAAAAAGTTTACTTTTAAATGACGTCGAAGATCTTAAAACTAGAATACGAATTGAATGCTGCAGCTGTTAAAATGTTAAAATTCATTCTTCAACATAAGGAAAATTTCGAAAAAATTAATAAAATATGATAAAACATCATTCAAAGGTTTTTCTGAATCAGCATAGTTAGCCAAGGAAGCAATTGAATTTTGACATTGTAAGTAATGTAACTAGTACCAACTAGGCAAATCAGATTCGAAAGAGATGGATTTTTTCGAGGATTGTGTACGGCACTGATGAGGCATAAAAATTTTTAAAACAAAGTTCAATGTTTTGACCAAACAAAGTTCTGTTTTTAAATAATTATGTAATTCACTTTTATATAAACAAACATTTAATGTCGTATCTTTAGTTAATTAATGATAATAATACTCAACAATAATATTAAAATAACAACTAATAATAAATAACAATTACCAATAAAAAAACTACCAATACTTGAAAACTAACTAACAATTAAGAAAATAAAAACATTATTTATTGCTTCATATGTTCGAAGAGTCCTCTGTTCGCTTCTGTGTTTATCACGCCCTGGATACATACATGTTGAAGAATTTCAACATTTAATCTGCGGCATTCAATTCGTATTCTATTTTTAAGATCTTCGACACCATTTAGAGGTGTAAAGTACACTCTTTCTTTTAGATATGGCGAAAGGAAAAAATCTAACGGTGTAAGATCCGGTGATCTGGCAGGCCACTTGACTCCCTCACTACGATTTCCGATCCATCTACCTAGATAAGCTGCATTTAAGTAATTCGTTACAATTATAGCATTATGTGGCGGTGCCCCATCTTTTTGTAATATCATGTTATGCCTAATATGTAATGGAACGTCTTCTATGAAATTTAACAAATCTTCTCTTAAAAACTGTAGATATCTTTCTCCAGTAAGCGTGCTTTCGTAAAACTTTGGTCCTATAATTTGTCCGTTGAGAATTCCACACATACATTAATTCCCCAGATATTTTGGAAATTAGTTTCCTGAAGCCAGTGAGGATTATCCTGCGACCAATAATGGCAGTTATGTCTATTGACAATTCCATTATTATGGAAACGGGATTCATCTGACCACATGATGCGATCTTAATAGTCATTTCTTGAGCAACTGCCAACCACGCTACAAAATTTAGACGTCTGTCGAAATCTCCTGATGTAAATGTATTTTATATCGTCGCAGTTTATTGTCTCCCAGAATTCTTTGAATTGAAGTATATGAGATATCAGTTTCTGTCGCTCACTGACGGACGAATAGAAATATGCGGGTCTACGAAAACACGGGCTAAAACTGCAACTGTATGTTCCTCATCTCGTCCGGTTCTGGGCTTAAAAACGTTTCTTTTTTTCTCAAAACTTCCACTTTCGCTCATATTTCTTGCCAATTTTGCAAACATGTTGTCTGATGGTACCGACCTATTTCGAAAGCGATCTTGATATAAACGTTTGGCTGCTTTACTGTTTTTCCGCACTCTCCATAAATTAATATCTTGTCCAATTTTTCTTCATTGGGGTAAGATACCATTGTGTAAATCTATTTAGAAGTATAACATAAAACAAAAACGAATAACACAGTCACAAATAACAGTATTTTCAATTTGACATTACTAACAATGACAAAATTCAATTGTTTCCATGGCTAACTGTGTTGAATCAGAAACAAAACCTTTAAATGAAGTTTTTTCGTATTTTATTAATTTTCTCGAAATTTTCCTTATGGAAGTGTATACTTCTTCACATGGTTGAATGCAGAAAGAGAAGCTCTACAACAATGGGCAAAAAAAATGTGTAGCATACCATTTGAAAAAAAAAAGTTGACTATCGTTATTTTGGCATATGTGATCAAAGAGATGATTTAAGGACGTCATTCGATTAGCTTGACAAACGATTTACAAATATATATGGTTTATTGTAGTTTTCTGTTAGAATAAAAAAGATACAGGGGGGGCGAATACCAAACTGAATCACCCGGTATATAAATTAATTTAAAATATACGGCACATGCAAAAGGCCTATTGCATTTGGTGCATCACAAAATCCCCGCGTTTTATAGTGGTGGCTCAATAGCCTCAGTAATTCAAACAATTCAAAACATGTCATTATGTTAATAACAATGAGATTTCGGATTCCAAAATAAATAATTGAAAGGTATTCCGCCACATGACTAGAATATATCAATTACACCCCTGAGCTTTACCAGGGAGCAAAAAGAAAGTATCAAATACAGTAATACATGAATTAACAATGGTTACGATGCGTTCCCATGAATTGTTTATTCAACTCACACCGGCCCGTCTAAAGTCCGAAACGCATCGAAAGGGCCATGTCGTTAAAAGTGAAGAAGTCAAAAAAGTGGTCTGTGAACGGCGTTGGATGTGGTCCTCATAAAACAATCTTCGAACCGCTATCTAAAGTCAGACATCTGCATCTCTTAAGGCCCTCAACTCACTGCCAGCCCAGACAGCGCAAAAAACTATGAATTACAAAGCGCAGATACAGACGCTGATATGTACCGTTAATAGCTCCAGCACATACCGGTGTATTTACTCTCCTTTCACGTGTTTTATCAAATATCTAAATTTTTTTGAACCAGTTTTTATTAATTTTTTTTTTTCAAGGAATATACAGTGTGTCTCCGGATGGAGACACACGGCGAAAAGTCATTCTTTATAAAAAATTCTGCTCGTCGAAAAAATGAATTTACTATATAAAAATCTTAGATCAGATGTACCGGGTGTTAATAAATTAAGAAAACATCAAAATGCCTCAAGAAAGAAGTACCTTCTTTTATTATTTTGGATGAAATGTATATAAAACAAAGTAGTTTATAATCTAAAATAAAGCCTAACTACAAATTATGAAGTCTGTATTTTGACTTTTATGTTTTTATTGTGTTTATCTTTTTACGTTGAATTTATTAATATGAATAAGAATTCAAATTAAGCAACAGAGTGTGCTGTCGATAATATTAATAATAATATAATAATAATAATATTTATTCAAGTACTTATAATACAAAAATACAGGAAAGTATTACAGCAAAATATTGAACTGACAAACGTCATTGTGACATTGTGCAGAATATTACTATCTTACATCTGCATTTATTAGTGTTCTGTTGATCATTTAAAAAATGTTTACCATACAAAGATCAAATGTTATGGGATTGGAGACGTTTTCCACCAAAAGTTCCCTAACACAGCGGTATCCCGCCAATCATTGCGCAAACTTGTAAAAAAATTCAATGAAACTGGATCTATATTGGATGTCAAAAAACTCAAGAAAAAGTACAATGAAAACGATGCAGCAACACTTTTGGCAATGAATTCAGAAATAGAAAACCCGAAATTATCTTTACGGAAACGCTCACAAAGACTAGAAGTAAGTAAAAATCATTTACAGAGAATTTATATGGAAAATAAAGTTCGATCGTTTAAGCTAAGGTTCAGACATACACTTAAAAATGGAGATGAAGAGAAGAGATTGGATTTTTGTTTATGGGTCGGTGAGAATTACCTCGTAGTTTTCACATAATGTTTTTTTTTACTGACGAAGCAACATTTTGTACCAATGGCCACGGTTCGTCACAAAACAGTCGTTATTGGGATTTTGAAAATCCAAACAATGTCATTCACAAACGAAGTCAACGTTATAAAAAAATGAATGTATGGTGTGGTATTTTTTATGATCGAATCGTTGGTTCATATTTCTTAGAAGAAAATTTAAATCAGCATGTTTTTTTGGACCTTTTGGAAAACTTTGTATTGCCATTTATAAACACTCTGCAACCGGAAGTAAGCCGTAATATTTTTTCGTACGGCAGTGGTTGACAGATTACTTCGGAGCCAGATAGATGGGAAGATATACTCCAATTAATTTTTCCGCAAGATCACCAGACCTTACACCAATGGATTTTTCTGTGGGGTGTTTTAAAACAGAAAGTTTATGCAGATGACCTGCCGCATGATCGAGAAACACTAAAAGCACGAATACAAGACGCGGTGAATGAAGTGAATGCACCCTCAACAATTCGTAAGGTCTATGGTGAATTTATTAAAAGGATGGAGAAATGTGTCGAGGTTGGAGGAGGCTATGTAGAATAAATTGTTTTTCCACAATCGTTGAAGTTATTGTTATTATGTTATGTTAATGTTTGAAAAAAAATGTAAGTTGACATACATGTAAAAGCCAAAATTTAGACTTCATAATTTGTATTTAGGCTTTATTTTCGATTATAAACAACTTTGTTTTCTAAACATTTTGTACAAAATAAAAAATAAAGGTACTTCGCATTTTGATGTTTTCTTAATTTATTAACACCCGGTACATCTGATCTAAGATTTCTGTATGGTAAATTCATTTTTTCGACAAGCAGAATTTTTTATAAAGAATGATTTTTCGACTTGTCGTAAAATCAATAATATAGATGTTTTTCCTCTTGTCAACTCCAGCCGGGGACACACTGTATATCTTTTAAATAAACAGCCATTCAAAAAATAATTAATGAAAATGCATTTTCTTTAACAGGGAAATGTAAGTACTTACCGTATTTTCGTGAAAATAACTACAATCCATAATTTGAATAAAGTGTTTACCTTATAAGGTTGTAAGAAATAGTATAAATAATACATTGTTAGCTGAGAGAGGTTCATTCTTATATATCGCACGCACCACATTTTCTACGCATAATAACTGGTCCAAAATTTCCTATAAGAAATATGTTGGATGCCCGTTTCCTACACACGAAACACCTGCACATTTTTTGTATTAAACGTCAACGTTTTGTCAGTTTTATAGTTTCTACATACGCCTCGAAATATCCTACACAAGAAATTTTCAAGATTCCCTTTTCTAGACATCAGGTGTACTCGTGCTAGACTTTCCTACACATCGTGTTTTTTTGAATTTTATTTCCTACTCGTTATGTTTCCATAAGGGAAGTTTTCTACACGTGATATTTTTCACTCAATATCCTACACTTCCCTTTACGATGGCGCACAGTGGTGCTTCCATTGATAGAAATTTACAAAACCTGGTAGAGTTAGGTATTTGGAGATGCTAAATTCAGTTTTGCTGCAGAAAATTTTTTTTTCAATACGGCGGCTTCAGAATTTCGGTCAGAAAAAGCAAAAAATACGAGAAATTCAATAAAATAACCCAGCTACAAATAAGTCATGATCCTGGAACTTGACCCGAGTAGTCCAACGTATTTTTCGAAGCTGAATTCAAATCCGACCTCAGAAAAGCCCAAGCACCTTCAAAATTTTGAACTGGAGCGAAGAAACATCCTTAGAATAGGGTATAATTGCCCCTCATATATGGTGACAATAAGTACATGCAGAAAGTACTCCTAATGTACACTCCTAGGATTTTTGAGGTTGCTGATTTCAAATTTCATGTAAAAATGAAAATTTGCAAAATACGAAATTTTCATTCTAAACTTATATTTCTAGGGGTTTTTGAGGTTGATGATTTCAAATTTCATTCTTAGGATGAAAATCGACTAAAATAGGAGTTGAAAGGGGTGGAAAAATGAGAATTTCACAAAATACGTAATTTTCATTCCAAAATAAATTTCTAGGGGTTTGTGAGGTTGCTGATTTCAAATTTCAGCATGCCAAAGCCTAGAATTTATTCTTAAGCTGAGAATAGAATAAATTAGTGGTTGAAAGAAATAAAAAGTTGAAAAAACACGTTTAGATTTTGAAATTATATTTTTAGGGGTTTTGAACTTGTTAAGTTCAAGTTCGAATAGGATCTCAGAAAAGCCAATGCGCTTTCAAAATTTCGAGACTTTAGCGAATAAACAATCCTAAAATAGGGTGAATCATCCCTGATTTGTGGTAACAATAAATAGATGCAAAAAGTAGTTAACAAACGCAAACGTATTGTATTTAAATATAGATTTTTAGTATATCGTAAAAGATTTTCTACTCTGAGGTGGTTAAGCAACAGAGCTGGGTAATTCCTTTTGAAAAAGTAATAACGATTACAATTCCTTTTTTTTTTTCGTGTAATTGTAGTTGTATTTAAGTAATTGTATTAAATGAATATAATTCCTTTTTTAAAAACGTACTTTGTAATTGTAATTAATTCCTTTTTGAAAAAAGTAATTTGTAATTGTAATTAATTCCTTTTTTAAAAAGTAATTTGTAATTGTAGGCACGGATTTAGAAAATTCTTGAGGATGTGGTGCACATTTAAACTAAATATATAGCATTTTGAACTTTTTATTAAAAAAACCTAAATCTACAAACCTTGGCCTTATAAATTATTGAATCAGGGGGCGGGGCACCCCCTGCGTCCCCCCTATAAATCCGCGCCTGGTAATTGTAATTATTTTCTAATTACAAGTAATTACCCAGCTCTGTTAAGCAAGCCCCAAAATAGAAGGAAGCCACCCTAAAACGAGGCAAAACTAACCCACATTTCAGGATTTATTGATCGATGTGAATGAATGGTAAAGAATATCAAAACAAGGGAGAGGGTTATGTTTTATATTTAGCAGTCATCTCCCCAAATAATGGCGAAACAACTACTCCCAGATTAGACTAAAAAATACCCCTGTTCTTGCAAAGAATATACACCATCATACCATGATATAGTACATGGGCGCAGCCAGGAGGGGGGGAGCCATGCCCCCCCCCCCCAAGCCATCTTCCATGAGCCAAAAAATAAAGGAGCAGTATCTAAATCATCCCTTGAAATAAATATTTTGTAATTAGTACCAATATTATCTAATAGAGGAATCTACTTACACATCCGTTTTCAACCATTTTCTGAAAAATTTTCCTCATCCTCTGGGGAGGCCGATTCTATTGCCCCCCCCCCAAATAAATTTTCTGGCTGCGCCACTGATATAGTATATAAGTGCTAGAAAATGACACAAAAAATGAAGATTGGAAAGTTTGGAATTATGTAGAATTAGAGTGACTTAAAGTTCACCCCTTCTATCAAAGTACATACGAGTGTAAAAACTACCCTTATATAAAAATAAAGAAATATGATTACCATTGGAATATGGAAAATGTGGAAGTTTTTGATTTATATATTTTTGAATAGAAACTAAAGTGACTTTAACCTCTCACATGAACTTTATTTTTATATTGGGGTGGTTTTCCTCTATCTAGGGGTTGCTTAACCACCTGAGAGTAGAAAATTCTTTGCCATATACCAAAAATCTATATTTAAATACAATACGTTTGCGCTTGTTAACTACTTTTTGCATGTATTCATTGTTACCACAAATCAGGGACGATTTACCCTATTTTAGGGTTGTTTATTCGCTAAAGGCTCAAAATTTTGAGGGCACATGGGCTTTTCTGAGATCGGATTCGAACTTGAACTCAACAACTTCAGAATCTAAATCACGTATTTTTTCAACTTTTTATTTCTACACCCCTTTCAACCACTGATTTACTCTATTTTCAACTTAAGAATGAATTCTAAGCTTTTGGCATGCTCAAAATTTGAAATAAGCAACCTCAAAACCCCCTAGAAATATACTTTTGGAATGAAAATTACGGATTTTGTCAAATTTTCATTTTTACACCTCTTTCAACCCTATATTACTCGATTTTCACCCTAAGAATGAAATTTGAAATCAGCAACTTTAAAAATCCTAGGATTGTACATTAGGAGTACTTTTTGCATGCACTAATTGTCACCATATATGAGGGGCAATTTTACCTTATTCTAAGGGTGTTTTTTCGCTTCAGCTCAAAATTTGGAGGGTGTTTGGGCTTTTTTGAAGTCAGATTCGAATTCAGCGTCGAAAAACACATTGGGCTACTCGGCTCAAGTTCCAGGATCAGGACTTTTATTTGTGGCTTGGTTATTTTATTGAATTTTTCATCTTTTTTGCTTCTTCTGAAGAAAATTCTGAAGCCGCCATATTGAAAAAAAAATTTCTGCAGCAAAACTGAATTTAGCATATCCAAATACTTAACTCTACCAAGTTTCGTAAATTTTCATCAAAAATTGGCTAGGTTACCGATTTTTGACGACTGTTTTCAATAAAAGCATCACTGTGCGGCGGTTCGTTTCTTATACGCACTCCAATGTCCTACACATTTTTTTTTTATATTTTACACTGAAAAAAATATCGTTCGTAATATTAATTAATGTCGATTATTGACAAAACTTTATCAAAGACATGAATCTGTTTATAATATAATATACAGTTGTTCATTAGTTTGCAACCCCGTTTAAAACTGCGTTCGTTGATTCAATGCAGCGGCATATTTATTGTATTAAAAAATATGTTTGCATTAGTCGATGTAAAATATTTATAAAAACAAGGAATTGTTTACGTATGCCATGAACTTTTTCATTGACTACATGAAAGCATTACCAATTTTTACGAACAAGTGCCACATGCAACATGTGCCAAACATTATCGTATTTTTCCATTCCCTTACAAAGTAATAATAAACAGGAATTTTGGAGAAAATACATAAAGCACCCTGTATTTCAGTAACGAGAACCCGAGACTAGCTTTATCCATGAGTGATTCTGATTACCCTTGGTATCCTCTCTATCTGCCAATAAGCCATGATCATTTTTTCGTGAAACACCATGTATAAAATTCAACAGTATTAAGTTAATGTTTGTTTTCAAATTACGTATTTTGCAATATAAGATCCTTTACATAGTGTATTGACACTTCTGTACCAAGAATCGCTGAAAAAAATTTACTTTGAAAGCGCATACAATTTTTTTTTTAACTAGTGTGGTTGCTCAGAGCAAATACTAGGCAGAATCGTGACCTGCTAGATTAAAGCGTCAAATTTTGCAGAGTTCTTATATACACCCTCAGTACTATCAATTCAGGGGGGAGCGGGGGAGTGCCCAATTTCAGCGTCCGCCGTCTTGAAATATGACGCTATTTTTGTTTTCTTTGGACTGTAACTGTAAATTTTCGACTTTTATTTGGTTTGTAATAAATATCTCCTCAACTTCTCGGTTTGTTGCAGAAAGGATTTAATTTAAACTAAATTTGCTGCAATTTGAGTGCAGGGCCGATTTTGTAACTTTAATTTTTTGCGAGATACAAGCTTAAAAAGTTTTGTTTTTTTCAGGTTATTACGAAAATCGGTTGAGCTTACAGCAAACTTTGATGCCAAAATATTTGATGGACCTGCCATTGTACATGCATACATACGATGCATGCACATTTGGAGAATATAGTGATATGGTCTTCTTACCATGGATCAAGAGACAACTTCAGGATTGCCTAAGAATCGATGTTGTATGGGACATATACAAGCCAGACAGTCTGAAGAAAACTACACGTGTGAAGAGAGGAAAGGGAGAAGGGAGAAGTCACGAGGGAAATCACACTTCCCCAAAAATTATTACGTTATATTCGTGAAGAATTCAGAGAACAAGACAGAACTGTTTAACCTACTAAGTGATGCAGTCTCAGCTTATGACATACAACAAGGTAAAGAAATATACATCAGCTATGGTAAATCTGTTATTCCAAAAAATGGCAATGCATCGGTCCGAAACTGACCACGAAGAAGTTGATACCAGAATGTGTCTTCATATATTGGATGCTTTACAAAAGAGTGCAACCAACATGCTCATAAGTATAGTTGACACAGATGTTATTGTGGTACCAGTAGGCATCTTTTTCGAGCTACAAACTTACAAACCTATTATTCAACTTTGGATTGCATTTGGTAAGAGAAACACTTCCGATAATATTGTCAAATGGAAAATTAGTATTCAAAATTATTATTCAAAATTATTTTACAATTGGGAACATAATTTATGTTTCATTAATTACAAAAGTTATTTATAGTTATAGTTAAAAGTGATTCTGAGGCCCTACGGAAGGGTTGGGCGTGACATATATGATGGAGGCGCCGTTTTAATTTAATTTTTTTTGTAAAGACGTCGCATTTGATAGGAGCGCCAAATCGTCAGTGTGGTTAATTAAATTGGAAATATATATGTGTATATATTGGTAAGCCATATTTGGTGAAGGTGCCTAACTAATTGAATTTAAAAACATATTAAACTATTTAGTGATGTCGAAATGTTAGTTTTTACTGATTTAATTTTTGATAAAAATATTATTAAGCCAAACTAATGGAGATGCCCTTTTGAGCATTTTTGACGTTTTGATAATCGTTTATAATTAGTAAAATTACTCTTTTGGTATGCTTGTTTGGCTTTCTCTTTTCCTCTTAGTTTTGCTACATACGCCGTATTTTTTTTGTAGGAACAATATTTAGACGCCACCTTTTTGAAAGGGTAGCTAAGGTATTTATGGTTAAAATGACATTTTTTTTTATTAGAAATACAAATTCAAAGGTAATCTAGGGTGTGAAAACATTTAATATTCGATTTTAATTCATTTTCTTTAAATGATTTTATGAGAAAAAACGTATTTTCGTAAATATATTTTCTAAACCGCTCTATTGGCTTTATGCTGCAAGGTGTGGCATATGAGTTTTAGGAAAGTATATATGAACAATTAAGTAATAAATGAAATAATACTGACAATTGAAATATTAATCTTGTAATTGGATGATACAGAATTATTAATTTTGTTAACGACGAAATAGCCATATTAGAGACTAGTACAGTAGCAAAACGAATTCGAAATAATGTGTAAGAAATAAAACCCAATTGCCATTGCTGACTATAATTATACTAATAATACGCCATTTTATTGATTTTGATTTTTTATAAAAACGGTTTAATAATTAATCCTAGTAGGTACACAGCGCGGCCCAAAAATACGATTTACGTGTATTCCCCTGCATTAAATAATGTACAATATATCTTGTGGATTTGACACTGGCATTTATTAAAATTTGGTTATATTATTTTTTATCAGAAATAATTTGAAAATTTAAAATTGATGGTATAGACAATACACTGTCTGCAGCCCAGCTTTTGCACACTGCTCGACAAAATTAATGCACGTTTACATTGTGGGGCCAATGCCTCATAGGCGGGGGGAATATGTCAAATGGAAAATTAGTATTCAAAATTATTATTCAAAATTATTTTACAATTGGGAACATAATTTATATTTCATTAATTACAAAAGTTATCTCTAGTTATAGTTAAAAGTGATTCTGAGGCCTTACGGAAGAGTTGGGCGTGACAATATTATATCAACGTCATCTGCCAAGAGCTCGGAGAGAATATGTCTCAAGCATTGCCCTTTTTCCATGCTTTCACGGATTCAGACACTACATCACAATTTTTTGATAAGGGAAAAAAGTCAGCATGGAAGACATGCAAAGCTACCCTCCATGCACTGAAGGATTTATCTTCTCTGCAAAATATCTATTTCAGCCAGTAAATGCTAAAACATGGGCATTTGAACTTATAGAACGATTCACATGCATCCTGTACGATGGCACAACAGAACTTGACAGCGTCAATATTCAACAAGCTCAGAGAGGATCTCTTCACACAAGGAAAAAAATTAGAGATGATACAAAGTCTACCGCCCACACAGGATGCCCTCATTCAACACACTAATCGCTTCATCTATCAATCTAGCATCTGGTTAACCAGTTTGAAATCACTCCAAAATGCACCTACTCCAGCTAACTTTGGATGGAAATGAAACGAAGAGACATGGCAACCAATTTGGATGTCTATACCGGAAGCAAGCAAAAGCTGTAGGGAATTAATCAAGTGCGGATGTAAGGCTGAACCCCGTGCTCTAAGAATTGCGTTTGTAACAAGGCTGCACTTGCATGCACAGCTCTTTGTCATTGCAAAGGCCATTGTGAACAGTAAACAACAACATTATAAATATAATAATAACAGCATTATAAATATAATTTTTATGATTATTTTCTTAATAGTTTATTCTGTAATTTTTTTTATTGAAACATGGTCAAATACATTATCTCAGCAAACTGCGATTGTATCGATGTCTTTCTTTACTCACGTTGTAGCCTATTTATTCTTCTTAAACATTAATAAAATAACGTTTGCTGTAAAACTGACTGCATTGGAGATATTTAGCAAACCCGACAAAAATATAGATTTTCGTAATAACCTGAAAAAGTCCAAAACTTGGGAAGCTTGTATCTCGCAAAATATTATAATTACAAAAACGGCACTGATCTGAAATTGTAGCAAATTTAGTTTAAATTAAATCCTTTTTGCTACAAACCTAGAAGTTGGGGAGATATTTAGTAAAAACCAAATAAAAGTCAAAAATTTACAGGTACAGTCCAAAGAAAACGATGGCGTCGTATTTCAAGATGGCGGACACTGAAATCGGGCACCCCCCTGAATTGATGGTACTGAGGGTATATATGAAGTGTGCAAAATTTGGAGCTTTAATCCAGCAGGACACGATCTTTTCGTTAAGCTACCATACTATACTTATGAAATCCTTCCTTTTTTTTCTGCTTCTAGTTTTTTTATGTCTTCTTTATCTTCTTATTCTTCATATTAAATGTAAAATTTTTCATGTAGGATATTGAGTTAAAAATAGAGTGTCTAGAAAACTTGGCTTTTGGAAATAGAATGTGCAGGAAATAAAATTCAGAAAATAATAAAAGTCTAACATGAGTACACCTGATGTGCAGAAAACGGGAATCTTGCAAATCTCGTGTAGGATATTTCAAGGCGTGTGTAGGAACTATAAGCATGACAAAATGTTGATTATTAATTCCAAAAACGTGCACTTTTTTCGTGTGTAGGAACCGAGCATCCATCAAATTTCGTGTGTAGAAAGTGTTGGGTTGGATATTATGTGTAGGAAATGTGTAGGATTATGGTATGTAGGAACGAACCTTTCCCATTTAGTTAGTGCTTTAATTGAAAAGGACCTCAGTTTGCACATATTTCTTTAACATTGTAAGTCTTTACTCAATTTGCGTTCGGTGGAATTTGCTTTCAAAATTATGTCATAAAGTGATTATGTTATGTGCGGTAAGTTGGTTATTACATATTACATAAAAATAATTAAATAACAAACGTTACCAGCTTCTAGTGTGCTTAATTGCACAAGGAAATGTTCATTAACACTTTGTATGAATGGGTAAAATTCAATTTTTGTTTTATTGGTAATAAAAATGAATAGTAATATCTCGATTTTTTAATGGCAGTTTCTAATTGGCTTATTTTTAGGTCACATAATTTTACTGTCAAATTAAAATAATATAATTATTGCAAATATTACTACCAGTAACTGAAAGAGGTAGCCGTTACAGTCAGGCATGACTATTTGATCAGCATTTTAATAGAATACGATACAATTAACTTTTATACGTAGGCGTACAAAAGCCAACAAATTTATTCTTTACAAAATTGTCCCTTTAAACTGGAAATTCGGCGTTTTTATAAAAAATAAATGTAATGGCTCTTATACGCCTTCGTTTTACGTATTTCCAATGAGATAATATACACAGCCCGACCTCAAGCGGGTCATTTCGAGCCCGTTGTAGTTACCAGAGTTCTTTGCTTAATTAACTTTACCCAAATTCTTACAATATTTGGATCCGACCCTGCTTCTGGTGTGATTTTACACCAGCTGCTCATTGGCCAATGATATTTTTTGGTGGAGAACATGAGTTAGTAGGTAACCTTATAATCTACAAATCATGACTTCTACCCCCTCGGCAACACGTGAAAAACGACACTACCCATCCTTACCCTACCTTACCACAGGCTTTGGACTCGGGATCCTGTGGTAGTAAGCCATTAACCATTAAGGTACTTGTATACTGATAAGAACGAGTCTAGCGGTGGATCTAATAAATTAAAGCGCGAGAGAGATAGAGCAAAAGGATTTGGCAACACTGTATTAAATACGATTGTCATAACTGCCATATACCAATCTGCTACATTTAATCTGGCTATATTTCGTTCATGCCGAGCCGAATTTTCCAATTTCGATATGCAATTTACGATGAGGTCTAACTGGAAGTCTTCCTCTTTACGTCGCGACATCGTACGGCTGGTGTTTTTCGAAAAATATGAACGTGTGAAGATTGCATATTTTTGTAATATTTTCGTCTCTGAAATTCCAGCTGTTTTTTACTATTTTTCGCAGATATCTCCGAAACGGTAAGAGCTAGATCGAAATAAAAAATTATATACTAAATACCAGTTTTATGGACTCTTACCTGCTTAATTTACCCATTTACCCCAAACTTACCCCAATTTACCCCCCAACCCTTCGACGGAACAAGATGAAAATATAATCTAGTTCTAGATCTCGTTAAAGTACATATATGTACCAAATTTCAAGTCAATATCTCAAACGGTTCCAGAGTAAACGTGCGCAGAAAAAAGTTACAGACAGACCGACAGACAGAATTTTTTTTTTGCTCAAACTTAAAATCTCGACGTTTCATGACATTCTAAGCCTATTTGAACAATAAAAAATTTTAAATTGTTTTTTGTCGTTACTATACTTCCACTGGATGTGGAAGTAATTGTGGTATTAACTTAAGCCGACATCTACTATGTCAAATAAGGCATCTTTGCCTATGAAAGTCAAACTTTCCGAATCGATTACTCCGAAACTAAACGGACGATTTTATTTTTATTGAAAATTCATTGTAAAATCACTTTATTTATTAGTATATCAAATTATATTTAAAACTGTAAAAGTTCATTTTGGTATACAAGTACCTTAACCCTTAAAATTTCTTTGTTGATTTTAAAAATAATAAGTACATGATAAAAGTTGTGTATGATTTATCCTATTACTTCCACATCCAGTGGAAGTATGTGGCATATCGATCGTTTTTGGGGTAGGCGACTTCAAATATCATGTTATTAAAGTTACTTCGAGTAGTATGGATGCGCAGTAGGTTTCCCCGAGTGTTATGGATGCGCAGTGGCTTTCCTCGAGTACCATCAATGCGCAGTAAGTTACCTCTGGTAGTATGGATGCGCAGTGGCTTTTCTAGAGTACTATGTACGTCAAGTAGTATGGATGCGCAGTGAGTTTTCTCGAGTCAAATGGATGCTCAGTGGGTTACTTCAAGTAGTATGGATGCGCAGTAGATTTCCCCGAGTATTATGGATGCGCAGTGACTTTCCTTGAGTACCATTGATGCGCAGTAGGTTACGGCGAGTGTATAGATGAGCAGTAGGTTACCTCAAGTGGTATGGATGCGCAGTGGGTTTCCTCGAGTAAAATGGATGCGCAGTGGGTTTCATCAAGAAGTATGAATGCTTAGTGGCTTTCTTCTAGTAAATTGGATATACAGTAGGTTACCTCGGGTAGTATGGATGCGTAGTAGGTTTCATTAAAAAAATGCTTGAAGTACAGGCTTTACTTCTATCGTGTAGTCCACGGCACAAAATGATTTTTTATATCTTTGTCATGCTATTTTCTGCGTATTACTTCCATATCCAGTTGAAGTATATTAACGCAAGAAACATTTTTGAAAATTTTCATTGCACAAATAGGCTTAGAATATCATGAAACGTCAATATTTTGAGTTTAAGTTTAAGTTTTAATAAAATAAATTTGTAGATCTGTCTGTTAGTCTTGTATCTTTTTGATGCTCACGATTACTCTGGAACCGTTTAAGATATTGACTTAAAATATGGCACACGTATCTATTTTAACGAGATCTGGAACTAGATTATATATTGATCTTATTCCGTTGCAGAGTTGAAGGGTAAATAGGTAAATAAAGCAATTAAGAGTGTATGAAATTGGTACTTAGTAAATATAAGAGGAGCTAAGGTCTCAAAAACATTTTTGGCGATATTACCACCCCCACCCTATTATTAAAGGAGGTGAAAAAATATTGTGATTTAGTGTGTGTACAAGAATAAGTCACCAAGAATATTTTTCACTTCATTCACCCCCTCCACCACCACCACCACTACCACCACCACCTACTACTGATGGGGCATACCATTTTATGAGATTTTGGGGTACACGATTTCAAATATTATACTATTAAAGTTCCATAAACAATTATTTCCACTTAGTGGAGTGCAAATATAGTATTTTCATTGTGTGACTTAGATAGGAAGTCTGGATGTGGAAGTAGTGATTCTCTAGGCAGCGGTTTTTTTTTCAGATTACAAGTAATAAATAAAACAACAACGTAACATATGATGGCCTGATGGTGAGCCAGTGTAGACTTTAGACAACTTTTATACCACAAGTGTATTGCATTTTCCCTTGAGTTTAAATGCATTTCTTTGAATGATGTATGTTATTTAAAATAACACAGCCACACAAAAAAAAGTGGTCTGGCCTGCGGACCAGACCACTGTGTCCTTACGTATTTTGATCAGCTGAAACCGAATCCGAGGTCAGGATTGTCAGATTGGCCCTAACCCCAAAAAACACCCCCCCCCTCCCAAAAAAAGTGGGAGCTGGCTTGCGGACCATACTAGTGTATCGCCGAAGTCAGAATCTGACAATTCTAACTTCGGATTCGGTTTCAGCGGGTCCAAATACATAAGGATATACTGGTATGGTTCGCAGAACGGACCACTTTTTTTTTGGGAGGGGGAGGGGGTGCTTTTTTTGGGACTATGGGTAAAAAACGAGCCAATCTGGCAATTCTGACATCGGATTCTATTTCAGAGGGTCCAAATACATAAGAATACACTGGTATGGTCCGCAGGCCAGACCACTTTTTTGGAGCGGGGTGTTTTTCCGGGTTAGGGGCGAAAAACGAGCCAGTTTGACAATTCCCACTTCGGATTCGGTTTCAGTGGGTCCAAATACGTAAGAATACACTGGTCTGGTCCGCCGGCCAGACCACTCAGATTATGCAGAAGGTAGGATGTGTTCTTTATCATGCAGGCAAAAAAAAATGATAAACACCTGCTTAAAGATAAAACTGGATGTTTTAGTGTGACTAAAATTTTGTATCAAAGAATATCAGGAAAAGATTTAATTTCGTATTTTTGATGTCCTGCTACAGGATTCCTCAAGGAGGGATTGAGGTTTATGATAAGGGGATGTTTTGTGGGTGGGATGTTGTTTGTATAGGTCGTAAGCCTAACACTGTGAGCACTGCGCCACTGAATCAGTTAGCTTTAATTTATTTCTCCTGTATTATTTTCTATAAAATCTGTATTTAACGAGATATTAGCAATAAAGTAAAAATGTTTCCTGTTTTATTATTATTATTATTATCAAAATTGAGAAAAAAAATTGGCTAATTTCAAATACCTACACATTGCTAAAAGTAAAAATGGGTTAGAAGAAAATCTGCTAGTGCTCGTATAGCTGATATATGGTAATTAAAGTTAATATTTCCCATTTTTTCAAGAAACTCATTATTTTTTTTTAATTCCTCGTCGAAGAAGCAACAAAGATGTTTCATTAATTTCTGTGATTGGATATATTATGTTATAAACGAGTTATATAACAACATTGAATTTTCAAGAACATGCGAGTTTTGGGTACCTTTGGCTAAAGTATTGTATGTTTTTATATAAAACTTCATATTATGAATAAAGCTGCATTGTATTATTTCCACATCCGGTGGAAGTATAGTAAGGAAAAATAAACGTTTTAAAGTTTTTATTATTTAAATAGGCTTAGAATGTCATAAAACGTCGAGATTTTAAATTTGAGTAAAAAGAAATTTTATCTGTCGGTCGGTCTGTCTCTGAAACTAGAATATATTTTGATCTTATTCCAATAAAGAGTTGGGAGGTAAATTGGGGTAAATGGGGGTAGATAGGTAAATCAAGCAATTAAGAGTATAAGAGAAGCTGAGGTCTCAAAAATTTTTTTGGTATTAGCCACCCCCATTACCACCCCCCCTCTTTATTGAAAGGGGTTAAAAATATAAAATTTTGATTTAGTGTGCGTACAAGAAACAAAAACCTCAGCAATTTCTTTTAATTTATCCAGCCCCACTGATTTTTTTATCTTAAAGAGGCAGTCTTACTTAAATCAAGGATAATTGAATAAACTTTTTATCTGTTAATTTTAATCGAATATGGGCATCGTAAGTCTCAGGTTGACAGAAACTTTATAGAATTTTAAAAAATCCCTCGGCACTTTTTGCAAAAAACGCATTTCTTTTGGTGTTTATGTAAATTCAGTGTCAATGTCATATCCCTTAAACATTAGAATTTTGTATAAATTATGAAAAAACAGGTATACATCCCTGTTATGAATTTTAATCAATTTAATTCACCTAATAACATATTAATAACTGCTAAACGCGATATGAATTCAATTAACATTTCTTAGTCATATGAAATGTAATGCAATTATTTAGGTCAATCCTTAAAGAATTACAGACCAGTAATCTAACTACCAAAGGACCTTCTGAGTTTCGACCCAGGGCCCAAAACCAAGAGAAAAGTTCGTTAGAGAGAGCATCTAGGATGTAAATTAGGCCTTCAATTCGTATTAATTAAGTGTGGGCATCAGAAAGGAAAGCGATACCCTCGCATGCGCCCCAAGGACCAGGAACTCTTCGACTCTTGCCAATAAAGTAGTAGAACGGACAGGATTGTTGAGTAAATAGAGTTAGTCGCATGTCATTCGGCAACCCCCGACCCGCCTTCCTAGAACGCCGCCACCAACTCTCGAAGTTGCAAAGCTTTCTACAACTCACGACTAAAAGGGGTGACTTTGTCTGCGTGCCTACCATGGTGATAAAGTTGTTGCAATAGGAATATGAAAAGTAGACTGGCACGTTGAGCTACAGTTTATATTGTCAAATGGATTTTTTTAAAAGCGTAAAATTTGATTCCAAATATGCCAGCGACGCAATACGCGACAGTGCGAATACTTATTTTAGAGTTATGCAATATTACAAAACTCAAATCCCAAGTTTTAATAAGTACAGATTTAGTACAGTAATATTATTACGTCGTAAATACGAGAAGGAAGGATATATTGCATTTGATCGGCATAATTAAATATCGCTTTTGGGAAAAAGAAAAAATGAGCAGATACTCGAAGCGGCAGAAACCTCCCCACCGGTGGAAAATAAACAAAAAAGTGAAGTGTGCTACCCACATCGTTGAAATGAGAGTTACATCTACTTTCGAATGATACAATATAAAATGGATATTATGTTGAAGAATGAAAAAAAATCTATATTCTAAAAGAGCACTAAACGTCATCCGAATTGCACCAAAACCTTTTCAGTTCATGTAAGCTACCAATATTACCCTTGTAGATTGTTTAAGGAGTCGCTCGGCCCTGGGTTTTCCTTTCTTCACCTCGACCTAAAAGGTATTTTGTGAATTACCCTGCCCAAGACTTTTTGCAAAGCCTGTGATTTTCCTGGGAGCTAATTTCCCTATGTCTTCAGGCGTTAATTCCGCCTCTTTTAGGTAATTTAATGCGGATTAGTACCTTGCATTCACAAAGTATATGTTCGGCAGTTTCAGTTGCAGCTTCACAGTATCTACATTTGTCATCTTCTCCTATGCCCATATTCTTGAGATGATATCTCAAGGGGCAATGGCCAGTTAGAAGGCCTGTGATCAGCCTTAGGTCGGACTTTTCAAGTTCGAGAAGCCTTGTGGCATTCTTTGTTGAATAGGTTATAAACCTTTTCGCTTGTCTTTGGCCTGGAGTATTTCTCCAGTAGGACTTCTTTTGTTCCTTTTCCCATTCAGGACATTTAGATAAGCCACAAGGGTCCAAAAAATGGAGCCTCAGCCAATTCGTTGACTTCTATTCCCTTATGCCCTGGCACCCACATCAAGATAACCTTTTGACTCCAAGATATAGGCCCTGAGAGCCTTTAATGCTGCTTGACTAACTGAAAGTATATAGATCTTTGCCATTCGACATTTTTCAAAAACCACTATTTCGTGTTTCTGGGACCTCGAAACATAAAGATCTGATCTCATTTAAATTTTTGATTTACGGTCAGTTGCAGTACGAATGAGGAGGTTAAAATTTACGTCACTGTATTAGTCATTGGTAGTATCTAGAAGAAGAACCCTATCATTTTGAAATAAAAATCGATCAGTAAATATAAAAGCTATGTGACATTTTAAGAAAAAAATATACATGAAAAGTATTTAACCTTTCATAAATTAAAATGTTTCATAAGATGAGATCAATCAAAGTGGCGCCATCAGGGATGATCAATAAAATTATGAAAATCGGAAAATTTTAAATGGCAACTCCAATATGGCGGCTTAAAGTTTTCTGACAGAGAGTATTCTGGGGACGGCGCTCTGGCGAAGTTCCTAGGAACTAGTAGAAAATATGTTTTACGAAATTTGGAGCATTCATCTCAAGATTATTAAAAACATGGTGAAGCTATTTATCTTTATGAATATAATTTGCTAAATATGATAAATATAGAAAGATCTAAATAGTAGTAATAGTACCTACCTGCAATATGGCTTTGATTCATTAATAAATCATTACCTCAGCGCCATTTAGAAGATAAGGGCTAGATCACCTGCTGGACAAGCTTCAAACAATATGCGCTGGTTATGATTTAAGCAGCAGATGATAATCACCACTTGGACTCGTTGAGGATGGGTGGCTGTGGGATAGTAAACAAGATGTTTTCTCTGCATTTTTTACACCTCTATTAACTTAGAGAAGTAGACACACGATATATGGTCGCTTGCTAGATGTGGGTTTCGACACGTTTGCTATGAATTACCTGTACAGCCATCTCACTAATGGATCGATTTTCTAAGAAACATATCTCCAAAAGCGACTCTCCAGCGTCGTGTTCTTTCGAATCCTCTCATATTTTGAACACATCAACCGGAGAAAGAACAACATAGAACGGTTAATATTTCAAGGAAAATTAAATAGCAACAGACGATGAGGATGATCTGCACCTTGAGCTGACGCTATTAAGCTTTGGTGAGTAAGTAGCCACGACAAACTGCGTGATGTTCTCTGACTTGCAATAAAGTAAATAGAGACCAACTAGAATAATGCATGGATCATAAAACGGCTGACGAGACGTTGTGACTAAGAGGAAGAAGGCAAACATTTATGCAGAATAATCATATGGCTAATTCCACAGCCACACACAAAAAAAGTGGTCTGGCCTGAGGATTACACCAGTGTATCTTTATGTATTTTCACCCTCTGAAACCTAATCCGAAGTCAGAACTGTCAGATTCACTTGTTTTTCACCAACCCCAAAAAACACCAATACAAAAAAAAGTAGTCTGGCCTGCGGACCATATCAGTGTATCTGGACTGTATTTGGACCCGCTGAAACCAATTCGAAGTCAGAATTTTCCGATTGGCTCGTTTTTGACCGCAAAAAAACACCCCCTCCCCAAAAGCGGTCTGCCCTGCGGACCATACCAGTGTATCCTTATGTATTTGGACCCTCTGAAACCGAATCCGAAGTCATAATTGTCAGATTCGCTCGTTCTTCACCCCTTACCCCAAAAAACATCCCCAAAACAAAAAAAAGTGGACCAGACCAGTGTATCCTTACCAAATACATAAGAATACACTGCCACTAGTATGGTCCTTCGGACATACCAATTTTGGGGTGGGAGTTTTTTGGGGGTTGGGGGTGAAAAACGAACTAATATTGACAATTCTGACTTCGGATTCGGTTTCAGAAGGTCAAAATACATAAGGATATACTGGTATGGTCCTCAGGCCAGACAACTTTTTTGGGGAGGGTGTTTTTTGGGGTTATGGGTGAAAAAAGAAGCAATCTGACAATTCTAATGGTTCGCAGGCCAGACTACTTTTTTTGTGTGGCTGTGTTACTAGCAGGTACCTCATTATATAAGAAATATGGTTACTTATCTTAATTAAACAATTATTCCTATTATTCTTTTAAAAGCATAAATAACTTATCCGAAGTTAGGCATCTTTATCAACACACAAGTTTCTTTAAATTACTTTTGTGGGCATAGTATAATTAGATTTTACTAGATAAGAAACATTTAAACTCTTTATAGACGAGTTTACACAAACACCAAAACACTTGACATATTACTCGAATACACAATATTCGAATATTATACTCGACAGCTGATTCGTCAGAAAAATCCTCCTCTTTTTTTGGTCACTGGGCAGTCATTATAATTATTTGTCCCACATTATAACATTGTTTTCTTGTCAAGGCAAGCAGGACCGACAATATTATGACAGAGGTGAGCATGAAGTGAAAATCTCCACAGAATATGTTAAAAAACATGAATGGCAGGAATCTGGTCTAGTGACTGGAGAACTTCAATTTTCATACCACAACGTAAAAAAATTAGTCAAGGGTATGTGTGATATAATAAACAAGATGAAGGCCTTGAAGGCCTTGCAGACAATATCGACAACTGCGAATATGACACTCGATGTAAAATACATGTAACCAGATCGGCAACAACTTGTGCATTGAAAAAAAAAAATTGGAGATATCATGAAAACCACAAAGGTCAAGAGAGCCAACAAGACCAAAGCATTTATGGACCACGAAAGGTTTACTAAGATGTTGACCAACAAGAAGGATAGTATAATTTAACTAAGGAGAAAAAACTAGACCATATATTGAACAATTTTCATGTATAATAACAGACTTAATGCCACTGCGCACTCTGTCAAAGCAATAAGTATCAGGGAACAGTAATAACACAATCTCTCTTATATTAAAAATTTAATCCTCACTCCCAATGTAACCTCACGTTTCCTCGGCTGCAGCCCGAACGATTTAAATGCTTTTTATTAATAAATAGTTTTAATTAATTTCATCTGCCAGCCCTGAGAGCAATAAAATGAGGATAAAGTAGGGCTAATCAAACATCATAAAACCCGTTTGAAAAAACGTTGCCTCTATTTATCAGTGTTTGCAAACAGTTACGTCGCGCATGTAAGGCCAAATCCGGCCATTAAGGCGTCAATAATGGCCGAACGACGGCGTTAAAATACATAAATAACGAGTCGAAGCCAGGGAATGACGCGAGGACATCCTGATAGATAGACTTCGTAAGTTGGCGACAGTCCTACCACATCGATAAAAGCGCCGTGTATGTTTTAAGGCAAACTCAAATAACTTATAGTAGCATGAAAATTTATGGACTTAACTCGATAATTTCTTGTGATTATAGTAGTTAAAAATAAAATATTTATACGGGGTGTATGGGATAATACTTCGGGAGTTTGTGTCAAAATAATATTAGAACCACCTGTAAAATATATCCCCCCTTAGAATCAATCGTCCGTAGAAGTTAAATCTTGAAGAAGGTTTCCTGTCCATAACTTCCAAACTACTGTTATGATTCGATGAAATTTGGAGAGTATGCACAAAATAGGTATCTGTATGTAAAGGAAATCACTGCCTAAGGAATGACTACTTCCACATTCCATCAAATTTGATGATGGTGCGGGGGATGAGGGATGGTTGTGGTGGTGGTGGACTATGGCAAAATATTTTGATACCTATGCTTCTCGTACACACTATATCGCAGTATTTTAAACTCTTTAATAATAAAGTGCTGGTGGTAATGGAGTTCGTAATAGGGGTAGCAGAGTCCAAAATAATTTTGAAACCATGGGATCTCGTACATATACTAAATCTCAAATTAATGGACTCTTACTTGCTTGTTTCACCAATTTATTCTCCATTTATTCCCCTCTGTTCGAACGAATAAGCTCAAAGTATAGTCTAATTCCAGTTCTCGCTGTAATACATAAGTGCACCAAAATTTGATCTCTTAAGCCGTTCCAGAGTGATCACGTGCACCAAAAGAAGTTACAGACAGACAAACAGATAGACCAACATTCAGAATTTTTATTGCTCAAACTTAAAATCTACGTTTTATGACATTCTAAGCCTATTTGGACAATAAAAAAATAATAATTTTTTCTTACCATTACTATCCTTCTACTTCACTACGTGGATATGGATAGCTTTTGAGTATTGTTTAGGAAGTTAGATGTGGTACTCTAATGCTTTTTATCTTAAACTTTACTATAGATTTTTTTTTGAAATTTGAGTGGACACATTTTAAAATCTTTAAATTTTATAAATAGAAAAGGTAGGTACCTTGTTTAATACCGATTAATATATTCTTACTTTATTAACCAATCAAAACGTACATTTTCCAAAAAATCGACCAATAGGATTTGTTTAAAGTGAGAAAAACGGCTATCGATAAGTGGAAAAAATCGAGAAAAATGTATGTTACTTTTTTCGTAGTAGCCATGTGTCAAACTAAAAAAGTCATTGAAATTATTAAAATCTGACATTTCACGTTTTGATTTCTGTACACAAAATGAATGAGAAAAAGCGATTTGGTGATGTTTCACAAGAAGATATTAACTAAGCTATGAATGAAAGTGTCCCAGTTAAAACGAGAAACACTAAAAATTCTATATGGAAACAATTTAAAGCTTTTTGCAAAGAGCATTATTCCCTCGAAAAAGATACGACTACTATGATGAACTTGCAAATATTTTGACTGACTGGGGTTATAACATGATAAAAAACATTAGAAAATGTTTTTATTTTTTATTATAAATCGTTATTTTTAAAACATTAAATAAACAGTTTTGTTGTTTTAATAATTATTTTAGATAATATTTTTTAATCGTATATTAATCTTCTGTAATACGCACGAGGTTGATTTTCTACTTGGGTAAATTTTTTTTGAGTGACTCAAACCTGTTTTCCATGAAAATTATGCTCGAATTAAGGGACATAGGAAAAATCGCTCCACTTCGTGTCGCGATTTTTCCATGCCCTTAATTCTCGAATAATTTTCATGGGAAAACAGGTTTTTGTCCAAAAAAATTTACCCGGTAAAAAATCGACCTCTTGTGTATTAATAACCGATAAAACGATTCAAGGACAAGTTATCCCTGTTATTGTTATAGAACATCCCAGAATCGACCTAAGTTGAAGAATAAATAAAAATTTCGACTTTTGACATTTTAGAGCATAACATACCAGATTGAAAGACATCAGCACTGGCACAAAAGAACTCATACACGTTCGCAGAGATATCGTGCTTTATTTTTCTCGATGAAGATAGAATTGCCCTTATAACCTTTAATACTATTTTAATTGTTTTCTATACAGTTTCTCTCCTTTTCAGTTAGTTTTTGTCAGATATGTTCCTAGGTATTTCAGTTTCTTTTTCATTTTTATTTTGTATTCTTTGTATTTCATTCTTATTTTATATATTTTGTATTCTTTTCCGCTGACCTGCTCTCTTCTTAATGAGTCTAGGGGCCATTGTTAGACTCTTCTTGTAGTTTGTTGTCAGTTCAGGAGCAGTTTCATGTTTTATAGAAATTAAAATATTCTATACTTTCCTTTCTTGATGATTAGGAGATTATCGTCATATGCTGGTACTATCGGGGTCATCGATGGTTCTGTGCTTTTCTTTGCATTATCTTTATAGTACTTAGTATCATTTGATCTATAACCTTGGTGAATAGTCAAGGGGATAGGAAGAATTCCTGCTTGACTTCTATACTCTTTTCGTTAATATTCGTTGTCTGTCCAACCCATTGAATTGCGATGCCTTTGTGGAGGCATTTTTTTATTATTCTGTTTATTATATAGTGTGGTATTCTACGTAGGAGTTGTGCATACCACTTGTATTCTACGCTGCAGATTGTTATTCTTCTGCAATTATCTACGGTCTATGGTGACTTGCTTTTTGGGAGGCGTATTAGTATGGTCGCGTTCTATTCGGCAGCTTTCCATCCATGCTGTGGTGACTTCTAAAGTTTACCCCTTTAATCATTTCAGTCTATAGTACATTAATTCGCTATTTATTTTGACTATTCCAGGTGCAGTCTAGGCAGTTGATGTTTTATCCTGGCTTGTTTAAGGGCCAGTGGTTCGTTTCTTGTAATTATGATGTTCATTTGTTTATTACTCCATTTTCTTACCACAATGTTGTAGATTTACGAGCAAAAAAGAAAACTTGAGAATAAAGACAAAAAATCCTAGTAATGAATAAATATACACGAAACATGTATGCATGCATGACACATCACAAAACAGTTGAACAATTTTATTATTTGTCATATTTGACGTTCAAAATGAGTGAATTTCAATTTGGTCAATATCATGAAATAATTATTGATACTTCTTAATAACCTACTGAATCTCATAGCTGTAGCACAAACTGTAGTGTTCCACCTTCGAAGGTGGACTCTGTGGCACATTGCTTACGGTATTTGGCATGCTCTTAAGCAGGTTTTTATATTATGTTTTCTTGCATGGCCAATACATCCTAATACCTCCTTTTAACATATGAGTTCCTATTATTTAAAGGGGCGGCATCTTAAAATAAATGCATTTAAACTAGATATAAGAAAAAATGCAATCACACTAATAATGGTATAGAGATGTGCATTTATTTCCAGACCACCATCAGCCGTTTGCAGATGCATCACGTCAACGCGCGTTTGTTACGCCTGCAAATTTTATAATATAAATTATATATACTTTATATGAGATATCTAAGCACAACTCAGATGAATTGTAAATAGTATACTAAATAAAGAGTTTTAATGGTTAATGGATAATGGATAGGGTATGGATGTGTAGTGGCTTTTTCACCTGTTCTCGACAGGACAGCAGTAGGCTAGACCGCGGTTGTGTGATAGAAAACACGGCTAATCGCTCTCCTCTCCTGAGTTCGAGTCTCAACTGCGGCTGGTGGCAATGTCGCAGGGAATGGGTGTTGTGATATTATCTATGTGTGCATGTCCTGGTTGAGTGGTGGAATACTATTAGTAGTATAGTTGCTGCAATCGCAATAGTGATAGACGTACCGCCTATCTAGGCGGTGTTGTTGAGAGGCAAGGGGTGCAGAACGCAGAGCCGGACTTAACTATATTGTTCGCCAATTTACTTTTTATAATATTACACTTACAATATACCCCAAAGCACCGCTATGAATTGGGAACAAAACTTACTAAAATTATTTTCAAAAA
Organism: Rutpela maculata; assembly: GCA_936432065.2. NCBI lineage: Eukaryota > Metazoa > Arthropoda > Insecta > Coleoptera > Cerambycidae > Rutpela > Rutpela maculata. The sequence goes on from OW386289.2 coordinate 138,784,348, forward strand.
CACATTTCCAAATAAAAAAATATACTGCTTTTTCTCTAAATGCGGCCCTGGATTAAACAATACACTAACAAGTTTACGCCCCCACGCCACGTCAGATAGTTGACATGGAATCGACGGTATCTTCTCTCTTACTTAATGTAAAAGTGGAGTAAAGACGGGAGATCTATTTGCCGACCTATTTATTCCTCTTGCCCCTCATAACGTCAAGAACCCCGCACACTATTAAGACTGCTTCAACTATACCCTAGCTCCCTTAGAAAGCATTTGCGGATATATATTTATATGAATTTTTTTCATATTTTTGCATGTAGAATCTGCACCTGTAATCGGTATTCCCGGACAACCTGTATATGCTAAACGTTAGCAGGTAACTAAGATGTGAATTCTGCCAATCCGACTTAACGGCGAAACTCATTCTGTTACGATGTCCATGATACAATACGTTACAGCAAGCACACAACAGGTGTATTAAAAAATTGAAACAATCGTAATATATTGAAAAGAATAATACAATTTTTGCGAAATGTTTTAATATTGCAAAAAAAGAACCTAATTAATAATGAAATCAAGAAAATGAGGCATACTAAAAGCAGCTAATGACCAATGCTGTTAAAGCTGCAGTAAGAAAAGAAGATTATATATAAAAAGAATAATATTTACTCTAGTTTCTGTAAATCTTTCTTATTATAGCCAAAAGTCCTTTGTATTTAAACCGAAACGAGTCGTGTATAATCCATTAATCCCTCACGTTAGACAGAGGTGCTGAACCAAATAAGTTTTTACATCACCCATTAGATTAGCTAGATGCAATCTCTAAGTTTCATTGGTTTTTTGTCCATGTCCCCTCGCTTGTACTGTCCCTTTTCGCAAACGTTATCTCGTCATCTATCAAAATTTAAAAGTAATTTTCATTGGGAATTACAGAGGTGTCATCTTTCAGTCAACATTAGCTTTGAGCAGAGCGTTGAGGTGCCCGGGGACACAGCACTTCAAAGGCCTCAAGGCGTCGGACCGAAATGAGGAGCCTTTTGAACAGCGCATAACCCCCTGGCCCCCAGAGGGACACGCCACAGCCCACTTAGTTTGTGATGTTTAAGTTATAACATATTTAGATGCGACGGTTGATAGTGTGTGCGGCGAATTCATCTTTGAATATCTGGGGGAGGGATTGACTGCGGTTAGTTTACATGTAAATTGCTGACGCTGAAGCATTCCTAAGTATAGCTCTTTTTTTGCATAAGGAAAATATTTCAAATATCTACTAATTCGAGTGTGCCATATAAACTCCCCATACATGTTAGCTAAATACAGCAATTTTGTGGAAATAACTATATAATTACTGAATAAACGAGTAGAAGTTGCAGCCGGGCGTTGTCAACGTCGAATACTTATTTAATTAATATTTTGCTCGAACACGATACAATGCACTTTTACCTGATGCCAATGAGAGTACACAGTCAATATATTTTTTACTTTTATACTTATTTTTATTTTTCAAATGGGTATTCGGTAAAGCCCGACTGCACCAGTCAGTAATTTCGTAATAATATTATTAAACATCTTATGTATAACGTCTTGCTAGACGTTTTGTGATCCATGCATTATTCAAGTTGGCCTGCACTTGTCGTATAGCACGTCTGACTGCTTCACGCTCAGGCGACGAATATGCTGCTTAAGACACACATGGCTCGTGCCACGACGTATTACAACAAGTGGAAGATTCGGATCAACCCCGAAATGTCGGAATCTATACTCTTCATGCGCCCATTCATTGAGAACCGCATTCCAACGCCTATTTAAGTAACCCTGGGGTTAATTTAGACAAGAGACTGATGTACAACACGCACATTAACGAGACCATACGAAAAGTCTACTCCATGTCCAAGAGTCTATATCTGCTCCTGGCCAGGGGTAGCGGACTAAACAGGACCAATAAAAAATTGCTATATACGATGGTGGTCAGGCCGGCCATCACATATGCGGCGCCGGTGTAGTGCAGCATCCCGGCCACGACAATGAAAAAACTCCGTGTTCTAGAACACAAAGGGCATAGCAGGATAAGCATGTGTTAGGTGCCCCCGCACCAATCGGGTCGAAATTTTTAGCACAAGTTGATAGTAGTGTTAGATGAAATTTCCCAAAATATTATTTTTGGAAAATCATTTTTACGGGAGTTATGGGGGTAAAAAGAAAAATGAAAAAAAATTTTTTTCTCGAGAACGGGTAAACCGATTTTCATGAAAAAAATATATGTTATGGCTTTTGATGGTGCAAATGTGGGAAAAAATTATTGGACCCATTCGTCAAAAAAAAGTGGTGAAAAAATGTTTTCAAATTAAAAAAAATTTTTTTTTTAGGGGATGTTCCAGAGGCACACCCACCATTTTCTTCCAAATAAATGCTTATATGCCCCTTTAAAACATATCCAATTTTCAAAGCGATCGGAAGGGTACAACATACTCAAAATTGATAATCATTGGCAGACTGCGGGCGGCGTGTAGTCTATGTAATGAAGCATTATAAGACGACTTTTTTGTAAATATTTCGTGCAAAGACGAGATTACCTCCCCCCCTTCGTTTTCGAGGGTACTGAACACGATGCAGGTGGTGGGAGAAGTTTTTGACCGCCGCAACCCCCTGAAACGGCCATCCCTCTTGGATCCCTTTATGTTTTCATATATAAACGGATTTGGGGAGTGATTTATCAACGGGTTATACTTGAAATAATATGGAAGGGGGTTATAGAGCAAGTAAAGTCCAGACAGCAGGCCTAGGGGGTTGATTAAACCCTCTCGAGAGGTGCAGTTTTTTTTTTTTTTTCAGATGATTCGGTTCAAATACGTATATACGGAAAAATATTTATTTTTAGCTCCAACCCCCTCAAACGGGCAGAAATCACCTCTCACTCACCGTTTGAGAGATGAAGAGGGGTTGGAGCTAAAAATGAATATTTTTCCCATGATCAGCCCAAAAACGGGGGGAAACGCGTTTGAACCCGAATTATTTGATAAAAAATGATTTTCCACTCCTCGGAAGGATTTAATTAACCCCCTAGACCTGCTGTCTGGACTCAACTTACTCTATAATCATCTTCCATGTTATTTCAAGTATAACCCGTTGATAAATGACTCTCCAGACCCGTATAGAAAACAAAGAGATCCATAAGGAGGTTTTCGGCGGTCAAAAACTTCTCCCACCACTTGCATCGTATTCAACACCCTCGAAAACGGACGGAGGAAGATAATTTCGTCTTTGCAAGAAATATTTACACTATTTCTGCCTTTATTACATAGACCAGCGGTTCATTACTACATCTTACTACAACGGTCACTGGCGGCCATTACAACCCTACCATTTAAATTAGTATCAAACTTCAAGAAGTGTGGTGCAAAAATTCTCTGACGTCAACTGTGGGGTCAAACAAAATCTAGTTTGAAAATCTGAAGATTTTGCAAGGATGACGTCCGCAGTCAGCCTACGAAAGAACTAGTTTTCAAAGTCCACTACGAGGAGGTTACAGTGCCTTTCACTAGTGAAGGTGCCTGTTTATTGTGAGTCCTCTTGCCTCTCATGAGTCGGGGTGTTTATTTATCGTGAGTCTCCTTGCCTCTAAATAGTCGTTTGTTTATTGTAAGTTCCCTTGCCCCTCATTAGTCGACGTGCTTGGTTATTATGAGTCCCCTTGCCTCTCACAATTCGGGTTGACTTTTTTGCGTGAGTCCTCCTGCCTCTCACGAATCAGGTTACTATATATTGATGAGACTTTTCTTAGTCTTCATTCTTCAAGAACATCTCATAAAAAAAATTTTATTTTAAAAAAATTTTTCAAAAAAATTGCAGGGGGTTGCGGCGGTCAAAAGCTTCTCCCACCACTTGCATCGTGTTCAGCACCCTCGAAAATGAGGGGAGAAGGTAATCTCATCTTTGCACGAAATATTTACAAAAAAGTCGTGCTTCATTACATAGACTACGCGCCGCCCGCAGTCTGCCAATGATTATCAATTTTGAGTATGTTGTACCCTTCCGACCGCTTTGAAAATTAAATATGTTTTAAAGGGGCATATAAGCATTTATTTGGAAGAAAATGGTGGGTGTGCCTCTGGAACATCCCCTAAAAAAAATTTTTTTTTTATTTTGAAAAAATTTTTTCACCACTTTTTTTCGACAAATGGGTTCAATAATTTTTTCCCACATTTGCACCATCAAAAGCCATAACATATATTTTTTTCATGAAAATCGGTTTATCCGTTCTCGAGAAAAAAATTTTTTTTTATTTTTCTTTTTACCCCCATAACTCCCGTAAAAATGGTTTTCCAAAAATAATATTTTGGGAAATTTCATCTAACACTACTATCAACTTGTGCTAAAAATTTCGACCCGATTGGTGCGGGGGCACCTAACACATGCTTATCCTGCTATGCCCTTTATGCGCCTCATTTCTGATTTGGGCAGATACACCTCTGTATGCTCGCTGTAACGACATAAACCCACTAGCGGAGTACGTCCAAGAGATTTCGCAAAAATTCTATGAACTCAAACTGGGCGATAGTCCGCTAATCCGCAACATAACACATCAGACAGCATAATGCAATTCTATTTAATCTGAAATACTCATTACCAGACGTTGCTTATTTTCAGGCAACTTCCACCTTAGCCAACTTCTTTCCTACTATAACCAATCTTTACTATATCTTTATCTTCACCTTTACAATTTTAACACCCTGTTGTTCTGTTCTGTTTTCCCGTGGTAGTAATCAAAATTTTTCAGTGATCCGCGTGCGCACAGTGCGACAACTTCAAGTGTAATTTTAATTAAGGAGGAGGAGGTTAATTAAGGAAGCTACAAATGAAAATACTGGTAAAAAAGTAAATAAAATAGATCATTAGATCAAGTTATAGTAGAAGATGGTAGAACTCTATTATATCCAATATCCGAAGTGAATTAAAAAATTAAAAAATTTTAAAAATAATAGTGCTCTAGGAGTAGACAATATACAGGTAAACACAATAAAAAATAGTGTAGAGTACATACTAAAACCATAATAAATTTAATTTTTCAGCAAGATAAATTTCCAGATATATTAAAAAAAAGCATAATTACCCCAATTTTTAAGCAAGGAGACAAAACTAATCTGTCAAACTACAGACCACTTTTCCTTATTAGCAACATTGCAAAAATTGAAGAAAAATGTATAAAAATTAGAATATTAGAACATATAAATAAATTTAAAATTATATCACAATACTAATTTGGTTTCAGAGAAGGATTATCAACAGTTGATGCTACCGATAACTTAACAAGTAAATTGTATCAGGCAATAAATGAAGATCAAAAACCATTATTTTCTTAGATTTAGCGACAGCCTTTGATACAGTTTCACATTCCAACTAATAAAAAAAACTAAATTCATATGGAATCAGAGGCATCTGTGGTAATTTGTTCAGGAATTATTGATCTAACAGAGTACAAACAGTATCTATAAATTCAAAATATAGCGAGGAAAGGATAATAAAATTTGGAATTCCACAAGGAACAGTCTTAGGACCAATACTTTTCCAACTATATATTAATGATCTGTTGAGTTTGGATATTCCTGGGCAAATTGTCTCATATGCCGACGATACGGCATTGGTATTCTCCGACACCTATTGGGAGATAGTGAAAAATGAAGCGGAAATGGGAAATTATACAAAAATATATAATTAAAGTAATCTTTAATAAACCAAAATTTTATGCTACAGAAGCATTATTTAAAGAAACCGGTTTAATTGATTTCAATAGTATGTACATAATATCATGTCTAAATTTTATTCAAAGAAACAAAAAAAATAACAATAAAATAGTACATGATTATTCTACTCGGTCAAAAATAAATGAGAATTATACAACTCCAACACCGAATAAAACAGCTTTCCTTAAATTCATTAATTATAATGGTATAAAGTTATATAATCTCTTACCAAAAGAAATAAAATTAAAAATAGGAAAAAATATAAAATGACAATTAAAAGATATGTGCGTGAAAATATTAACCTTTTTAAATGATAAGATAAATGGCTGAGAAATGTACTCGTGAATTCTGCAAATAATATATTCATTACATTTTGTTTATTATGCCGATTTTGTTTACAATACTAAATAATATACACATGAGCTTAGGTGCATTAATTTAATTATCTACAATTTTGTAAATGTTCTTTGATTTTTTAATAAACGTTGTTTATTGTTATTATTATTATTATTGTTATTAATTAGTTTTAGGTCCTTGTGGGCAATATAGTTAAGGACATTGTTGTTTTTAAATTCGCCCCAGGCGAATGGGAGTTCCAACTTACCATCCCATTATCGTTCTTAGCCGAACCGGACCTGCCCCGTCCAACCTTACTCACTACGACGCTACGCGCCGTGGTTGCTTGGTTGGCTCCGGGCCAGGTTTCCGGCTAGGCGAATGTATATTTTTACTTTAAATAAAATCTTTTTGAATTGAATTGAACGTCATCTCTCGCAGTTGTTTGTTAGATGCAAACTAAACTTTCTCCTATTAACTCGGTGACATCAATCCAGAATTTTCACCTTTTGCGTCTGTTTTCCCTGAACTCTCATTTGTTCTATATTGCCCTTTCTACCGTTGACGAAACCAGTAAATAAGAGAATCTGGAAGAATACGATGCTGAAGAGTCAATTTTGGACGTATTTCTTGGAGAATTGTGATATTAGTGCGATTGGCTGTCCAAAAAACTCGTAGCAAACTTCTAAAACCTACATCTTGAAAGCATAAAATGTCGTCTGTCTGCCTACCTCACGGTTTGTGTCTCGGAGGCGTAAAAAAAGATGGAGAAAACTAGGGCGTTAACAAGTCTGAGCTTCTGTCTCGTTAAATTTTGCTCAACTTATCAGTTATCGTTTTTTAAATTTGCAATTAATTCTTTATTATAAATAATTTACCAACAGTGTAGGAGTGGTACTATTATGGAGATGGAGGTTTTAGAAATGACATAATAATAAAAAAACTTGAAATTCATGCAACAAATTAATATTAATGGTAATAAAAGTAAATTGTTACACAGGGTGTAATTAGTTTCATGTCATTAAAAAAAACTGGTAATGGGGACTGACTAGACAAACAAAAAACCTTTATGACTTTATCCTCTAGGAAAAAATCATAAAAACTGACTTAGGTCAACAATTTGAATATTAGGGTAGGAAACATTTGAGAACCACTGCCTTTCTGGGTCAATAGACGTGTAGTTCCTAATTATACAACTTTTAAATTGTCGTAAAAAGTGAAAAGATCCGACAGACTCGTTCTCACCGGCCCGCGGCGGCCCGCGGTTTCAAAGCAAAGAAGGACGGCACCTTTGATGACCGCCTCAACCGAACCAATTATAAAAATGTAAATAATTCTTTCTTTTTGCAGAACTGCAAGCAAATGACGGGCGTAGAGGTTTAAACACAGCATTTCTTTACATGTGTGTTAGAACAAAATATTGGAGCTTTTATTGTTGTTTATAATTCATCAGATTTAAATGTGGTTTATTAACATTTGTAACCTAAATGAATGTTCTGGGTTAAAAGCTTAAAAATGAGTAATTATTGCATGATATTGGGAAATAAAGAGATAACAGAAAACAATTATGTGTATTTTAAGTTAGGAAAAAATCTGATTTATTTAACGAATTTGCCAGTCAGATATCGAAAACTAAAATATTCAATAAACCTAGAACAATAAATTATTGTTGATTTATATAAATTGTTCGAAATGGCCTCCGTCTGCATCAATACACTTTTCGGCACGTCGAACTATGGACATAGGCACTCTGTTCAGCACATTTGGTAAATTAGGATCATTTTTTATGGTTTCTATGCACATTAAAATACATTGCTGCAATTGTTCTAAATTGTCAATTAGGTAGTTCACGGTAAACCAGAGATTTAAGATGACTCCAAAAATAAAAATCCATTGGATTTAAGTCGGGTGACCTAGCAAGCCATGGTACTGGTCCGCCACGCCTAATACATTGCTGAGGAAACTCTCTGTTTAAAAAATTTTGAACAGCTAGACTAAAATTAACTGGCGCGCCATCATGAATATACCATATTCTTCTGCGCCTTGTCAAAGGTACATCTTCCAACAAACTTGGCAATATTTGTTGTAAAAAGTTTAAGTATACATCACCACTTAATTTAGCGGGTAATTCCATCCGCTGAACCATCTTTGAAAATGCGCCCTTCTTATTACATGTGGGTTTTCGTCTGCCTAATAGTGCATATTTTTATTAAAATTAAACACTCCACTCCTGGTAAAACACAACTCATTGGAGAAACAGAGAAAGTTTAAAAATTCCTCATTTGCCGCGTGTTTTCTCAAAATCCATCTACAAAATTCCATTCGCCCTGCAAAATCTTGAGGTTCTAGAGCTTGGACACGTTGATAGTGATAGAAGTGTAAGTTCATATCTCTTAAAGTCCTCCACACCACAAAATGGGATACTACCACACAGTTCGCTATATCGCGGGTGCTTAAAGTTGGATCCTCTTCTACGAGTTCCAAAACTTGAACCTCCGCTTCAATTACCTTGTCTTCGCGTTGTGGACCTCGTTCTGCTCTATGTCCATCGAGACGACCCGTTTCCCGAAGACGCTGAGCAATGCTTACAAATGTACGTGCACAAGGGAGACGTCTATTAAAGAATCTTAAACAATAAAGCTCCGCAGCAGCTGCATTTCCATGATATTCTCCATACATCAAGTGCATATCCGCGAGCTCTGGGTAAGTGTAATCTCCCATAGCTTTCAAAATCTGCGTTTTAAAATACCACACCAAACTATTAACTAACGTTGTCAATAAAGAAAATAAAAATAAAAACTTGGTCCAAAATCCATAAAGCAACACAAAAAGAACGAACAAGTAAGTAGCGTTTGTACGTAATCAAGAACTTAACGACTTGAACGGTAAGTCAATAAAATAAACCTTAAATGTAAATACGTGGCCCAAAATTCAAAAAGAACAAAAGCAACATACACAAACAACGAACGGGTTGGACGTGTGTACTTAACGAAGTGCTCACAGAAACTAAAATGTTGCATAAGGGAGAGTATAGTTTTCTTCAGATCTACTAAGCACTCAGAAAACGCCGACGTCTTTCACCTTTACCGCACCGCTAAAGACCTTACCTTACCTACTTTTAAAAAACCATAAAAAGTGTAATGATTATCAACTTGTGTCCTCGTCGACGCGCGGCTCTAGCAGAGGAGCGCGACACTTAAAGCCGTATTAGCATATTTGATGGTTAGAGGCGCCGACATATGCGAAGATAAAAGCCAACATTCCAGCAGTTCTCAAACAATATTACTGAACATTTTCGAAATTTTTGTTTTTTTTTTCTAAAACTATGGGCTTTAGACCCCATGTTATATAAGGTTTTTTTGTTCGTTTAGTCGTTCCCCACCACCAGTTTTCTTTTAATGACATGAAACTAATTACACACTGTATAAAACAAATTTGAACGTGAATGATTTGCTATTACATTAATTTTTAAAATAAATATAAACATGAATGTCTGATCTATTACAGTTATCAGATGGGGCATCGTTCTATCCACCTGTGTTGTTGCTCCCCCAGCAATGATGTATGAAATTATTATACGATTACAGTGCTGTTACCTATAAGTTGCCATCATCGCGTTTCGATGTCAAAGTGAGTACAAGTTTACGTTTAAAATCTATTTTACACTGTCCTCTGTGACATAGTTCTGCCGACGAGAGCTTTCCATATTTTTACATGCGTTTTTCTTGAAAATTGCAAATCCTATAAAAATGTTTCCAAGTAAAAAGTTTCCTCCATACTTTACCTTCATGTTTTCTCCATATACTTGGTGTATATTTTGAAAGAAAAAAGTTTCCCGCTCCCTGTACTTACCCTTGCAAGTTTTCACATTTTATCACCTTAGAAAAAAAAATCATATTTTCTGCACTTATTAAAATTTGGCTTCATATTAACGCATTTTGTGAACAAGTATATTGTAATAGAGCGGTGAAACTTTGAGACCAATTCACAGTTCTATTTTTAAATTATAGCGAGTTAAACGAAAATATTGTTATAACTTATTTTTAATTTTTATCCAATAGATGCAGGAAACGAGGAAAAAGGTCTGTGGAAACACGCAAGAAATCAGTCCGGTAAGGATTGCAACCTGTAGAATATTTCCATCCGTCCGTTCTTCCTCTGTACATACGTACCTACAGACCAACTGACGCATCTAGAAAGGGTAAAACTTTTTAGAGTAGATTCTTCCTTTTCCAAAAACCTATAATTACAATCGATTGCTTGCAGAATTAACCAACTAAAATCTACTTTTATCAACGAAACTGAAAAATGGCCTACCGAGCGAGAATAGAGCACATATCCAGCGAGATGTGCAATAATCACATAAGCAAAAAACTTCCGTATCACAAAATATATTAGGCTTACCACAATGGTACTGAATATCTTGAAAAAAAAAATCATCTTCAGATAATAGAAATTTTTTAGTACCTAATCTTAAAGTGTTCCTAAAATTTTTCTTCTTATAAAATTGTTGAGGTTACTTTTTTCTGGTAGGTACTTCTTCAAATACTTTAGAACACTACTTTACCTTTTTTAAGTAATGGTAAAATTGAGTTACTTGTACTTTGCTTTCATATTTTGTTATTGGTTAACTGCAAAACTATGAACCACTTTGTTAAAGTCTTTCTATTTGTAATAATCTCAGATATATTTAAATGAATAAATTTCTGAATGAAATATATTTTTATTCCAAAACTATATTATTTAGTATCTGTTTACATATTGCTCATGTTACCAACAATAATGGGCAAAACATATTTTTCATAAAATCACTAAAAATTTAATATAGGTATCGTACTATTGAAGCATATCTTTTGGTCGAGAAATGTTAACTAACCTCCTGTTACAATTCTCTTGACAATCGATCAACAATAACTTTTAACTCCCTTCTGTTCTCTCAGTTGTAAACTGTGAACAAAGTAAACGGCTAATATGAAATACACAGCTACTAATCAACATAATAACAATTAATAGTACCATTTGAAAGGTTTTTATATATTATACAATTTGAAGAGCTCTTTAGGTCTATTAATATTCACTTGTATAATGGGTTCACAAACGCTTGCATGGGTTACAAGTATACCCCAAGGCTACATGATACCTGTTGTGAGTAAAGAGCTCTCACACATATAGAGGGAGTAAAAATAAGCTTCTGAATAAATAAGTTCTCGGTACACTGGTATTTTCATGTGTGAAAAATCAATTACCCCTATAGCATAATTTATTTCATAGTGGGAAGGGTTATTGATAAAATTTGCTGCATACATTATAGCTATTAGTGTATAAAAGTAATAGGATGAATTATAGTATTCCCACAATAATTATTAAAATTTTTATACAATTTGTCAAAACGGTGTGTGACTTCCATAATTAGATAATGTATGTCTGTATATGTGCAGGTTGTCTCTTGTAAACATGATAACTTCTTTTGGACTTAAATTTTATTTTCTATACCTACGTAAAATAGTATGATAAAATACTCTTTATTGAAATAAGGCCATATTCGTCATACAGGGCGATCGTCAGATGCGTGCACTATCATTTATATATAAAATATATTTTATTATAATTTTAGAGCAAATACTACTAAGGTTTTGTGATGCAGGGCAGAAAAATACGAAGATATACAAGATATAGAAACTATATAATATACACTGCGTCTCTCAGGTTAGAAATAACTTTACGTCGATTGAGAGATATATCAATTTTACTTTTAGATGTTATTGATGTGTTCTTAAGAAGACTATTAGGAAACAAATAAAACTTATAGTCGGGTGCTATCGAAGGCGATTACCTTTTAAAGCAATAACTTTTGTTACACTTAGAATGTTCATTTCAAATTTGGAACGCATGTAAAATAGCATGGTAGAATATTTCGTACTAAACTTGAGTCCTATCTGTTATGCAAAGTGATCGTCAGAGGAGTATAAACTGTCAGGTTTTATAAAGTGTGGCCCACGTAAAATCGCAACACCTCTGTATACCCGCAATTATATAAGCAATTCACAAGGAAACATATAATTTTGTAAAAAATATAAAAACTGATTATGTAATGACCAAAAAAAGAAATATCGTGAATTCTCAGAATATGCACAATCAGTTTTGGCAAAATTTAACACAAACAACTTGATCATTTACGAAAAAACGTAAATTGAAAAAGTTTAAAAATGAATATTTGGGGGCTTACATCTCAGTAACCAGATATGTGATCTCACTTAAAATTGATACCTAGGGGTTTTAAATGGTGCTCTTTACGATGATGAAACCGAAATAAAAAAAAAAAATCGCCAATATTTTTTTTCGAAAAATCGACTTTTCAAACTCTCTTAAAATCGCACGCTTTTGACATGTATCACATATTATTAAGTTCAAAGAATCACCTTATCGATCTTTTCTTACTACCAAAATTTGAAGTTAATCAAGCATGAATTAACGAATATACAGGGGGTCACATTGTATAGTGAATATGCTATAATTTTTAGAATTTTGGAGCAAAATTTAGCTATGAAGAGAGAAATCATGAATCCGAAGGGAGAAATCATGAATCTTCGAGATTTTCTTTTGGTTTTCACGTTTCAGAACATGATACCATTTTCCATAGTATCATAGTCTGAAGCTTCAAACTATGAAAAAACCGCTGCCCAAGGAATCACTACTTCCACATCCAGATTCTCTATCCAAGTCACTCACAACGAAAAAACTTTGTATGTGAAAATAATTGTTTATGGAACTTTAATAATATAATATTTGAAATCCTCTACCCCAAAAACCCATAAAACGATACCCCACATCGGTAGTGGGGTGGGGGTGGTGATAGGGGGGTGGTAGTGGGGGGTGGATGAAGTAAACAAAATATTTTGAGGTTTCTGGTACCTGTACATACACTAAATCACAATTTTTTTTCATCCCCTTTAATAAGGAGGTGGGGGTGGTAATGGGGGTGGCTAATGCCAAACATTTTTTTGAGACCTTAGCTTCTCTTGTATATACTAAATACCAATTTCATGGACTCTTACCTGCTTGATTTACCCATTTACCCCAAATTTACCCCAATTTACCCCCCAACCCTTCGACGGAACAAGATGAAAATATAATCTAGTTCTAGATCTCGTTAAAGTACATATGTGTACCAAATTTCAAGTCAATATCTTAAACGGTTCCAGAGTAAACGTGCGCACAAAAAAAAGTTACAGACAGACAGACCGACAGACAGACCGACAGACAGACCGACAGACAGACAGACAGACCGACAGACAGACAGAATTTTTTTTTTTCGCTGAAACTTAAAATCTCGACGTTTCATAACATTTTAAGCCTATTTGGACAATAAAAATTTTTAAAATTTTTTTTGTCGTTACTATACTTCCACTGGACGTGGAAGTAATTAAGATCTTTCAATTCCATCTGTCTGCCTATGTCTGTCTGTAGGTCTGTTGCCGCTATATCTACAAAACTATTTCATGTTAAACAGTAATATTTGGTCCAAAGAAGAACTGGGATATTCTTCCGTTAAAAAATATACAGGGTTTACCCCATAAAAATATAATTAAGGAAAAAAATGTGTTGGTAATATTTGGCATGTAGTTATCACAATGGTTATCTTAAAAAAAATCATGAAAATAATGCGACAGAGGGCGATAATATTTCACATGCAGTAAACACAACTGTCGTGGAAGAAAAATATGAAAAATATACAGGGTGGTTACGATAAAAAAATTATTAAAAAATGTGACGGATGATTATATTTTACATGTAGTCAAGGGAAAAACCGCTGCCCAAGGAATCACTACTTCCACATCCAGATTTTCTATCCAAGTCACTCACAATGAAAAAATTTTGTATGTGGAAATAATTATTTATGGAACTTTAATAATATGATATTTGAAATCCTCTACCCCAAAAACCCATAAAACGATACCCCACATCGGTAGTGGACGGGGGTGGCGATAGGGGGTGGAAGTGGAGGTGGATGAAGTAAAAAAATATTTTGAGGTTTCTGGTTCTTGTCCACACTCTAAATCACATTTTTTTTCATCCCCTTTAATAATGGGGTGGGGGTGGTAATGGGGGTGGCTAATGTCAAAATTTTTTTTGAGACCTTAACTTCTCTTATAGAATAGAATAGAATAGAATAGAATGTTTATTGACCATTTAAGATACAATTTGTATATATGGTAAGTCAAAAATTACAAAATCGTAGTTGAAATATATAAAAACAAAACAAAACCAAGAAGAGAAATGCATGTGTGAACATATATATGTAAATATAAACAGCAATCTATATCTATCTGTAGCACAATCTATTACTAACATAATAAAAACAAATAGACAATATATAAAATGACTGGATAAAAGAATAATACTAACAACTAAACACATCCATCACTAAAATAGTATATATACTAAATACCAATTTTATGGGCTCTTATCTGCTTAATTTACCTATTTATCTCAAATTTACCCCAATTTACCCCCCAACCCTTCGACGGAACAAGATGAAAATATAATCTAGTTCTAGATCTCGTTAAAGTACATATGTGTACCAAATTTCAAGTCAATATCTCAAACGGTTCCTGAGTAAACGTGCGCACAAAAAAAGTTACAGACAGACAGACCGACAGACAGACAGACCGACAGACAGACAGACCGACAGACAGACAGACCGACAGACAGAAATTTTTTTTTCGCTCAAACTTAAAATCTCGACGTTTCATGACATTCTAAGCCTATTTGAACAATAAAAATTTTTAAAAATTTTTTTGTCGTTACTATACTTCCACTGGATGTGGAAGTAAAAACAATGAAAAATATACGGGGTGATCACTATAAAAGATAATTATGGTGGGGATAATATTTGGACTGTAATTGATACAATATTCGAGAATAAAATGACATTAGTTACCTGTTACAAGGTGACAGGTAACTAATTAAGAGACAACAGAGTAAAACAATATTTGAAATGCAGTTGTTACTATTGCCAGGAAGAAAGTCTGATACACTTTTAGTTTAAAAAATTTACAGAGCAATCATCCTCCAGAGGCGATAATGAAAAAATGAAAAGTGCTAAATACTTTTACAGACTTTTTTATTGTATCAACAATATACATTTTCATAAAGCTGTGATAGACTGTTCAGGTTAGGTTGGTTTTCCATTTTTGCGATGAAATTAAGAAAGTTATGAAAAAATTTAAAATGTGAGCTTTTGTTCGTTATAATTTGAAAAATTATAGTTTTCGATTATCTTTAACCAGCAGAGACAAAAATATAAATATTATGATCAGTTTAAATTTTAGGAAGAAATATAAGGAGATGAGGTACACTTCTGTGCAATAAAATCCCGTACACCTATTTTTCGCTATATTAAATCATTCTTTATTTATTGTCAGTGTCAGTGTCATATTTTCGAAATGCCGAAATTAACTGAACATGGAAAAATTCTAATTTTCTCTAAAATTGAAGAGGGATGGTCTATCAGAGCAGTTGCTAACCATTATCACTTAAATAAAAGTATCGTTATGAGTGTGAAGAAAAGGTGGGAGGAGGAAGGTATCATAAAGAGACAATATGGTTCAGGCCGACCGAGAAGTTCAAATCTCGCTCAAGATGAAGCGCTTCTTGGCTATTTGAGGGAAAATCAGTTCCAAACAGCAGTAGACGCTGTGTCCATGACAAATTTTCCAGCATCGAGGTCAACAGCTAGCCGAAGGATAGGAAAATCGGATTTAAAAAACTTTATGAGTGCCAAGAAGACCATATTAACGGAAGAACATAAGCAAGCCCTCATTCTGTTTTGTTTAAATTACAGGGTGGATATACCATCCTTCGAAGGAGATGTAAAGCAGGCGGTTCCTTGTCCATTAAATGTTAGGCAAGTAAAAGATCCCTTCTCTTCTTAAGGGAAGAGGTTCGGCAAAATTTCCAGCTCGTTTCCTGGCGTCGGTGATAGGCCCTGGTAGTGGAAATAGGCCGACGTTAAATAAATAGATAAAAAAAAACTGCCCTATTCATACTGCCAGGATAATTACTCAATGGTTTGGGAACAATAATATTGAATTATCTGGCCTTATCTCGGACACCACTTTTCAACGTCAATTTTTATATTTGTTATAAATCGAAATCATTAAATCATTAACATTTTTCCAAATACCTTACTTATGACATTTCACAATCAATGTCACTTTTTTATAACCTATATGATAAGAAAATCTAAATTCTAAAAAGATTGATTCATCACTTAATATTAGTAAAAACTGGATTACTTGATTTTCCAAGTGTACGGGATTTTATTGCGCAGAAGTGTACGTTCAGCGGTTTAAATTCTGACACTTGATCAGTGAAGTAAAGCAACGCTGAGCGAGTCCGGAATTTATATGGGTGAACAAAGTATCTCATCTAATAGTCGGTAGGCTACCAACACAGGGGGCCGTTGAACCGTCAGAAAGAAGGTGGTGGATAACCCAGGGAAGCTTAAAGTTGGCGGCAGAAGACCGTGGCTTAGAGTCCACGCTAAATTTTAGATCCCTAGGTGCAATGGGCCATTCCGGCCTAGTTGCCAAGTAAAAAGTAGTATTAATACAAAAAAAGAAAAGAAATATAAAGTTTATATATTATTAGCTACCAAAACGCAGAAACTATAACGTATCTCGGTTTCAAATGCAAGTAGAGCACAGTTTCTTTTTTTAAATTACTCCTTTATAATTTGTTTACCGTTTTTGGTTTGATGAAAACTCCACAGAATTATTTGAATTTGTTTATAACTAACTACTAAATTTCGAGAATTGTAAACAAATTCCAATAAAACGGTTTAAATGATTTTTTTTTAATATTGTGAAATACAAATAGTAACTTATATTTAAAAAAAAGTGCATTCCTAAGTGTTGATGCACTTAAACAATAAGCGATTGAAATTTCGGAATCTTTTTTTATCTTCGGTCGTTTAAATTAATATTTTGCTCTAAAAGGTGTAGTTCAATAAAAGGCTTAGTTTCATCTACTGTCGTTAAGATTTATGCAATAATACATCATACCTCTTAAATTATACAGAACAGGCAATTTATTTTTATTTTTATTTTTCTTCAAGGAAGGAAAATAGCAGATAATTTTAATTTTGTAATAAAAATTATTTAAATTTTATATGAAGCAAAAGTTCTCTTTATACTTATTGCCACACCTAATACAAAAACCGCTGCCCAAGGAATAACTACTTCCACATCCAGATTCTCTATCCAAGTCACTCACAACGAAAAAACTTTGTATGTGAAAATAATTGTTTATGGAACTTTAATAATATAATATTTGAAATCCTCTACCCCAAAAACCCATAAACCGATACCCCACATCGGTAGTGGGGTGGGGGTGGTGATAGGGGGGTGGTAGTGGGGGGGGGGGGTGGATGAAGTAAAAAAATATTTTGAGGTTTCTGGTTCCTGTACATGCACTAAATCACATTTTTTTTTCATCCCCTTTAATAAGGAGGTGGGGGTGGTAATGAGGGTGGCTAATGCCAAAAATTTTTTTGAGACCTCAGCTTCTCTTGTATATACTAAATACCAATTTCATGGACTCTTACCTGCTTGATTTACCCATTTACCCCAAATTTACCCGAATTTACCCCCCAACCCTTCGACGGAACAAGATGAAAATATAATCTAGTTCTAGATCTCGTTAAAGTGCATATGTGTACCAAATTTCAAGTCAATATCTCAAACGGTTCCAGAGTAAACGTGCGCACAAAAAAAAAAAGGTTACAGACAGACAGACAGACAGACAGACAGACCGACAGACCGACAGACAGAAATTTTTTTTCGCTCAAACTTAAAATCTCGACGTTTCATGACATTTTAAGCCTATTTGGGCAATACAAATTTTTAAAAAAATTTTTGTCGTTACTATACTTCCACTGGACGTGGAAGTAATTAAGACCAAAAAAAATCGCTGCATAATTGCATTCGAAATTTATTTTGACTCCACTACAGGGGTATATATGTTTTGGACCTTGTCATCTTAAACGTTATAGAATAATCGAATAAGCTAAAATATAAAAAAGTGTTAAATAAAACGCTCCGTGGCGGATCGGCGTCCCATATGCCAGAAAGTAAAAACCGGTCGCACCCCGATAATCCGCTTAGGAACGGTCTTTTGTGGCAGAGCATCACGCGGTTTAATATCAATACGCTTTATCTGATCCAATCAGCCTGTCTGCCCGTATGTCCATCTGCTCATTTATGCGTGCAGTGACAGAAAAAACTAAGCTATGCTGTATCAGTTTACTTCATGGATTTAAACTTATCAAATAATTATATTAAATTTTAACAAGTAGTGGAGTTAAATAAAATTGGATGGATTATTTAAATATAAAATGTGTAGTTTATATTTTATACAATAAAAATATATATTCTAAATATAAATTCTAAATTATTTTCAGTTTTACCTTTTTAAATTAAAATCGTTTAATCCCGTTAGTCTGTCTGTCTGTCTGTCTGTCTGTCTGTCTGTCTGTTTGTCTGTCTGTCTGTCTGCCTGTCAATCTGATTGTTGGCGTTATATCTCTAAAAATATTTAACGGAGAAAAAAATATTTGTTAGGTAGTTGAGGCTACTGCCAACGAAGAGCTAGGATATAATTTTAGTGAAAAATATACAGGGTGGACAACAGAAAAAACTTAGCGAAAAATGCGAAAAAGTATAATAATATTTGGTATGTAATTAACACAATTGTTAAACAAGAGACCTGTTATATTTTTAGTGAGAAATATACTGGGTGGTTGCCGACTACGAATTCCCATTTCAACAATAAAAATTAAAAATATATTGACTGTGTACTTAATTTCAGTGGCACCGTTTACGTGAATTATTCCGTGTACGTGGAAAACCTGTATCAAATAGGTATTCGCAATCGGCCACGCCCGACTGCAACCTCTACTCGTTTATTATTATACAGGGTGCGCCACTTAAAACTCCCCAGACTTGTAACTTGACGATCATTTTGGGCACATCAAATTGTAGACATTTTTAAAGCCTTTTAAACTTGCATACAGGGTGATTAAAAATAATTTTTTTTTGAAAAAATTGTTAAGAAAGGAAACTTAATTTCTTTGAATATTTTTTTTACTTCACACTGTACATGAATTGTGTTAATGTTTTCTTATATAGGTTTTAATTAGCTTCAATTTGTGTTATTAAGATAAAAAAATTTTAAAAATTAAAATTTGGAATTACCTATTTAGTACATTTTAATATAAGCTTGTTTTTAAAAACATTTCTTTCTCTTGTTTCTTGTTACTGTTTTGTTACGTTGAATATTGTTTGTGATATGTATTTTGCAAATAAAGCATAACATTGTTATTTACATTCTTTTTACAGTTATTTAAAAAAAAATCAATTTGGAATCGGAAAGAGTGTTTTTAATTTATTTCTCTAAAACCAAAAGGAATTTCGAATATGACGTAATAGCATAAATTGCAGCTAATTAAAACCTTTATAAGAAAACATTAACGCAGTTCATGTACAGGGTGAGGTAAGAAAATATTCAAGGAAATTAGATTTTCTTTCTTAACAATTTTTTCAAATTTTTTTTTTAAATCACTCTGTACACATATTTAAATGTCTTAAAAATATCTACAATTTGATGTGCCCAACATGGTCGTCGCTTAAAGAATAAGAAAGTTACAAGCCTGGGGAGTTTTAAGTGGCGCACCCTGTATACGTGAAATACGTCAATTCTTTTTCACTGTTGAGTATTAATAATTGACAAAATATCAATAAAAATATTAAGCCACTAGAAACGTATAAGTATTGTAATAATATGTATTTCTAATAATTTTAACTATAAGTTAACTAAATCTGGGAACGAGTAATTAAATTTTATTGACTATTGACACACTACTTATTGCTATCGAATTAATTCAAAGCAGTTGTTAAAATGGAAAAATGCCTAGTCTGGAGACCGATGTAATAAGGCTATAATAACATGAACCTACAGTGAGACAATTGTAGAGAGGTAATCGTGTAGTGCGAATCGGAGTCTATACAAAAGAGTTTATAATATGGTCGTTGTTTACATGACCATGTGAATATTATTATTATTAGAAAACGCAGATCCGCAGTACTCAGGCCTATCGGCCCATTGTACATTCGCGACATTTAGGATCCCCTAGAAAAGGCCAGTGCTCTCCACGAAGGAGAGCAGTTCTTTCCAGGGCAGATCCCGTAGTTCCTCCAGCTGTAGAAACTGCCTTCCGAAATACCTATACCTTGACACTCCTATTGGTGCACAATGACATAAAATATGAGTGATGGCTCCATCCTCCACGCCACACATCCTGCAAGTAGGATCATCTTTCAACTGCATTGTATGCAGGTGCTTTTTCAGAGGATAGTGTCTTGTTAGCAGGCCTACCATCCGTCTCAATCGCCCTTTATCAAGCCCAATCAGCCACTTTAAGGTGGAGTCAGTTGAGGGCCACTTTATATGGAGTCTCGACTGTCTCATTCCGGAGGCCTCAGTCCAATAGTTGTTAAACTGTGCCGTAGCCTAGTCTTGCAGCTCTGATTGTATTAGACCTCTTGGCAGACCGAAGGTTGGCTCGGAGCCAGGGTAAGGAGTTTTTGCTCCTTCATCCGCCAAACGGTCTACTTCTTCGTTGCCCTCGACTCCACCGTGTCCGGGCACCCATATAAGTTTAACTGAGTTACGTTCACACAGCTCAGTCAGAATGTTTCGACAGTTCAGTACCAGTTTGGAGGTCATCTTGTTTGATGCAAGAGCCCCCAAAGCTACCTGACTGTCGCTACTTATATAAATATGCTTATTAACGAAACCTCTTTTGAGGTTTTCACTTGCACACAGTAAAATGGCATATATCTCACCCTGAAACACACTAGGATACTTACCAAGTGGTGCCGATATACGAGCCCTTGGCTTGCATCTGTGTACACTAGCACCGGTTCCCTCCTGAGCCTTCGATCCGTCTGTGTACCATTCCAGACCTTCGGGACTCTCGACTAGAGAACACGGCTGTATATGGAATAGTGAACTTATAGACAGAGAGACACCGGTCGTCCTCTGACTGAACAACGACCTGGTTCCTTATAGGCAGAGCTAAAGCCTTTGTGTGCCCTAGCCACTTGTCCCGTCGCATTCCACCGATAAACAATCTATTTGCTGCTTTTCTAGCTTCCAGTTCCACTTCGACTTGCAAGGGAGTGAGTCCAAGAATGATCTCCATTGCAGCCGTTGGGGTGGCTCCTGTTATTCCTAGCCAAGCTAGCCTTTGAACTTGATCTAATTGTGGAGCGCTCCTGGGATCGTCACCACACAAGAGCCGCATATGTTATGAGGGATTTCACCATAACGATGTACATCCAGAAGGTGGTCCTTGGACTTATTCTCCACTTAAGACCCAAGATACGCTTGCACATCCATAGGGATGCGCATTGCGCAGGCTTTCCTCGCTTGATCTTCCACGTGGTCCTTCCATGACAGTTTGGAGTCTAAGGTTACTCCCGGGTACCTCACTGTACGGGAAAGACACAAACGTGTGCCCATGAGAGAAGGAAGCTGAAAATCGCTTACTTTTCTCATTTTAGTGAACAGCATTAGCTCTGTTTTGCCAGGATTGACCGAAAACTCGTGTCTGTTACATCATAACTGAATTATGTTAAGAGCTCTTTGCATGAGCCCTGCAATAGTCACTTCAAATCGGCCTCTTATCATGATAGCTAGATCGTCTGCATATGCTTGCACATAGTAGCCTGCTTCGCTCATTTGACCAGTAGCCCGTCGAGCATGAGGTTCCATAATAGCGGCCTGCCTTTGCCCTAACCGAATCATTGCGAAGCGTAATTTTCAAGGATGATATCCACTTAATTATGGTGCCGTCCACGCCGCGGTCCGCAACTGCTTGACAGAGAAAATCGAAGGTTGGGTTGCTGAATGGTCCTTCAATACCCAAGAATGCTACCAATGCCAGTTCTTTCTGCTCTAGCGCCTTCTCAGCTCTAACAACGATCTGATGAAGGGCTGTCTCTGCAGATTTACCGGCTTGGTATGCATGTTGATTGGGATGAATTGGTGATGACACCAATACCCCATCGTTTATATACCGTTCTATTAACCTTTCCAATATCTTCAAAAGAAAGGAAGTCAGGCTTATAGAACTAAATGCCTTAGTCTGGTCATATATAGTACGACCTGTCTTTGGTGTAAAGACCACTCTCTCCAGGATACTGGTATGTATTCCAGAACTAGGCAGGATCTAAGTAGATGATACAGGTTTCCCAATAGTACCTCCGCACTCTTTTGTAAAAGAGCCAGATATATACTACCAGGTCATGTGAATAAATAGTTGTTGTTATTTGTGTAGTGAAGACAAATTAAACAATGTGTCTTATTACCCTTCTAGAGTACCACACCCAGGAAACTGAAACTGATGTAAAATATTTAACGGCAGTTTTCTTATGAAAAATTATATTAATAATAGTTCTGAACTATTAGAATTAATCAGCCTACACTGTAAAAAATGTAAAATTACATCCAATTTTAATGTAACTTTGCCTTCAAAAGGAGTGTAAAATTTTATTTACCAGGGAGGATTGCCCAAAATATAAGGTAAATAAAAATTTTACACTCTTTTTGCGGATAAAATTACATTAAAATCCGGTGTATTTTTACACGCAACGACGGTAAATTTACTATCATTCTTTACAGTGTATGCTTTATTAATATTAAACACATTTGTTGTTTCTATTAAGATACAGTATAAAACGTCATTATCCTCCAAATTTTTGTACACTTTTTCTTTTATTATCTTCACATCGTGGAAGTATAGTAGGGGTAAATAAAATTGTTCAAATAGGCTCAGAATATCATGAAAAGTCGAAAGTTTTTTGAGCAAAAAAATCTGTCTTTTGGTCTGTCGGATCTGTCTGTAACTCGGTTAATGAAACAACTTTCACAAGGTTTACCTTGTGAATTGAAAACTTTATTTTTAAAATTTGAACAAAATATCTCATAACGGATCCATATTTCTATATACAGTGTGTCCTCCGATTGAGTTCGCTATAGGTAAAAATGGACAAAAAATTTTCGATTTTTTTTTCTGCTTACCTAAAAAGGAATTTTGGGTGTACTTTTTTTTTAATCATGTGGACCATGACAGTTAAGCAAAAATGAATTTCATGTTAGGTAAAGTACCTTTTCTGTAAAAGATACAGCAAAATGTCATTAAGGAAAGTTATTTAGATTAAAAAGTTATAGTCCTATGCAAAATTTCAAGAACATACGCCTACTTTGATGATTTTGATTTTTTTAATATAATTGCATTTTATGAAAAAAAAAATTGTTGCCGGCTTACTAAAGTGTACTAGATTAAACACTTTAGTAAACTGGCATACTATTTTTTTTTTCGTAAAATGCAATTATATTGAAAAAATCAAAATTATCCAAGTAGGCGTATGTTCTTGAAATTTTGCATAAAACTATAACTTTTTAATCTGAATAACTTTCCTTAATGACATTTTCCTGTATCTTCTACAGAAAAGGAAAAGGTACTTTACCTAATATTAAATTCGTTTTTGCTTAACTGTCATGGCCTACATGATTTAAAAAAAACAAAAGTACACCCAAAATTACTTTTTAGATAAGCAGGTGTGAATCTCAAAATATGACAAAAAAATTCGAACATTCTTTGTCCATTTCACCTATAACGAACTCAATCAGAGGACACACAGTATACGTTTAATTAAATATATCTAGCCTCTAATGGGTTTGATTACTTTATTTTGGAGATTACTAAAAGTTTGTCCTTTCACAGCATATTTTGTGATAAATTCACACCATAAATACAAATGTCTCACTTGCATTATAGCATTTTATATATTTCATATTTCCTATAATTTGCCCCTAATAATAACCCTGCCCAATGACCCGCACAGAACAATATCCGCCCTGTGCGAAAATATCTCATTACTGCCAAAAATCTCATATTTCCCAGAATGCGGAAATGCAACAATAACATATATAACGTCATTACCAAAAAATATATCGCCGGCAATTGTCGCCCTACGCACTTGGCGACAGGGGGATTGAAATGTTACAATAAAACAGTTAATAGACGAGGTGTCGTATGCCCCAAGGCTCACTCCAGGGGTCAGGGTGGCTTCAGTGTCGGTCGCGCTACCCCGGCCGATACGGCTAATTTGAACCGCGGGTAGCCAGTGATAAGTGTACTGGCCCATTTGGGGTCTTTGTTCGCCAGCTTTTTGCGACACTTCGTTGATTGGATTTGAATATGGCTTACATAAAGAGGCAGCTGCTACACTGTACCATGTACGTGGACAACTTTACTACACAACCTACTTTTAGTGCTTGACAAGTCGGCTGACATTAAGTTTTTAATGGGAATTAATATGATTACGCCTTATTAGGCCAAAATGCTTTTACTTGCATGTTAACACAATATACCCAGTTTATAACGTGATAATAATTAGCGTAAATTCGCAGACATCTGCAGGTTTTATAATTACTATAATAAAAATATTGCCATAACCGTACCGAATACAAGGCCAGCGTGTTTAGATACAATTTCTGAGGCTCCGGAGTTTTGGAATATTATTTTTTAATAGTAAACATTTTTCTGCTCTAATTGGACATTAAATGCACGCCTTACTTAATGATAAAACTTATAAAGACGTCAAGTAAATTTAACGATACTCCATCTACATTACAAAATTATTGTTTTAGTTGAGTGTAAAATATCTTACTATGCCATTTCGTCTGAATAAAAAAATATTCATATAATATCAAGAATTAATTTTAAACCATTAATTTTATTAAAAAGATATAAAAATAAATTTTTAAGATATCAAAATAAGTTTTTAAAGTTTTCACACGATAAAGTCTGTAATATCTGTCCAAAATAAAAATATTTTTTGAATTTTATCGCCAAATCAATGCAGATGCATTTTAGTAGTATTAAGCTTTAGTATTGTTGGACGTTCAGCAACGTCTAACAATTACTAATTTTAAATACTTGTTTAAAGAAAGTCTGTAAAAGTATATATGCAAAATTTACCTTTCTTTTTAGCAATTTAGTTTTATTCAGTATCTTTCTCTGTAGGATGACTACCCTGTATATTTTTTTAACTAAAAGTATGTCAGGCACAAGTGACAATTACACTTCAAATATTATTTTCCTCTGCATTAACTGCGTGCGAAATATTGTCGTCCTTCGTCACATTTTTTCCAACATATTTTTAGGACGACCACCCTGCATATTTTTCATATTTTTCTTCCTTGCAGAGTTCCCACCAACATAGGAATTTTAAATTCTCTGACTTTTCAGGAACAAAATTTTAATTTTTCAGGACTGAACATTTATTACATTCTAATAAAACCTGCATACAAGTCAATATTAATGTTGCTAAAATTTGCTTCATATGACCTTGGAAAAGATATTACAACCTATTAAAGTATTTTTTTTCACTACATCATTTATACGAATTTATTTTATTTCCACATCTAGTGGAAGTGTAGTAACGCAAACAAAAATAATGAAAATTTTTATTGTTCATGAAACGTCGAGATTTTATGTTTGAGCAAAAAATTTTTTGTCTGTCGTTCTGTCGGTATTTAACTTTTCTTTGTGCGCACGATTACTCTGGAATCGTTTAAGATATTGACTTGAAATTTGGTACATGTATGTATCTTAACTAGATCTGGAACTAGATTATATTTTGATCTTATTCCGTTGAAGAGTTGGGGTGTAAATTGGGCTAAATGGGAGTAAATAGGTAAATCAAGCAAGTAGAAGTCCATAAAATTGGTATTTAGTATATATAAGCGAAGTTAAGGTCTCAAAATTTTTTTTGGCATTAGCTACTAACAGCACCAATTTTTTTTTTACTTCATCCACCACAGGTAAATGGGGTGAAAAAAATTAAATTGTGATTTTGTGTGTGAACAAGAACCAAAGACCTCAAATTTTTTTTTACTTCATCCACTGCCACTACCAACCCCTTTCCACCACCTCCATTCCCGGTGTGGCATATCGTTTTATGAGTTTTTGGGATAGGCGATTTCAAATATCATATTATTAAAGTTCCATAAACAATTATTTCCACACATATTATTTTTTCGTTGTGAGAGACTTGGATAGAAAATCTGGATGTGGAAGTAGTGACTCCTTGGGCAGTGGTTTTATTATTGAATAATCAAAATAAATATAACATTTAAATTTTACAATTTTTGTACAGAAGTTTTTTTGTTAATGATGAATGAAATACCAGGATTTTTCTTAAATTTACATTAATTCCCTGACTTTTACAGGCTTTCATGACCACTTTTTGGATCCTCTGACTTTTACAGGTTTTACCAGATTGGTGGGAGCTCTGCCTTGACAGTTGTGTTAACTGCATGAGAAATATTATCGTTCTCCGTCATATTTTCTTATAAATTTTCTTTAAAGTGAGCACCCTGATATTTTCCATATTTTTCTTTTTTGACAATTGTGTTAACTACATGCCAAATGTTACTGTTTTTCATGATATTTTTTTTAAATTGTATTTTTTATGGAGTCCACCCTGTATATTTTTTATCAATGGAACTATTCCAGTCCGTCGTTGGCAGTAGCGTCAACTACTTACCAAATATTATTTTTCTCCATCAAGTGGTTTTGCAGATATAGCGTCAACAGATAGCCACCAAAGAGACAGACAGGCAGACGGAGGGAAGGAAATGGCTTTAATTTTCCTAATCTACATACTTTGAAACGTGAAAGTCTGGAGAAATCTCGGAGGGTGATTTTTTCACGATTACGATACTTCCCTTCGGTAAGCGAGGGAAATAATTATTTAATATGTTTATCTGTCTATTAGGGTTCTTAAGATAATTTTAAAAAGTAGTCCTACATCAAAGTAACATTTTCATATATCAATAATAATGAATCTCTCAAAAATTCAGTGAATACGCAGAAATTGTGCAATCTTAGGCGATGATGCTTAGTGGATATACCACTCTTTGGAGGGGATGCACACCAGTCTATTATACAGAGTGTCCATTAAAGAGGCCATTCCTCAACAGTAGGTTCCTTGAGTAAAAATAAGTCGTTTTAGCTAAACGTCAGTAACATGCTTGCTTCCTTAAAAAGTTATGGAATGTCAAAAGCAATTTTTTTAATTTTTTTTTGTAATCTCTGTTATCATTTACGCAACTTGATCCAAATTTGGCACATGGGAGTTTCTTGGAATGCTAAGAATAGTCGTGTTAACAATTTAGACGAATAACGTAGAGAACACTGGAAAAGCGAAAATTTTTGTATTGTTTTGGTCATTATTTTTTTGAGGATAAACTTTGTAATAAAGTAATTTTTTTTAATACAGTATTCAATTCTACGTAAAAAGATATACTTGTTTTATATCTTCAATTACTTGCTGCACGATATACTCAATATTACGTTAAATTTAAATTATTATAATCTAGTAGGTATACGGCTAAATCTGACAGTAAAATAATTTAAAGTGGTAGTAAAATAATTTAAAATGGTAGTTAAAATTAAATGAAAAAATACGAATTAAATTTTACTCATGTATAAAACAAACTAGGATCTACTTATGACCAAAAAAACGTTCGCCTCCTGCAAATGCAAAGCCACCTGCGACACCAAAATATGAGGAGAAAATCAACAAATCATATTAGGCATATTTTTATCGGAAAATTTTGTTAATGAAACTTGTTTAGAATTATGCAAAAATCCTATGTCCAAAGTTCAATCAAAAAAAAAAAATAAATAAAAATTTAAAAAAATTTTAAAATAATTATTTTAAAAAAATTGTAAATTGCTTGCCAACTACCTGGCA
Source organism: Rutpela maculata (assembly GCA_936432065.2). Lineage (NCBI taxonomy): Eukaryota > Metazoa > Arthropoda > Insecta > Coleoptera > Cerambycidae > Rutpela > Rutpela maculata. The sequence continues at coordinate 138,812,309 of OW386289.2, forward strand.
ACTTGAGTTTGATTTCAAACATATATCGGTACCGCAGGTGGCTTTGCATTTGTAGGAGATATGAATGTTTTTTCTGGTCATAAGTAGATTCTAATTTTTTCTATACTTAAGTAACATTTGGGTCAAGACGGGAAAAAAATAAAAAAGTTATTGGGGTGATACCATTTCAAGTGAAACACACTGTATAATAAAACCATTGAAAAAATAAGTCCGATCCTGGAATTTTTCCCAAATAAAGAATGCTGGGCTAAAATATTATTATTTGCATCAAATTTTATCCTAGTATATAAGGCCGTTATAAAAAATATGGCGAGACAAAATATTAGTCAAAAATCCCAAAATATCCCGTATCTTAAAAACGATTATTATCATTCAATGGTAAAGGAGGAGGGTCGATTTGGGCGGTTTTTGCCTCAAATTATTTTTGGATAAAAAAAAACATTTTTTTTAATGTCTACTAACAATAATAAGTCGATTTTACCCTAAACGGACGATCCCCCCCCCTCTCAATCCTGAATATGCCATCACTTGCTAACAGCGTTCTTGGGGAGATATATAGCTTTTAAACTTATATTTGCTTGATAAAATACCACACTACCACACTAACTCCCTTTTAACTGTATCCGCTCTCATTTATCATTTTTTCCCTTTTTATGTTTTCTGATTTTTTCATCCAAAAATAATTTGGGGCAAAAACCGCCCAAATCGACCCTCCTCCTTTGAGGGTGTTTTAACCAAGTATGTTTTATTCTCCACTATACTATGTCTTTTTAAATTAATGACACCGTGTATAACATTTACCACAATCTATAGCTGAAAATTACCCCTTAAAAGAGTTAAAACATGATTTTGAAAATATTTCATTAAAGAAAATGTTTTAATGTTGCTGCTAAAAGTATAGCTAGATAATATTAAATAATTACGATAATTTAGAATACTTAAGGCCAGTTTTTCCAACTTAAGCTTGAAATTTGGTATAGCCTCTGAAACATTGAAAATGTTTCACTAATATTTATATAAATAGTAACCACTCTTAAAGCACAAAATTAATTATCGTCGACTTGTTTTTCCCATTTGACAAAATAAGGCAAAACTCTCTCACACGTTATCTCACATTAGTACTAATGTACGCATTTTATTAAATTAACTAGAACACATTCTATCCTTTTTAGTAAATTTAGTAAACTCCAACTTTCAGCAACTCCATTAAGGACAAAATATACCACTTCCGCTGTTTCCTCTCATATTGTTCAATTTCACCTTTGGTATTAAATTAAAAATATCCACCAAGGAGAAATTTCATTTGCTCCCCTGCAAACACAAAAAGTAGACCAGCTCGTATTCTCGATATAAAAATTCTATGTTTGTTTCAGTTGTCTGTATGTCGTGGTCTCGTGGGTCGATAGTGTCTTGAGTTTGGGTGAGTCCGGGTATCGATTCAGCAGCGCATCTAATTAAAAGTCCAAGCACGTTCCGCTTTCGACTCCGGTGACACTGTTCCTGGATTCACTATAGCAACAGACTCGATGTGTGGAGGCATTATATATACCTTAGATGGCTAGTCTGGACTTTTATTCGATGGAAAGGATTTGCTTGTGATATGAATTTTAACATAAATATTTCGGTTTTACAATCATTATTGATACATATCTTACTTACTAGTGGTTGATTTCAAGGAAAAATATTTTGTATATTATATCTTTACCAAATTAAATAGTTATTTATATTACTAGATGCGAAAGTTTACTTTCAGGTGTGAGGTGATTTTTGAATGGTCGAGGCGAAGCCGAGACTTTGGTTTTTGGCATCGTGTTATGTATTATATTTTTTCTACTACCGAAAGATTTTATGGGATTTCATAATTTAAAACTAATTATTTCATGAAATTATTTGATGTTTTTAATAAATTTTATAGTTTAGGAGGCTGTCTGTGAACATTTTTTCCATGCCAACGAAATAGTCTAAGATCCGGCATAAGAAATTAATACCCTTATCTGTTATTCAGATAAGAAATAGTTTATATAAAAGATAACATGTAGGTTAATAGATCGCGACTAGGTTGCCTAGCCATATCTTGACCCGATGGCATTTAATTTGAAAATTGTTGTCGGGCGAAATCAAAATTTTATCTTTAAATGTATATAGCAGCGAAACCATTAATCCTACAGAAATTTTTCAACGACGCAAATTCATCATCATTTTATAATCTTTCTAATAGATCCCCACCTGTTTTTTCCTAGGATTTTTGAAGTAAAATTCTACACGTCTGTACCTCTTACTCTTGCGAATTTGTATTAACAACGGCTTTTTTTTAAACATATCTGACGGATCGGGACAAGTGCAGGTCGATTTAGAATTAAATTCTACGTCTGTTAGGTTATCTTTCGTTGTTGTATTATTTATGGTTGATTAGTTATTAATAATTTTTGCAACGGAAAGAGGTGGGCGAAAGACACTCTTCTAATACAAAATCGCGATCGAGAAACGTCAAACGAAAAATGTCAAAATTGTCAATTTTGATTCCTTCGTGTAGTCCGAATTTTCGAATTTCGGCGGGCGATTTACGATGCGGATCAACTACAAGTCTTCCTCTTTAAGTATCGACATTGTACGGGAATCGCGGTATCGTATTTTTGAAAATATGAGTATATTTAGATGTGAGGTTTTCGACGAAAATTTCCTTTCGGGGCTCTGAAAACGATTTTTCGCCTGTAACTCGGAATCCGTGAGAGATAGCTCAAAAATAAAAATTCCAAATTTTACTGTGACTCTTGGTTTGGGCCCGGCGGGCCTTTGAAGATGGCGGTGTCTTGCACTTTTTTGCTTAAAACGTCCATAACTCCTAAACGGTGGCTCCTACGCCAAAAAACTACGACCTAACGAATTTGTAGAGAATTTAATGAACTATAAGTATCTTTTTTATTGTTTGCCCTACGACAAAAGATAAGGACGCTAGGAGCGATACAACTGGATATTTTCATTTTCCAAGGAAACGTGTTTTTTTCTCATCTCTTGCGAATATCTAGATAAAGGTTGGTTCTAGGAAAAAACTGGTAGGGATCTATTAGAAAGATTATAAAATGATGATGAATTTGCTTTCTTGAAAAATTCATTAATGGTTTCGCTGCTATATACGTTTAAAGACAAAATTTCGATTTCGCCTGACAAAAAAAAAGAAAAAAAATAATTAATTTTTTTCAAATTAAATGCCATATGGCTAGGCAACCTAGTCGCGATCTATTAGCCCACGTGTTATCTTTCATAAAAACTATTTCTTATATGAATAACAGATGAGGGTTTTAACTTCTTATGCTGGATCTTGTACTAAAACATTTACTATCCGCCATCGAGGTTATCTGTCATCGAGGTTTATGTTAAACATTTTAATTTCTGGTGTTTTCAAACTAAAATTAACAAATATTTTTGGTGGCGATGAAAATGGGATACAAGAAGCAGCCAATATTGCTTGTGCCTCGCTCTATCCCAAGAAATCCAAAGCAAGGTATAGGCAAACTTATGAGGTGTTAATTTTTTTTTTTAAATTTTTCTCTCCTGGTCACGAAAGTTCTACTTTCGTAGCTAGCAACGCCTTAGCAACCAGGTAACTCTAATGTTTACTTTCGTTATCGCGCGTGTTGTTATGGTTGGGAAGGTCATTTATATACTTAGATGGTAGTAGAAAAACGATTTTAATTGGCCAAGTTCAGTACTGCCTAATGGCACTCTGCTCTTACAACTAACTTAAACAATACAGTGTAAAAATAACAAAATCTAATTCATAACCTATACTTACAGAAGAAAATGAAACCTAAGTATTGTGCAAAGGACATGCAATGTGAGAAAAAAAATACAATTATTTGTGAAATTTGTCTCAACCCAAAATACTCCTTCATAAAAGTCGCACTGAATTGAGAAACTGCAAAATATCATAATTTTGTCAAGAGTGCTTGACTTCGATCGGCTGTAGCACCAAAACTATTCAGTTTAACGAAAAGGTATATAGGACATATTTTGTAGAAAATTTGCCCCATGAGGCACCTGAAGCGAGATATTTCAAAGAAACTGTTTTTGTGCGCCATTTTTTAATATGGCGGCGCCATTTTGCATTTTTTTTCTTGATTCATTCAGGGCATCGAAATACATAAATTTCCAAAATTTCAAAACTCCCGCACTTATTAGGACTAAACTCCATATTTTATGCTCTCACCGCTGTATTATAATTTATTAAAGTCCGGTTTATCAATACGATACAGTTTGCTCCGGGGTTAATCTCCAGCAAAAAGAGTTTATTTTTGTCCAGGATAAAAGTAATCTTGGGTTGAAGTCAGGGTCAATTTAGCACGAGCTTCAAAGTGGAGGTTATGCCTGTTAGTACGAGGTCATCCTAAAAATTGTGTTACTTGTGGATACTTGTGTGAAAAATCAGTCATTTTTTTCTTAAATTATTGACAATGGAAGATTTCGACGAGATAAGCAATGATGATGACGAAATTTTAAAATTATTGGAACACGAATGACGGCCCTATTATACCTAAGCAGCGAAATAATTCCTTTGAAAATTATGACAATGTGGACTTTTGCATCAGGTTTAGGCTAAATAATATTTATTTTGGAACAAATCAAAGCATTAATAGAGTTTCCTAACTTTTTGAGTGTTCCATTCGTTTTTTTTAAATAAAAATATAACTATCGACCAGAAAATATTCTAGTTTATATTATAATATTTGTTGCTAATTGTGACTGTTAGTTGATATTTCGACAGAAACAACCAAATGATTTTAAAATTTAAAAACAAACAAAAAAATCACATATTTTTCAACCAATTACGATCAACCTAGAGCTGGCCACTCTGTAGGAAGCGTTACCAATCTCAGGTTATTCAAAGGTTTCCTAACGCACACCATAAAAAGTAGTAGATAAACGGATGCGTGTTTAACACTCAGTTTGACCTGAGGTTTAAATTATCCCGTTAAAGATAGAATTTTGCAGAGCGCGAGGGAAATATGCGTTTATTTTCGGTTTGTTATAAATATTTAAAAAATCATAAATGATATAATCTTTAAAATAGTTACAGTTACTTTCCATTGCTCCAAGGAATATAACCGTATACAGTAAATAAACAAAATGCGATGCTCTAATAATGAAATTAGGAGCTATTTTCATTGACAAACTAATATTTAAGTACAACAGAAATTTGCATTAAAAAGTATATAAAGTGGTATTCGTTAGAATAATAGCAAGTATCAAAAACAGTTTTAAAAGTTATATGTTTGGTTTTTAAATATTTATAATAAATCGAAAATCGTCGCATATTTTCCTCTCATTCTGCAAAATCCTATTAGTCCAATTAATGAATGCCCAAAAGGGAATTGTAGAGAATATTTAGGAGGGGAGAATTTTCCTCTTCGGGAATGTGTTGGGGGTTGTTAGGAGGTAAACATACTAAAAGTCCCCGCCCCTAGCCCCGCTGCTTCAGGGGGGAGGGGGGTGGAAAGGTTCCTTTTTTCGATTCTTGCTTGGAACTCGGAAACCATGCGTCACACGGAAAAAGTAATCTATGCAAAATTAAACTTGATTAAATTTCCTACAAGAATGTTTATATGCATTTTCTTCCTATGTGTTATGGTTTACGAGATATTCGCCAGAGAAAATCGATAATTAATAAAAAAAAAATCAATTATATCTTGGATATTTCTGTTAACGCGGTTTGCCGTGGTCTGCTAATAAATCACAGTCACAAAACAGTTCACAACACTCGACGTAATTACTAACGTAATATTTTGTCGAAATCTATACATTTCCTTAAATATACAGTGTGACTCACTTAAAATGAAGATACCCTTATAACTTTTTTATTTTGTTTCCGATTTGAATCAAATTTTACTCAAGTATAGAACAAATTAGAATATACTTATGACCAGAAAAATATTCGGTTGCTACAAAGGCCATTCCACCTGCGGTACCAAAATATGCTGAAAAAAAAAATAATAAAACATTTTGAATGTTAGGAATTCTAAAAAAATGCATCCGATCGGCGCCACAAACGTACATACACCAACATTTGATTTGGTTATTGATGGGGGATTTCTCATACATAAGCTCATCTGATAAAGGGGGATCCTCAGTTTCCGCAATTTGGGGTGGCTACGTGAAATTCGTTAAGACCCATTAATATGATTTTTAATCTTTTTCCTCATATTTTGGTATCGCAGGTGGCTTTGCCTTTATAGCAAGTGAATGATTTTCTGGTCATAAGTAGATCCTAATTTGTTCTACACTTGAGTAAAATTGTATTCAAATTGGAAACAAAATGAAGATACTCTTATCTTCATTTTAAGTGAGTCACACTGTATATTTAAGGAAATGTATAGATTTCGACAAAATATTACGATAGTAAATACGTCCAGTGTTGTAAAATAAAGATTTTCGCTGGCGAATATCTCGTAAACTATAACACATAGGAAGAAAATGAATATAAGCATTTGAGAAATTTAATTACGTTTAATTTTGCATAGATTACATTTTTCCGTACGACGCAATGTTTCCGAGTTATAAGCGAAGAATCGAAAAAAGGAACCTTTCCACCCCCACTCACCTCCTGAAGCGGCGGGGCTAGGAGCGGGAATTTTTAGTACGTTTACCTCCTAACTACCTCCAACACATTCCTGAAGAGAAAAATTCTCCCCTCCTCAATGTTCTCTACAACCCTTTCCTTGACTGGACTACAGGGGATAATAAGTACGTACAAATATACCAGGTGCCACAGACTAGTGGCTTCCCCCTATAATTCCTTTATTTTTTAACTTATCTATGTGTGAGTCCATTTCCTGTTTACCCGGATATGACTGCAACTTTTGATTTTTAAACGGAACGCCCTGTATATTTTTACATATTTGGATTCAAGACAACATTCTGAGTATACCATGAGATTTTTGCGAATTTTTGAGTCAATGTTCAGTTTTTTTAAGCATATCAAAACATTCGTCTAGAGTGCTAGGGCTGGTAAAGTCCAAGGGAAAAATATAATTTTGCGTCTAATTTCATTAATGACTATTTACGAAGCCTCCAAAATTGAACAAAGCGTTTTTTTATCGAAACTATTTTTTTTCAAATGGGAAGGTGGTGGCTCATACTGCTCAATAAATCATAGATTTTTTCTGAATTCATTGATATCCGTTTCAATTCTATGCTATTTGTTTTCCTATTTTATCGAATTTATTTAAAAATAAAAAATTATTTTGAATATGATTTTTCTTGAACATTAACGTAGTTGCCTTTGCAAAAATCATTTTTTTCATCTAATAATGAAATGTGAATAACTACCTTTTTGTGAATAATAGCGTTTTGGTTCTCTTTTATTTCTTAATAGGTATAAGTACTAGTGCAAAGTATAAGGATCAATAAAAATTATTTTGAAAGTGATTTTTTATTTTTAAATAAATTTAATAAAATAGAAAAACAAATAGCATAGATTTGAGACGGATATCAATGAATTCAGAAAAAAATCTATAATTTATTGAACACTAGGAGCCACCACCTTCCCATTTGAAAAAGAAAGTTTTTAATAAAAAAGTGATTTGTTCAATTTTGGAGGCTTCGTAAATAGTTATTAATGAAACTAAACGAAAAAAAATATTTTTTCCTTGGACTTTACCTGTCGTAGAACAAATTTTGGTATTTCAAAGCACTCTAGACGAATGTCTTAAAATGCTTAAAAAAAAACTGAACATCGACTTAAAAATTTGCGAAAATTTCATACTCAGAATGTTGTCTTGAATTCAAATATGTAAAAATATATAGAGTGTCCCATTTAAAAATCGAAAGTTGCGATCATTTCCGGGTAAACCGGAAATGGTCTCATACCGTTTTTTATGTCCAAAAATCCATTTTTACAGGTAGTTTATGTACCCCAAATTTCAAACAGATAAGTTAAGAAATAAAGGAAATATATGGGGGGAGCCACTAGCCTGTGGCACCCGGTATAAAGAAATGTAGTAACATAAAAATGTAAAATCAACATATAAAAATGATAAAAAATAAAATAAAACAAAAAATTTAATTTACACAGTAAATTTATTTATCTCAGCTACATCGCAAAGAAATATGTCAAACTGATCTGACACATTTTGTACAATGTCGAGAATTTCTGTACGTTAGTTCTGGGGGTCGGCAGATAGAATAAAGAGTTTTGCCTAGAACCTGGTGTAGGTGTTCGAAAATGTAGTAAACTTAAAATGGCACTACAGTCTCTTATATTATGTATTACTTTAAAAAGAAATATTTGTTATGAAATAGTTTGGCGCGTCCTAAAACTCGAAAGAGAAAATCTGTTAAAAGTGCAGCCTGGGGAAAACTAATAGCAGGATAGACACCATCTTCCTTGTGACTTAATCTTTAAAAAATGTCTCTGAATTCTCTTCATATTTTGTATATGTATGTTATCATGAAAAGACCAAATAATTGACGAATATTCATAAAATAAAATGATTGCTGACTATATTTCTTCAGAAACAAATTGAGGATTTTGCTCTGGATGTAGAAAATTGTCAAATGAGATGTGCAAAAGAACAGAATTACTATTTTTATAAACCTCAGCTAAAAACACTTAGTCCATAATTAATTCATAATAACTCATAAGAGAGGGTATAATAGAAAGTAATTAAGTTGTTAGTTTGTTAATAATATTTGATCTGGACTGTAAAGTAGTGAATAAAAATTGTAATATCATTTTATTTATATACTTCCGAAAGCCTAATCTTTATATAACTTTACCATTTAGTTGCATGTAGATAAGTATTGACATAGAAATCAATAACTTATTTCCAAAATATACTGACAATAATATATATTCTATCGACTGCATAACATGTTGCAGGTGCCCATTTGGTAGTTGTATGTATATAAACTCTGTAGATAAAAAAATGTTGCAATATAATCGTCAATACATTCGGAAACAAGAATAAATAACGTATTCGGACAGATCTCGCTAGAAAAAAGAAAAATTCCTGAACATTTGTCCTACACAGTTCCTCGTTTAAAACGTTGGAATTTTCATTTAACCCATATGTTTAGACGTTGAGGAAAAGTTCATTCACTTTCCCCCTATTGAATAATTCATATATCGATCTACCTCAGTCTGACCTTTCTGCTTTCCTCATATTAAGTAGCTTTTCAGTTTTGGGCCTACAAAACCAAGGTCGAAGTAACAATTCCGACTTACTACAAGTTTAAGTATACATGAAAAGGTGTTTCTTCATTTGTCATCCATTAGAAGATATTAAAAGGGGAGGTGGCAATATCGGGGAAGGACAGTTCCGCGAATAACGATCCGGGATCGAGTCCGGGCGCTCCGGAGTCCCGGAATGGGCGAGCGCGCGCTTCCTTTCAGGTAATGGGGCAGGTGGTGCGCGCGTGCGCGCATCACAGACGTGTCGGCCTTGGAATTTGGGTGCATCGGCCGATCTGCCTTGCAAATGAGCCCCTGCTTATTTATGGGATTTATGAACTTCAAACTCTAGTTTCTGCACTTATATTTACATACGAGCTTTATACGAGATTTCACTTGTTAACTGTCGTTTAGTAATTTTGTTTATTCTTTTCCGGCATTATTTTCACGGCCAGTTCGAATATTATGGTTTTACACTCTAAACCAGCACATCAACCAACTTGACTATATATATTTCAAACAGCTTATTATACCTATTTGATTTAATCAAATAGGTATATTATAACCGAACAGACACATTTGTTTAATAATAAATAATCATCGTAAAAAAAAAATTTGAAAAGAAATCCGTTTCGTAACCGGCTGAACTTGAATATCGAATAAAAAATGTCTGTGTTTGTATACAGGGTGCGCCACTTAAAACTCCCCTGACTTGTAACTTTCTTATTTTTGAAGCGATAACCAAGTTAGGCACATCAAATTGTAGACATTTTTAAAGCCTTTAAACGTGCATACAGAGTGATTACAAATTTTTTTTTCGAAAAAATTGTTAAGAAAGGAAAGTTAATTTCTTTGAATAATTTTTTACCTCACCCTGTATATGAACCGTGTTAATGTTTTCTTATACAGGTTTTAAATAGCTCAAAAATTTAAAAATAAAAATTTTGCAATTTCCTAGTTAGTACCCACATTTTAATATAAGTTTGTTTTTAAAAATATTTATTTCTTCTATTTCTTGTTATTGTTTTGTTAGGTTGAATATCGTTATGTTATTAAAATAAAAAAATTTAAAAATAAAATTTTGCAATTTCCTATTTAGTAACCTACATTTTAATATGTTTTTTCAAAATATTTACTTATTTTGTTTCTTGTTACTGTTTTGTTAGGTTGAATATCGTTTGTGATATGTCTTTTACAAATAAACATAAAATTATTATTTACATTATTTTCAAAGTTATTTTAAAAAATCAGTTTGGAATCGGAAAGAGCGTTTTTAATTTCTTTCTCTAAAACCAAGAAGAATTTCGAATATGCGTAATAACATAAACTGAAGCTAATTAAAACCTTTATAAGAAAACATTAACGCAATTTATGTACAGGGTGAGGTAAAAAATATTCAAGGAAATTAAGTTTTCTTTCTTAACAATTCTTTCAAAAAATTTATTTTTAAATCACTCTGAAGACATGTTTAAATGCCTTAAAAATATCTACAGTTTGATGTGCCCAACATGGTCGTCGCTTAAAAAATAAGAAAGTTACAAGCCTGGGGAGTTTTAAGTGGCGCATCTTGTATATGTCCCAAGTAACAATTTAAATGCCAACAAGTATTTATCGAGTTTTATCACAGATTTAAGAAGGTAAATAAACCGAACTGGGTTTTATTATTTCTTTTGTGCATACCAATTTATCTGCAGATAATATGAACTTAAAAAAAGGCCTTCAAGTTACCTTTATAGCAATTTGTTAAACCTCTTTGCTCTTTAAGACCTATTGGCTCTATAACCACTTAATTGCTGCATTTTTCCAAACCACAATAAACTCATTAAGTTCTGTAGTAGATTTTAAATATTTTAAGTTTTGTGGTAGACATCTATAAATATTTGGGAGTTTTAAAATATGGTCTTTAAGTACTCCTTATGATCAAGCAATAAAACTAATAACTCTTAAGTAGTCTCACCCTCAATATATGTTATCATAAATATTATTTGCTTTTAACAATAAGTGGTAAAGGTTCCTTAAAACCTAATAGTTTTTTGGTAGCTTTATTAAGCTACGTTAAAACTTTTTGGTTTTTATAAAGCTGTTATAAATACTTTGGTTCCCCCACTTAAGCCTTTAAACTTTGAGAGAGGGGGCACATAACGCATAGTAAGCGCCATTTTGTGATTATGGGTTTTAGGTTATGTCATCTAAGATAAGTACATTTGGATTAGAAATTATCAGACAAATTTTAAGGGTTTTAAAGAAAATTAGTAAGGCTGGGTAAAGTCTTACAGGCTTTAAAATAGTAATAAAGTGGAGCAACTGGAAATTAACAAAACCTTTTGTTTTATAAAAATATTTCCTAAAGCCAGTAACTCTTAATAGAGTATTCTATTAAAATAAACGGTTTTATTAATTTTTCAGCCATGTTTTTTTTGTTAACTATGGCAGACATGTTTGAACAAAGTTGGGGCAACAGAGTTTAGTTATATTATTCTTATTCTTACTGCTTACAATTAGCCTGCAACTATCTAAAATGTGTTAATATGTCATATAAACTCCTAAAAAGTCCAAAATCATACTGAGTAAGCTAAAACTAAGGTTACTATTTTTTTTTAAGTGTAATAAGCTGACAAATGAAACGCGCGTGATTTTTTTAAAAGCTTTTTGATATACTTTATCAATAAAGTGCGTTGACAATTTTTTGATGCTAGGTTGTTTATTAATATCGAATTTTAAAATGTTAGCACATGCACATATTTCAATCGAGGCAGATATATTTTATTACTTGGCGACATTATCTGATTTAGACAGTTTAAGTGCAACGAGTTTTTGACAAAGAATTATTAAAGGCATAATTATTTATGATGTTCTCAAAGCAGGCTTAAAATTTGATTGCAAGTACTAAAGGTTTTAAGAAGATTTTATAAAAGGTTTTATGGTAGACTTGAAAACATCTTGCAGATTTGGGTTTTAAAGTACTGTTGGTTTTATTGATAGTTTTAAAGAAGATATTTATAACCTTTATAAAAGGTCTTTTTTGGTTTTATGTCGGGTCTATTGTAGCTTTTAAGAGGTTATCTAGTATAAACAGTTTTACGATCAGTTTTATTATATAGACTTAATAACCTCTGGCAGATTGTGATAAAACTTAAATTGTTACGTGGGGTATGTGTGTATGAGAATATGTGTGTAGATAATTTCTTGTAAACACGATAACTTAAAATATTTGTTTCAAATTTGGTACGTATCTAAAATAGCGTAGTGGAATAATCTCTATTGAAATTGGGCCATATCTGTCACAAAGACAATCGCCAGAGATTTGTAAACTATCATATTTTATAAAAACTGTATTAAATTATAATATTAGTGCAATATGTTGCTAAGGTTTCTGACTAGGTACATAAAAATACGAAGAAGTAGAAGATATCAAAACTATATAATAAAGAGTGTACCCTGATTACGAAATTAATGAAACTTGCAGTCATGCGCTACCGAAGTTGAAGACCTATTAAACACAATAACTTCTTTGGACTTAAAATTTTTATTTCAAATTTGGAACATTTGTAAAATAGCATGGTAGAATACTCATTATTGAAATTGGGCATATGCATATATCATTAAATTCGACCCTATTATTTACAATGAATTGACGGGATTGAAAGACTTTAACTTGAGTTACTCACTATTTATCCTCCTATTCACTAAGAAAAATGTGTAATCAGAAAGAGAAAAAAGCTTTATTTTACTCGTTAGAACTGCTAAGAATTTTTAGAGATTCCGTAGTATGCATTTAACCGTGCGCTTGACCGCGCAGAGTGACAAAGTTAATTCACTATTTTTTCCGGGAAAACCGTGGCTTTAGCGATAAATTTTATTAGAATATTTTTTGTTCAGAAACACGTGGTCTATCCACCTGTATTTTTTGTCTTTTTCTACCCTGATTTAATTTAAAAATTTAGAAAAAATGCACAAAAAAAATTTTCTTTTCACTTTTTGTTTATGTTCTGCATTCAAGCAGAATATAATCTTTTCAGGATGTTATTCTATACACATATGAACTCATTAAAAAAAATATGTTCAGTTTGCAAGTTTTTGCGGATTTCACTATAAAATGTTCTCTGTCGTCTGGACTATATTCTGTTAGATTTATTACTGAATCTTTATTTAGCCTAAACACTTTTATTATATTTCTTATGATACCTTCATCTATGTTGATCTACAGTTTCTTGAAATTCGAAGTTTTCAATTGTAGCAAGCATATTTGCTTCGTTCAAGTTAGCCATTTTTACAAAACTTTGCTACTGTTATTAAGTCGCATGCGAGAATAAAATGTGTGGTATTTGTGTGCCATATTCGCGACATTCGAGAACGCATATTTTTATAGTCGTGCAAACTTCGGTAGACATTTTTCCAAAGTCGTATGCAACTTTTACTAATAGAAATTCGAGAATGGACCCCCCAGGTACTTCTCTAAAATCGTAGATAGATACAAAAAAAGTAATCATTCAATCTCGATTTGGGTAGTGTGTTAGTGTTACTAGAGGAAGAATCCTACTATTTAATCGGAATCGATGGAAAAAGAAATTAAGTTTGGCGTACCACGGGGTTCAGTTTTGGGTCCTATACTGTTTACATTATATATTAATGATATAAAATGTGCTATTCAAAATTGTTCTAGTAATTTGTTTGCTGATGATACCATATTTTTCTATTGTGAAAAAGATGTTAAGCCGATTGAACAAAAACTAAATGATGATCTTCAGATAATTGACACCTGGCTGGTATTTAACACTTAAAATCTAATTCCACAAAATCAAAATGTATGTTGATCAATAGTGTTCGAGCTCGCTGGAGTCCACAGTTAAATACAATAGTGAGTGATGAAAAATTAGAACCGGTCTCAGAAATAAAATATTTAGGAGTAATAGGCGATTCTAAATGAAACTTCAAGTTGCATGTTGAATATATTACTAAAAAAAAAATGCTAAGAAGATTAATTCACTCAGCAGAACCAATAACTATGTATCTTTGTTTACTAGAATAACAATTTACAAAAGTATTATGTCTCCTCATTTTGAGTACTGTGGTACAATTCTATATCTACTCAACCAGACAGATTTGTGGCAGATATACGCCAATTTCACTAATGTTAGAAACGCTACAATTTATGTCTGTTAAGCAAAGAATATACTATAACACAATAATATCTATATTTAAAATTAGGGAAGAATTGTTACCTAACTACTTAAAAGAACGGATTGAATATGTCCAAGAAAAACATGACCATAATACCCGTCAAAAAAATGATTTTTATATAACGTATAAACACAGAAATTACTCCCAAAATTATCTGTACTTTAATGGTTTGAAAATGTTTGATACCCTACCAAGTGAAATAAAAGTGATAAAAAACTTAAACCAGTTTAAAAGTACAGTAAATTTATATACAGTAAAGTTAACTTTTTGATGTGGTCTAGTTATGTATGTTGTACATTGTTATTGTTTTTTTGTTTTTAATATCGTACATTCAAGTATTTGTAAGGTAAACAACTTCAGGCTGAATAAAACATTCATTCATTCATAAATCGATCAGTAAATTTAAAAAAATAGGAAATATTTTGATGCAAGAAATGTACGTGAAGATGGTTACGACCTTTTATAAGATGTAAAAATAGCAATACTGCATAGTACACTGATGAGAGTTTAGCCAACTATGCTGGCATCATCGAAAGATGATGATCTATAAAAATATATTAGTTATATTTAAGATATTAATTTATTTTCAAAGAACTGCGAAGAGTAGAATGTTGAATAATAATATAAAAACTCAAACTCGCGAAGAGTAAGTAGTTTTATTTATTTTTATATATTATTTCCTTGATTTCCATTTATGAAAACCAATACAGACTAAAGGGTGTACATAGTTTATTGAAGAATTGGTTATGTTGGGCCTGTTGGGGTTTGACAATACTCTAGTTAAGTGAGCTTACTGCTCCAGGGCATGATTTCCATGACAAGGGCTCCAAAAGCAGCCAACGGATGACGCGTCAACTAAACTCGACGTAAAATAGTCAATACAGCTATAAAATCACCCTTCACTTCTGTAAATACATATATTTTTAGATGTCTTAGAAATATTGTATGTAATGGTTAAAAATTCAAACTAAAGCGCTAGATAAATGTTAATAAAATATTGCACAATTTTTATCACAATAAATATTTCCTAAATGATTGAAATGAATTAGTCATTAGCATTAATTCTTCTTCTTATTCACAATATCTTGTTTTGTGATCCATAAATCATTTTAATTGGCCTCCGCTTGCTGTCTTGCACGCATTGCTCTATCATTCCATCTGTCGCGCTTACCTGTTAGGCACACAGCCTCATCAAAACTGTAACCCATCATCTCTTGGTGACGTCAGCATAATGTTTTGGGAAGGGCCCTTTTCACCGTTTTATATTGTTCTATATTGTCATCTCTCCGCTTGATGTGGCCAAAGAATGGGAGGATTCGGGAGAATAAGATGCTGGAGAGTCTCTTTTTGGGGATGCATTTCTTGGAGAATCGAACTATTAATGTGATGAACCGTCCAGGACATTCATAGCAAATGTCTCCAGACCTACTTCTCGAAAGCATCTATATGCAGTATGTGTGCTTCCTTAACGGTCCATGTCTCAGGAGCGTAAACAAAGATTAAGAAAATTAGAGTATTGGCAAGTCCGATCTTTGCACGTTTCGGAATATTTCTATTATGCTCAACTGGCGAATTGATAATCTGTATTCTTCGCCGAGTCTCATATTCGCAGTTGCCACTATTATCCACAGGGGCTCCAAGGTATACTATCTTGTTTATTAAACTTTAGCATGTCTGGGTGGTTATCATTTGCTCGGCCAGCAATCCTCCTCGCTTTCTCCATCTGCAAATCTCAAGTTAGAAATCTTGGTTCCACTTATAGCCACTCCACCTTGCTAGCACACGTTGCAAGCACAATCTGCATCACGTATTAATTATAGATGTTAAGACGATTGATGACGGAACACAGCCTTGTTTGACGCCCTTGCTAACTTTACAATTGTCGGAGTTAGTACTGCTACTTTCACCAAAGGCGAATAAAGTTCAAATGTTTGGGTGTCCTCATCTCAATATGGCAATCTACATCTTGTCCCATTTCACATTGTGAAACGTCTTACGATAGTCTAAAAAAAAAGGTACATAGGCAAGCAATATCCTCTTATATCCTCTTGCCTTCTCGATAATTTGTCGCAAGTTCTGTACATCTTCTCTAGTGACGCATTCTTTAATAAGGAGTTATTTGCCAAGACAAATGGATCAATTAAGATGCGTTTATTGGATTTTTATTATTTATTTTCACATTGATACTCTTAGGGCGAGTTATGTTAAAAGATACCAGTAATAGCGCGTTGTACCTAAAGATAATACTAAAACTAGGTCGTGAAGTAGTTTAAAACCCCTTACCGCATACCGTCACATATATGGCACAATGAATAATTTTCAGTGTATTTGGTGCCATCTATCAAATGTCATTAAAATATGCTGCTCATATTAATAAACGAACTGTTACCGACATCTGTAAACATTACTACCAACTAAATATATTCTACAAACTAATATGATCAGTTTTGTTCAATGGCTCTCTGAGTAATGGCTGATCTTTCCTAACCATCAATTTGCCAACTTATTTGAAAGTGTTCTTAGTGAATATTTTTCAACAACTTAAATATTGTGGTGAAGTTTGACTATAATCAAGTGGTGTATAAGGTATATTTTTTAGACATCATTATTTGTGGGAAATTAGGTATGTGCCATATATGGCACAGCATGCAGTAAAGGAATCGGGTAAAAATATTAAATTTCGTTTTCAGTTGAATTATCGCTTCAAAAATAATAGATAAAAGAAAATTGTATGAGCATGATGTAGATATACCGAATCGAAATGTTAGTAAAAGAGATTATCTGTCCAAAGATGATCATCGGACAGCTCAAAACGGTGTTATTGAAGAAACTGATTATGTTGAGAGAGAGGACGAAGAGAGTGACCAGGTTAATGAGGATGACATTCCTCTAAGTTATTTTGTAAAGGTACCCAAACAAGCCAGAACGAAACCAGAACCTCCGATTTTGACATAACCAGAACTTGTAGTTCCTGAGAAAGATATAAAATTTATTGGAAATGAGAAACTGCCTCAAGAAATTGAGGACCAGTTTTTCAATTTTTTCTTCACAGATGAAATACTGAGTAAAATTGGTTATGGGAGTTAGCAGTAGTGAAAACAGGCAAATATCCCAATTGTCCTGAAAATTTTTTTGTATTCTGTAGAAAGTGCCAAATTGATTTTATTTATGTGTTGCAACATTATATAATGACTTTGTTGCATGGTGTGCCATATATGGCACAAACCATTTTTTTAATAATGTATGTGTAAAATTTCAAAATTAATTTCTTAAAATATTTTTCCCGTAAATAGTAGGTATGTCTAAATACACTGAATTTAAATTTCTCATCAAAATTGCGAAAATGACACGGTAAGGGTTAAGTTAGGTTGAAATGTGAATGGGCTAGCAACAGACCCTCCACTGCGACCATGTGGTCTATTGTGGCCCACTCCTCATTTCATCCTCCTCTAAATACAGTCAGTTATTCCGAGTCTGTGCAGGTGGTGATTTAGTCTGCAGTGCCCAGTATATAGGCCTACTAGGGTTCTTAGGTGTGACCTAATTAACTCTAATAGTTTTTTAGTTCTTGATTTCAGAGGATATGTAATAAACTCCTTTGAATGCACTAATTCTGGTAGTTCTTGCCAGTACCGGAGGATTTTCCTCTCAGTCCATGCCAAGATGGTTGTTTTCGCAGTGCTTGCCGATATGCCAAGCACTGGTTCTGCTCCGATAAATTTTGATACCGCACCTTCCCTGGCTAAGGAGTCGCCTATTTCGTTGCCCTCCATGCCAGAGTGGCCCGGTATCCAGACCAGAGTTAATTTGTTATATCTACTCAATCGGGTTAGAGCCTTTTGGCAGTTCCAGACCAATTTGGAATTGCAACGATGTGAGCCAAGAGCTTTGAGAGCTGCTTAGCTGTCTGAAAAGATTCTTGTTGATCTCTGTCTAGGCTGCATCTGTTCAAGCCTCCTTGTACACAGTTCAATAGCATGAGCTTCTTCCAGAAAGACGCATAATTACCCAGGCTTGAAGTAATTCTTACCTTTGCTCCAGCTCCAACTCCCTCGGGGGTTTTGGAGCCGTCTGTGAACCAACATATGTCTGACCTTTGTAGGTCGGTTTTATTCCGATCCCATTCGTCTCTTCCAGGAAGCAGACGGTAAAAGGCAGTTCATAGTTGGTTGCGGTAGACATCACATCTGAAAGCATTCCTAGGATGTCGTGACAATATATGTCAGCTGACAGCCTGATGCGTTCCATGATGCTAGCCTGCGGCATATTAGTTGCCGCTTGTTGAAGTCTGTATTGGCCCACCTGGCCTCTATGTCCAAATAGATGTGGAGAGGAAGTAAATCCAGGAGGGTTTCCAGAACGGCTGACGGTGTGGTACTTATTGCACCAGTTATCGCCAAGCATGCTTGTCTCTGTAGACCAAAGAGTTTGGCATTGGTCGTCTGTTCTAGCCCTTTCGACCACGAAACTATAGAGGCATACGCTACCATTGGTCTCATGACCGTAATGTATATCTAATATGTTGTGTAATATAAGGTGGTCCGAATTGAAATCGGTGGATACTACGCCTACTACTACGTGATCGGACTTGGATCAATAGTATATGAAAAGAACGAATGGTTTCTTTAAAGGTTATCTGCTGAATACTCAAAATAATGTCTCAATAATTATGTAAACAAAAATAAATTATATTTATTTTTAAATGTTCTTTTGAATTAAAACTCAAATAAATAATAATCAGTCAATAGGATTTTCATGTTTAAACAATTGTATATTTACCGTATCACATCTTTATCTTTATTTTATTGTTTCCAAATATCATTAGCAAACATCTTAACTACACCAGTATCAATTATTATTAAAGATAGGTCGGAATAATGTGCGCCAAAGTCGTTTTCAGACAGTAAATGACAGACCCTTACGGGGTCTTATAGTTCTAACTGCCTTCTAATCTCCTTGGTTAAGACCATAATAGTTAGATTATTGCACCCTTCCGTTTGTTGGAAACTTCACGTCATTAAGAAACCGTTCTAATCCCTCAAACTAACTTTAATTATATCTAACAATAATTTATAGAATATGTTTAATATTTCTGTGTGGGTTTTAGTAATTCTGTGATCTAAGCGCTCATTTTTTGATTTATGATATAAGAAAGCTAGCTTGGTAGTGAGAATATAATGGAATTAATTTGGTACATTTACTTTAACGGAGTTGAGATACTGATAATGATCTAAAAGTCGTTTGGAGACTATTAAAAACGTAAATAGTAAATTTCTATGCGAGAAGTGACATTTTGTATTCCCAGAATGTCAGTTTTAATTATTAACATTAGAAAAAAACGCATGACATGGATTATAGCAAGTTTAGTCCATTTTGTTTCTAGGATACTTCTAATTCTTCATGGTATACTTTGTTGTTCTCAAACGTTGGCGACCACTGTATTGCTGATCTTCTGGAACCTTATTCTGTTAGTCGTTAGGGGAAATAAACCTTCTATTTGAAGACCTATCCAGTTGCGAATATTGCGAAGTCGTGAAAGCTCCTATCGAGCCAAGTCACCTCTTGTCTTCTATTTTTTTTCTACATTATGAGGCGAGTGGTATAATAGTTGCGGCCATGATAAAAGGATTCCATCTTTCCTCTCCTAATATAATCTAGGTGTTCGCGTCTCTTCTGATAACACAGGCACACACAAAAAAAGTCGAATGCTAGAAGGCAGACCTATGTACTCCCATGCATATTGACCCGCTGAACACGAATCCGATGTCGGTTTTGCCCGATTGGCTCTTGCATTTTTGCTAACCTCAAAAAACACCTTAAAAATGTCCGAAAAATCCCAAGCAAGTAAATAAAAAGCTTAAATGAGCTGATCACTATATCTATACGTAATTTGGGGCATTGAAACTAAATATGAATTCGGAATTAACCGATCAGTTAGGAATTTTGACATAACCTCAAAAAACACCCAAAAAATGCCCGAAAAATCCCAAACAAGTAAATAATGTAATATGTTGCAACCCCTTAAGATTTAAGGTTATGTTGGTTGCACTGAAAAGTAGGCACAGAATTCAGTAGTTCGGATGTCTGAATGTGGAGAACTTACTGGAAGGTCTAGAGTGATGACATATCTGTTCTGGAACTGTCTAGAGTATGGTGACGTCATCAGAGAAGCTTCTAGATCTGTCATCTTTAGGTATATAAGGCATGGAGTAAACCAAAGGAGAGAAGTTAGTGCAGTACTAATTGTCAGTTGAAATGGTCAGAGAGTAAACACAGTGATGAAGTTCAGTTTAGATAGCAAGAGTAGTAAGATCAGAAGAGAGTAAAGTGATCAAGTAGTACACAGTGTGTTATTAGTTAAGTAAATTATTGTTGTAATTAAGTAAGTTAATAAATTAGTGTTTAGTGTTACCCTGTTGTTATAATTTCCGAACCCACGATACAGGGTGCTTACAAAAAGGGTGTAAGCACGTCACAATAAAAAGCTTACATGAATTGATCATTATACCTATACGTAATTTGAGGCACTGAAACCGAATCCAAGGTCAGAATTTATGCGCGACGATCAAATATCTTGTAAAATCCATATTTAGGATGAAAACGTACCCAAAAATGACTGGATCATAGCCCGAAATTGACTTTGCTCTACATAATATCTGAACATATAATTTCTGACGTATTTTCACGAGCTGAACACAATACCGTAGACAAAATTAAAGCGAAGTCTGCAAACTTCATAGAGAAATATCATTTCAGCATATATTCTCATCAACCCTAGTAAGCGGAGATGGGTAACTTTTAAATTTTCAAGTGTCTAAAGGAAAATATTACTGAACAGTGACATTTTGAGGAAAAAATTTTCGGACAAAGTTTACTCTGTTGAGAGAGTTTGGACTTAACATTTACCTACACCCTCCCTTGATGATTTTTCACTTTTTTTTTAGAGCTGTTTAGAATTGTGTAGTTTTCTTTATTTTGTTTGATTGTCATATGCCATTTAATTTACTACAAACAAAACAGAAGGAATTCGCATTATTTACACAGTTGTGCAAATTTCTTGTAGCCCTATACTCATAGGAAATCAAGTTTCCCACTTCACTAGAAGGTTGCATGATGATGACGCCCGCGCTCCCGCTTTCCCAACCGGCCGGTCAGGCCGCCGATACTGGGGTTCATGACGGATTTTTTTTTTATCTAGGAACTTAGCAGAAATAAATCGTTGCCCGCCGTCGGCGTCTCCACGTGGAGGTGTCCTAGTCGCAAAAATAGAAAACGAAACAAATGGCATATGACAATCAAACAGAATAAAGAAACTATGCAATTCTAAACAGCTCTAAGAAAAAGAAATAAAAATCATCAAGGGAGGGTGTAGGTAAATGTTAAGTTCAAACGACATTCCTCTCTCAACAGAGCAAACTTCTCCGCTTACTAGGGTTGATGAGAATATATGCTAAAATGATATTTCTCTATGAAGTTTGTAGATTGCGCTTTAATTCTGACTAGGGTATTGTGTTCAGCTCGTGAAAATACGTCGGAAATTATACGTTCAGATATTATGTAGAACAAAGTCAATTTCGGGCTATGATTGAGTCATTTTCGGGTACGTTTTCACCCCAAATATGAATTTTACAAGATGTTCGGTCATCGCGCATAAACTCTGACCTTGGATTCGGTTTCAGTGCCCCAAATTACGTACAGATATAGTGATCAGTTCATAATAGCTTTTTATTTACTTGTTTGGGATTTTTCGGGCATTTTTTAGGTGTTTTTTGAGGGTATGTCAAAATTCCTAACTGACTGGCTAATTCTGACCTCATATTAAGTTTCAGCGCCCCAAATTACGTATAGATATAGAGATCAGCTCATTTAAGCTTTTTATTTACTTGTTTGGGATTTTTCGGGAATTTTAAGGTGTTTTTTGAGGTTAACAAAAATACATGAGCCAATCAGGCAAAACGGATTTGGATTCGTATTCAGCGGGTCAAAATGCATAGGAGTACATAGGTCTGCCTGCTAGCACTCGACTTTTTTTTGTGTGTGCCGGTGTAATTCTTAAGATTTTATTCTTACTAATGTGGGAAATCTATGATATCTTGAAAAATGTAGGGAAAACCATATTGTCAAACCTAATTCCTCATTACTTTATTATATAGTATCATAAAAATAGAAATAATTCATAACTAACTTGCATATTAATATTTTAAATTTATCTACTTGGAAGGGAAATGTAATCAACTGTCTAATGCGAAAATAAAAGAGGGAATATTTGATGGACCTCGAATTCGAAAACACTTAAGAGATCAACATTTTGAGAACACAATGTGGATGACCTTAAGAGAGCAGTATGGGTAAGTTTTAGAAACGTCATTGAATGATTTCTTGAAAACTCGAAGAACCCAAACTATAGAAATATAGTGGCTGAGCTTCTTAGGAATTTGGAGGTTCTGGATTGCCTAATGAACTTACAATTGCACTTCTTGCTCTCCCATAAAAATTTCTTTCCTGAAAATCTAGGAGATTATAGCGAAGAACGAGATTCAGCGTCGATATCAAGGAAAATTAGATGAGAATATGATGACAGAGTACTATTGAAACGGGATATACCAGAAAATACGAAGAAGAGAAAAATTCCATTACACAGGAATTTCGAAAATAAGAAGGTACGCTACCATAAAAGATCGTAACGCACTTTATAAATATTTTTTTGAGGTTATGTAAAAATCCTGAGGTGATGGGTCAATGCTGACCTCGGATTCGGTTTCAGCGCCCCAAGATACAAATGAGTAAAGTGGTTAGCTCGTTTAGGCTTTTAATTTATTTTTAACCTCAGTTTTGGCTGGTTTTTACCTGTTTTTTGAGGTTATGTAAAAATTTTGACGTGATGGGTCAGTTCTGACTACGGATTCGGCTTCAGCGCCCCAAAATACGTATATGTTTAATAGTCTGTTGGGTAGTGCAAAACTTTTTTTGTGTGTGCCTATGATAGTTAAACAATTTAAAGAAGTTAAAACTTGATTGTAAGATTTAACAAAATAACTTGTAGCTTAACTATAATCACATCTATCATAAACAATAATATAATATTCACTTGAGGCACTCATACAGACATACACAACACATGGTTGGATAATAATGACAAATGTGTTGCTATATTCATGAATTTAAGTAAAGCCTTTGATTTAATAAATCACACATTATTTATTGAAAAGCTTGCAAAATTTAGGGGCAAGATTAGGGGCAAAGTGAAGGACTGGCTAGTGTCTTACCCATCGAGGAGGATGCAAGTAGTTAAGGTAAATAGAGTCAAATCAGAGAAATTAAAATTACATTTTGGAGTTCCACGAGGGTCAGTCCCTGGACCATTGCTTTTTCTGTTTTGTGTTGTCTAATTTCTTTGAGGATTTTCTAATTATGTTCGCAAATGATAATTCGTATTTATGTTGCAAAAATACTTTTTCGGAGGTCATAAACAGTACACGTACTAATATAACCAAATTTTCAATTTACTTTAAAGCAGGTAAATTATTTTTGAATATCTCTAAAACTGTTTTTATCATTTTTTCACCTAGAACCCCTACGTATAACGAAAGCCACGCATTTTTTAAAAACTTGTGGGTCTTGATTTTAAAATTTTCTTGAATATTTTAATAAAATTTGTAATCAGGTATATACAGGCACTATAACTAGTTACATTAAATCATTGTGTTTGTATATTGGAATAACTATACACTTCGTTACAGATGTATATTTTGTAAAACATTGGGCAATTACACTTGCCAAGTTTCTACTCTTCCTCATCAAGTAGCAGTACAACTGTTGAAGTGTTGTTTTTTAAATTGGCCAAAAATTTCCCATTGACTTTCGAATGGTTCTCAATTATTGTGTGCTTCTCCGGCCAGCCACTATAATTTGTGTAATTTTCATTGCCGCGTAAAGCAGTTGACTGTCAGACAATATGGCCCAATGATACTAATTGGTTCATTTCGACCAATAAGTGTAATGACGATCATTTGTTTCACTGGCTGATCAAGTTATTAATTTGTAACTATTAACATTCTCGCAAAAAGCGTAAAACAATATTGGACGCTAAATTTTTCGCTGTTGATCTTCTAAGTCCACTGGATAATCAGTTATTTTGCTGCTCAATACTTAATTTTGTTAAAAAATAGATTTTTGATGAACGGGCGGAATATTAAGATGTTTTTCGAAACTGTATTGTGCCGACTCAATCATTTTATTTTGCTCATCACATTTTGATGTTAGAATAATTAAATTAATGACAGTAACTTAGCAGGCCGATCAAAAATGGTTATTTATATTACTAGATGCAAAAGTTTACTTTTAGGTGTGAGGTGATTTTTCAAAAAACACCGAACACCTAAAAGGGCTTTCGCATCATGTAATGTATTAGTGCATGGCCACGCCGGAGCACCGCCCCTTGCACTGATCATTGCACCGACCCACGCACCGCACCAAACTTGAAAATAACCTATGTTATCAAATAATGTTGGCCATAACGGCGCACCAACTAGCGCATCGACCTTCGCTTCGAGTTGCGCCCTGACTCGAGCATGGCACTACTAAATTGAGCTTAGTACTTTTATACCTTTGCACCAAGCACCCAGCACTAATTTATGTCTTATTTTCTTAGTGATATAATCAAATGTACTACTTCTCATTCTCATATATTCAAAAAATCGATCCGTGTCCTGTCTCGTCGTTATAGAGATGATGAAATTCGCCATATTGGCCGCGTTTATTATTCATAGGATGAACAACAAACCTCTTCTTGCGAATAATGTACCATTTTCTATAATTTGATTCCAAATGGAGATCTTCATCTGAAGATGATGAAGGCAACATCATGTAACGACTGCTGAAACACAACTGAAACGCCGCACAATAAATTACGATTATATTTTTTCTACTACCGAAAGATATTATGGGATTTAATAATTTAAAATTAATTATCTCACGAAGTTATTTGACGTTTTTGATAAATTTTATAGTTTAGGAGGCTGTCTATGAAAATTGTTTCCATGCCAACGAAACATTTACTATCTGTACATCGAGGTTTATGTTAAACATTTTAATTAATGGTAATTTTAAACTAAAATAAACAAATATGTTTGGTGGCGATGAAAATGGGATACAACAAGCAGTCAATATTGCTTGTGCCTCGCTTTACCCCAAAAAATCCAAAGCAAGGTATATGCAAACTGTCGAAGGATTAAAATTTGTTTTTTTTATTTTTCTGTCCTGGCCACGAAAGTTCTACTTTCGTGGCTAGCAACGCCTTAGTAATCAGGTAACTCGAAAATTTACTTTCGTTGTAGGCAACGCAGAATTCGATTAATTGATTGGGTGTCTAAATATAGAGATTTGCACCTACCAGAGAAAGAACATACTAGAAGGTCTAGAGTGATGACATATCTGTTCTGGAACCACCTGGAGAATGTGACATCATCACAGAAACTTCGAGATCTGTCATCTGTAGGTATATAAGGCATGGAGTAAACCAGAGGAAAGAAGTTAGTGCAGTACTAATTGTCAGTTGAAATGGTCAGAGAGTAAACACAGTGATAAAGTTCAGTTTAGATAACAAGAGTAGTAAGATCAGAACAGAAGAGAGTAAAGTGATCAAGTAGTACACAGTGTGTTATTAGCCAAGTAGTTATTGTTGTAATAAAGTAAGTTAATAAATTAGTGTTTAGTGTTACCCTGGTTGTTATAATTTCCGAATCCACGATACGGGGTGTTTACAAAAAGGGTGTAAGCACGTCACAATTGGTGTCAGAAGTGGGATTATGACAGAAGATTTCTGGACTGTTCAAGAAGAGGTTTCTACAGTGTATTTCTCGGGAATTAGTGGTGACACGGAGGATTAACTTACGGGACATTGTTTAAGGACTATTTTTGGACTCAAAACTGTGAAAAAGTGCGTTTTCGGGAAAGTGACAGAGACACTGAAAAAGACTCATTTGTGCTAGTCCGTGAAAATAACTAGAACTTTTCTATTTGGACATTAGTGGAGATTAGTAAATTCTCTGAACTGGATAGTGACAAAAGACTCTAGATAAGACTTTTTCGTGCTATTTCGAGATTTGTCTGGAAAGTTCCATTACTGATATTGACGTGACAGTTAAATTTATTTTATTTTAATTTCGTCGTATGCCCGTAACAACAAGAAGTATGGCATCCGATAAACAAATACATGACTTATTCGAACAATTCCAAAAAATGAAAGACAAAGAAGAACAGGAGAGAAAACGTCAAGAAGAAAAGGAAGAGCGAGAAAAACGACGTCAGGAAGAAAAAGAACAGCAAGAAAGAAGACGTCAAGAGGAGGAAAAACGACGTCAGGAAGAAAAAGAACAGCAAGAAAGACGACGTCAAGAAGAAAAAACCGAACTGCGAAAAATTATAGAAGACCAAGAAAAGCGATGTCAGAAAGAAAAAGAAGAACAAGAAAAGCGACGTCAAGAAGAAAAAGAAGAGCAAGAAACAAGACGTCAAGAAGAAAGAGATGAATTAAAGAAAATGATGGAAAATCTGGAAATAAGACGCCAACAAGAAAAAGAAGAACAAGAAAGACGCCAAGAAGAATTAAGGAAAATTCTGAATGAACAAATGAAAATACAGCAGGAGGCTATCATTTCTGCCAACGAAGGATTAAAGAGTGAAGTCAAAGAAAAGATAAACAAGGTAGAAGAAAAAGTAGGTGAAGTCGAGACAGAAGTCAGTCAAGTTAAAGAGAAAGTAAACACGTTTGAAGAAGAAGTCAAAGGAGAGATAGACCGGCTTAAACGACAGTTGAGAGATAGAGGAAGCCATCAGGTAGTATCATCGGGTCAGCGACTAAAACATCCTTCTTTTGACGGCCAAAGTTCCTGGACAACGTACAAGAGGCAGTTTGAGGCAGCAGCATGTGCGAACAACTGGGATAATGAGGAAAAAGCCATGGCATTAGTTTTAGCACTAAGGGGACAAGCATCAGAGTTACTTCAGACTATCCCAGTGGAAAAACAAAGGGATTTCAAAGTTTTGGAAGCTGCATTGGACCTGAGATATGGCGACCAACACTTCGCCCAAGTATACCAGGCTCAACTGAAATCACGGACACAAAAGGCTGGGGAAAGCTTACAAGAATTCGAAGCTGCGATAGAGAGACTGGCACACCTGGCATATCCGAGTGCACCCAGAGAATTCCAAGAACAATTAGCCGTTGGGGCCTTTTTGGATGGCATAAGGGACGAGGAAGTCAGGCGAGTTCTTAGGTTAACGAGACATCAAAGTATTGGCGAGGCTCTGGTGCGTGCCCTCGAATTAGAAGCTGCCTTTAAAGACACCCCGCGGTCAGAAGTGCGTGCTGTGAGAGTTGGAAAGGCACAGTCGGGTCAAGAGAACATGGTCACTATACTGAGGGACATGCAGAAAATGATGAGTCAATTACTGGCCAAGCCGGATTCTCAAACGAGACAGGACAAACAACAAGGTGGAGCAAAACCAAACAGAAGTATCCAGTGTTATCAGTGCGGCAAGTTAGGGCATATTAAGAGAGATTGTCGACAGCAAAGCCCTGAGAAGGAAAATGCCGCAGTTGTCGAAGAATCGTATTGGGACAGGAAGAATCTGGAGACTATAATGAGAGACTTGCACATAATGGTAAAGCAATTGCTGGAGAGTTCTTCAGGGAAGCAAAGCAAGCAACCAAGCAGTGGGGAGCCAAGTGGGGGTATTCGATGTTATAGCTGCGGGAAACTAGGGCATGTAAGACGAGATTGTCAGTGGAACTCTGAGGTTGTACATGCCACTGGAGTAGTGCTGGCTGGTGAAGATGATGCCCCCAGGGAAATAAAGGTTTGCCAACTTCGAAGAATCTCGAGTAGTCTACCATTACCAGGCTGTGTAAATGAAAGTAAAGAAATTCCAGAGAATTGGACACGGGAAGCTTTAAGACAAGAGCAATTGGATGATGCAGACATTGGACCTATGCTGAAAGCAGTAGAAAAAGGAATACGCCCAGAGTGGAAGGATGTTTCAGACAAAGGAGTGGGGCTGAAGTCTTTATGGTCACAATGGGGTTCACTACATGTCGTAGACGGGCTGTTGAGGAGAGCATGGGAAAGCCCGGATGGGAAGCAGGTTGCCATGCGTCTAGTGATTCCCAGGTGTCGTGTACCAGAAGTACTCCAGAAAGCACACAATGAAACATCCGGCGGACACCTTGGAGTAAACAAGACGTTGAGTAAAGTACGAGAACGATTCTATTGGGTCAATAGTCGCCAGGATGTGGAGGCTTGGTGTCGAAAATGCAAGAATTTTGCTGCCAATAAGGAACCACTATCCGAGAGCAACTATGTGAATGAAAGTCGAAAACAGCCAAAGAATGACCGAGAACAGATTACCAAAACTGGTAACCGAATGATGGCTCGTTGTGATCGGAATGCCAGTACAGGAGGATTCAAGGTGGGAGATCGGGTCTGGCTGTACAACCCACAGCGGAAAGAATGGAAGTCCCCGAAGCTTCAACCACCTTGGGAAGGACCGTATTCAGTCATTACCCGAATTAATGATGTCATCTATCGGATTCAACGAACCAAAAAGTCCAAGATGAAGATCGTACATTTGGATAGACTGGCGAAAGAAGTTGAATTGCCTGACCGGGACGTTCAGGCTTAAGGAGGGGGCAGTGTAATGTATTTCAACCCCTAGAATGTAGGCAACACAGAATTCGATTAATTGATTGGATGTCTGACTAAATATAGAGATTTGCACCTACCAGAGAAAGAACACACTAGAAGGTCTAGAGTGATGACATATCTGTTCTGGAACCATCTGGAGAATGTGACATCATCACAGAAACTTCGAGATCTGTCATCTGTAGGTATATAAGGCATGGAGTAAACCAGAGGAAAGAAGTTAGTGCAGTACTAATTGTCAGTTGAAATGGTCAGAGAGTAAACACAGTGATAAAGTTCAGTTTAGATAACAAGAGTAGTAAGATCAGAACAGAAGAGAGTAAAGTGATCAAGTAGTACACAGTGTGTTATTAGCCAAGTAGTTATTGTTGTAATTAAGTAAGTTAATAAATTAGTGTTTAGTGTTACCCTGGTTGTTATAATTTCCGAATCCACGATACAAAGTGTTTACAAAAAGGGTGTAAGCACGTCACAATATATTTCGGTAGAAGAAAAATATAAGACATTACACAATGCGAAAACGTTCGGTATTTTTTGAAAGGTCTCGGCTTCGCCTCGGCCATTCAAAAATCACCTCACACCTAAAAGTAAACTTACTTACCGAATAATTAAATTGATGACCCACTAATTAATTTTCTTGTTTTCTGGTTATTGTTATCACTACCGATATTTTATATTAATGTAGACTGGTGTTCGACATTCCATTAATGTTATTAATATTTATATCTTCACTATTTGCAAGTATTGACCTATTTCTCATAAATAGCTAATCTAATTTTTAATATTTTGGCATATCAATAAGACAATAATCCACGCCATTGAATAAAACACACCAATTTAAATTGCAAGCAGTCGATGTCGCTCTTTCCAGTACAACACTACTATCAAATTGGTTTGGCTCAATATAATGAATGGAACACTTAATTGTTTTTTTAACTTAAGTAACTCGTTATTTTTATACTTTTTACATTCTACACATGATGGAGGTAGAATTATATAACATTCCTCGCGAAGTTTCTTTACTGTAGTCATAAATTTACTGCAGACAATTGATTGTAATGTTATTCGACTTCGGTATTTGCTTTAAACTTCGTTTTATATGCTGCTACGTGTCCTTTAATTTCAAACTACGAAATAAATGTAGATACTTTACCTGACAAGTTTTTGTCCCAGGTATTGTATATTTCATTTAGGTATACCTGGATCTTTAACTTTAATGGCACTACATTGATGGCGAAAAAAGACTAAAGAGGTCTTTATGAGGCTGAGACCGGGCATAATATTTTTTATATTATATAATTAGGGTTGGGAAAACTGAGGTTTATTTGCAATTAATTTCAGTAAATCACCAGTAATTGTATTTATTTACTGTAAATGGTCAAATAGTATGCGAAATCTTTTATATTTTTTTATTTTTGTCACGCATTATGTGATACTTTTGAAAATGGAATTTTTAACATAAAATTTCTTTAACTGTTATTTTCTTAGACGTGATTTAAAATTTTAGTTCTTATTCCTGAGTTATTGATCCAACCATGAAATTATAACTTAGTAACCAAAAATATATTTTTTCGCCGATTGACAGCAAAATATTAATTTCGCTGACTAATGCCAATTAGCAAAATGTTACTCTTCAAAGTTCTCACTTTGCTGCCTAGGCAGATTGGTCGCAATTAGTCAGCAAATAAATATCTGACACTTTTTGGCAAGTAACATTTATTAAGAAACATAATTACAGAAAATTTCCAATAAAAATTAACGCATTTTTAGTTATTTTTAACATTAACAGTAAAATTGGTACAATTTAAAATATACTGATATTTTTTTCGAAACTCGCAAGAAATTTTGTAACTTGTCACGCTTTGATTAATACAGTGACTATTGACAATTTTCATACCAACCAACATACAATGACAGCGATTTTTCATGAATTTTCATTAAATTTATCACAACAAAAATAAAGAGATTAGGAAAATTATAATAATTTAAATATTTTAAAATATCGGCGAAAAAATGATACGTTCAACTCAGCAGCAAAGTAGATTGGCTGCCTTGGCTGTATTATCAGCCGCGGCAGTCAATCTACTATTTTTTTGCTTAGTTTTTTTTTTGTTGTTGTTCGGGAGCCGTCTAACTTTCGTTTACGGAATCACTGCAGCCTCTTGGGCTTATTGTGACATTCTCCCATTTGCTTTATGATAACCAATCCAGTACTCTGGTCCCTTGCACTAGCTTGTACAACCAAGGTTGGTTTGGTTTCATATTCTGCTGGACTCAGTTTTGGTTGTCCATATATTGCCTGTCTTCTATGATCCAGAGCCTCACAGTCGCACAGGATGTGATAAGATGTATGCGTTGCCCTATTGCATTGTCTGCAATTTAGGTCCCCGTTGAACAATCCCATTTTGTATAGGTGTATTTTCAGGGCACAGTGCCATGTTAGGAAGCCAGTGATTATGCGAAGCTGATTACTGCTTAGTGACAGCAGTTCTTCGATCTTCTTCCTGGATGGTCCTTTGATAAAGTCTTAGTCCCAGTATTCTTTGTGCTGATTCTTGACCCAGTTCCTTATTTGGCCCCGTACCGTGGTTTTAGGCACTCCCAAGGCCGGTTCTGGGCCAATATAATGAGCTGATGATCTTTCTTGCTAGCTCGTCAGCATTCTCGTTGCCTTGTTGCTTGGTTAAACAAATAACTATTTTCTAAGATTGTGAGAAAAGTTAATACTTTTAACACTGTTTACAGTGTTACAAAAGTTTTACTTTTTGCACTAGTGTAAAAAATATCTTACTTTTGCACTTCTTTGACGTTGACAATTTCTGAAATTAATTTTCAGTTGTGAGTTTGAAATCTGAATATTTAGTTACAAAACTATTAAAAATGAGAAAACTATTTAATTCGATCGTAGAAAAAATGTTGTGTGCAACATGTGCAAAAAGTATATATGTTGCACTTAGCATGATTGTAAATTTCAAGCTTTCGTGCAACAAATACCTATACAGTTTTTGCACTTTTTACACAAATAACTATTTTTGCATATTCAAAAAAGAATAAAGAAATATTTATGTATCTTTATGTGTCTACATACATATAGTGGAAGTAAGGAGTCGGAATTTTCTCGAAAAAAAGCAAAATCGTGCTAAAGTTATGAAACCTATTCCTCTCCCCGTTTTCGAGGATACTGAACACGAATAACAGGGTGAAAAAAGTTTTTAAACATGCGCACCCCCTGAAATGGCCAAAAACCACCCCTTCTTGCTTATTTCTCATATAACAAACAGCTTGGCATCGACTATTTTTGCAGGGATTCTTTTGTTTTTCATGGGGATATAACAGATGGTGAAAGGTGGTGTCAAGTAGTAGACTGCAACCGCTCTTGAGGGTGGAATCTACCCTGTTAGGGGGTGTAATATTGTTTTTTTTTCTTGTTAAAGATTTTTACCACCCCGTATTCAAGTAAGCTGATCAAAAAAAAAAAATGGTTTTACGCTGGTTCGACTCTTCCTTTATCCTTAAACTGTCGGAATAATAATAATAATGATAATAGGTAGCGGCTTGACTGATATTAGGGATTCGTACTATCACTTTATTTGTTTTCGTCGCCTTTATTGTTTTCTGGGTAAATCTTGTGTCCTCGGGGTGAATGAATACATCAAATAACGATTGCTTAGAACCAAAATATTCAGAAGATCTATTGGTTCCTCCTTTTTTAAAGACTAATTAATTAATTTTAAGGGAGGATATGCGAAACGATGCAAATGTAAGTATAAAATTAGGTTTACGATGTAGCGTTTTTTGTAGACTTGTCAATGTTGTGACAATTGTGCGCCAGAGGATGAGGATGATGAACCAAGCACAGAAATAAACGAATCCAATGATAATAGTTATGATAATGCTGTAAACTTCTTAAATTTTATACCCAAAGTGTACACTTCCGATCATGAATCGGAAATGGACGATGCGTGTGGGGGGCAAAACTCTGCGGTTGTTACAATTCATTCTTACCATTGTCCTTGATTAGCATCCTCCAAAATGGGGGTAAACGTCTTTAACAAAAAAAAAACGAAACAATTTTACACCCCCTGGACAGGATAGATCCACCCCTAGGGGGTGGCTGCGGTATA
Source organism: Rutpela maculata (assembly GCA_936432065.2). NCBI lineage: Eukaryota > Metazoa > Arthropoda > Insecta > Coleoptera > Cerambycidae > Rutpela > Rutpela maculata. The sequence continues at coordinate 138,845,482 of OW386289.2, forward strand.
CTATCTGACACCATCTTTCACCATCTATTATATCTCCATGAAAAAACAAAGAATTTCTGCAAAAAGAGTCGATGCCAAGCTGTCATATGAGAAATAAGCAAGAAGGGGTGGTTTTTGGCCGTTAAAGAGGGTGCACATAACCAAAAACTTTTTTTACCTCGTTATTTGTATTCAGCACTCTCGAAAAGGGGGGGGAATAGGTTTCATAACTTTAGCACGATTTTGCACACTTTCCGATTCCTTATTTCCACTAATAGTCATAAATATGATTTTATGAATTATACAATATAAATATTTCTTAAAAACATTATCTATTTATATATTCATTTATTCACTAATATAACTACCCAGACGGATCTAGTTGAGGGTCAGGAAACATACAAGTAAAAGTATTTCATCTATTTTATTTAAATGTCTATCAAGAAAATCAATTACATCATTATTGTTATTAGTATTACTTGCTTGAGTGGTACTTATTGTATTTCTCCCGGGGCGGGGACCTGTTGGCTTTCGAGGGACCCGTAGCGGGGACCCGCCAGGGGTTTTTTACATTTCTTTTTATATCCCCTCCCTCCCCGCTCATCAATTATTAGGCACGGGGGCCTGCCAGTGAATTTGGTATCGGGGCCCATGGTTTGATGTGGGGGCCTGCACTGCCTTTGAAAGAGATATAAGAACATGTTCTATAGAAAGGTTTAACGTTTGCAGAAAACTACATCAAAATTGGAACATTCACTGTAAAGCAACATAACATAAAACATAATTAAAATTGGGGTTATATTGGCTCTACGGTGACACCGTATGATTTAAGAACCTGTTGTAAAAAATTGTCATCATACACTGCTTCGTTTCCCGGCTTGGTGATGGAAACTACTAAAAGTTAATAGTTTTTTGCTAAAATATATAAGCTCTTGCGAAAATATATCTCCTTAGGACTACACCAATTTGTTATTGTACTTGTATCATTTCTAGCAGAGATGGAGTAATTATACATACAGGCTGTCCATTTTATCAAGGCCCTTGAGGATATCTCGCTTAATATCAATGGTGCAATAAAATGCTTTTACAAAAATTGTGCGGGGTAGTATAAACACAATGCCACATTATCTTGTATACGAATACCACCTGTGAATATTGTGGTAAATTTTTATATGTCCATATGGAACGAAAAGGGTTAACTGAGATGAATTTCACAAAAGTCAAATGATGAAGTTCTTCCATAGACAACTGTTTTTAATTAATAATAGTGCAACCAGTTTAGTAGACCACATCAAATACAAATAAATGGATTTTCATTATAATAAAAGATATCTAATGGGTAACTAGTCAAGATATTTTGATATACGACAAATTGAAAATGTTACGTATCAATAATCCGATTTGAAAATATGCCTAACCTATAAACTATCTTTATCCTTATTTATTGATTAAGGAGTTCTTACTTTCGATAATAGAAACCAAATTAGTGATTAACTTAATTTACGTCTCTAAAAAATTAATATAGTATTAACGTGTACAAGTTTTAGTCGGGCATGGTCTACTGTGAATGCTGATTTAATTAACATTTTACACAATTCGCATTTACGTAATGTCACTAGATTAAGTACACTTCTCCTTATTCGTAACATCCTTTTCAGATGTTCTGTAATCCCAGAAGTGTTCTTTTTGGTCGATCTTTGCTGTATGGCACGTCTGACAGCATCGAGCCATCTGTCGGGATTCCCTGTTAGAAGCACAATCTTGCCAAGGCTTTTTCTATCAGGCCCTTTGTCATATCAGCCCAACGTTTAGAAGAGTTTTTGCCATCTAGTTTTCCCTGAATTGTCAACCATCCTACGTTGTCGTCTCTCAGGTCGATCTGATAAAAAAATTTAGAGGATTCGAGAGAATACGATGCTCGATTGTCGCTTTGGGCAATCGAGCTGTTGGTACAATGGACTGTCCTGAGAATTCGTAAGAATCTTCTTTCTTGTTACAGTTTTAAGACGTATTCGCAGTCAGCAACACCCAACTTCTGACACATACTGTATAATTGCAGTTTCGGTATCTTACATACATTTGTATGTTTATGTGCTTTATTAAAAACAATATACATCAGCCGTAATAGTATGATAGTAATGAATTGTAATTTATTTATTTATTCATTTATCAACTATGGGATACAAACAGAATAAAAATTCCACTAAAGTATCCACTAGGTATAAATCAGCATTTAGTGAGAAAATAAATAAGAAAGAGAATATTTATAAAAAAGAGGTTAGGTATTGATAAATTACAAATATTTAAATAACATTTAAATGAACAGACCTTATTATAATGACTAGCAAAACTATGACAATAATCAGAATAACATAAAATTTATTACAATTAACGCGAGCAGAGCCAAGGACACTATCGGGTCCCAGGAATTTGAGAATCCAATAGGTAGTGTCCCCAGTCCCACAACGCTGAAAACGGACCCCCACCCCCGAGCCACCGAGGCACCGATATATCAAAACACATTAACAAACAACGAAAAATATTCAAGAAACATTGAGAAACATCTTTTTTAAGTGGTTTTTTAGAGAAAGGGACGTTATTCCCAATATGTCTATTTCAGTACAATAATTATTAAAATTTCTTACTATGGGACACAAAGGTAAATTAAGACTCAAGTTTGTGCAACTAAAAGGCTGCATAAATAAATTAGTATTTCGAAAATGCCTAGTTGGAGTGTACAAATGAATAGATGATAATAAATTTGAGCAGTCTATCAAGTTGTTTAAAATTTTGTGTAATAATAGTAAATCAGCAATAATACGCCTATCGTAGAGAGATACCAATTTAAAATGTAGTCTTAAAGTTGTATAATTATTATTAGTTTCATGCAAACTGAATCTACTTGCTAAAAATTTTAATAATTTATTTTGGATATTTTCAATTATATGTAACATACGTATTGTGGGTTCCAAACCGATGAGAAAAAATTTAGTTTACTATGTACAAATGCATAATAGACAGATATAACTGAATTCGGATTCTTGAAGTTTCTACAATTTCCGATAATAAATCCCAGCATTCTGTTAGCCGCATTGATCATTTTATATAGATAATTGAAAAGACCATTTTTTATCTAATATAACACCTAAGTCTCTCACTTCATTAACTGTCTTGAGGTTTTCGTCATTTATATTATAATTACAATTTAAAATATTAAGATTCTTTGTAAAAGATATTGAGCAACATTTTTCAATGTTAACAATGATATCTTTTTGTGTACAAAAAGCACTTAGTCTGTTTAAATCACTTTGGATCTTACCGCAATCCTCAATTGAATTTATTGCAAGAAATAACTTTAAATCATCAGCATACATTAAAAAATTGGAAAACATGAGGCATTTATTTATATCATTAACATAGATATTAAAGAGGAGCGGTCCAAGGTGGTTTTCTTGAGGAACGCCAGAAGGTATATTTAAAGGATCAGACTTATGTCCAAGAACCGTAACTATTTGTATTCTACTAGAAATGTATGAATAGATCCAGCGCAGAATATCTCCCCGTATACCAACCTTAGCTAACGATACCATTAGTTTCGGGTGGTTAATTCTAGTCAGTATACACGGCGTCAACCTGCGTGCGATTATCCATAGCATTACTTATATATTCCGAAAAACAGATCAAATTAGTTTCAACAGAACGTTTAGGAAAAAAACCCATGTTGTTCGTTTATAATTAAATTCTTAACTTCACTTAGAATAATATTATGTATAAATAACTCTAACATTTTGGCAAATATACTCAATTTACAGATGGGGCGATAAATTGTTATATAATTCTTTGCACCACCTTTTTGAATTTATCACAAATGTCATTTTCCACTTGTCCGAAAAATGGCCTTATTAAAAATAATTTTCAAGGGAATACATAAACTTTCTTTGCATTGTTTAATGAAATAAGGAGATAAACCATCTGGATCCGGTCCTTTTTTGTGTTCAGTGAATAGATAGAACTCTTTATCTCTGATGTACTAATATAATCATGATTGGACTGTGCATTAGAAATCTGTGCAGAAAACTGTGCAAAGAAAAATGTAATGTAAGTTATGAATTGTCAATAGTGTCAAGCTGTAGATGTCATTTAGCCACGTTGATCTGTTAAATCATTGTAAACATTATTTTGAATTACTTCCCGTCCAAATTTAAACGCCAATAGGATCTGTTGCACGCACTGATCATGTACATTTGTTACGATCGTCATTTTCCGGTTAAGCTATATTAACACTTGATTCTAAAATTATATTTAAATATAGTTTATATACAACACGTCAGCTTACACGCTTTTGGCGATCACCCTGTTTGACAAAAATGGCCCAATTTCAAGGAGCATTCTACCGTGATATTTTTTATAAAACATGAGAGTTTACATATCTCCGGTGATCACCTTGTTTGACGGATACACAATTTCAGTATAGCCTAGTAGAACACTTCCTATTCTACTATATTATTTTACATATCCTTCAAAGAAAAGAAAATGAAATATTTCATTCGTTTGACTCTGTGAATGTTAAGAGTTCAAATTCTACGCTAACAGATGTGATATATTTAGTAATTCACTCGAAGAAACTGACTTCAGAAAAATTATGTTCTATTTTACTAGAAATTTAATTGTGTCCAGACCAGGATATTTTATAAATACAATAATTTTATTATAGTACTTACAGAATATGTTATCATCACAATGTAGCCTGATTTTAAATGTCGTTATTTAGCTGACTGATTACATCGTTAAATAGATTCAAATTTGTCAAAATGTATAATTGGACAATGACGCGTTGTTTTATCTTGATATACCGCGAATTCATCGACAAGGGGGTGAAAACGTCATTGCCTCGAGGCGACGGTGGATGCTGCTGCCCCACAATAGGGAATTATAAATTGGTAGGGGATTTTTGACTTCAACCACTACATTGTGGCTGACAGCTGCCACGTCGATGATAAAACCTTAACGAAGTTGAAATTTTTTAAATTGAACAAGACATAAATGAATTTTATTACATTTTTTCAAGGCCTTCTGAGATGGGAGATTAAAGAAGGGGGTAAACGTAATACAAGACAGTGTATGTGGGCGGATTACATAAAGAAATTCAGGGTTGCAGAAAGCAGGAAAATGTTTAATGGATAAAAATGTTGTAAGAGTGAATGTAATACGACAATGATACATTGCTACAAGTTACATCATAGACAAGTTATGTACTATACGTAAATTCTAGCAAACTTAACTGCTGATATTTAAAATTTTGATAGGTTTAATATATTGATATACTGTTGACGTGTTAATTTACACCAAAATAATAAATGATTCAACAAAATGTAATATTCTCAATTTACAGTTAGCAACATTGAAAAGTTTCTAAACAAGTCAAACTGAAAGAGAATTTTCTTTTGTTTGCTAAAAGATTTTGAACAATTTTATAAAATACAAGAAGAACAGTTGACTTAAAATATACAGCGTTTTAGTGGGGGAGCCCTTCCTAGCTATACGTGCACCCCCCGCCCGATCCTTGGGAACAATGTTTTTCATAAAGATTAAAGCCTAAGGAACAATTTAAGACATGACCAAAAAAAAACTCGCTGTACTTTCAAAATGGCGGCCATATGTTAAAAAAAATTGTTGCCAATGTTGTTTTTGTCATTTAACACAAAAACTAAAAAGATGGACAAAAACTTTTTTCACAAAAAACAACGTGCATAAAATTTTCTACAAGTTTGTCTCTATACAATATTTTGATAGGAGTTTTCATTTTCCAGATAAATGAGTCCAAAATGAAGAAAACATGGAAATCCATATATCGGTAAATCACTTAGAAGAAATAACTGTAACAATTATTGTAAGGCGTATAATATAACTTTATATTATTAACATAATAAACAATAAAATGAACTGAAAAAAATTAATAATAATAATAATATTATAATTTGCAGACATTTATTTCGAAAACGGTAACAATGGTATCTGGAAAATGGTAACTCCTATCCAAATATTGTATAGGAATAAAATTGTAAAAAAATGTATGCACTTTGTTTTTTGTGCAGAAAGTTTTTCTCCATCTTTTTTAATTTTTGTGTTAAATGACAAAAACCATATCTGCAAATTTTCTTTTTTAAATGGACGCCATTTTGAAAGTGCAGCCAATTTTTTTTAGGACATGTCTTAAATTGTTTCTGAGGCTTTAATATTTATGAAAAATATTGTCCCCAAGGATCGGGGGGGAGCGGGGTTATGCGCGGACACGGTGGGCTCCCGTAGTATTTCTTTGTATAGCATTTATGAGCAAAATGCATACATTTTTTTGATATCACAGAATAATAGATCACTAAAAAACGTTATTTTCTCAGTTTTTTTTTTATCCGAATTAAAGGATAAAAAAAATATTTAGTTTCACTGAGAATTTAGACGCCTTCAAACGAAGCAAGTTCCCCCACATTTGCGTGTGACGTCATCAGGCATTAAGCATTGGCAATGTTTATCAGTATTATTTTCAACAGATATTTAATCTATTTTGGCAAAGTATTTAATATAAAATAGTTATATAATCTGAGACGAAAAACAATAGTTAATGTTGATAAAAATATTAAAATATTGCATGATGTTTACATATTTTGAGGTTAGGTATCTAAATCTAACTGCAGTAAAAGGATAAAATTGAGCGTAAACAAATTTATTGTTAAGAACAATGAATGATGCATCCTTGTCGCTTTTCCACCTCTAATTTCTGCATTGATATCGGTATTATTAGAAAAAAATTGCTCATCATAAACACTTCGATTTTAGGCAAATTGTCACTTTGAGCTTGCACGAAGTCACTGTCCGTCATTTTTACCACTTAGGTAAATTAATCCACTAATGATTTTTACAAAAATAAACAAATCGAGATTTAAAAGTCAGCAGACTACAATTCAACATTTTTAATTAACACAATTTAATATTTCAGCACTAGCAGATAGATGTAAACTGTCAAAGTTATCAATCTTGTCTCCGCACTTTTCTAAATTCACCGCTGGGCGGGTGGATAAAATACGAAGCTGATTGGCTATGTTTTTCAAATTAGCCAATCATATAATGTTATTGCTTACCGGTGCGCTCCACCGTGAATTTAGAAATCTGCGGTCTATGGATCAAACCAAAACGTTATACCAGATGATGTCAGTGGAGTACCCTTTATAGTAACGTGGTTTTGTTCCAATAAAATTTGAATTTCAAAATGATTTTTTTACAAGATATTTTTTTTATAGCTTCTTTTTATTATATACTTGGATTATATAATATGTATAATGAAAGAATAATAAATTAACGCATTTTTAAAATTCATGCGTCTTGCTCATTAATTGTCTGATACCTTAAAATAAATCCACATATTTTGTAAGTAAGTGTTCCATGTTTATTATTTGGGAGATAAAACACACCACATATAATAAATAATCCCCAAATCCAATGCAGTCCGGTAGGGGGTTATGCAATTGGAGAAACGCAGACATACATCCATACCCACGACATTGTCAGTGTCGGGGTTGGGACTCGAACCCAGTAAATGATTGATAGTTTAGACAGATAGATAGCTAGCGTTTATTTAACCACATTATATACATGTTTGTACATTTGTAGCAAGTCAACTAGACAAAAACAATAATAACAGAAAAAAAAAAAGGTAAATATCACAGATTTTGTAATCAGTACGGTATAAAACGAAAGCTATCTTACAGTACATTGATTATCATATCGTAATAAGTAAGAAAAAAGTAATAAGTAGTAAATAATAACAATAATAAAAGTCTGTAAGACTAAGTCACCTCCACATCAATATAAAATGCTTGACAGTAGATACTTATAAATTAATATTTATTAAAGTGATGACTTTAAATAATCATCAACTGAATAAAAACAGTGATTCAGTATAATTCTTTTAACAGCGTTTTTAAAGGGGTTTAAATTTAGTAATTTAACTTCAGGTGGTAGTTTATTATACAGATTAAGGTTTAGTGAATTGTTTTCTGATTTTTTTAGCCTAAATCTGCAGATCTTGTTCTGTAACTGTGGATATCAGCAGGAGTATCAAAACTACTAATGTTTTTATGTATTCCGATAAGGGAAAAATATACATATAAAGATGGTAAAGGCATTATGCCAAATTTTAAGAATAGTGGCTGACAGTGTTCGCTATTGTTATTAATTCCAGCAATTGTTCTAACCGCTCTTTTTTGGAGCTGAAATATTTTTATGGCATTACTTGAATTTCCCCATAAGATTACTGCATATGGAATGCGAGAATGAAATAGTGCAAAATATGTTGAAAGTAGTGTGTTAACACCAAATACTAACCTCAACTGGCGTAATAAAAAAATTATACTCGAAAGTGATTTGCCTAGAACGTTAACATGACCACACCAATTCAGTTTATCATCTATTGTAACGCCTAACAGCTTAACGTTTTCTCCATGTGTGATGCTGTGATTAGACGATACAACAAGATTCTGTGATTTATTACTGTTTAATTTTAGTTTATAGTAGTAGTAAACCATTTGTCAGCAATTTCCTCAATTTGCTGTAAGTTATTACTAAGAGAAGTACAATCCTCATTTGAAGCAATCAATGTTGTATCGTCTGCGAAGAGAACACAATTATAAGGCTGAAGAAATTGACAAGTATCGTTGATAAATAATATGAATAGGATAGGCCCCAGTACAGATCCTTGAGGCACGCCGTGTTTAGCATTACTTAAATCTGAGTTAACATTATTAACACTGACAAATAGCTTCCTATTTGTTAAATAGGACGTGAAAAGAGATACCATGACGTATTAATTTCTCAAGTAGCAGATCGTGAGGAACACAGTCAAAAGCTTTAGAGAGATGACACAAGGCGATTCCTGTGTGCTTTCCCTCCTCAAAGCCACGAACTATGTCATCCACCACTCTCCGTACTGTTTGCGTTGTCGATAACTTGGGACGGAAACCAAATTGATTTGCTGAGATTACAGAATTATGTTCAAGATGCGCGGACAGAGCCCATTTTAAAAGAATTTCAATTAGCTTCCAAAAATGGGAATAATCGAGATTGGATGGTAGTTGTCTAAAAACTTCATGTCACCCCTTTTATAAAGTGGAAGCACTTTTGTTATTTTAAATGCATCTGGGAAAACTCCTTCGCTGAAGCATTTATTTATTAAAGCTATAAGGGGGCCTAAAATTATATCAATAGTGTTTATAATTATCTTACTATTTAAATCGTAGGCATCAGTACATGGAGATTTTTTTAGAGCATTTACTGCATCAAGTACGTCATGTGTGGTAACTGGTCTGAGAAAAAAGGAATCAACGACAGGAATTTCTCTTAATATATCATTTACGCTTATATCTCTCTTTGGAAGTGCTTTAAGAATATCTTCTGCTACTGTGCTAAAATATTTATTGAAATCATCCTGTGTCAAAGCAGGATCTATTTGGGTTTTCGATGAATAAATATTGTTACGCTCATAGTTTATTAATTTCCAAGCATCGCTAGATTTGTTGTCAAAGCTTGCAATATGTTGATCATAAGCAGCTTTTTTTGTTATACATATATATCTCGTGCTTATAACTTTTATGTAAGTCTTTGTAAATCTGGAATTGATTAGGATCTTTAGTTACATTGCAAATTGTCTTGACACCAAACAATGTGTCCCGCATTTTATGTAAGGACTCGTTAAACCAATTGACTGGTGGCTTGTTATTAATAAAAGGGCATTTTTTAAGTGGAAAATGTTGATCGACTTAGGATTTATATTTGTCAACTAGAAAATTCGACAAAATGTCTATACTATAATCATTATTGTAAAAAATGTTCCAGTCGAAACCGGAAAGAGAAGCGCGTAATTTGTCAATACCACTATTTGTGATACGCCTTCTGTACACTTTTCTAGGAGAATCAGTAGTAGTTTTAACAGTCATATATTGGCTTAAATGATCTGAAAGACATGGCTCAATTACATTAGCTTCATAAACATTTTTTTCTAAATTTGTAAGAATATTGTCTAAACAACTAGATGATTGCACGGTGACTCTTGTACTGTCATTGATAACTATATCAAGACCAAAAGAATCAACGAGTGATACAAAGTCAGTCAAAAGTGAACTTTTCTTATGAAAGTTTATATTGAAATCACCCATAAGTACAATCCTAGAATTACCAGTAGAATATTTGAATAGTAAATTCTCTAAATTTATTAAAAATATGTTGGGATTAACCAGTATATTAGCCACACAATACGCTTTAACCAATGAAACTAAGTTGCTGTTAAAAGTGGTAAAGAAATTTATAGCAACGAAGGGTCCACAATAGGTTTGATTCCATTAACACCAGCATATCTTCTAATTTTTCTGCTTAATCATGGTAAGTTAAATTAAAAGAACATATAAAACACATAGTTCTGGTAACCTGGGAAACTTTATATATCAATTTTCCAATTGATATATATTTACAAACATCTGATGTTTTAATTCCCCAAATTAATAATTTATTAACATAATAGGTATCTGCTTGTAAGTAACTGTAATTAATAATAATTGATGTATCAAAAGTTTCACGTGAAAAATTGCAATTCAGAAAATATTTGGGGACGAGCGTAAATGCGTCTTGACTGTGCATGTATGTATCTCGATACTCCAGAGAAACATTGTGCAGCGCGGTTAGTACTTGGATGAGTGAAATCTATCTTGAGAAACACAGCGATCTCGTCCCACCTTCTAGCGGCTTGTATATCAGCGTATACGTGGAAGCTATGTAATTACAAGACGAGGATTACGTAGTGGATGCAAAGCAGGCGGTTCTTTGTCTATTAAATGTTAGGCAAGTAAAAGATCCCTACTCTTCTTACGAGAAGAGGTTCGGCAAAATTTCCAGGTTGGGGTAGCTCGTCTCCTGGCATCGGAGATAGGCCCTGATAGCGGAAATAGGCCGACGTTAAATAAATAAATAAAAAACAAAAGGTCGTCAGAAAATACATTAAATTAAATATTATTAATACTAACTGAGCCCGTCGAAATACGACGGAATGAGGGTATTAAAAATGTATCCTAGAAATTATTCTTTGGAGGCACACTTTTGAACTTACTACCAGCACTCACACTTTCGAGAAATTCGTGGCTCTGTTTCAACGTAATGAACTCACTTTTCCCTAGAATAGCTCATAAAAAAAAGAGTACTTTATACATTCTCCGTCAACGTCTTTAGTCCAGTTAATTATTTTATTCTTTTAATGACTAAAACTAAAATAGGTTTCTTAATTAGCAATTGTGTTAACTATATGTCAAATATTATTGTTTTCCGTAAAATTTTTTCCATAATTATTTTTTTGGAGTGTTCGGCCTCTATATTTTTCGATCAAATTATACCAGATTTTTTTCCATGGCAACAAGCTTTTTCGGAATATTACTTTCCTCAGTCAAACATTTTTTTATATTTAGAGCTAGGAGACCGACAGACAGACGGACCAGAATTACTGAATTGAAATACCTACATTTTCATAATCTAAATCCGAAATATAAAAATTCTAAGTAGTCTGGAATGGACATTTTTTCACTTCTGTTCGGTAAACGAGGAATTTGAAGAATTTGTAAAATTATTTGCAAAAATCTCCACTCTCCGTTTGACACCTGCCATTCATTAATTATCTTATTCCTTTCAGTGATCACTTTGCATATTTTTTTTACCAAAATTACATCAGATTTTCATCCTTGTCAACCACATTCCAGATATTATTTCTATAAAGTATCCAATTTGTATATTGTTTATTAAGACTTGTCAGGTCTCCTTCTTGGCAATAGCGTGAACTACCTGTCAAATATTATTTTTATCTATCAATATATTACAAATAATATTTACCAAACCCTAGTCAAAACTTTCTTCGTTGGTATCATCTCCATATACCCTAAAAAATAATTAGAAAATAATTGACTCATGCAATGCAATGCAATTCAACATGACCAATGTATGCACCATATAACAATAACAAATGTTCATATTCAATTAAATTAATGGGCTGTGTATCAACAACAGAACACCTTCATAATATTAAAAAATAAACAAATTAACGAATAAACAATTGCAAGTGAGGTCTCTAAATTCACAGTTTCTTTTTTATATATAAAAATAACAGTTTAAGAAAATAAAAATTACACATCTGTGTATAAAGAGCTTTATTTGAAGAATAGAATCATCAATATCGGTTCAGTGGGAGCTGTTGGCGAAGCCGGAAAGAAAACGGTTTGTGTTTTAAACATATATAAATTATATTAGACCATTTTTACTATTTAATTTTTCTACGACTGTCATTGAAAATAGACTTTTCCATGTGTTATTTGAGAACTGAAAGTTGACTTTACAGTTAAACGAGCGATGTGAATCACTGTCCATGCGTATGCGGAAAACCAGTATTTTCCGCTCAGCCCACAAAGTTTCTCTTTAGAAACGATGTGTCATGACTAATTTTAAAAACGAACTGCTAGAGGATCAATAACAAAATAATTAGAAAAATTGGTGCCTTTTTATTAATTTTGTAGCAGTGGTCGAAAAAATAGTACGTATAGGAAAGTGTTTTTTGCCAATTTTGCTTATTGCTGGTTTTGACTGACGCACAGTGGGAAATTTTTCCATTTTTTTGGACAAAAATCCGTCTACAATGCAATTATTGATGGATTTGAAATTTTTTTTTTTCAAATAATTGTTAGGTATCTCCCGATGCTTGAGCACTGCCCAAATTTTAAAAACGTTCAACATAACTTCAAAAAATCCTATAAATATATGAAATTCGTGTATTTTACTTAAGTAAAAATGCGAATTTCTGTTTTTTAAAAGTTTTACTCAGAAAATATCCTTTACTACAAGTTTTTTGGGTCGCTGATTAAGAAAAATAAGGTCCCGTTAACCAAAAATTGACATAATACCGAAAAACACCCCCAATAGGGATTTTTTCGAAATATTCTTATTAAAAATGTAAAATAGTCTAATAAAGTGTATTTTTATATGATAAATACAGTTATTCAAATAATAATTCAGTAAACATTTACCCTAAGGGTTAATCAGAGGGGTTCGACAAAAAATATAGTTACAATGGTTATTTTTTAGTTTTTGCTTCAAAATAGGGTAAGAGAGTACATTATGACTATAAGAGTGTATCTCAACAACCTTTAAGGGTGAAAACTAAATTGCTGTAGAATTTGAAAATAGGTTTCGAATTTTTTTGAAATTTTAGAATCACGTCTTCTTCGATATTTTCACTAAAATCAGGCTCCGAACCTTGTTTGATGAATAAAAATTATTTTAAAGGTTAAATTAATCAATTCTTATATACTTTGACAATGTGAATAAACAACAATTCAATGTGAGTAGAAACAAATTCTAAGTTTTTCAGCGTTTTTAAGAAGCTCGTAAGTTAGAAATCGCATTTTTTCCATTTGAAAGGAAAAAAGTATTTAAAATGAAATGAAAATTTTTCATCCATTCTATGCAATGTGAAACAACAATCCAATTTTTAGTAAACATATTTTAAGCATCCTAAAGTTCAAAAACAATTAGGTGCTTAAAAGCAATTTTAGACATTTCAAAAAAAATCTTTTAAAATAAAGTCTAAATTTTTCATACATTCTACTCCATGTAAAACAAATATCCAAAGTTAAAAAAAAAACAGATTTTAAGATAGTCTTAAGATAATTAATAATGAAAAAAATTGGACATTAAAATGGATGTTAATCAATTTTTTTTTAATTTTTTTTATCAATTGTATACTTAGTAGTAAAAAATTTATTAATTATTTTAAAAGATTTTTTTTGAAATGTCTAAAATTTAGTTTGTTAGAAAAAAATTGAGATATCTGCTGATTTTAAGCTGCTATTAAGCACCCAATTGTTTTTGAACTTTAGGATGCTTAAAATATGTTTACTAAAAATTGGATTGTTGTTTCACATTCCATAGAATGGATGAAAAATTTTCATTTCATTTTAAATATTTTTTTTTCCTTTCAAATGGAAAAAATGCGATTTCTAACATACGAGCTTCTTAAAAACGTTGAAGAACTTAGAATTTGTTTCTACTCACATTGAATTGTTGTTTATTCACATTGTCAAAGTATATAAGAATTGATTAATTTAACCTTTAAAATAATTCTTATTTATCAAACAAGGTTTGGAGACTGATTTTAGTGAAAATATCTAAAATTTCAAAAAAATTCGAAACCTATTTTCAAATTCTACAGCCATTTAGGGGTGGTTTTCACCCTTAAAGGGGGTTGAGATAAACTCTCATAGTCATAATGTACTCTCTTACCCTGTTTTGAAGCAAAAACTAAAAAATAACCATTGTAACTATATTGTTTGTCGAAATGTGGGTTGTTTCAACCCCTCTGATTAACCCTTAGGGTAAATGTTTACTGAATTATTATTTGAATAACTAAGGTTATATATTTATCATATAAAAAATACACTTTACTAGACTATTTTACATTTTTAATAAGAAGATTTCGAAAAAATCCCTATTGGAGGTGTTTTTCGTTATTTTGAGGGTGTTATATCAATTTCTGGTTAACGGGACCCAAAAAACATGTAGTAAAGGATATTTTCTGAGTAAAACTTTTAAAAAACAGAAATTCGCATTTTTACTTAAGTAAAATACACGAATTTCATATATTTATAGGATTTTTTGAAGTTATGTTGAACGTTTTTAAAATTTGGGCAGTGCTCAAACATGGGTGATACCTAACAATTATTTAAAAAAAAAAGAAAAATTTCAAATCCATTAATAATTGCATTGTAGACGGATTTTTGTCCAAAAAAAATTGAAAAATTTCCCACTGTGGGACGCCTTAACCAGCAATCCACAATTTCATGCTCAAGCGGCAATGGGGCACTTTCCGTTCTTAATATACAAATAGCTTTTACATATTAAAATCTTCCTATTTTATAAATACTGTTTTTCTACTTCTACTAAATATAAGCAAAAAGGAAATGGAAACCGCTCTTTACTTTAACGCATGTATTAACAATCGTGGAGGGGGCTGAAACCAACGATGTGACGCTGCCTCTGAAGTAGTTTCCACAATCACCAAAACAATTGAACATTGCACGCGAATAGTATCACTAGACGAGCTTTTCGTCAATCAAGTTGGCATTATCCATAGATCATCTTCAGATGATGCCAACCCACAGGTATCATATGTAATACCTCGAATAAAACAAATTTGGATTCATCCAGCGACTCGTCAATTGGACGAATGCGTTGGAGAATCGGCAGAAAGCGATAGTAGGAAAACCAAATGCAGATCTTTCCAAATGGCAAAGTTATAGAGAAAGCCGCCTTGTGCATGAGTAAGACAAGAAGGCCATTTGCACGTGTCACATCCCTTATATTGAATCTATATGAATCTATATGAGGGCTGAGGGCCGCACAGTGGGCCATTTGCAACTTCTAGGTGGACAAAATTCTACAAATTTCTAAATGAGCTTAAAATAGTTGTTAGAAGACCGAAAAAATAGTCAAAAATTTCTAGGCATTAAGGGGGGGTGGTTTTTGAGGGTTGAAAAATAAATTTGTTTCTAGAGTGCCGAAACTCTGTGAGTATGATAAAATGATATCTGTGAATATATCAAGAAATATTTAAAAAATTATAAATAGTAGAGAGCAGTAGACCCATTGTTTTCCATAGATAATTATGATTGTCTTTAGCTTGTCACTGTCAAATAAATAAAACCATAATTTTTGCATTGTTTTGTATTATGGAGATTTCGGAGGAGATTATAAATAAATATGTGTATATGGAAGCAACGAAAAAATTAATCCCGAAAAAGTGATCAGAAAATTTCTAGATAGTTTATGCAAAGAGAATTGATTGAGCTTTCCGACACTTTTTTAATTTTTTCTCTAACATAAAACACAAAAGACTTGGGACCGATTATGTGTTCCGGGCTATTGCAGTTCGCGGATAAGTTTCGCATTTTCCGCCGCGGAATATTAATCTACAAAACTGATTTTTTGTCTACAATATGCACTATTTCTATTAAAAATCACATTCTGTCTCCTCTGAAAGGTTTGCAAATCATTGATAGACGTTGCTGAAATTATAGGGCATAAGAAAGTTAAACAGTCTGTAACGTTCTGAATTTCTTTCCCGAGTGCATAAAAATTTTACAGTTCCCGTCTTTTCAATTCCTTCTTTTTATTCAATTTTCAATAGTAAAAAGCATGTATAAAGAATTTAGATGGTATAGAAATGTTGTGGATAGAAATGTGGGAAATAAATCAAGATTATTTTCAGTGAATATTTTCGTCTGTAGCTCGACCACTAGCAATATTAAAAAGTAAATCCTTATTTAACGTATTATCAAAGAGATTAACGCTAATGAATTAAATAAAAGTGATTATTAACACATCTATAAGAAAACTGTCTGTCGTTAATATTAATGAAGAATATAATTGTCATGATTTGACTATGTATTGCCATTTTGACAACGTCTACCAAAAATTTAACCACCTTTCAGCGGACGTAGAATCTGATTTTTAATCGAAATAGTGCATAAACTGCTTGTAGACAAAAAATCAGCTTAATAGATTAATGTTCCGGCGGAAAATGCAAAACTGCAATAGCCCGGAGTGCATGTTCGGTCATAAGTCTTTTGTTTTTTATGTTAGAGAAAAAAATAAAAAAAAGTGTCGGAAAGCTCAATCAATTCTCTTTACATAAGCTGTCTACAAATTTTTCGAAAAACACGATAATTATCGAGATATTCGAGGAAATGTAGGAAATTACACGTTTTCCTATAGAGTGTATGTAAATCTTAAAAAAATCTCTATGTCATCACCATTAAGCCGGTTTTCATATTTTGTTTCAAAAAGATCTAATTTCGTGAAGACTTCTCCCATCGATCACTTATTTTCAACGAAAGTCTTTTTATACTTGCTTTTAGACTGTTTTTGCCATTTTCGGAAGCTCTTCATTACGACTACTTTTATCGTAGGCACGCCAAATATTAAAAAAACTCCCTTCTAGGTAATTTATATATCGTCTCTAAAAAAAAATAAAATTTTAGCTTATCGCAAAAAATCGCAAAAGCATTTTTGTGTAATCAAAAACTACATATTTCACTGTAAAAAATGAGCTAAAAATAACTCTGGTACAATCTGGGACAAATAGAGTTTCGGCCTACAGAGTATCGGCTTTTAAAATTTTAACAGTGAAAAGATATTACCATGTTTTAAAACACATAATAGTGCTTTATTGAAACGCCTATTGAAAATAATTGAGGCTCACCTGTAGTTACTATGTCCATTGTGACTTTTTACACCAGAACAATTTGTTCAAAATATGCACTGTACCCATACAACACCTCGCACTGCCAAATATGGACTGAAAAGGTACCGAATTATTTATGGTCATTTCAAGTACCTGCGTATTTATAATAAATTACGTCACGAGGATAATTCACCGGATTTAAACTACCTGATGTATGCCTCATGAGAGGATAGAATGATTTTTACCTGACACTAAAATGAGTTTTGTCCACCTAGTTCTTGGAAACGGTTCACTGTGGGCCGGTACGTCGCGAGGCGGAAAGTTGTATTAACTCATATACAGTTAAACTCAAATCGAACTCCGTTCTTGTAAATGATATAATCACTAAAAGGATTTTTAAAACTAACCACTAGTGTCTCAAAATATTAAAAAAGTGAAATATTTTTATATAATTTTCAGTCAATCCTAAAGAAAAGTGCATAAACTTCCGAAGAAATTGTGTGAATCTTTTTACCAAATCCATTGCTAATGCACGCTCTCATTTGAATGGTAGTTGTGAAACTAAAGTCCTCAATCGTCCTTGCCTTACTTGGGAAGGTGCGTTTCATTGAAATATATAGATTCTCTTAGATATGATATTGCATACCATTTGTAATTGTTTTGAATCTACTCAATAAATGATATTATTCGAACTGTCGTGTTTTTGTTGATTGAATGTTGACTTTCAATCTTTTCCCTCAAGGATTTTTGTGTGTGAGGCCGGAATTGAGTATCGGATGTCTCCATACACCCACAAGTTTGTAACTCAATAACCCGTCACATCAAAAGGACTCGAGAAGGATTTTTTTATGAAGGAAAATCAGAGATCTCTAAGCCACAAGATCCATTAAATTGTTAGGTAAATAAGATAATAAGAGAGCGCCGGTGACAATCTACGGTAAGTGCAGCTTTTACCTTTCTCGTCTGTCAAACGTCGAGTGGAAAACCACACACAAGGGAGAACGCGACTGGCGCCCTTTAATAAATAAATTGATCCTTCAGACGCCGCCTTGTGTAGGGTTCTTCTATATTATCACTAAAGATTTGTTAACACAGTGTGTTAACATGAACTTCAAACTTTAATAAGCGTAGTAAACATGTTTTCTTTTTTCTATGGCTATGTCGATAAATTGTGAGAATTTGGGAGGTAAACATAGCAAGCAGTAAACTTGTTTGTTTTGTGAAATAGATGCCAAGTATGTCGAGAAGAAACAAAGATAAAGGATGAAGGCAACTTTTTTCCTTAGGATTAACAGTTTTCAAGAACAGTACCCTCGCGGATGAACGATGCAGAAAAAAGTCGTTTTTTCGTCCAATATCGGAAAAGAGTCCTGTTGAAATTCGTTATTATTAGCCTTGTAGTTTCTTTGTCGTAAGGAATTATTTAATGAAACTCACAATAAACTCGCTAGCGCCGACTTACGACAATATGTAAAACTAGTTTCTCTTCGAACACATTTCAAGCAATTGATTTATTATGATAATAGAATTAACATAAATCATAAATAAAACCTATTGTTGTTGCGTATTATTATTAATTATAATTTATTAATAATTGTAAATTGTTACAAAAAATTAGTTTTTTTCATAATTATCAAATAATAGAAAACAAAACAAATTATTGTTTTACTTATTTATTTTTATATCCATTCATTTTTTTAATTTTGACCAATTAACGAACTAAAATTCAAGTGAATTTCTTGTGAAAATCGGGGACAGAAAAATTAGCCCATTGAGTAAAGCAACTTGTGGGGTGCACACTTTTGGCTTTACCAACGGTTTCAGGATGTTTTCAAGGTAAAAATACATGTAAAAATTTGGATTTGCATCTCTTAGGATGAATTTCTGGAAAATCTGTATGTGAACTTGTTTATGTAATTACTTTATTCAATAATGATCTGTTTTTTCTTTATTAAAATCAGAGTATATTGGAAACCTGTATTTAAATTTACACCTAGAATACATTGATCAGTCTTCTACCCTTAAACAATAATTTCATTGTAACTATAACATTGAAGTAATCTTACAGAAAGGCAAGTATAGTGAGTGGAGTGTTGTCGGGTTGCGGCAATCAATACAAGGTGAATACGTTCTTTGAATTCTAAACAGAATCACCACCGCCACGGAGAACTAGAGCACAGTCAGACTCCAGGGCATTTTGACCCTTTCGAAGGATTTTCAGTTCAACCGGACTGCAGTCTTCCTAATCCCTATTAAACACTTGGTTTAACATGCCAGCAAGATGTACAGATTTTTTTTTTTTTTTTGTTTTATTGTATAAGGTGTACCTAGAAATGCTGATGGAATACAGGGTGTTCGATGTAAACGTACAAATATTTTCCAGGATGATATGTTGGCCCAAAATGAGTAAAAGATTCTTACTTTCTAACTCAAACCTATTTTTTGACT
Source organism: Rutpela maculata (assembly GCA_936432065.2). Taxonomy (NCBI): domain Eukaryota; kingdom Metazoa; phylum Arthropoda; class Insecta; order Coleoptera; family Cerambycidae; genus Rutpela; species Rutpela maculata. Next base: position 138,865,226 of record OW386289.2, read on the forward strand.
AAAAATTAATTAGAAATAAGCAATATCTTCAGTTTAGACAGTACAACTATAAACAGAAGACGGAAGAGACAAGGTTATCGCGCTCACTTGTCGTATCAGTAACACGAATTTTACATAAAACAGCTTTACTTTTACCTTGTTTAATCAGTTTTGAAATGAAAACACGAATTGACATTCAATATTAATATACTCATTGCCATCTTAGCAATATTTTACAAACCACAATTATTCCATAGGATTGATTAGAAAAAGTAGGATTTCAAGGTCGGTTTTTTGAAGCTCCTTGCGTCTTTATTGAAAAAATAGCACCGATCTCAGTATTTTACTGTCTGCAAATGTACTTTAACGATGAGATTAAAAAATGACCATTTTTTAATTTATTATAGAAAATTCCTTTAACCACTGTAGTAATTAAATTAATAGCGATTAATTTAATTTCAATAAACACTTCATTCATCGCCTCGTGTATTACACCGGTTTATTATTTTTAGTTTAAAACTAGATTAATCGAACACATTGACAACACTGTATGATTGGAAACGGCGGCCTTCTACGGCTAAACAACGAAATATGAACAGTTTCTCTGAACCGCAGATGCCGACAGCGGAGGATTCTTTTTATGAAACAGACACCGGCGTTTTTTTTTGAAAGTTTTGTATGTCTCATTATCCAAACAATAAACATAATAAAGAGGGAGGTGCAGGTCACAAGGTGACATTGAACTGTACTGAAATACTGACTTACACAATAAATGGGCTCATTTAGCAGTTTTTTTTATTTGATTATCGGAAAGATCATAGAATTCTAAGACCCTGTGCAAAGAACTAGAATTTTGTGAGAATTGTAAATCGTCTAAAAAAAAATCATAAATATCCGCCTTGTCGAGTCTCGGCTGTGATGTCACTTAATAGGAAGCCGCTGGCCGAAGCGGCTAGCTACAGTGTTTTATTACTCTTTCACAATATTACAAATCGTTAACTTAAGCAGTGAAACTTATGTGTGTTTGATGAAGAATTTCGGTTTATCAACTATTTTCCACGATTTATATTAACAATGAATAATAGTAATGGTAAAAGAAACTATAAATAATGTATTGTTCCTGAGTGTCAAAGCACCATGGTGAAAACACCTTCTAAATCATTTATTACCGTTCCTAGAGATTTAAAATTGGGAAAGAAATGGCAACAAACTATAAAAAGAGAGAAGCCTTACTACTAAATGAAAATATTATGTTTGTGAGAACCATTTCAATACAAGTATCAATATGGTAAATTATTACTTCCACATCCAGTGGAAGTATAGTAACGACAAAAAAATTTTTGAAAATTTTTATTGTTCAAATAGGCTTGAAATGTCATGAAAAGACGAGATTTTTTAATTTGAGCGAAAAAAAATTTCTCTCTGTCTGTCGGTCTATTGGTCTGTAACTTTTTTTGTGCGCACGCTTACTCTGGAACCGTTTAAGATATTGACTTGAAATTTGGTAAACATATGTACATTAACGGGATCTAGAACTAGATTATATTTCCATCTTATTCCGTCGATGGGTTGGGGAGTAAAATGGGGGTAAATAGGTAAATCAAGCAGGTAAGAGTGTATAATAATAATAATAATAATAATAATAATAATAATAATAATAATTAATTTCGTCCATAGAGATCATACAATGATATTGGATAAGTCATAAAATTTATATAACAAACATATACACAATTGACTAACAAACATTTAGGTATATATATAATCGAATATAATCAGTAATTTACACAGATATAATATAAGGTGAAACAAAATTCTCACAAGTGGTAAATTAATTGCTAAAATTATAAAATTCAGATACGCTATAAAAACATTTGATAACTAAAAATTCCTTTACTTTAACTTTAAAGGCATTAAAGTTTTTTTCTTCTTTAATATCAAGAGGCAGATAGTTCATAAATTTTATACCCATATATGAGGGTGATTTTTCATATAAGCTAGTGTTATAATGTGGTATTCTAAGAAGATTCCCATGTCTAGTGTCATAATTATGTGTGTCAGAATTGCTTTCAAAGGAACTAATATTTTGGCGGTATGTAGTATACATTTGTATATATAAATACAAGGAAATGTCAATATTTTATGTTTTATAAAATATGGTTTGCAAGTGTTAGTTGGCGCAATTTCAAATAGCAGACGGATAACCTTTTTTTGACAAACTAAAATTCTATTGACATTGAAACTACATGCGTTACCCCAAATAATAACATTATATGCCAAGTGGGAATAAATTAGAGCGTAATATATATTAAGAAGTTGTTTAATATCAAATACAGTTTTTAACTGCAGTAAGGCATAATAGCCACTGTTAATTTTTTTGCATACATAGTCACAATTACTCTTCCAACTCATATCACAATCTATAAAAGTACCTAAATATTTAGTAAAACATGACAACTGAATTGTTTTGTTATTCACTACAACATGAAGGGAAATATTATTTTTTCGAGAATAAAATTGCATGGCAACAGTTTCTCGGCATTTACTATTAAGGCGTTTTTATAACACCAGTTGGTAAAATCAGCAGATAAAGTGTTTAGACGTACTTGAAGATCCTCAGCACTATCCGCAACTGCTGCAAGTGTGACATCATCCGCATATAATACTGTGCAGTCAGTACAAACATGGAATGGAAGATCGTTAATGTACATAAGAAATATGAGCGGACCAAGTATTGAGCCCTGAGGAACTCCTAGGTGTGTATTTTGAACGTCGGATATATTATTATTTAATTTTACATAAATTTTTCTGTGCTGAAGATATGACATTAACCATGATAAGAATTTGCCTCGAAAACCGACAGCGTACAATTATTTATCTCTAATGAAAACAAGGTCCAAGCAATCAAAGGCCTTGGAAAGGTCAAAGAATATTGCTCCGACATATTTACCCTTATCGAGACCTTTATATATGTACTCAATAAAATCATAGGTGGCACTTTCCGTTGATTTACTTGGACAAAACCCATTTTGGCATTTAGAAATTATATTGTATTTATTAAGATACAATAGCATTTTATCATATATTATCCTCTCGACTACTTTACTTAAGATAGTTGGCACTGTAATGCCTCTATAATTGTTAATATCTAGCGGGTCATTTTTTTAAAATATTGGAGTTATTACACCAATTTTCAAATTGTCAGGAAAAGTTCCCGTCTCAACGGATAAATTTATGATATAAGATAGAGGTAGAGCAATTTGAGTACATATGTGTTTAATTATTTTTGTCGATATACAGTCAATGCCCATAGAATTAGTATTTTTTAGCCTCAGAATTACATTTACAACATCGTTACCTTCTACACTATGGAAGAAAAATGTATTATCGATATTTAAGTTGGTTAATGTACATTTAGTAGAAATATTATTCCCAAAATGACTTTGTATGGCTAACTTAGCAGTAGCGCTAAAGTAGTTTACAAAAGTATTAGCCAGGATATATGTTTCCTCGACGAGACAATCATTAACATGTAATTGAATGGGTTTTTGATTTTTAGTTTTGCCTGTTTTTTCACCTACTAAATTCCAGACATATTTTTGTTTTTGATTTGCATTTTTATGTTCAAGTTGTTGTTGAAAAAAGAGTTTCTTAGTAATGTTAATTTTTGTTGTATATTCTCTCTTAAAATTTCTATAGTATTCGTCCAGTCCACTATTTTTCAAATTTCCTTTTAGCCAGAACAGGTTCTTTAGTTTATTACCCATATCAATTATGTCGTTAGTGATCCATGGTCTACTATTATGTTGAGAAAGTGTCTTTGATACTGTTGGGCAGTGTATATCTAAAGCATAAAGTAAAATATTCAAGAATGCATTAAAGGCATCATTGACATTGTTGTATTCATATACTGCTTGAAAAGTTTCGATGTTCAAAAAATTTTGCAATTGTAATATATTATTGCTACTTGTATTCCTATATGTAATTGTATGTGTGGGATCACTACAGTAATTTTTATAATTAATTTTTAATGTAATGACGAATTGATATTTAGTGTATACAAGAGAAGCTAAGGTTTCAAAAAAATTTTTGGCATTAGTCATTACAACTCATACCCCATTATTAAAGGGGATGAAAAAAAATTGTGATTTGGTGTGTGTACAAGAACCAAAAGCCTCAAAATATTTTTTTTTACTTCATCCACCCACACTACCACCCTCACCCGACTACCGTGTGGGATATCGTTTTATAGGTTTTTGGGATAGACGATTTCAAATATTATATTATTAATGTTCTATAAATAATTATTTCCATATACAAAATGTTTTCGTTATGAGAGACTTGGATAGAAAATCTGGATGTGGAAGTAGTGATTCCTTGGGTAGCGATTTTTATCATTAAATGTAGTATTTTTGAAATTTAAAGGTAAAATATATTTTAAATACTAGCAATTTTTATAAGTCTTTTCATTTTGGTTTAAAAATATTTAAGAATAACGCTATTTTATATTTCAACACCGAGTTGCTGTTATACAGGGTGTAGACTGTAGATTGTTTAGAAGTTAGCCTTCCTTCATTTCGACCTCAAAGGTCTTTTTGAATTTTACAGGGTGCAACGCAAATATGTTTTAAATAATTATTAAATTTGGATTGTAGGGAAAAATTGTAAATTTCTTATAGTTGTTTTATATGCTGTTATTAAAACTTATTTCTTAAGTTATTAATACCCCTTTGATTCAATTTATATAAAAATTTTTAAGGCTAGCAATGAGAAAAATCTAAAATACTATTTTATTTTTAGCTCGAAAAAGACACGAAAACTACATGGACAATGTTCGACAATGTTCATATAAAAACCGCTGCCCAAGGAATCACTACTTCCACATCCAGATTTTCTATCCAAGTCACTCACAACGAAAATATTTTGTATGTGGAAATAATTGTTTATGGAACTTTAATAACATAATTGAAATCCTCTATCCCAAAAACCCATAAAACAATACCCCACATCGGTAGTGGGATTGGGGTGGTGATGGGGGGGTGGTAGTAGGGGTGGTAGTGGGGGTAGATGAAATAAAAAAATATTTTGAGGTTTTTGGTTCTTGTACACACACTAAATCACATTTTCTTTTCATCCCCTTTAAAAATGGGGTAGGGGTGGTAATGGGGGTGGCTAATGCCAAAAATTTTTTTGAGCCCTTAGCTCCTCTTGTATATACTAAATGCCAATTTTATGGACTCTTACCTGCTTGATTTACCTATTTACCTCAAATTTACCCCAGTTTAGCCCCCAACCCTTCGACGGAACAAGATGAAAATATAATCTAGTTCCAGATCTCGTTAAAGTACATATGTGTACCAAATTTCAAGTCAATATCTTAAACGGTTCCAGAGTAAACGTGCGCACAAGAAAAGTTACAGACAGACCGACAGACAGAAATTTTTTTCGCTCAAACTTAAAATCTCGACGTTTCATGACATTCTAAGCCTACAAGAACAATAAAAAATTTTTAAAATTTTTTGGTCGTTACTATACTTCCACTGGATGTGGAAGTAATATTGTATGCAACTCACATTTAATGGCTATTAAGACACTAGCACGAGAATTATGACAAGAGCCGCAGGCGAATGTCATAATGAAGCCATTACTAAATGGTCGTTGCAGAATATACTATTATAGAGAATTTTATAAGCTACATTTTTCATATAAACATAATTCCGATATCGCTAACGGTTAACGAAATATAAGCAAAAAACTTAATCGTAGCACAATTCTTCCAAGATGGAGGCTCGAGTGCACCAGTTCAGGACTTTTAGTATGTTTAATATTAGACGTCGAAATTTCTTCCTATTTAACTGAGGTATTAATAACAACCTTAGTTACAATTATAACTAGAGAAAGCATTATACTCTTCGCCGATTTACTGAGCTTTTTATACAATTGTTACACATTCTATAGGATACTCTTCGCATTTTGCTTGTAAATAATGTTAGTTTTTGGACATTCTAAATTTTGTGATACCAACTTTGTTGTGAAAAAAAAAAATATGAGAAAAAAAATCACGATGTGAGGGATCGAACCCGGGACCTTTGGATTGCCAATTTGCCAATTTACCAATCTTTATTCTATTTAACTGTGGTGAACAGATCAAAGATATATCATTTATTTCATTTTACAATAATTAATAGCTACGTCACATTAACGCGCCTGGGCAGCGTAGAGTGACGCAGTGACCGGATGTTGTGGTCGAAATGATTTTTAGTTCTGTTGTTTTATTTTATTTTTTTCGATTCCTGCACAGACAAATCGTATTATAGAGAATATGCATGGCTTGACAAATAGATTCCAAAGGAATACTGTTTTTATTTTATTAAGTATATAGAGAGTAATATTAAAAATTTGCAGGGAAAATAAATAATAAAAACCCTGCTTAAGTTGTCTAATTCAGATAAAAATATTTATTTGTTATGAAATCACAAATTATTAGATGGCAGATAGGCTTTTGACAGGGGGTCAAGAAGTGTAAGAGGAAAAGTATAGGATTGTGGTTTCGAGGGATGGTGAGACGAAACTCTTACTGCTACACCACCATTTCTTATTACTAAAATTGTTAATGAGTGTAATATATACCATTAGAAAATTTATTGTGATTATTAGGAAACACACATTAGTAAAATGTATTAAAAAAAAAATAGTGATAGGAAATAACATTTCGCAAGGTTTCTATTTTTTACAAACCATAAAAAAATGTAAAAAATGTTTTTTTAAATTTTAAATTACTGATAACTTTTTTATTTACCAATCTACTTTGTTAAAAAACAATAGGGTTCTTCCTCTAGCTAACACTAAGTTACTCTCCAAATTTCAATACAATCGGATTTTTCTTTCTTGAGTTATCGTGCTTACAAGAAACGTGACGGGCGGACAGACGGACGGACGGACAGACGGACGGACGGACAGACGGACGGACGGACAGACGGACAGACGGACAGACGGACAGACGGACATTTTGAAAGTTGTTCAGAATTCGTTCACTAACATAACGATATAAAAAAATTTTCTCTACGAGCGATATTTACTGATTTAGAAATGTGCCGATCAAATACAATATACTCTTCGTTTTTGCGAAGAGTATAATAAAACATACTTTACATAAAAGTGACAGTTCGTATGTCTCAGACAATCGCTCTGTATGACTGACCGATGTGACCCAAATCGATGGGGACGTTCTACCATGCTATTTTACAAATGTTCTTTTGAAATAAAGTCTTCTAAAACTTACGGTCTTTAATGTGTATTCATATTAGGTAGCCAACTGAAACTATTATTCGTTAATTAAGTACGTCTTAATGATTTTATTTTATATTCATACTTTCCTTCGCTGCATGCGTCCGTAGTTAAAACCTAAGCCTTCGCCATTTCTTAAACTATCTTAGAATACAACATCTGAGTGAATAAACATGCGATCAAAAAAAAAAAAAACTAAAAATTATAGTGTCAAAACTAAAAAGCACACTTTTTGGTACCATATAATTGTATTGTCACCAGAAATATATGCAAAATTTCAGCTCAATTGGACGTCGTTAAGTGCTTCAAAATTGACTTGCAATATTTGAACAAAACATAAGACGTGAATTAAACATCCTAACCAACAAGTTAATTAAAAGTTTGTAAAAACACCTTGTTGCATTTTAGAGGAAAATTAATATATCTCTTTATCTATATATGAACCTGAGAGATACACTGTATGTCAAACAGTTTTGATATTTCATACATATTCGTACTTTTGTGTGCTTTATCAAAAAACTAAATAACATTTTGCTCTCAAACTATATTATAATACAGTTTATATAAAGTATGACATGTTTATAGGCCTCTGATGATCGCGTTGTATAACGGGCACCGCCTAATTTCAATGGGGGTATTCTTTACATAGGTGCCAAAGAAACAAAATTGTAAGTCTAACAGAAGTTTCCGTACTTGCAAGAAACAGTCTACACACATACACAGAGACACATGCAGACAACATCGTTTTTTATTTGATATTTGAGTTCAGCATGTTATGAAACGGATTTCTGCACGAACATTTTTTTGTCCGACGAATATTACAAATTTTGATTAAAGCAAATAGGTATAATAAAATGGTCAGATATAAAACGGTAATCAAAAGGAAACGTTATTAGCGTGTTTAGCAACACCATGATGAACTTAGGTTTCACAATTACACATTTACAGACGATGGGCACACGTACTCGTACACTCACACACATACTCAATTTCCGAGAATATTAGGATTAAATCCGAAAAAACCTAAATGACATGGCCGAAATTTGAACCGGAGATTCTAGGGTGCTAGTCAAGTGTGTTTGCCCTTCGACCAAGCAGTAATATTTACACTATAATAATCAATATTAAAGCAAATTAATAGTGATTGGACAATAATTGAAAACAAACTAGGACCTACAGTTTAGAGAAAAAAAGAAATATGAGAAAATGTATTTTTGTCGATGTTATTAACAAAATCATTAAAACGTTCAGAAAAGTTGACAAAAAATCACTGAATTATTGAAGATATTTTATTACTGTTAATGTTTCCAAATGTTTAATCTATTTTAATATAATTTCCGAAATTTCCCAAACTATGAATTTAAAAGTATTTTGATATAAACGAATTTAGTTCCAATAAAATAATAGTTGCTAATATGTCCGAATATTTTTAAAAGGTTAAAAAACATCGATAAGAAAATATATTAATGTAAATTACATAAGACACAAACATTAACGATCAACCACAACAGGCAATAAAAAGAGATAATCATATGCATTTTTCATTCTATTCATACCTAGCACGTGGTTTCCCCCACCACCGCTCCTATCAGTTCCTGAAATCGACATGGAATCCCACGTTTACGTTTCCTGAACACGCGGAGTCTTTTCACAGTATCGTTTACTTCTATGCAATCCACATCTCGTTTTATACATAAAGCATATTAAAATTAGATGCTTCATCTACATATTACACATCAATATACAGTCTCTCGGTGGCAACACACGCACCGTGCCCTACTGAAACCCTGAAACCTCGCAACGCCATTGACAGGTTGCCGAGACGACTTTACAAGTTGGTTTATTAATATTTTTAATTGTTTTTTGTTAATTTAAAGCCACTGAAAGGCGACTTTACTCTTCGGCTGACTTGAGAACACTGGATATATATGGTAACTACAATAGACTCCCTTGCCCCGCTGAAATTCCCTGGAACATGAGACAACGTTTGCATGTTAACTTAATGCTGCTGTCCTTCTTCCGCCAATGTAATCGGCCTGTAACGTCGACTCCCTCGTACATACAAAATGACTACTTTCTATGCAAAAGTATGAATGAGATACGCGGTACGGGTACGTATACATGCCATGTGCCCCTGCATTCGGTATACAGGGCATTCTGGATGAGATTAATAAATGACAACATATACAATTTTCACCTAATCTTAATTTTTTTATAATTTGTACAATGTGTTTTTTAAACAGCTACCAATTTTTAATAAATTACGGATTTACGATTATATCCCAAATTAGAAAAGATTAGGTTCTTTGAAGGAGTATTTTAAAACATATTACAGAATTATGATTAATGTCAGTGGTAAATTCTATGTATTACTATATTATATGTACAGGTATTCTTATGAGGATTTCATTAAAATTGATAAAATTTATCAAAAAACTGCTCAATGATTCTGTTCAAATTTAAGTATTTTTTTTTTAACAAGAACGAGTAAGTCACATTTAGGCGAGAGAAGGAACAAAAACTGCTTACTCTAGTCCTCAGCCAGCTTTTGGTCTGCCAAGGAGTCTGATTCAATAAGGGCTACTAGACTGGGCCACAGAATTGTCAGTCATGCCATTCAAGTACTTCCACCGTAAACTGGATTGATAGAGAAGACATGAGATATATGGCTGCTGTCCTTTCAACAAGCACATAGATACAATGAGGTTGAAGTATGGTTCTATTTGTGGATCACTAGTAGTGTCAGGGTACAGATATTTCGAAATGCATTTCTTACAGCTAGAAGAATTACGGAATCTTCCCTGGAAGAGACTGCTATTCTTCGTGGAGAGCACTGATCTTTTCTGGGAAATCCTTTATGTCGCGAATATGCAGTGGGCCCACATACCTGAGTACTGTGGATCTTAGAATAATAAAACAAGACAAAATTGACACTTGACATACAAGCGTTTCAAATAGCTGATACGTCAAAACATGCATCGAATTATACGTAACTTTGGCGTTGTAAAACAGGTGGTAGTATTTATTACTCTTGGGGCTGGAAAGTTCATCTCCAGTTAAATGTATTTTATAGATAGATCCCATGGAAACAATTATTGACACAATTATATCCAAGGAAATAAATTTAACGGGAGATGAAAGTACCGACCCTTAGTCTATAAATGTGGTGTTTTCTTTGTAATTATCAAATGTTCAGAGATAGCAGGAGGGGTCAACCAGGTATAATTGCAAATAAATAAGTATTTGCAATTTTTAGAAAGAGGATAACAGCTTACTCCAGTGTTTACGCATTGGGCTGAGACCACGGAGTCCCGGGTTCGAATTCTGACAAGTGTATGGATGTTTATTTTCGTTTTTAATGTGTTTTCGAGACGATAGTAGTGAGCTAGTCCGCTGTTGAGTGAGACAACATGTCTAGTCGCTGTTAGCTTCTTTGAGTTCGAATCTCAGTATGCGTGGCATAGTTGAATGGTGGAATAGTTAAACTCCACTAGGACGATAATATAAATAAGACGATAGAAACAAAAATAAGAATAAAAAAACCGTTTTTGCTCTTTGAAGAACTAGTGCACCCAAAGCCCATTACTACAATCCATTATTTATTGCATAATTAAAAAAACAACACTGTTAACATGTAAAAAACTGTCAAAGTCTGTTCTAGGTTACCAACATTAACTAATTTTTTAAATAAAAACTCATTCTTTTAAAAATAAGGTGATCCGATCTCCGCATTTCCAATCCACATACTTAGTGATAAAATGCAAACAGTATATTCAATTGACATTTAACGCGGACCTCTTAACATATAAAGTAAATATTACCAACATAGAATGTTAAATGAGATCTGGAACTAAACCCAAGTTGATCCCTGTTGTCATCTATCGGCTTTTTTATGCTGTAGTTTCCATGTAGATAGAGTTGTTATTCAGGGTTCAGATTCCTCGAGGTATCTTCATTGTTGGCCGAGCGACTGCAGATTTAATGTTGCCTTCGAAGAAGAACTATCAGGTATCAGTTTCTAATGAAGTCATGTGAGTTTCAAATTTCAGTTATCGTCACTGAACCACAAAGTCGAAAATTTTAATTTCGTGCCATTTGTTTGTTAGTTTTACCTAGTTTCTTTACAAAGTTTTCTAATTACTTGGATGATTCTAAAATATATTTGTTGTCAAGAACGCGGTTGATTTAAATGCCCTACAAATTCATAAGCCTTAAACTGACAGAATTTCCTAAAGAAACAAGATGCCAATATATATCCAATTTAGAAATAAAGTATACATTAATAATTTATGGAAAGTAAAAATTCTGCTACTAGCTATGAACTACCTCGCAATATAATTGAAGATTTTCTACAGGTGCACCTACTTAACAAAGTTACAGACAGTGGTCATATGCCAAACAAGTGTTTAACTTCGCCAGTCCCCTGTATATTAGCCTCCCACGATGTTGGCAGTATATTAGCAATTGTAATAAGCAACTCTCCCGGCGGAGTCTGCTCAGTTCGGCTGGTTTGGAAAACATTTATTATTATTTTATGCAGCTTTCGTTATTAGTGATTTTGATTCATAATGTATTAGGCTCATGCATTAGTGATGTTCCCCCGCTTCGAACTCGCCCTATATAAACTGATACCGTTAACATCGAAATGAGGAACAATTGCAAATTTAGGTCAGTGAGTAAAATGGAATCGGTCAGCCATACTAAGTTTCTTGAATCGTAAATAGTCGGAGTAGTTTTAATTATTTTTTTAACACAAAAAAAAACTTTAGGTTTACATAGGTTCATAAATGTATAATAGATTTGGGGGTTAAGGACTCGAAGGTTGGATGAATAAAAATTATGAAATTCTTAGTCTAGTTCCTGATAGCTGTTACTATGTCTATTTTCTAGTAACAGATTGCAAAACATGGAGCCGTATACAGTGGGTGAGTGAGTGACGATTGAGATGTTCAAAGAATTGAAACGGAATCACAAATGTATCAAGACGAAATGTGGAGGAATGTGTTTTTAAATTCATCCTGAAAGGAAGCTGGAAAGGGATACGATTTTGCTACAATAAATTCACAATAATTAGAGGTGCAGTTGGAAGCTCTGTAAATTATTCGGGCATTAAGGATTGACGAATTTTGTAGACATTGATGGCGTGTTTTCGTTATTATACTCTTCGCAAAAACGAAGAGTATATTGTATTTGATCGGCACATTTCTAAAATCGTAAATATCGCTCGTAGAGAAAAAAATTTCATATCATTGTGTTAGTGAACGAATTCTGAACGACTTTCAAAATGTCCGTCTGTCCGTCCGTCCGTCCGCCACGTTTCATGTAAGCACGATAACTTAAGAAAGAAAAGTCTGATTGTACTGAAATTTAGAAAGTAAGTTAGTGTTAGCTAGAGGAAGAACCCCATTATTTTTGAAGAAAATCGATCGGTAAATAAAGAAGTCATTAATTATTTAATTTAAAAAAAATATATTCTCTTAATTTTTTTCGCTTGTACTAAAATGGAAATCTTGCGAAATATTATTTCCATAATATATTTTTTTTGTTTATGAATTTTACTAATATATATTTCATAGAAGTACGAGTTGAAATATGTATGATTGTCACAGACAATCAATTTTGGTAGCAATATGTGGTGGCCCACATGGTCCGTGCCACGGCGTTCTATGACCGGTGGAAGATTCGGGTAAACGTTGAAAAGTCGGAAGCGATAGTCTTCACGCGCAGGTTCACTGAAAATAAAATTTTAACACCTATTTCGGTCAGGGGAAACCAAATTCCAACTAGAAACTGTGTGAAGTATTTGGGAGTACATCTGGACCAACGATTGACATTCAACAAACATATGAACGAAACTATACGAAAAGTATATTCTATGTCCAGGAGTCTGCATCCGCTCCTGGCCAAAAATAGCAGACTAAGTCGACAAAATAAAAAATTGGTTTACACTGTTGTAGTGAGGCCGGCCCTAACATACGCGGCACCGGTGTGGTGCAGTGCATCGGTCACGACTCTAAAGAAACTAAAAGTGTTGGAGCACAAGTTTATGCGCCTCATTTCAAATTCTTCAAGATATACCTCCCTCAGAGAATTATATGCACGTTGCCACGACATAACACCACTAGCGGATTACATCCAACAAATCTCTCAAAAATTCTATACTTTTAAACTGGGTGATAGTCCGCTAACAAACAACATTACCCAGATCAGAGAACATAATGCCCCCTTTAGAATAAAACACACCTTGCCATACCAGGCGTTGCTTATTTTTAGGCAACCTATCTAGCCCTATATTCTCTTTTTAATCCTTCATTAACGATAACATTCATTCCTTATTTTCTGTTCTGTCCTCTTTTCGTTTCTTTACCATTGTTCTAAATTATTCTTCCTAATTATAATCTTTATTTTATCTTAACCTCCAGATTTGTTAACATTTTAAACTATACATTAAGCGGCTTGGCATCCGCTTCGTTCATAACCACCATTATCTGAAGCGGGTTTTTTGGTTTGGTTCTTTTTCCCGTATTAGCATAGGTATCATAATTTAAAACAGTGCGCTTTACTTCCAGTTAATATTAAGTTTTATAATCCTTTTTTTTTGGAAATTTATCTGTTAATACCTTTTTTAATTTGCCCCATGGTGAAAGGAGTTCAGGTCAAAGTTTTATTTTTTGAAGTTGACCAGAGTCCGTTCCGTCCTGTCATTCAACTGTCACGGAGCTGCGCTCCGTGAATGTCTGACAGTATTCGGACACGGGTGTCTGGGATATATTGTAATATATAATAACAATAAAGTTTGATTGTATTGTATTGTATTGTTGCAATCCGTACTCGCTTCGGCGGTACATATACTAAAATTGGAACGATACAGAGAAGATTAGCATGGCCCCTGCGCAAGGATGACACGCAAAATCGTGAAGCGTTCCACATTTTTTAAATTTCAATAGAAAATTTACGAATATTAATATTTTTAATAAACCTAAAATTGCTGGGCGTGAGGTTACGGAGCAGAAAACGGCAAAGTTTTTGGGTGTTACCCTTGATAAGCGTCTGTGTTTTGGCCCGCATATTACGCGGGCAATTAACTTGACTTATGGGGCTCTCAGCAGATTGTACCCCCTAGTTAACAGACGGAGTATGTTAACAACCAACAACAAATTAATTTTATATAAAGTAATTTTTAGACGGATTTTACTATACGGTTGCGTAGCTTGGAACGGGGCTTCTGATACGCAGCTAAATCGTATCCAAGTTACACAAAATAAAATACTCCGTTTGTTAACAAATTCACCCCGCTACATAACAATTGAAGAGCTCCATAGGCTGACTTCTATGCCTCGAACCACGGACCTTATCAGGGAGACTGCCCACAAATTCTTTCTGTTCAAAAGTGACGTCTCAGACTTAACAAGGGACATTGCCCACCTGAGAGATTACGACAACCCCGGCCATACTCACAAATTAATACACCAAAAACTGGAGTTGTACTCTCTCAGGAGGCAATAACCCTTATTCCTGCCATATAACATCCTCCCCACAACCATCCTTCCCCTTTTTAATCCTCTTCTGAGGAATCCTGTAATAGGATACTAGAAAGCAGAAGAGGTATACCATATAAATTTTATTAACTTACTTCATACATCGATTTTCGATGTCCCTACACGCAAGTGTTTTTATTCTTTGACTTCTTATTATCTCAAGCAGGTTTTTTATTATTATTTTCCTGCATGACATTGAGTATCTTTCGACCTTTATAATCTATTATCTACTATGTACTAAAGCTTTTTAAGCATATTAAAATAAACGCATTTTAACTCAAGAAAGAATGCATTCTAATATAACAGAGAAGGTTATGTGATATCTTTGGGTTAACAGCAGCCCAACTGTTGACGATCCACGTCCCCGCGACAATGTTCGTTATCAGTTTAATATATATATTGTACACTATGAGATATTTAACTATAACCTATGTATTGTGAACATACAAAAATCAATAAAGAATTTTAAATGGAAATGGAAATGTTGCAATCCAAAGGTCCCGTGTTCGAATCCAACACAGGTTGCATATTTTTTTTCACATAATTTTTTTCACAACAAAGATATGGTATCGCAAAATTTAGGATGTCCAAAAACTAACATTATTTACAAGAAAACTGCGAAAACTATAGAATGTGTAACAATTATATATAAAAAGCTGAGTAAATTGGCGACTAGTACGTTTTTAGTTTGTTCATTATTTAATATTAGAAACATGTAATTCGAAAACCATAAATCAAAATGTTGTTGTTAAATTTTTTCCTCGAAAAGTCGTCCTTTGTTTTTCCTAAATATGACTGAAACATGGTTGGCTTTACTGAAAAATGGCAAAAAAGTTCCAAGCAGCAATTTTAGTAGTTTCTACGTGGTAGTTACCATTAGTGGAACTTTAAAGGTTTCCGCAACTAAGGACTGTTACCAAGCACGACCTAATGGGTAATAGCAATTACGTAGCAAATTACTATTCCGTTGCGCTACGTTATAATATTAAAAATTTGGTGCGTAAAATTTTAAAAAAGTGGAGAATAAACGGTACGATTAGTAGAAATCCTGGATCAGGGCGACGAAGTATATCAACTCAACAACAAGATTTGCAATTGGTAAATACATGAGTAGAAAATCCATTTTACTCAGTTATTCAGGCTGCTGAAGAAACGAATTTTCCTGGATTGAGTAGTACTTGTCGCCGGCGAGTAAGAGAATCGGAGTTACGCTGTCATCCAGCAGCACAGAAATTCTTACTTAAAGCTGAGCATAAAGAAGCTCGACTAGGATTTGCGCTTGAATTTTTAGCGCATGACGTAAATTTTTGGAACAATATAGTTTTTATAGACGAAAAAACTTTCCAGTCAACACACAGCGATCGTATTCGTGTTTACCGACCTCCGAATACTCGATTCGATAAGAAATATATATCTAACAATGAGAAAAGTGGTAGATTTTCCGTTAATATGTGGGCTTGGATATCTGCAAGTGGTCCTGGTGTTTTGTGGCATTTCGAGGAACGATTTACTAGTGAAACGTGTATTGTGATTTTAGACAATATTATGCTCCCTTCTGTGTCATAATTATTTCCTAATAATGAATTCATATTTTAACAAGATTTTTGTTCGGTTCATACTGCTCACTAACTGGTTTCAAGATAACAACATTAATCTTCTTAACTGGCCCAGTCATAGTTCAGATCTTAACCCTATGAAAGTCATATGGGGACTACGTAAGAAGTATCCTAAAACTAAATGTGAGACCACGGAATGCCCAAGAATTACTGGAAATAAATAATGCATGAGAAAATATTATTACTGATGATTATTTTATAAGATTATTCAATTCTATGCCAAACAGACTTATAGAAGTTATAAATAGAAATGGTGCAATAACGAAATATTAATAGTTAGTTTCTTGTTAAGTTGGATATCCTTTGTCCCCTGATCCAGAAATTATACTTATTGTGCCGTTTATTCTCCATATTTTTAAAATGTTAAACACCAAATTTTTGTTAATGTTATAACGCAGTGCAACTTGTCTCATTGGGCATCCATCATTTGCTATAGCAATAACTACAGCATTTCAATAAAGAATAAAATAAAAGTGCTAACTGTTTTATTTCGGCTACTCATTACATATTCAAATAGAGACAGATTTATATTAGAAAAAAATAGTTGTCCTATTTTTTTTTGCTCACTATAGTACAACATAAGTATATGTTATAAAATCATGATGTTTCGCGTTTACCCTGGATATGGATATTAAAACCACAACTTGTTTTCTGTAAAATCTCATGATACTTTGATAAAAAAGACTTCCGGAAAATTGTTTTTTCGTGAAAATTTTCTTTTGCAAAAATGTCTACAAGTGAAACTGCAAAATTTATTACGGGAAACGTTTTTTAAATCTTATATGTTATAAAGTAATAATAATCTATTTTTAAAACATATTTGCAAGTGGCCATAATAATTTTTTTTTATAGAATTACGTCTTTAACTCTGTCAATATGGCCGTCTTCATTCAATAACAGAAAAATGACGATTTTATTTGGAGTTACTTTGTAGTAAAAATCACTTTGTTGTAGAAATAACGGCATTCTTACTCAAGATGTCATTATTAAGTTACACAACTTTGAAGTTCCAAAAGAATTCCCAACAACGTACCAAGGACTTCAAACTGAACCCTTGCAGTTATCATTACTTTGAAGTGATCCCTTGGTAAAGCTATGCGGTCAGCATTACTACCAATTTTCAGTTTACAGTTGAGGATGCTTCAAAGTAATACAGAGTAGTATCCGCGCCGTTGCATGTTCTGCAGCAGTTACTTGAAAGTGCTATAACTGTACAAAGCCTGAATTCAGTAGAGTTTACATAATTATTACTACAAAGGCATACCTACCACAAAGTGAATCTTACACTAAGGTCACAAATTTAGTAACAGTTATAGTCCCTTGAGGTAAAGCTTTTACCCCAAAAGTTCTGCGACTGGACCTCAGGACATGTACCCCCCCGTTTTCAAGGGCGGGGAACACGATGGTGATAATATTTTCCGATCTATTCTCCAACCACTACCCTTAAACCGAAAACCGTTTTTCCTTTTTTCAATTTTCCGATGCGAGGCATTTTTTATCGGAAAATTTTGTTAATGAAAGTTGTTCAGAATGGTCCAAAAAGTCAACATTCAATAAAATAAAAAATTGAAAAATTAAAAAAAAATGATAAATTTAACATTTAATTTCAAACAAAATAGTCACGAATATTTTCAACAAAAAAACCCATTTAAATTTTAAACAAAATTTTAAAAATTTTTAATTTTGTTTATGTTTTGGATTTACGGGGTTTTGGACAGTTCTGAACAACTTTCGTTAATAAAATTTTCCGATAAAAAATGCCTATCACCGGAAAATCGGGAAAAGGAATGGTTTTCCGGTTTAGAGGTAGTGGTTGGAGAATAAATCGGAAAATATTGCCAGCATCATGTTCCTCACCCTCCAAAATCGGGGTATGGGGGGAGATATCTTGCAGTCCGGTCGCAGAACTTTTGGGCTTTTTGCCTTTTTCTGGTTTACCTCAAGGGACTATTATGTCATTCCTACTATATTAAAGCTCCGATGCCTCAGATACCAGTTCCCATCACTTTGAACGCTGCTTGTGGTCTTTGTTCCGATCCAAATTTAATTGAAATGGAATGGCTAGTAACTAAGATATGTAGGGGGAGCATTAGAAGTGGGATGCATATTTAAAAATTTTCAGTCAGTTCAAAAACTGTATCACATTAGTAACTTATAATTTTACTTTAACTGAAAAATGTGTTTGATATAACTTTACACACGTGTAAAATGTTTCATAAAATACTGATAAACCTCGAAAATAAAAAATAGTATGAAAATTGAGTAAGAATATTTTAAATTTATTTAAAGAAAACTGCGATTTAGTGTGCGAACAAGAAAAATCATTTTTTTGCACCATCCACCCTTATTACCAACCAATGTGGTATATCGCTTCATGGGTTTTTAAGATACGATTTCAGCTATTGTATTATTAAAATTCCATCAACAATTATTTCCACTTAGTGAAGTGCAAATATAGTATCAAAGTTTTTTTCGTTGTCAGAGACTTGGATAGGAAATCTTGGTGTGAAAGTAGTGATTTCTTAGGTAGGGGTTTTTTATTCAGTTGAAATTACAAAATTCACGGTACATTTTAGTTATAGCCATAAATATGGCTATCCAGAAGGCGGATACTAACCCATACCTACTTAAAATAATCTGTAACACAGAACAAACAGAGATGTAATCATAATTTAAAAGTAAAGTGTTTAACCGATAAGACTTTGAAATATAATAGACTTATAACATGTAAAAGAGTATCAGTCAAAGTTATTGAAGTTGGTGCAGGTTTTAAATAAATGCCAATAATATTATTTAACATGACGCACCATCGAACACATAAAATGTTTAGCTACTGGGTACACCCGGACCCTGAATTAAAGTATAATTAGATTACACGTTTTAAAGCAAACTATAGGTCTTCCTCCCTTGATTACGTATTGTGGTGACCCACAGTGCAATCGTACTTTATAATTAGACCAAATTTGGGCTCCCTCCCTATTCTACCGAATAATTGACATCTCAATATACGATACGTCAATGTTATCGCTTTTATGAGACAATGACATCACAGTTAAGATATTTTAAAATCTTTTTAGGTGGATGATGCGGGCTGATATTTTAGCATTTTTATTATAATGTAATAGTCCGGGAGACACTCAACATTTTTTTTATGTGATAAGCACAAGGCTGAAATTATGCACACTGATAGAGAAAGGAGAATTTCAGTTCAGTCTAAATATGAAAATATAATATATTTAGAACTTATCAGTAATATTTTAAACAATTATTTTCAGTTCGTTGTATTTTCTAAAGCCCCATAAGTTTTGGTCTCAAAAAGTCACTAAACGTTTTGTGACGAAGACGAACATAGCAGAAAATTACTTTGATTTACCGGTGATGGTTGCAAATACTGCGTAATTGTATCTACTTTCGTGTTATTTTCTGCCATGGACTGACAAGATTTGTAGAGTATGAGGTTCCTTAATATACAGCTTTTAGGCGAGAAATGAGTACGGAGATTAAAAGTCAGTCTTCTTCGAACGCGCAGTAACGGGGCAGTTATCTCACTCTAGAAGAACCGTCCGTACTAGCCCGAAATATGGTCTCACTTATACTACGATCTGTGATCTGTATTCTGTAGTATTACATTCTACAACTTATCTTCATTACCAGCATGCAGAACGGTGACTCAAAATGCGAGGATAATTACCACCGATCTCAAAAGCGAGTCATTGCGAGCCCGTTCCAGTTACGAGTTCTTTGCTTAATTGTAACATTAAACAAATTCTTACAATATTTTGAATAAGGCCCTGCATCTGGTGTGATTTCACACCAGCTGTTTATTGGCTAATGCCATTTTTTGGTGGGGATTGTGAGTTATTAGGCCACCTTATATTCTACCAATCTTGATAGACTGACACTTGTCGCTGTCAAAAAGCTTATAAATAACCTGTTAGTGAATTAATTGTAAATTCTTGTTGTTTTTGAACTTCTTAATTATGCAAAAAGGGACGGAAAGTGGTTCTGTGGAAGCATGATCCGAAAATTTACCGCATGTCAATCCGTTTATGTTAACTGTGTAACAAATAAACACAACAAGCATAAGCTAACAGAAACGACACTGACCGAGACGAGACTGACAGCAATTAAAATTCAGATGACAATTAAGAATTATAGGTTATCTTCTTCTTCTCAACTCCTTGGCCAGGGTAGATATCCTTTTTGTAGTAAGCCTAAAATTTTCTAACTACGTTTACATACGTCATAAATTTTTAGGGGAAAATATATAACTAAACTTTAACATTTTTTTTTCACGTTTATATTGCTTTAAAAAAAAATACTCATTTTGTAATTAAAAAAATGCCGAAATTCTCCATTGTATATAAAGCAAAAACTAACCTTGCCAACCGATTCGATGTGGTTACATAAAGCATGGGGTATGAAGTCGTCAAAAAAAAACAGTACCTTCACTTAATGTGGACAGGGCTGATTTTTTTTGTCAATTTTCTTAACATAGTAATTCATAGTTGGCTGTCAAAGACCAGCAGGAAATTGTTTTTATTTCTTATCAACTAAATTATTATAAAAAAAATGTACTGCTTTTTTGACGACATCGAGCCACCCATGCTTTATGCAACCACGCCGAACCGGCAGGCAGAGTTAATTTTGTGCTATATACAATTCTCCATCAAAGCGCAAAATTTCAGTTATATAGCGCTTATCACGTTAAAAAATGTTGACTGTCTCCCGGACTATCTTTACATCTGTCTGCCATTTCTGTCAAGGCTTTTAGCACCATTTTCAGACCGAGAAGAAATAATTGTGCTTTATCACGTAAAAAAATGTTCACTGTTTCCCGGACTACAATAAGTTAGTACTTTCTATGTGATGATTTTGGCATTTTGTCGACTTATTTATAGTCAGTGACAATACTTAGTTAATGACCTACTTTTTAATCAGTAGGTCATGGTAGGTATATGAAACCAAAAACTGACTTTGTCTTTATGCATATCGATGATTTTTTCTAGCCAAGCTAACATACAAATAATGTCAGGTTAAAACACACGTTACTGAAGAGCCAAAGAACAATTACTCTTGTAGGTAATAACAGGAAATATTGAATTGGAATTCGCAAGAATTCGTGGAATTCGCGGCATTAAAAAAAAAAAAATAAGATAAAATCTCTTGGAATATCTGTTGCATTTTCTTGCTACAGTACCAAATAATTTCAATTCTACAATAATTTTGCGATAATGCCTCATGCGTGACAGTCCTGGATACGCAAATTTAAGCAAAATGGATCCAATGGTTTGTACAGCCAGAGATAGATGAAAACTTAACTCCTTAAAATTGAATTTTGAACCATTGCAATATTTTCCCAATGGGAAAGTATATGAGAAAGTGAAAACAGAAAATTTATTTTACTTTCAGTATGAGAAACTAGGGAGCATTGACAAATATTGTCATACTTATTTTGATATTTTTAATATTAGTAGTAAATTTATGTAAATGGTAATTATTTTTGTTTTTCTTAAAATTTCACATACTTTTGCCGTATTTAGTGACAGAAAGAAGTCTACTTGTATGTCTTAAAAACATCTAAATATAATTTGATAAAGTACACACTTAAAAATAATGTCTTGAATCAAGAAATATTTAATTCATATATATATACGCAAATAAATAAATTCTTCATGTAAAAGAAATAATGTGTTTTATTTATTACAAACTTATTTCTTCTTGAACCAAAACTATTTGTTTTACTTGAATAATCTATTTATTTGCGTATATATGAATGAATAAAGTATATCTTAAAAAAAAACATAAAACATACCACAAATAGTAGACAACCCCCAAATCCAAAGCCAAGGCTGCCCAGAAGGAGGTTACACATTTTGAAAAACGCAGACATACATCCATACCTACCGGTGTTGTCAATACCGGGGATGGGACTCGAACCCAGAGCGCGAGAGACAGTCGGTCAGCATATTTGTCACTCCAAATAGTTGTAGGAAGGGTGGTTTGGAGTTATTTTTTATAGAAATGTGTTTTTTATAGAGATCAGTGTGGTCAGTCATGTATTCGCCGCTCAATACGCCTTAACCGGCTGAGATACCGTGTCGATTCAAAACATTATTTTTAAGGGTGTGATATTTTTCTAGCTTAAAGAATAAGCTAATTTATATGGCCACAGAGGTGATGGGATGGTAGGAGAAGATGGAGTAAAGGTGGGAAGGTAGAGAGATAATGAGAATGGAAACAAGTTGATGAAGCGGGAGAAAATGATAGTAAAGTGGAGAAAGATGAGAAAAGATAGTGGAAAAAAGGAAAAATGAGGGGGAGATTCTGTCTCGGAAGATAAGATTTTCCGAATAGTTTGAACTCTATGACTATGGATTTACTCTAACTGGTTTCTTTTCTTGGTAAATATTTTTGAAAAAATTTAGCACAGAATAAAAAAATGAAATACTTCTCAGAAAGTAGGTAGGTTGTCTAACTTTGTAGGATGGTTTTTTTACAATCTGGTTTGACCAAGGTTAAAACCATAACTTTCTACATTTCTTCAGCTACATGCAAACTTTGTAGATGAGTATGCAAGGGAATATCATCATGAGTCGATTGATGAAATGGTGATTGACAAGAGTTGCAAATGTGATTCGTTTTATAGTCGAAGAAGATTTCTTATGAAATAATGATAGGATAGCTCATAATTTACATCTTAGACGAAAACATTATTGATTGTGATTATTTAATACTACTTGTTCTTCATTAATCATTGACTGCCAATTTCACTCAGCACACCTACAACTTTACACTAATGCTATATTTATTTCGTAAGAATTATAATTTTAAATCCTCATCCTTACATTTGCTAATATATGGAACTAAAATTCTGATTTTAAATATTCTGTAATTTTTTCATTTATATATGAATTTAGTTAACATAGTATAACTATGCATGGGCATATAGTTAACATAAAAATGTGTTAAATGTAGTACGAAGTAGAAAACGTGAAGGAGTAAATAGAACTGTTTTTTATTGACCATCTTATCAGAACTAAGTATTTCAAAAAGCCGTAAAGCAGACACTAGCATTTGGTAAAAAGTATTCCCTGCAGAAGGTCGCCGTCGATAAACCTTCAGACCGGGGTTTCTCAACCTTTGACTTTTTATCTGTTCTTTATGTTGCTCTATGTGTTCGTCTTTGGAGGGCTTTGGGGTCGAAACTGCACTTCCCGATGGCTGATAACCCGCAAGAAGTGCCACTCGAGCACACCAAGTTGTTTTACGCCTGATTTCAGATATGTATCGGACTGTCTGCCACAGCCAAATGGAAAACGACTACTCTTTGTATGTGCCCTATTGTTATTACCCTTCAAACTGATAAACACGTCTTTAAATTGTCTTTGTCACTGTTGCGTTTTACCATGAAAACAATACACGACTTTAAGTGAATACAGAAACACATAATCTTTTTAAAGCTGTACGAAAATACCATTCAACAAAAATATTTAAAATAATAAAAGTCAGTAACATATGAGTCATAATACTGTCTATATACTGATTGGTGTTACACAATATATCATATCTTTTAGTTGCATCGTGGAATGCTGCATGATAAAAAATCAAAATTGAGCAGGAATTGATAAAGAAAATTAAACGATTCATAATTTTCCTAGATACTTCTCTAAATCCATAAATATTCTAACAAGTAAAAGTTGCAGTCGGGCATTGTAGTAATATTTTACTCCGCCTATTTGCTGTTGAATATAAAACTTATCTGAAGATGGTATAATAATGTGCCCAAAACGGTGGATTAATTTCACATGACACGGTTTCGAGAATTTTCTGAAGAGGGTGAAACATATTTTCGAAACATTGGGTGTTTTATGCAATATATTTTTTCGTTTGCTGTGTCCTGTAATAATGTCTACAAAATAGTTTCTCTTGACTTTACAATACTATTTTCTAAATAAGGAAATATACGTTGTAATAATGTAATAAATGTACAACTACACTGCACTTATTTTCTCCCGTGGGTGGCCCTTATGAGAATCCTCCAGGAAAAACCAATAAAATGATATATTGAGTTTATAGTGTACAAAATTTGAGCAAAACTTTTAGGGACTTTCATGAGAAAATCGTTTTTTAATCCCATATTTTAGATGAAGTTCTTTAATTTTAAGGGTTTGGAGATATTTGTAAGAGAACTCAAGTTATCGAATTTAAACTAGATCTGTCAAAATTGTCGATTGTATTACATAATGTAAAATTTTTGGTAATTCTCTTTTCTGTGTCATGGATATGAACAAAAATATTATTTCAAACATTTGGGCCAGATGAAATACTATTCCATTGTCATGATAAGAAAGTTATGTGTTGGGTACATTTGTTTCTTTCCTTGAAATGTGTAGCTTAACAAAATTATGAAATGAAAGTTTGATAATCGAACATGAGTTTAAATTTATTTTAAACAATATGTTTCATATTTGAGTAGATTTTATTAACTTAAAACACATTCAAATTAAAGCCAAATGGATTTATGGTACAATAACCCTAAAATTTTATTAAATAAGTCATGTAAATAGGGTCGTTCTGGTCCATAGAAAAACGAATTAAAGAAAAGAAATTCCAAGTTAAAACTTCGTCCTGGGGGATTTCAGTTAAGCAGCACTGCTAGAGCTGGAATTGATACCGCTATATAAGTTAATAGCCGGAGACAAGATTGTCCTGATTAGTCTTTTCAGTCCTTCTTTCGTAGTTGTCTGCCGTTTTGTCGTCGCAGCGAACAACTTCCCAACCAACTATGTTTTACCCCATGCTCATTGTCTCGCTTTATTAAACATTTTAATTCAATTTCATTAGTTTTAGCTATTCGAATTTATAAACAACCTTGTATAATGAATTATAAATAAAAATAACAGACAATGGATTTATTATTGAAAGCAAATGACACTATTTTATTGGTAAGTAAAGTTAGTACTTTTATACTTTTTTTATTAAACAACAACTAATAAAATACTGAACATAAATAACACTGTCATATGGAAGTGTATATAAATATTTGTATCAGTTGAGTGATAACTATTTATAATAATGCAGTTTGCGTATACACCGTAAGTCAAAAATAACGGAGAGATTAGGTACAATGTTAATAATGAATGAAAAAAGAGTAAACAATAATTATACCAAAAAAATTAACAGTGAATACAAACAGTAATAATAAAGTTATAAGGAAAGAAAACCTTATAAAAAACAACAAATCGCAAAGAAAATTAATAACAGAAAGCAAGCATAATACGGACATTAAGAAACAATAATGTTATTGCAACAAGTTCATAAAGTAAGGCTTTATTAAATGAGTTCAGAAGCCATAAGCTTTCCATAAAGAAGACGACAAATATCACAAATGAATTTTTCTTTATGACCCAACGCCAAATAACCGCTAAAAGAACAATAATATAATCGATGGTAAAGCCAAAAGTGCACACTCAGCAAATACCTACATAGGCAATCTCAGTGATTTTCACAAAAAAAATCACTTGAATTTTAGTTCGCTAGTCCTTCAGAACAAAAAAAAATGAATGGACATAGAAAGAAAACAAATAAAAAAAAAGTTTGTTTTCTACTTTCTATTTGAAAATTATGAAAAAAATACAAAAAAAAATATTTGTTAAGAAACTGTTTGTAACAATCAATAATTATTGTTAATAATAATACGCTTTTTTAACAATAGGTTCTATTTATAATTTATGTTATTTATATTATTATTTTAATAAATCAATTACTTGAAGTACATTCGCAGAAAAATTAGTTTTACACTTTGAATTCTGATAATAATCAATAAGTAAGTAGGTAACTATTTATTTAGTAAAGATAACAATACAGTTTTAATAAGGAAGACCCAAATACTTCTCACTAGATAAAAACTAAAAATAAGTCAGTAGCAGGGCCAATAAATATAATTAAACAGATAGCTACATTACATAATTAAAATAATTAAAAATAAGACAATTATTCCATGTCATCAAATACGTTTTTTTAACTTTTTAGTAAATGTATTTAAATTTAATGATTCTTTAACAAATTCAGGTAAGTTATACTTTGCCACACCTTTATCGTATATGTATTCATCAATGAAGTATGGGGGGGGGGGGGGGTCACAAAACTAATACCAATATATTTGGAATTTTTTTTTGCAAATATATACGATATGCTTTGAAAATGTTAATCTTTGGTCAATATCTACACCTAAATATTTTTAATAGTTGAATGCTCTATTTTTTTCAAATTTATTCCTCCAAATATAATGTTTTCATTATGAAGTGCTTTGAGATACTTATTATTACCAATTAACATATACAAATTTATTTGGATTTACAAGCAGTTTGTTTGTTTTAATCCAGTTCTCTATTTTTAATAGGACTCGATTTAATTTTTGAATAGCAGCATTAATGCAAGTATCAGAAACATATAAAATTCTATAAACGATGCATTTTACAACCTTTCAAGACAATTAAAAACTGTCATTTATGAACGTAATAGAAAGAGAAGCTCCCAATATACTACCTTGAGGCGCCCCGTTGGTTACTTCACGTTTTTTCGAAAATATTTCTCCGTTTTTTCATTTAGTAGCGATTTTGCAAATATGATTGAAATCACCCATAAATAGAATGATCAAAACCAAAATGACATTTAAATTTGTTCAACAAAATTTCCATGTTAACTACTTCGAATGCTTGATTAAGGTTTAACAAAACAGTTACATTAACAAGATCTTTATCAATAGAAAATTTAAATTCATTAATTATTTTTTGAAGTGCATTTTCGCAAGAGTGTCCCTTTCTGAAACGCAGAAATCATTTAAGGATAGCAAATTATTTTCTACAATGAACTCTATTAACTGCCGATAAACTACTAATTCAAGTGTTTTCTCTGGACAGAGCAGCGTGTTGATGGGCCTGTGCTCCTCAGTTAACTTAGTCCTCTCTTCTTTAGGTACGGCTATAACAATTGTAGTTTTTAAAACCCTCTGAAAACTGTGACTTAGATAGCAATATAGAGCTCGACCGACGGATCGGCATCAGCATCGGCCCAATATAAGGCCGATGGTGCTGATGGATTTTCTTGCGGGTTGCATACTTGGAGTCCCTGTTGGGAATTAAATGTTTATTGTTTAGATTTAGAATGAATTAAGTGTGCATTAAGAGGTCTATAGACGATCCAACCAACCAACCTTCTCGGTACAATTTGAAGATTGGCATGCGAACTCGTAAAAGTGAGCTGATCTGCTGGAGTCAACATTGTCGGTACGCTTTGAAGACGCTTTAATTCCAGCAGACCAGTTCACTTTTACGAGTTGTCATGGTAATTTTCAGGGTGTACCGAAAAGATTGGTTGGTTGGTTGGTTGGTTGGTTTGTTGGTTGGTTGGATCGTCTGTAGAATAATTTTGTTTATGTTTATAAGTTTATTATTATCTATTATTTTTATTATTATTATTTATTTATATTGAATATGATTACTTAATTACTTCCACATCCAGTGGAAGTATAGTAACGACAAAAAAATTAAAAAAAAAATGTTATTGTTCAAATTGGCTTAGAATGTCATGAAAAGTCGTGATTTTAAGTTCGAGCGAAAAAAAATTCTGTCTGACTGTCGGTCTGTCTGTCGGTCTGTCGGTCTGTAACTTTTTTTTGTGCGCACGTTTACTCTGGAACCGTTTGAGATATTGACTTGAAATTTGGTACACATATGTACTTTAACGAGATCTAAAACTAGATTATATTTTCATCTTGTTCTGTCGAAGGGTTGGGGGAAAATTGCGGTAAATTTGGGGTAAATAGGTAAATAAAGCAGGTAATAGTCCGTAAAATTGGTATTTAGTATATACAAGAGAAGCTAAGGTCTCAAAAAAATTTTGGCATTAGCCACCCCCATTACCACCCCCCCCACCCCTTTATTAAAGGAGATGAAAAAAATTGTGATATAGTGTGTGCACAAGAACCAGAAACCTCAAAATATCTTTTTACCTCATCCACCCCCACTACCAACTACCCCCTATCACCACCCCCACCCCACTACCGATGTGGGGTATCGTTTTATGGGTTTTTATGGTAAATGATTTCAAATATTATATTATTAAAGTTCCATAAACAATTATTTCCACATACAAATTTTTTTCGTTGTGAGTGACTTGGATAGAAAATCTGTATGTGGAAGTAGTGATTCCTTGGGCAGCGGTTTTTTTTGTTATTTTAGAAAGCTGTTTTATGTTTTTTTTATAATGTATACCTTTGTTTCTGTTTTTGTGCAATAAATATAAATTTTTATTTTTGAACATGTTGATTGATGTCTATTGTCTAAGTTCAAAATTCAAACATCAGCCATCGGCATCGGCCGATGCTCAAGTAAAAATATCGGCATCTGCATCGGCATCCTCCCATCGGCAAAATTCTGCCATCGGTCGAGCCCTAAATATGTTGACTAGATTCAGCAATGAATTTCATTAGAAGTCTATTCTGATAATAGGCGAAGACACTAACTTTTCGCCGTTCTCTGTATCGTTTTATCCGTGAGGGCCTTCCGTATATCCAAATGCGTTTTTCTCGATAACTGTTAATGCTAGGAAAAAACCTTCAAGTAAAAGAGGTGCTTCTGTTTGTTTTCCATATATTCCGTTTTGTATATTTACCCTGCAAATTATCCTTTTATCGACATAGCTTTAGAGAAAACATTATTTTCTACATTCATTAAAACATTGCCTTCATATGAATACAGTTTGTTAACAAATACAAGGTGTCCGCTGTATACGTATATTTTGCATGATAATTTATTGACCCAAAAGAAGCAAAAAAGTCTTATAAAGTTTTTGCC
Source organism: Rutpela maculata (assembly GCA_936432065.2). Classification (NCBI taxonomy): domain Eukaryota; kingdom Metazoa; phylum Arthropoda; class Insecta; order Coleoptera; family Cerambycidae; genus Rutpela; species Rutpela maculata. The sequence continues at coordinate 138,894,506 of OW386289.2, forward strand.
TTACTCCAACGGTGTTGCCTAAATTAATTATTTTCTAAAAAACCGACATTTTTAGGCCAGGAGGCATTCGGGTATAATATATAAAATATTGTGTAGTCAGTATTTCAGTACAGCTCAATACCATCTTGCGACCTGCATCTCCCTTTTTATTACGTTTATTGTATTGATAATGAGACATAAAAAAAACTTAAAAAAACGCCGTTCTGTTTCATAAAAGGAATCCTCCGCTGTTGGCATCGCGATCACGTGGATCCATTGCGCATTCTGATCTGTAGAGTATTTCAATATATACGTACATACGGACATATGTGCATACGTACGTACGTACAGGTCAACTGATGGAGATGTATTTAAATTTTCAATAACAATTTTAGATGTTAATAAAAGTTGAAATCAATATAAAAATGGCACAATTTTTTAAAGATTCAATTAAAATGGATTCCTTGCCAAATTAACTCATTAAAATGACTTATATTGGAGAAAGTGAGCAGGTAGCGACGCGCTGAGCGATAATAGAACATTCAACGGCATATTATCTTTTATTATCATAAAAATATTGCTGAAGCTTCCTATATTATGCAGTAATACAATTTTGTAAATATCCATATATTTATATACTTTCAAGAAACCATATCAAGTTCCTAAAGAACACAACAGGTTTTTATAAATGATACGGTGCTATTTTATGTATTTACCAAATTTACAGATTAATAAAAGTTAATATGTTTATAAAAACAGTTGACCAACATTCACCACATATCAAGACATGCCTATATTGAAACTTTTTGTTTAAATTTCAGCTAATTTCTTTAAAATAAATCTTATTTCATGCCGCCGGTGACAATAATTTCAGTAACATTTTTATTACCCAGTTTTGCATTTCTAATTTTAAACTTAAATAAATATGCATACTCGACAACGCCCAAATGCAACTATTACAACTACAAGTCAGTATAAAGTATTTTCAGAAGCTTCATAAAACATTTCAAACAAAATTTACTACATCAGCTCCAAGATTTGTGATTGCCTTCCAACAATAATTCAAAATTTCATTAAAAATTTAATATGAAAGTAAAATATCTCGCTCCCCTGGCATAACGTCGCACATGTATTCCCGGAGACATATTCGGTTCATTCTTTGGCCTCAAACCTCGACGATCCCTCAAGTTACATGTCGAGCCAGATGTTACACCAACGCGGGGTTCGCCGCTGACGCCTTCTACATCGTTGTGGTTCCTGCGGTGATGCTGCCATTCCTGCTGTAGCAGGAGTACACTCCTGCTATTGTAATTGTTGGTTTACATTTCACACAAACCGTCAACGACAAGTGTTACTCACGCACAATATGCGACCAAAATTTAATATGGTGCTGCAAGGTGAAAGGTAGAGCTGAAACAGGGAAATTAGTTTACTGAATACTGAGAAATCAAACAATTTGTTGATTGTATTAAATAAGTAAATAAAACATATACCATAGAATTTTTAATTTGACTGACTTAACATTCTAATTAATTCTACATCCAGTGGAAGTAAAGTAACGACAAAAAAAATTTTTTTTAAATTTCATTGTTCAAATAGACTTAGAATATTATGAGACGTCGAGATTTTAAGTTCGATCAAAAGAAAAATTTCTGTCTGTCTGTCTGTCTGTCTATAACTTTTTGTGCGCACGATTACTGTGGAACCGTTTAAGATATTGGCTTGAAATTTGGTACACGTATGTATTTTAACGAGATCTGGAACTAGATTCCTCCACCCCATTATAAAAGGGGGTGAAAGAACCAAATTTTTTTTCTTCATCCATCCCCACCGATGTGGGATATCGTTTTATGGGTTTTTGGGGTAGACGATTTCAAATATTGCATTATTTTCATATACAAATTTTTTTTAATAAGAAGTGATCTTTCTCTCTCAGCCTCCCAAGTGGTTGTATTTTATACCAAGATCCATTTTAAAAAGTAGGTTCTATTTCAGGATTCAATTAATTGAAATAAATTAAATGCATTTATAGTGGCGTCAAAGCATAAAAAAAGTGAAGGCCTTAATTTATTTTAAGTGTGTCAATAAGTGCAATACGAAGTTTGAGTTTAAATTTGTCCATTGCTTCATATAAAATTTATACAGTTTATGTACCAAAATTGAAATTTTTTGTTATTTTCCTGATAACCTTCAATCCTAGTAATCGCATCGCAAATATAGAAATACCAAATTGTGCGAAAACAATTTCGAATACTGGATCCTCAGGTAAACTTTTGATAATTTGTTAACATGCAAAAAAATAAAAAACTGGACGCTTATAAATAGACAATATGATATTTCTTTTTGAAGTTTGGACTGGTTGTTCCCCACTGCTTATATTTTTGTCTTTGCTGGTTAAAAACAATACGTAAAATTTTTAAATACATCGAATAAAACGTTCTTGATAACATAATGCACAGTTGACACGAACACTAAGAACAGTATACAAACCATAATTTTTTTATTTATAAATGAGCAAAAGTTAACGCATCTCACCTCCAAATGCAAGAGGAGCATTATTACTTCCACATCCAGTGGAAGTATAGTAACAAAAAATTTTTTAAAAATTTGTATTGTTCAAATAGGCTTAGAATGTCAAGAAACGTCGAGATTTCAAGTTTGAGAGAAAAAAAAATTTCTGTCTGTCGGTCTGTCTGTCGGTCTGTCTGTCGGTCTGTCTGTCGGTCTGTCGGTCTGTAACTTTTTTTGTGCGCACGTTTACTCTGGAACCGTTTGAGATATTGACTTGAAATTTGGTACACATATGTACTTTAACGAGATCTTGTTCCGTCGAAGGGTTGGGGGGTAAATTGGGGTACATTTGGAGTAAATAGGTAAATCAAGCAGGTAAGAGTTCACAAAATTGATATTTAGTATAGACAAGAGAAGCTAAGGTCTCAAAAAAAATTTTGGCATTAGCCACCCCCATTACCACCCCCACCCCATTATTAAGGGGGATGAAAAAAAAATGTGATTTAGTGTGTGTACAAGAACCAGAAATCTCAAAATATTTTTTTACTTTATCCACCCCCCACTCCCACCTCCTGTCACCACCCGAACCCCACTACCGATGTGGGGTATCGTTTTATGGGTTTTTGGGGTAGAGGATTTCAAATATTATATTATTAAAGTTCCATAAACAATTATTTCCAGATACAAAATTTTTTCGTTGTGTGACTAGAAAATCCGGATGTGGAAGTAGTGATTCCTTGAGCAGCGGTTTTTTTTTTAATGTTGTTTTTCATTTAGTTTTATAATTTGTTTACTGTTTTTGATTTCATAAAAAAATCCAGCTATTTTAATTTGTTCAAGATAACTACAATTTCGAAAATTGTAGATAAATAAAAAAAAACGAGTTAAATAAAGAAAATATATTTTCTCTCAATACCATTATAAAATTCATGTAAAAACCCACATTTTAAAAAAATGGCCCCCTACGAGTCGACGCACTTAAACAATAAATTAATTGTGCAAAAATTTGCCAAAAAAGTCAGTGGAAAACATGATTTCCCTACTTTCGTTAAGATTTATGTATTATTACATTACATTTTTTAAATGATCTAAAAAGAATAATTTTTAACAGTTTTTATTTTTTGTAGGTTAACAAGTTACCATAAAATTTATTTGTAGTCTAGTTTTATATGAAATTTTATTATGAACAATTTGGTAATTTTATTTTTGCAATGCGATTCGGAGATAATAAGGATAATCTAAAACTTCTCTTGTTCCCATTACACAACTAAAACAAAATAAAACCATAAAATTGGTGCATCCAAACAACTCCATTCATAATTTATTTTGATTCCTCTATTATTTGTTCGACTACCTCGCATGACTCTCTAGTAGTATTTCTTAAAGTTAGAGCTTTTATGTATTCGTTATGTCATCATAAGATATGTAGTGGTAATAATTTATCCTTAGATATACGGAATATAAAAAAGGCCATGAAATTGTTAAGGAACCTCCCAGAATCGACTTAAGTCGAAGAATAGATAAAAACTTCGATTTAGGAAAAATGTATTAAAATATAATTTAGAGACTAACTACGACTAGCACAAAAGGACTCATACAGGTTCGCAGAAACGTAAGGCACAACAAGGCACACAATTCAAAAGTACGCCAGAATGTCACTTTTTTTGTGGACAAGGAAAAAAAATATTATACTTTTTAAGAAGTACGTAGAAAGTGCACAATTCAAAAGTACATCACTTGGTAGATATTTTTGCGGCCAAGGAAAAAAATTTAAGAAGTACGCAAAAATTTCACAAATATTTTTACGTCAGTCATCGACGACCATGTCCAAAACGTAGAATTCGAAAGTGCGTCGAATTTTATCTCTAATATAAAATCTAAATTCTTTATCGCTTCACGAAATACAGAGAAATTAGAGATACAGCCATTGTCGATATCATTCAAAAGAAGCGAGACCGAAAAATGTGGCAAAGGCACGTAGCGTCCATATGCAATTATTAGACAAAAATTAATAAAAATGGCCAAGGCCGGTTTCTCGAATAAAACAAATTAGATTCATCCAGCGACTCATCACTTCTACACGTGCGTTAGAGGATCGGCAGAAAGCTGTGGTAGCCAAAACAAATGCAGGTCTTTAAAGATGGCAAAGTTATAGAAAAAACCGCCTTATGTATAAGTAAAATAGAAAGATCATTTGCAAAAAAATTGAGGTTATGGATCATTTCCTTCTTCTGCCAGTAGGAAATGATTTGATATTATGCATGTATTTTCTGCACATATTTTTTTTTCCAGAGAGAGAGAGAGTGGGAGAGAGTGAGTACAAAACACAAATAAATAGAACTTTCTACAGTCCCTGATGAACTTTGAGCAAGCTTAATGAAACTACTGTGATTCTTTTACAAAATTATTGTAAATAACTTTAAATAACCCAATAATCGTACATTTTAGTTATAGGGAATGTACAAGTACATATACAGGGTGTTATTAGTTTCATGTCATTAAAAAAAACTGGTAATGGGGACCGACTAGACAAATAAAAAACCTTTATGACTTTTTCCTCTAGGGACACTTTGAAAAAAACTGACCTAGGTCAACAATTTGAATATTAGGGTAGGAAACATTTGAGAACCACTGCCTTTCTGGGTCAATGGACGTGTAGTTCTTGTCGGCACGCGGCGGGGCGCGGTTTCAAAGCAAAGACGGGCGGCACCTTTGATGACCGCCTCAACGGAACCAATTATAAAAATGTAAATAATTCGTTATCTCTTTTTGCAGAACTGCAAGCAAATGATGGGCGTAGAGGTATAAGCGTAGAGGTATAAACACATCATTTTACATGTGTGTTTTTTTAATTTAGAACAAAATATTGGAGCTTTTATTGTTGTTTATAATGTTTCAAATTTAAATGTGTTTTATTAAAATTTGTAACCTAAATGAGTGTTCTGGGTTAAAAGCTTAAACAATGAGAAATTATTGCTTGACATTGGGAAATAAAGAGTTAGACGTGTGAGATACGATAACAGAAAACAATTATGTGTATTTTAAGTTAGGAAAAATCTGATTTATTTAACGAATTGCCGATCAGGTTCGAAAGCTAAAATATTTGATAAATCTAGAACTTATCAATAAATTTGTTGATTTATATAAATTGTTCGAAATGGCTTGATGGTTAGAGGCGCACATACGCGAAGATAAAAGCCTATCCCAATATTCCAGCAGTTCTCAAACAATGTTATTGAAAATTTCCGAAATTTTTGTTTATTTTTTTTTTCTTAAAATTATGGGTTTTAGATCCCATGTCATATAAGGTTTTTTGTTCGTTTAGTCGTTCCCCGCCACCAATTTTTTTTAATGACATGAAACTTATTACACTCTGTAGGTTGAAAGATAATAAAAGAGGGAATCGAATAGGCTTATAAAACATAGCATGTTCCATTTGAAATAAGCGATTTAATGGAAGTCGAATTGGTCGAAGTTGGACCTCATTTTCCGATGACCCTGTATATTTTGGGGCATTTGTAGCTTGAGTTCGCATAAACTCCATCTCTCATAGACATATGGGAGAAAAATTGGTTATCGGAATTTACCATGGCAAATAATTTCCAACTATGGACCACAGTGGGTTAGTTTTCGCATCAATTTCATCAAAATCGAAATATCTCAAAAACTATTAGTTTTGTATAGGGAATGATATCGAAAGTTACACTAAATAATGAATATAATTTGGATCCGGCGTAAAAAATAGGGCCTGCCATTTAAAATAAGGAAATTGATATCACCTTCCGGTATAACCGGAAGTGTCACATACGTGACGTAATTTTCATTAAATGGGGCATCCCTTCTTAAATTTTCAGCTTCAAATTATTTTTAGTTTTTCTAAAACGTCTAACAGGCCATTAACCGTGATGCGCCCTGTAAATGGGTGGGAAAATTTATCTCAACACCTGACTTCTGATTAAGAAACCTACCTATTACATTTATAATTTACATGTTGATCCAGCATAGGTATTTTTCGAAAAACAAAAAACGAAATTTTTATAACGAGATATTTTTCAATATAACTGGTTACTGCTTAATACGCACGCACGAATAAGCGTAAAACCATTCCCATGTAATAATGGAACTTACGTAGTTATGATTTCAGAGAAAATAGTTTTGAGATCGCTAAAAAAATTTAATAGACAAGAAAGGAATATAAAATTTAACAAACCTACTTCAGAGATCGTAAAATAGTAAAGTTAGGCTTTATTTGCCAATTCCTAGGAAATAGCTAGTAAATATAAAACTGCCATTTACTTCATTTGACATCATGAAAAACGTATGTGAAATTTTATTATATACCTCTGCCAGTTTATGTGGCGACTTTGGATGCTATAAAAATGAAGCCATTATATAGCACTAAAACTGTTTATCAACTTTAAGTAATATAATCGACAAAAATAAGGGATTGCTATAATTAAATTAATTATATTTTATTTAAAAGTTACTATAATAAGAATAACGAAAAATAAATTATACAGATTTTCTTCTTGTTTATTGGAAATCTACTTACTAAAATTATTAAGGGCAAGGTAAAAATAAGTATTTTGAAACGTTTATATATAGGATAGCATGATATTCGAAACTAGAAAACAAATTCGACTCCGTTCGCATATATAGAAGGTTCTGTTGTATGTATATATAAATGTCGTTCTATGTGTTGTACGTATATATAAATGTCCCAAAAAAATATTATAACATAAAAAATTAGATATCTCGTGTTTGAGATGCCCAAATTAAACGAATCTATCGTTGAAAAGTTCAAAGATTTCTAATATTATGCTTGTTTGCAAATTTTTGGGTTAATATGTATTTTGATAGAAGAGCTGAAGGACTCTGAACTTTATCTACCTATCTAAAAGCCCGATTTTCTTCAAATTACGTACATAGTAAGTAATATTTTCGAGTAAATAATCGCAGAGGAAATTTTCGAAAATAGTTTTTTTAGCTGTGGCTACCATAAATCTGCTGTTAGAAAAAAAAATCTGTCAAAAATTCGAGCGTGGTACTAAAGGTAATTCTTTTAATCTCAAAAATAGATGAAAAAAATATCTACTAATTTGTATTGCAAAAGAGTGTGCTCATTATGTTCATTGTCTCATTTTATTTTGGATTTTGATTTGTTTTGAAATTTCCTCTTCCAAAGTTGGAGTCCATATTGTAATGTTGTAGTTGTAGTTTTGAAAGGGCAACGTCCATCTGATTGTCTATCTAACTGGATCATGTACTCACATTTCAGATTAGTTATGGAATTGAATTACATATTTTTGTTTTTAAATTTGTTCTAGCCATTATCGTATATTACCCCAATTCGTTTAGCATGATGGTTATAAGCTAAGACTAGCGATGAGGGCATGCCGAATATTTAGTCCAAGTATATTTTATTAAGGAATACGAGAATAGTAATATATATTCGACAATTCAAAGTATCTAAGTGGAATTTTGACGCTGAAGAATATTATAAGTTTATAAATTGGATTGACAACTAATAACACAGGCCCACGAGAAAGAAAAAGCCGTATCTACCAGACTAGACTATCATATTCGTATGATTTTGGGGTCGCTGAATCCGAATCCGATGTCAGACTTCCTGCCTAACCTCAAAAAAGAGGGAAAATACGCTAAAATGATACTATGAACTCTAACTTCCACCACTGAAATCGTTGTAAAAAAGTATGCTTTATGTTCTTGGGGTAGCTGAATCCAAATGCGATGTAAGATTTGCCTTATCTCTTCCCAGTTCCTTCCTAACTTCAAGAAATAGTCAAATAACGCTAACATAGCACTCTTAAGAGTTGAACTCTTACCATTGAAACCTTTTGTAATAAATGTTACCTTATGTTTTTGTCCAATGTCAGATTTGGCCCATAGGTAATCCTTCCGCGGTAACCAAAGAATATAGGCAGAAAAACGCTTCAAATTACAATGTATAACGTGAGTCCCCAAAATTGTATACTTTAAAGCTGGATCCTTGCTTTATTTTAATTTGATCTGCTTTATTGGTGCTAATATATACACCATTATTATATAAGTCTTTTAATGGTATCGGATTCTTCTATCTTCAAAATATCTATGGAGTGGCTTTCTCTTACGTTTCACTCACTTTCGTACATTTTCTCTTTTCAGAGTCCAGCAGAAATCTACCATCATATTAACATCCAATCTCCCTTGATATCGACGCTCCATTTCCTTAATATCTTGATGAAATATTTCTCCTTGTTCCTTCACTATAACCCCTTATAACTTTCTAATATGCTGAATAATCAACACGTGAATGCAATTTGACGTTCATCAAACATCCTGAGCTACCAAAATTCTCCATCATATCAGCTACTGCTTCTCAAGAATTTTTATCTTTATGATTCCCCAGAAAATTCAGTACAAGTTTCTTAAAACTGGTCCAAGCAGCTCTTTCATAGTTATTCATTGTAACGAAATTCTCATCCCTCATCATTGTTCGAATTTGTGGTCCATTAAAAACTCCTTCTTTTAGTTTTCCATCAGACCTATTTGAGAATTATTGTTTCTGTAAGTACTGAAAGCATCCACTTCTTTATCTAGAGCTTTAACAAACTGCTTCATTAGACCAAGTTTGATATGAAGGGGTAGAGGCAATACTTTTTCTGGATCTACCAGAGAATTTTTAATGATGTTCGTTAAACCCGAGTTAAATGACGTTCTCTTTGGCCATATATGGTAACTTTTTTTCGTGGACCTGTATAATTAACTGAACCTCCTGTTAAGAAGAAATACAGTGAATATTTCAAACAAATGATTGTTTCTGGATATGAGAAACTAGATATTGCGAAATTTCTATGTAATTTCCAAGTGGTATAAAGACATGAGAAACATAAGTAGCGTCGTTTGTTTGTAGGGAAAGAGGGATTTTATAAGAGTTAGAATTGAATATCGAAGAGATCTGCTGGTATTCAATACAAAACGCCATTTTTTCAATAAAAGTCGTTTGTCTGCGTCACCTGAAGATGGCATACTAGGATAAAAAGATTTTGTCAGATTGTTGAGAATGTTAATAGGCAACTAATTTAGTACAAATTATAGTAAGCAATAAATCAAAAAAATGTTTTCGTCATTTTCATCATTTCTTCCTCATTCTAATGTACAATGTGACTACATTTCAAATAATAGTTTCACTAGCTTACTTTGCGACCATAGAAATCTACTTTTAACTACCTAACTAAGGCACCTACTAATCTCATATTTAAATTGAATAAAGAGGAAAGGAGTCACACTAGACTATCCTTTGATTAATCCTTTTATTATGCCAGTGCCTCGTTATGGCCCCATGTAGGGTTGATATAGGCCCGTGACAGAGACTGGTCCCCGGGGCATTATTTCACACTAACCGAACAGCTCGTAGATGCTGATCGGATCTGAAGCAGTGCCTGTTCCAGCCCTCATTCCAAATCGCACAATCTCAATGCGCTTTTCTAATCAACCCTCGCACGATCCGAACGATAAAGTATCTTGTAAAAATCTAAGTGTATGTGTATTGTGTATAGCTTTTTTAAATTGGATGAGGGTATGCAATCTTAAATGATACGCATAAAGTCTTCCATAAATTTGTGTGTGCTTAGAGGAACGATCGATGGCGAAAAATCGATTTGTTTTTATGTCGCGTACCTTAGCAAACAGTAACTCTACGAACATATATTTATCTAGTTCCTATAGTCATGGATTTATTTATAATCCAGTCACTAAAATTCATAGTTGCTTCGAAAAATGTCCTAAAGAGCTGAAATTTTAAACCCGTCTACTTTTAATAGTCCTGGAAGGGAACTGGAACCCCTAGTACAACGCCGCCTCTGAAGTAATTTCTACAAAACACCAACACACTTGAACACTACACTTGAATACTGGCATACGACTCGCATTTTGCTAATTGTGTTGAGATCATCGGGAGATGATCTCAACATAGGCGAAACGTTCGTCGACTGATAGTATTCGAGTGTAATGTTACAGTGTTTTGGTGTTTGCGAAATTATTTTCTACGATGATTACACTGCCACACAAAAAAGTGTATCCTTATGTATTTCGATCCGCTAAAACCGAATCCAAAATCAGAATTGTCCAATTGGCTTGATTTTCACCCCCCCCCCCCCAAAAAAAAAAGTGGTCTGGCCTGCGGACTATACCAGTGTATCCTTATGTACTTGGACCCTCTGAAACCGAATCCTAAGACAGAATTGTCAGATTCGCTCATTCACTCGTTTTTCACCTCTGACCCCAAAAACACCTCCAAACCAGGAAGAAGTGGATCAGACCAGTGTATCCTTACCAAACACATAATGATACACTGCCACTGATATGTATGGTCCTCCCGACACACCATTTTTGGGGTGGGTGTTTTTTGGGGGTTAGAAAAAGGTTGGGTTAGAAAAACGAACCAATCTGACAATTGTAACTTAGAGTCCAAATGCATAAGGATACACTGATCGGATCCACAGGCCAGTCCACTTTTTTTTGTTTTGGGGATGGTTTTTGGGGTTAGGGGTGAAAAACGGGCGGGTCCAAATACATAAGGATACACTGGTCTGGTCCGCAGGGCAGGTGTGGCTGTGTTAGTAAACTTTTTTTTCAGTTATAACACGTGCTTGTTTGATTAAGTTGAATCTGACGAAAATTCAAACTTCTTTGGAAAATTTTCAAAAATCAGGAACAAAAATTGAAAATCTGGCTCCACAGATATATAAGCCATTATAAAACGAAGATTTAAAAATAAACTTTCCGATTGCAAATTGATTTGAAAAAAAAGTCACTTTGGGGCCATTGTGCGCCGACGCAGGAAGAATGAAAATTATATCAAAAAATCGGCAGCTACTGGAAGCGGCTAGAACCTCCCCACCCGGTGAATCTTTGAAGCCGAAAAGAGCACTAAAAATATGAACTATCTTTAATATATTTATTAAGTTGAAATATTTCTTTCATATTAAAACAGAAAAAAAAGTCTATTACGTTTGGTGGGATTTGGACCTAAGAACTTGAGTGTTAAATTTATAGTCTGCACAAGATTAATATTTTATTCAGTATTTTAATACAAATATATGCCTCATCGGGATGCCGGAAATAGCGGAAATAGTTTTTAAAATATCATGTCACTGTCACTTTTAAAGTTTTATTGGAAAAAACTCACCGAAAACGTTCCGGTGAGATTGCTTATATTTGTAGGGCTTGTGAGCGATTCACGAAGGCCTCTCACACCTTCCGTGGGCTTTATTAACGTCGAAAAAACTTGTAATGTCTCGATGCACTTGACACTCAAATTTACTCAGCATACAGTCTGCACTTTTTAACACACTAGTCTATTGAACGTTAGGTTAGACCACAGAGTACAGTAACTATACAGAGGCGAAGGCTAGCCTTCCCGCTAAAACCAAATTTGTATACTCATTGCCTTTTTTTAATTTAACAATCAACCTCACTTTTATCTTGACACTGTTGACGTTTATCGTGTTAAGTTTGGATTTGTGAATTTTATTTCCACTCATTTTGGGATATTGAAAACATTAACCGAGAATTAAAATTTTCATAAATAAAACCTAGTGTACAACTCAATTGAAAATAGGCGCCGATTATAAGCAATTCAAATGGTAATATTTTTCAATTCAACTGGAAATACACTGTTTTTTCACTGTATCCTTAAATGGAGATCTGCACGTGACGGCATAGCTAACCTCAAAAATATATATTTCTTAAAATTTAAAAGTATTACGTAGCTATTATTAAAATGTCTGCCTGGTTCCCATACTTTCGACCAAAATCTAGTTCAATGTAATGTTTATAAAGTTCTAACTAGTTTGTCACAATAAAATAAAACGCATTTTGCAGGTTTGAAATCTAACCTATTAAAAGAAATAAATTAACATATTTCCCTCAGTGTAGACCAGGGTGTATTAAATAGGTGATGCGACGACAACCCTCACAGTGGCTTCATAAGTGCTTACTTCGTACATAATGTAAAAGATGGCAGGACAACTAAGTTCTCTCATTACTTACGCATAGATAGATAATTTTACAGGTTTTGTGCATACGTGCATACAGTGATGCATACATTCCCGGCTTTTTGTTTTTGACAAGAGTCCAGTGACATCTAACATTAAGTAGCTAAATTAAAACATTGAAAGAATATATGCAATACTACATGCAGTATTGCACGTGTCGTCACAGCTAACCTCAAAAATATATATTTCTCAAGATTTACAGGTATTACGTAGCTATTATTAAAATTTCTGCCTGGTCCCTGTACTTTCATCCAAAGTCAAGTTCAACGTAATGTATATGAAGTTTGAAATAGTTTGTCACGATAAAATAAGACACTTTTGCAGGTTAGGAATCTAACCTATAATTAGCAGTCTATTTTTATTAATCAACAATATTGAAAAATTATTTGCGTGAATTTTTAAATATTTGCTTGGAGCCAGTATGGCTCCAAGCTAAAAATGCCTATACAACCATTAAAAATGAGAATAAATGAAAAAACCTTAAAATTTGAGGTTATGTTAGTTATACGCTGCACATGCCCAGGTAATTGTAGGACCTTATTGCTCGCGCCATCTACTAAAGTAAATAGAAACCAAGCCATTATTATAATAGGAAAGTGCCGGACCACCTATTTAATACACCGTGGTGTAGACGCAACCACAGAAGAAGGAACTACCAGAAGCGGCACTCTCAGCACCGCCTTTGATGTTTTTTTGTGACCTTCGCCATTTTGTTGTTGGTAATTTTGGCGGGAAATTTAAACAGCATGTTTATAAACAAACTTTACACAAGCTGAATACAATCACCTTATTCGAAGAATTCTACTTATAATGGACATTAAAGCTATTAAAGTAAACTGGATAAATTTGTCTCTACGAACAATTGTATTCTTAATATAAATAAAGTCACAAAATGTATTAAAATCAATACAATATCTCGAGAAAATCTGTAATTTCTTACTGGGAGGTTGTTCTGAGGAAATATTAATTTTTTTTCTGTTTAAACTACCAAATTGAGGAAAAATAGTAGTTAAGTGCTATTGGTAACAATCTATTCTGATACATATTTGTCGTGCGCACAACTTAAAATTGTTATAAAGTTCGGTTGAACTTTTACTTGCTAAATCCCCACGATCGCATGCTTCCAACCACAATACGGACCTTAAAAGAAGAAAGGTTCACAACTACTTGGAAATATCTTATAATTTACATCAATAATAAAATACCTTTGGGAATCCTTAGGAAACCCAAATAAACTAATGTCTTTTCCTGTCGTACTACTTGTACATTCCTTAACAGCTCAAACGGTTCCACCTCGTTTACTCATATCGCTAATAAAAATTACTATTAACACAGCACAATAATACTAAAACCTTTTAAGAATTTATTTCGGTATTATGTCACAGACTGTCATTTACCGCACTTTATTGTTTTAACCTAAAACAATAAATGAACTGACGGATGTACTAACAACAAAATGGCGGCAATGGAATTTTGGCGGGTAGCTCAAGTGTCGTTTCTGGTAGTTCTCTTTTCTGTGACGCAACTGGTACGCAAGGTTACAGAAAACGAGCCATCAAAACTCAAAGGAACCGCCAAAGACTTCGCCTCTGTGCAGTTACTGTACTCTGTGGTTACACTATAAAATATATCTTACACAAGAAGCGTGTTATTTGGTTTTTAATTTTTTCCACGCAAACCAAATCGAAAGAGTGCAAGTGTGATATATCGTTGAAATCGGAATTTTTACTGCTTTTCAATGGTTCGATTACAAATTGTAAGTAATCATAAAATAAACAACTTGTTGTGCCAAAACGGCAACAAACGTAATCCGATCTCAACCAAAACCTTTTCAAATCTTCTGGAGCACTAAAGAAATCCTCATGCAAAGTTTCATCCAAATCCGTTTAGTGGCTTCGCCGCTATCGTGCTAACAGACATACACACACACACACACACACGCACACACACACACACACACACACACACAGACATTTTTCAAAAACAACTTTTTTGGGTTCCTGGGACCTCAAAACGTAAAGATTTGATGTTATCTCAATTTTCGATTTTGGACTAATTGTAGTAACCTCCCACAATTTTATTGTGGGGAGGTTAAAATACTTATCTTTTTGTAATGAAAATATCCGAAACGAGAGATTTAACATATTTTGCGAATTATGTAATACCTTAAATTAAATTTTTCTTTTAATTTTGTATATTTTATCAGAGCCGCATAGATAATGAAATGCCCAATCAATGTTTAAAAAAATAATGAGTTTTCAAACAAGCTGCAAATTTAGTGAAATCATCTTTCGAACACGTTATTGGTAAATATAATCTTTTATAAACAAGAAATCATTCGGTTACAAAATTTAAATCAGAATAAACTTCTAAATAAAACATATCGATTGTGATGGAAATAATCTTTTTGTGTACTAGTGTTGATGTCACTGCTATTCTTGATACAACACAAAATAAAACCAATGATTAATTTCATTATTGGCTTTTACATTAACTACCGATACAGAACTCCATTCTGCTAATCTCAAAACAGAATCTCAAACTTTTGTCCCAAACAATAACATAATTTAGTCACTGTCAGGTGCTATACGATGAAAGAATGGGCCAATCAATCCACTTGTGTGCAACTCATCTCACCTCAAGTGATACCATCTTCATCACGGGCAGATAATAAGAAATCCCGGTCGAAACGCATTTACGAACGTCGAGATATGACCAAATTGCATTAGACCTGTCAATCTTGTCCTTGAATTCCCCGAAAAAAGTTTCTATTATGTTGGGGTGGGCTTACGCTACATTTTATGTAATTATGTCAAAGAAGGCTGTCAGCTGAATTATCTAGATTCGTCGTCGTATCGATTAAATATAAGTAAGTAATAGCCCAGACGACAGAGAACATTTTATAGTGAAACCTGCAAAAACTTAAAAAATGAATAATTTTTTTTAATGAGTTCGTGAAAGTGTATAGAATAATATCCTAAAAAATTTACATTCCGCTCGGATGCAGAACATAAAAAAAAGTGAAAAAAAATGTTTTCATCCATTTTTTCAAAATTTTGAAATTGAATCATGGTGGGAATAAATAAAAAATACAGGTGGATAGATCACGTGTTTATGAACAAAAAATATCCTAATAAAATTTATCGCTAAAGCCACGGTATTCCTGGCAAAAAATAGTGAAGTAACTTTATCACTCTGCGCGGCCAAGCGCACGGTTAAATGCATACTATGGAACCTCTAAAAATTCTTAGCAGTTCTAACTAGTAAAATAAAGCTTTTTTCTCTTTCTGATTGCAGGTTTTTAACATTTTTCTTAGTGAATAGGAGGATAAATAGTGAGAATGGAGGGAAAATATATATATATATATATATATATATATATATATATATATATATATATATATATATATATATATATATATATATATATATATATATATATATATATATATATATATATATATATATATATATATGTAGTTATGAACGCATATACAGACACCACAGAGCCGCTGAATCGCTCGCATGAATTTTTACATGCCTTTACTGTATTATATTTATTACAGGTACCCCTATCCACATTTCAGCTATATCCAATGGATTCCTTATACATTTGTTAATGTATTAGAAAAGTTCCAGAATTTATATTCAAAACAATCAAAAATATTTTGATAGTTATAAAGATAAGATCGTGACAATCGCAATTTCTTATCATGATCTGATTGATTATATTTTCGGAAAAATTCAAAACGAAAAGTAAACGAATGAACATTCGAAAAGTAGTATTTTTTTCTGAAATAGTGATATTTTATTTTTTCCAATGGGTCAAGTTCTCGACAGCCTCCAATATGTATATTTATCAAGAAAATCTTTAAGCAAGGCAATAAAATGATCTGAGATGTAATTTTTTGTGAATCCACGTTACTACAACTTAATAAACCATAATAATGATGCAGTGTAGGTACATATTTTTTAACAGTTCTCAATAAAGAAAGAATTTTTTTGAAGGGTTTTTATTTTTTTCTATATTTTTTATTGCGATGATTGAGTTCTGGAGTGTTAATATATATAAGTATATTTTTTACATCCATCCTTCCCAAGTAACACATAAAGTTGCGGGAACGTATAGACGACTATAAAAGCCACGATAAAGTGGATCGCTACCATAGGCTGCCACATCCCTGCTACGTGGCAGCTACGTAGCCGCCACTAAAATGGGGAAAAATTTTTAGTCGCCAGGTAGTGTCTCAGGTAGTTCCGGCCTCTATAGATGTGACTATGTTTAGTTACTATAAAGGATCGGGGTAGTAGCGGGTACTACTTCGCGACTCGGGAGCCCAGTAACCGCTACGTTGCTGCCTAGTAACTACCACTATTACTTTTTAAAATGATGTTTTTCTTTTAGCGACCTCTTTGTTTTTTTTTTCTTTTATAATAATGGCGCAGTGAAATAATATTATACTAAAAAGATGTGTACTTTAGGTGCGTGTTTAAAGTACTTCTTCAGCCATTTTATCAAACGCAACTTACTTCTTTGATATAAGTTGACATATTAAATGATAAAATTTCAACGTGCCCTCAAAAAAACCTTTTTTTGTAATTTTTTGACAAAATAATTTAAAAAGGCAAGATTAAAAAATTCAAATATTTATTAGGGAAACATTTGGAATACTTTCAAAATCATTTTTCGTAAAAGTTTATTATAAGATATTAACATAACCATTGTCTATTTTTGATTAAAGCCAATATTTTTTTTATAAAAATTTTAACAACGACTAATTATGGCCGATTTTAACAAAGGTACTATGAAGTTAGGCCCTCCACCATAAAGTATAGGGGACTACCCTATTTTACCTGTGAAAGATCTGTGAGTTTGGTGACCCAATAGCAACTATCCCGATGTGACTCTATAGTATCAGATTCTATTTTGGAACTGTAAAGTACCAACAGGAACTATTTCGCTACCCATGTTGCCACTAAAATGCCATGATACTTTAAAGTTCCAAGTGATGGTCACTGGAACTATTCTGTAACCTAGATTGCCTCTCTATGTACCCTTCATTTAGGCATCTTAGTGTCACTGGTGGGTGGCAGTAACTGATTCACTAGTACCATCTAGTTTTTGCCACTATAGAGTAACAATAAAATGATACTGCCTAGTTCCAGTAACTACCCAAATATTGCTTTGACTTTGGGTCAAATGGTATCGGTGTGGTAACAGTTACTTTAAAAGAACCATATAAAGTAGCCTTACCCAATAAAGTAGCAATATTAGTACCAGGGTGTAGTCCAGAAACTAAGGCTTCGTAGCAAAACCGAAACCGAAAGGATTTGGTACCATGTGTGTTACTTGGGAAAATTTGCTTATAAAATAAAAAAGCATCAGAAAGCTGCAATTTCCATCTTTTAAATGAACTCTCATATAGATTGAATAAATTCTGATTTAGTGGCATGTAATTCAGTGCGTCGGTGTTACAGTCATGCGTATTCAAGCGCGCGCACGCATGGATCTCGCTCCGAGTTACAACGTTACACTTGACTATTTTTTTCCGGGAAAACTGTGGCTTTAGCGATAAATTTTGTTACGATATTTTTTTGTTCGTAAATACATGATCTATCCATCGGTATTTTTTATTTTGTTTGAACAAACAAAAAGTATTGAAGATATCGGGCCAAAAAATATGGTATATTCTTTGGCATAAAAGGCATGTTTTTTGAAAAAAACAATATCCTGACCTCATTAGTTTCGGAGTAATCCATTTGTTAATTAAGAAATTTATTTTGGCTATAACAACTGAACGGGTGTGAGTTGTGCTTGGCGCCAAACGACGCGTATTGTAAATATTATTCGATTGAATCAAGATTTTTTCGGATCCGTCAAATCGTTTTCATTTTATTAAATAAAAACGTTGTTTAAACATATTATTTGACCATGAAGCTCGCGGTTTAGGAAAATTTTTCATAAGAAAATCTTGTTCAGCGGAATTTTTCCTATAAGAATCCGTTGCTAACTCAAATGGTATACAAAATTTGTAAAATTACCTCTTTTTTACCCCAGGCAGACACGCCTAAAATGCTATTCCAATTTCCACTCCACATAGTCGAGTGGAAATATAGTAGTGTTAAAAAAATATTTTTTTTTTGTTCAAACAGGCTTACAGGGTCATGAACGCCAAGATTTTAAATTTTAGCAAAAAAGTTCTGTCTGTCGGTCTGCCTTTCTGTCTGTGTAATTTTTTTGTGCGCACGATTACTCTGGAACGGTTTATGATATTGATTTGAAATTTGGTACATCTATGTATTATAGCGAAATCTAAAACTAGATTTTTTAAAATTACGTTCGGGGGTATATGGAAGGTATAGCAAGTGAGTCCATAAAATTGGGATTTAGTGTAGCAGGCGAATATTTTTCTGGTCAAGTAGATCCTAATTTGTTCTATACTTGAGTAAAATTTGATTCAAATCGGAAACAAAATGAAAAAGTTATAAGGGCATCTTCATTTTAAGTGAGTCACACTGTGTATTTAAGGAAATGTCTAGATTTCGACAAAATATTACGTTCGTAAATACGTCGAATGTTGTAAAATAAAGATTGTTTTGTGACTGTGATTTACTAGTAGACCACAGTAAACCGTTTGAAACATTTTAGATACATAATTAATTTATTTATTAATTATCGAGTTTCGCTCTCGAATATCTCGGAAACTATAACACAGAAAGAAAATGAATATAAACATTCTTGTAGGAAATTTAATATAATTTAATTTTGCACAGACAAATTTTTCGCGTACGACGCGTCGTTTTCGAGTTAAAAGCGAAGAATCGAAAAAACTAACCTCTTACACCACTGCAACCTGACACTACCAGTCATGTACGAAATATATTGACAGCCTTGCTTTACAAATTAATTTTATTTTAATAAGAAATGATCTTCATTGAAACTAACAGCAAAACCAATAATGATAAAAGTTGGAATATGGTTATTTACATTACTAGATGTGAAAATTTACTTTTAGGTGTGACGTGATTTTTGAAACATCGAGGCGAAGCCGAGTAATATCCAGTAAAAAGTAATATCCATAGCGACACGTATAATTGAAAATCGAGGCGAAGCCGAGACTTTTCAAAAAACACCGAACACCTAAAAGGGCTTTCGCATCGTGTTATGTATTAATATTTTTTCTACTACCGTCTATATAAATGACCTTTGCAACCCTAGCAACACACGCAATAACTAAAGTAAACATTCGAGTTACCTGGTTGTTAGTTGCTAGCTATGAAAGTAGAACTTCCGTGTCCAGGAGAGAAAAATAAAAAAAAAACAAATTTTAATGCTTCATAAATTTGCATTGGCTTTGGCTTTCTTGGAGTAAAGCGAAACACAAGCAATATTTGCTGCTTCTTGTATCCCATTTTCATCGCCACCAAACACATTTGTTTATTTTAATTTGAAACAACCAGAAATTAAAATGTTTAAGATAACCTCGATGACAGATAGTAATTGTTTCGTTATCGGTTAAGAATAATGTTTTATAATTTTCTAAAACATACTGAACGTAAAATTTGATAAGGTAATTTAGCTTAGCTGTTGTCTCCTTATGTGGACATCCTTTGTGGGTTAACTGTTACTGTTACCTACCTTGTTTTGTTTAGAAAAAAGAGTCGCCATGAACGGCACATTGGCGTGAAGTGTGTGTCCCTGTCTATTATCCTTTGTTATAGTTTTTTTTTGGTCTTGTGTTAGATAGGATACAATAATAAATTTTCGTGGCAGGATGGGCGCAGCTCAAAGTCAACTAATTGGAAAAAAAAAATTGTTTCGTTGGCATGGAAACAATTTTCACACACATAAACTATAAAATGTATTAAAAACCTCAAATAATTTCATTAAATAATTAGTTTTAAACAATTAAATCCCATAATATCTTTCAGTAGTAGAAAAAATATAATACATTACACGATGCGAAAGCCCTTTTCGGTGTTCGGTGTTTTTTAAAAGTTCTCGGCTTCGCCTCGACCATTCAAAATCACATCACACCTAAAAGTAAACTTCCGCATCTAATAATGTAAATAACTATTTTCTACCACCGAAAGATATTATGGGATTTAATAATTCAAAACTAATTATTTCATGAAATTATTTGAGATTTTTAATAAATTATATAGTTTAGAATGATGTCTGTGACAATTGAAGACCTAAGTGGATAAAGGTGTTATGTCGCACTTTCAAAGTTTTGAGTAAATTAAATAAAACGGTTTTGAGTTGGAACTTATTTATTTTGTCTTCGATTCAAATAAATAATACCTCATAAAATAGATAATTTTGGGTTATGTTCTTTTGTTTACACTAATATTAAAGAACAATATCAAGCTGTTATAAAACTAGATTTTTCTGTCCAAAACTGTGTACATCCACTAAAATTACTGTTGTATGTATGACATGGCGCCTTTATAATTAAAAAGTTTCTATAAAATATTACAAATTTAGAATTCACCGTTTATTGGGTGTTAAATCTATATCGGGGGTGTTCAAAAATTGCATAAAGTAATTTTTTTTAAAAATGCGACATAACACCTTTATCCACTTAGGTCTTCAATTGTTTCCATGCCAACGAAACATTTACTATCTGTTATCGAGGTTTATGTTAAACATTTTAATTTCTGGTGGTTTCAAATTAAAATAAACAAATATGTTTGGTGGCGATGAAAATGGGATACAAGAAGCAAACAATATTGCTTGTGCCTAGTTTTACCCCAAGAAATCCAAAGCAAGGTATACGCAAACTTATGAAGCGTTAAAATTTGTTTTTCTCCAAACGTCAGAAAAACATGACATTTCTTAACTCATTTCACGACACTAAAGTTTGACATTTTACACGGCTATTCGTTGCCATTAACAACGGAGGTAAAAGTACTTTTTCTACAACTGTCAAGAAAAGGCTATGTTTGCACACTAACGTCAATGTCTAAATGAGACATTTTTTCATTGACATTATTTTTTTTGCGTGACACCGTGTGCAAAATATTTTGCGCATTAGGGTGCGAAATATTTTGCATATCACACATACCTGTTATTGCCCTTTTTTTATAATTATTCATAATGTATACACAAGAATTAAACAAACCTCTAGTTCAAAAATATTTATTGTTTTATCAAATAAATCAACTGAAAGTAGAATTTTTTAAATTATTTTATTAAAAACAGTATGATTTTTTTAACAGTTATTTCAATTATTATTTACAACATTAACGTTAATAGTGCAACCACTACAAGATATAATATTAATTCATCGCCTACGTCTCGTCAAAAATTTTCGTAATCGATCAGCAAAGTAGTATTTCGCACCCTGAATACAAAAATAACTATTTTCTACGATTGCCTTCGAAAACGGCAAATAACGCAGAGTAACCATGACACGAAACTGCCTTTTTTCACACGATGTATGCAAAAATTCAAAAAACACAGTACTGTCATGTTTTTCACACAGTTCTGTCGAAAACAGTATTTTTTGAAGTAGGCTAGCCTATTCAGGTTCATAGCAACCTACTTCTTTAACAACTAAACATCAGTTTTGAAGTCTTCAAACCACATCACTTTTAATGAAGTTTATTAAAAATGATTTATCTGTTTACTTATGAAATTGTTTGTTTTCCTTGCAGTCGTAGAAAAAATATTGTAAACAAAACGTGTGACAAGGTTCGTTTTCGAAACTTGTTTAAAATACCATTTTCTGACGCTGTGAGAGTCAGAAATAGTATATTATATTACTAGGAGTAGAACGCACTCTTTTTTTGTGTTGAGCCCAGGATTTGCGGCTGAGGCGAAGCCGAAGCCGCAAACTGGGTGAAACACAAAAAAAGGCGTTCTACTCCATGTAATATATACTATTTTTTCTTCAAGCGTATTAAAATGCAAAAATTCATTTATTTATCATAAATGTACAAATATTCAAACTACAGTCTTACATGTTGACACAATATGACAAGTGGCTAGTGGATAGCGCGTCACCGGTGGCTTTCGGTATTAACATTATGTTACTAGTAAAACAATACCCACTGCGATGGCGCTTTCGGAACTAACATTATGTTACTAGTAAAACAATGTCCACTACGGTGGCGTTCGGTACTAACATTTTGTTACTAGTAAAACAATGTCCTACTTCTACTTCTGTTTTTGGTGACATAATTTAAACATTTTAATACGCTTGAAGAAAAAAGTAATATCCATAGTGACACGTCTTTTATTTAATACGCCTGCCATGCAATATTAACACAATGCGTTTTTGGTGGCGAAATTCGAGATTTATATCTTTATTTTTTTTTTTTATAGCTAATCGGCGTTTGAAGAAAAAAAGCATGTTTTATTCAGAGTAAAGCCACTTATTGTGACTCGACTGTAATTGCCGGATTCACTTCGATCGTCCCGCAAACCTACAGGCTTGCCACAGAAATATCATTTTTACTCCTAACAAAACAATATAATATTTTGTTTATTTTTCTGTCCTGGCCACGAAAGTTCTATTTTCGTTGCTAGCAGCGTCTTGCAACCAGGTAACTCGAATGTTTACTTTTGTTATCGCGCGTTCCTAGTTTTACAAAGGTCATTTATATAGACCAGTGACGAATCCAGGATTTTAGTCTGGGGGGGGGGGCTCAGGTCATAAAAAAGTAAATATAATACTAAATATATAGGCCAGTGGAATTAGCAAATATGCATATTGTAATTCGTTTCAGGATGCCACGTGGATTAAACGATAGTTTTATTGATTACGAACATGACCCTGAATTTGGTCCACTTTTTGACCGCCGGAACATTGTTTATTTAACGATTTATTGTTGAAAAATTCCAAAAAATCGACTTTTTTAAAGATAACTCAAAGACCTTTGACGATAGGTTTTTCAATTTGTAGATACTGTTAGAACTTTGAAAAATGGTTAATTTGAGAGGTGTTTCGTTTAAAACGCTTGAAAATTTGTTTAAATAATTGCAAAAAACCGCGAAAATTTTCGCAATATGCAAATATTTTTCATTCTTTAACAAAAGCACTTTAGTGCTTGAAACTTTGACAAAATATGTCTTTTATCACCCCAAAGTTACCTCTAAAATTTCATCCAAAAATTTTAATTAGTTTAAGAGATACTTATTCAATTTGTTTATTAAAAACATGAATAATGTAAAATGCAAATTCACCCAGTTCCCGTTGTCGTAGAGGGTTGATCTGGACATCATTTTTTTTGTTGAGACTTAAACTTTATGTTCTCATTAATGGTAAATCAAATTTGCATTATTTTCAACTTCAAAATGGCGCGGCGTTTGAAAAAGTGTCACATTTTGAGGTTAGGTTTTTAGCTAATAACTTTTAAACAAATGAAGATTTTGCAATATCGTTTTTTCACACATTTTCAAAAAAAAAATGACTGTAGCCTTACTAGAAGCCGAGATGATTTTTTTTAAATAAATTCGTAATTTGTTTATTAATAAACATTAACAGCTGAAACTTGGCGAACAACTAGTTTAATAGTCTATCTTTGTAATAGAGCTGAGTTTGGGGGGAAAAATTCAATTTGTAACGATAACAATAATTAATTTTAAATCAGCGTCAGAACAGGAGTGAGAAGCATGAGTCATATCTGTAACACGTTCATAAAATGATCGAGACGAGTTCAAATCCGTCAACCAAAAATTTGCCGTTTCTCCGATTTTGACTTTTTCCTTAATTTGGGGTAGCGTGATGAAATAATAATATCTGTCATGTCGATTTTTTCCTAATTAAACAATAATTTGTTATAAACAATTATTTTTTGTTAAAAAATTTTTTACGAATTTATTAAGAAAAAAATCATCTCGGCTTCTAATAGGGCTAGAGTCATTTTTTGAAAATGTGTGAAAAGACCCCAGCAACAAAGATATCATAACGATATTGCAAAATCTTCATTTGTTTAAAAGTTATTAGCAAAAAACCTAACCTCAAAATGTGACACTTTTTCAAACGCCGTTTTGAAGTTGAAAATAATGTAAATTTGATTTACCATAATTAAAACATAAAGTTTAAGTCTCAACAAAAAAAATGATGTCCAGATCAACCCTCTAGGACAACGGGAACTGGGTGAATTTGCATTTTACGTTATTTATGTTTTTAATAAACAAATTGAATATCTCTTAAACTAATTAAAATTTTTTGATGAAATTTTAGGGATAACTTTGGGGTAACAAAAGACATATTTCTTCAAAGTTTCAAGCACTGAAGTGCTTTTGTTATAGAATGAAAAATATTTGCAAATTGCTAAAATTTTCGCGGTTTTTTGCAATTATTTAATCAAATTTTCAAACGTTTCAAACAAAACATCTCTCAAATTAACCGTTTTTCAAAGTTCTAACAGTATCTACAAATTGAAAAACCTATCGTCAAAGGTCTTTGAGTTATCTTTAAAAAAGTCGATTTGTTTGAATTTTTCAACAATAAATCGTTAAATAAACAATGTTCCGGCGGACAAAAAGTGGACCAAATTCAGGGTGATGTTCGTAATCAATAAAACTATCGTTTAATCCGCGTGGCATCCTGAAACGAATTACAATAAATTTCAGTCTTTTTTTTACTAATTCTACTGGACTAATAGTTGAAAAATATCTTCGACCCCGTTTTAGTTTAGTGATTTTTCAAAAAAAAAATCAGTTTCGCCACTGATATAGACGTTAGTAGAAAAACTATATAATATTTTCTTCATAGACGTAAACGACAACAAGAACAAAAGGTCTGTCGACAGAATACATTGGTTCACATACAAATTCATTTGAGTTTGCTCCTTTTAAAATAAGCAACAAATAAGACTCTCCTGATTTGGCAGTACACGTTTTTTTATTTCACAGTATTAATTTAAAAAAGTTCGTAACAGAGCGTCAGTGCTGTCGTCACCGAGTTACTACCTCTATTTAGCTGTCTAATGACTTGCAGAATGATACGTTATGAAATGACGAGATGAGCTGATGTTATATGCGTCTATCATATGCCGTTGTCTATGCCATATTTGAAAACATGATAAGTATCAATGATAGAGCCTTAGGCTTAACAAAACTATTATTTCAGGGGCGTCTCATAAATATATTTCATTTCGGCGACTGGGATCCTTGATTTTACATCAGTTGCGATATTATCAAAATTGATTTTAATGTTTCTCTTACACAGGTCTACAAAAAGAAAAAAAATCTGCTCCAAGGAATAAACCTATCATGCCTTAAGTATTTTTGTGTGCTGAATCCGAATTTTCAATAAAAAAAAAATTACCGCGTAGATTTCGAGTAAATCCCGGTTTTTATTGACAAATAACTGTTTTCAAGTTTACTAGACGAGTGCTAGCGCTTACTCGTGCCTTTAAGTTAACCCTAGTGCACTAACCCTTAATGAGTTATTAGTTATCAAAGCTGAGAACGGCTGTTATTAAGTTGATCCTACTCCATCCCGTCCAGCATTTCAACTGCCTCGACGCGACGCTGTGCGTCGCCGCGGATCTCTGGCTGTCTCCGTGGATTGTTGTCGGAAATATATAGTATTATTTAAATATTAATAAATCTTTGTAAAAAAAAGTTTAAGTATGTAGCACAAAGTATGTAAGTGGTTTAATGCAATATACTAACAATTTGCACTTGATAATGACTCACGTGACTTTTTCGTCATTGACACAGTTTTAACACTTAGTTCTTGAAGAGCTTGAAAGATAGCAGGTACTCTAAGATCTAAAATAATTTTGCGAAAACAATCTCTTTAATAAATCTGTAAAGCTACGTATATCTCTAATTTTGTTTTTTCCTAAAATGTTCGATATTTTCGGTTTTATTTAATAATATCAAAGCTTGGGGCGAGCCTGTGTATGTATCTCGATACGTGCAGCGCGGATGAGTGAAACCCATCTTGGGAAATACCGCGATCTCGTCCCACCATCTAGCGGCTAGTTTATTAGTGTACACGCGGAAGCTATGTAATTTGAAGACGAGGATTACGTAATGGATATACCATCCTTCGGAGGGGATGTAAAGCAGGCGGTCCCTTGTCTATTAAATGTTAGGCAAGTAACAGATCCCTACTCTCCTTACGAGAAGAGGTTCGGCAAAATTTTCAAGTTGGGGGGTCCTGGCGTCGGTGATAGGCCCTGGTAGCGGAAATAGGCCGAGGTTAAATAAATAGATAAAAAAAATCAATGCTTCAAAATGTATTTGGAGAGTTTTTATGTGTCCATCAGAATGTTTGTTCCACCATAACTCGAAAACGGCATATGCTTGAATTTTGTACGCGTCTAAACTTTCTACGAACTTGAAGACCAGATTATTACAGCTTGGTGGTGAATGGTTAGGGAAGATCCTGGGAAAGTGAAAAAAACGTGGTGGAAATATAGAAAAAGATGTAGGAATGTGGGAAAATGGTGGAAAAGTGAAAAGGTGTCTAAAATTGTAGGAAGGTAGAAAAGGATGTGGCAAGATAGTTGGTGGAAAGTGGGAGAAGGTGACGTGAAGGCTGGAAAAGATGGTGGATAGGAGGCGTAGACAATGGGATAGTGGAAATTGGGAACCGGGCGATTAAAGGCGAGGATGGATCATGGGAAAGTGGAGGAAGGTAGAAAAAGATATTGGGAATGTGGGAAAATAATGTGAATGTGAGAAGATAGCGGAAGAGTAAAAACTATGATGGGGAAGTGTGGATAGGTAACGAAACATGGTGGGAAAGTGGGGAAAGGTGATGATGATAGAAAAGTAGGTAAAGCTGATGATAGATTGTGAGAAAAGGGGAGAATATGATAGCATTGTGGGATAATATGTTGGCAAAGTGAGAAAACGGGGTGGAAAAGTGAGATAATATGGCGGGAAAGCAGGAGAAGCTGTGGACGTAGCAGAACACGATGAGTGCGCGGGGCTGATTATGTGATAGTGGATATACGATGATATTGTGAGACAAGCGGTGGAAAAGGGTAGTGAATCATCTATCGTCAGTATACATATATAATTTAATATAATGAGTGCAGAAAATTTATTTTGAATTTATCAATCGCACACAAATACAAAAGTCAAAATGGAATTAAACGAGCAGAACATGGCCGACCACTGATACCTATTTGATTAATACTTAGCTCGAGTAAGGCACAACTCACTTTTACGTGGTGCCACTGGGAGTAAATATTCTGGTAAATACACAACCAATATTTTATTCTACATGAAGTTTGTTCGAATATGAGTAACACCTTGTATATCGTAGTTTCTATAGCTTGTATATTTACTATTTTTGTGTGTTTAATTAAAAACCTTACAGAGGTATTGCCCCAGAATTATAATAAATCATATTTTATTCAAATAATGACAATTTCCGTACCTCTTGCGAACATCCTGTATGACAAATGTGGCTCAATTTTAACAGAAAATATTCTACCTTGCTATTTTATATGTTCCAAATTTTGGATAAAAAATTTAATTCTAACGGAAGTTATTACACACAAACAAAACTCCCCTTATTGTATTACGATAATGGCAACAATGATAATATTGTAATAGTAGAAAGAGTACTGTTTTATTATTTACTCGTTTTATTCAATAATTATATATTTAAATCTTGTTACAAATATATAAGCTAAAATATTGCATATTGTCAATAATAATGAGAAGTTAATTGTTACCGCGATAGGAAAACATTAAAGTAATTTTTGCAATATAGGTAAATGTTTACTTTTGGTTCGGCTCTACATATTGTATCTTCCATAGTATATCTTAACCTTGATAATTTATATAATATTCTATTAACATTTGTATTTGTGATATAAACTAGATTTTTCTTGGATTTCTTTTGGAAGGTAAAATAAACTGGGTTGGTCATGACAAAGATATATCCTCAAGCTCCTCATGTTACGCCTTTGAAATACAAGATTTTAACAACTACAAATAGAAGGGCTTGGCAAGGAAATTGAAAGTTTAAATCGTTTTCCATTAACTCTATATAATAGAGACGGCATGTCTGCAGACTCTAAAAAAGTTAATAGTTGTTTTATGAATTGCTGCAACTGCTGGAATTAACTTTGTCATTGTTGAGATAAATGGACCCTTTAGCTAGATGCATAATAGGACTAGTAACAAGTGTGTATTGCTGACTAATTCTTTAGCCAGACAAGTTTAAAGATATCCAGCGATGGTTTATACAATATCAAATAAATAAAAACCAAATTGTTGAATGTTCAATAGAAAGTGTCTGTGTTGACTTGAAAGTTGTTATTAGGAAGATGGAGAATTCACCATTCTTTGCCTCTTCGTACATTTCTATGTTTATTCATGGGATTATATGGTGAATTTAATTACCAAAATAATTAAGATAAACGGAAATATAAGGAAATCTATACAAGAAATAAAATATTTTAAGAAGTAAAATTTAGTGAGCAAATGAGTGGTTCGATTTTGTATAAATTCTTTTTCTAATATTAAATTATAAATAATATTTATTATAAAAATAAAAATCAACCAACTGGCGACGGGGGTGATTTTTAGAAAATAACGAGGTGAAGCAGACTTGACTAACGTGGGTACTTTTCTATTTACCACAAAGAGGGCAACAGGAAGCCCAAATTTGAATATCAATTAAATGGGATTATCTCTTTATTATATTAACAGTGTTCATTATTAATTTCATTGAAATATGTTCCATTTGACATAAAATTGAATTTGAAACAATGCAATTTTACATAAGCGTAAAAACGAATTTGACGTCATAATATCGACGATAGGCATGTACTGACGTCAGGCTATTTATTCTTGACAAGTGTTTATTAAAATGAAACATTGATTCGCATTTCGGTACTAAGTAATATTTAGAATACCTATTTAATTACTGATTTATTCATTTTTAGAGGGAGCAAGGCGATCAAATCAGAAGGGAGCAGGCGGCAATGAGCCAATGTGAAGGGAGATTCGTAATAAACAAATTTTAGCTAAAAACTTTCTTCAATAAAAGGGTAGTATTCATTTACAAGAATATCTTTTTTTTTTAGTTTAATAACGCCAGTCGTTTGCCTATAAACTGTTTTTTCCTAGTCAAGATTTTTAGTACAGTACTACAATAAGGCATCTGCATCGTGTAACCAACATAACCTTAAATTTTAAGTTTTTCAAGTTTATTCTCATTTTAATGTATGTACACGCATTTTTAGCTTCAAACCGTACTGGCTCCAAGCAAATATTTAAAAATTCACGTAAATAATATTTCAATATTGTTGATTAATAAGAATAGACTGCTAATTACAGGTTAGATTTCCAACCTACAAAAAGAGCCCTATTATATTAGGACAAAGTATTTAGAACTTCGTAAACATTACATTGAACTAGATTTTAGTTGAAAATATGGGAACCAGGCAGCAATTTTAATAATAGCTGCGTAATACTCTTAAATCTTAAGAAACACATATTTTTGAGGTTAGATGTGGCGTCACGCGCAGATGCCCTATATAGCAGCCACACTGCCTACCCTTCGCCCCACTTCGGCTTTAGCTTTACCGATGAAACTTTGTGATTGACGTTGTCTCCTCTTAAGACAAAGTAGAACAAATTTAAGAATGGATATACACTGAGAATAATAATTGCATCATGCTGCCGACAGCAGTAAATAAATTGCCTGACGTCACTGCATACCGACTGTGAATATCATGACGTCAAACTCGTTTTACCGCGTTTGTAAAATTGTACTATTTCAAATTTAATTTTGTCCCAAATGCAATATATGTTAATGCTATTAATAATCAAAACTGTTATTATGACAAAGAGAAAATCTAATTTTATCATTATAAAACAAATTAAAAATGGTGCCTAAGAAAGAAAAGTAAGAAATCACTACTCCCACATCCAGATTTCCCATCCGAGTCTCCCACAGCGAAAAAATTTGACACTATATTTGCACTCCACTATGTGGAAATATTTGAAATCATCGACTCCAAAAACCCATAAAACGGTATGCCATGTCGGTAGAGGGTACCGTAGTAAGTGCCAAAAAAAAAATTAAGGCCTTTGATTCTTGTACACACACTAAATTAGAATTTTCTCTACTCATTTTAATAATGGGGTGGGTAGTAATAGCGCTGATAGTGGGAGAGTCTGATGCCAAAAAAAATTTGAAATCTTAATTTTTCGTGCATACACTAAATCCCAATTATATGATCCCCTTCCCTTACTTGCTTGCTTTACTTATTTCCCCTCCCCCAAAATATAATCTTGTTCCAGATATCGTTACAATACATATAGGCCAGTCGGAAGAGATGCAAAAAGGATCATCTTACAAAATGTCGTTTACCCGCAATTTTTTTTTAAGTATAGTTTGGGATGTCCACAAACATATGCCAACTATCCGCACGCATGACAGGTGGGCAACACACTTTAAAATTAAAGAGTCTTCTATTTTTCGCCATTTTTCGTTTGATTTGCAATATAACTCGTAAATGAAGCACTTTTCGAAAATATATTAAGAGATAGAAAAGTTGAGAACATTGATTTTGAACATTTTGTTATTCTTAATATTTGCCCAGAAAATTCTTCGTTTAAGAGCTACAGATGAAAGAACAATGCTACTTTTCTATTTTTTGGATTTTTTTTTTAAGTGAATATAATAAATATTAATACGAAAAATATCATCGGTCTAATGTGAATTATGTTTTAATGTCCAAGTACAGTTGAAATAAAATATATTTACAGACCTATATATTATTTACATGTTAAACAGAAAAAAAAAATAAAAGAACTTTTCAGATATTGAGGTATTAAACTAATGAGAAAATAAATAAACAAATATATATTTTCACAAACAGGCTATTTATTTTATGCATAGTGCAGTGTACATACGTTTCATGTATAACTTAATAGAATAGAGTAAGTTTATTTAAAAATTGGTCTACTACAATGTAATGGTTGAAAACTGAAACATTATGATAAATGAACACATTAAGTGCTATTTAGAGCACTTGAGCGTACATTGGGCTGACAAAAAAAATATGCAGAAGACATTATATAATAATACCGTAAGAACACTAAAATTTCTTAAATGGTATACATTATAAAAAAAGAAAATAAATATAACACTAAGTACTTTAACAATGGTATACAATATAAGACATATACTGCTAAATTTCAGGTGAGTAAAATGATCGTCTACTGTGAATTAATTCTTTTTAAATCTATTAAATCATTTTTTTTTTCTTTCAGTTTTCATTACAAATTGTTTGGAAGCTATTTTAAATTTATGAACTGATCTTATATTTTTAATTTCAGTGGATAAATAATTACATGCTTTCGGAGCAAGGAAGTTATTCCTTTTATGGCCGATGGTTTTTGACATTATTTTGTGGTATACAGTATAAGACAATGGTATACAATATAAGGCATAAGATAAGATACGCATATACTGCTAAATTTCAGGTGAGTAAAATTATCGTCTACTGTGAATTAATTATTTTTAAATCTATTAAATCAATTTTTTTTTTCAGTTCTCATTACAAATTGTTTGGAAGCTGTTTCAAATTTATGAAATATATGAATATCCCACTTGAAATTAGAATCTATATAAATGTCAAGATATTTCACATGAGCGTTAGAGAATATCGATATTGATTGATTTTCGTCCAGTAGGCTGTTCAGTTCGTTGTAATTTGGTAATGTAGACTTATAACAGGAAAAGGGAATAAATACAGTTTTATTAAAATTTATCGTTAAACCAGTCAATTAGTTGATTTAATATATAATTTAATGTAATTTAGCCCTTTTGTTGGAGGCGAAGCAATAATACATTCAATATTTATTTTCTTCATCTTCAATATTTATTTTCTTCATCTTCATCAATATCATAACAACAATATTGAATCATAATATTCATTTTTTTTAAGTTAAAAAATAGAAAAGTAGTATTGTTCTTTCGTCTGTAGCTCTTAAAATAATTTTCTGGGAAAATGCCAAGAATAATAAAATGTTCAAAACAATTTTCTCAACTTCTCTATCTCTTGATATATTTTCGAACAATGGTAAATCAAAAATGATAAAGCAAAGGTGCGGTACCCCATCTGGGGACACATTGTAAACGAAAAATGCAAAAACCTGTTTTGTTTTTTTTTTTTCAATTAAATTAAGGTTTGAAAATGAGACAGCTGCATAGGATTTAAGCAAAAGAAATCCAGTCCTAGGTTATTTGCTAATTACCTCTATGCCAATGACCGTATGACTATATCATTATAATTTTCATTCATTGACGATCCAAATATCGAGTAGTAACCTTTTACTGAAGTTCTATAGCAAATAATTCTGTGCACAAGCAATTTATCAAGGAGCATATTATCTAAATATCCCTGACGGTCAAAATTAAAATGTAATTAGAACTATATTATTGAAGCTATGAATAAAATGTGTACACCAGTCTCAAAGGGTGATGAAACAAACTCCCTCAACCCCAGCAGACGTCACCACACGACTAGTCGATCAATCAGTCCGTGATTTAAATTCACCGCACGTTCGCATAATCTCAGTTTTGCATTATTTTATCTACTTCAACACTCTTAACCCGCTCTACAATCGGGCGACCATGATCGACCCTTACCGAAAACCCACCGCTCAATTAATATAACTAGAAGCTTCTGTCTGTCTTTATTTTACAGGAATTGAGCACATGACATATTACATTTTATTATAATTATTATTTTTTTGCTTGTTTTGAATATTGATGTATTGATGCTACAAAATTAATCTAATGGAATATCTATTGGTCATTTAAGATACAATGTATATCATACGATAAGTCAAAAATATACAAAACAGTACTAAACATATGCCCATTCGACCAAAATGTACTATGATTTTGAATTTAGATATTATGTGAATGATTTATTCGCAGTGTTCGATACAAAAGATGCAAATGTAGACAACTTTGTTTCGAAATTGAATAGTCATTTCACTTCAGTAAAATTTTCATATGAAATAGAAACAATTGACAACTACAATTTTTAGATACATTAGTAATTAGAAATAGTGAACAGTTGGAATCTGATATACAATGTGTCCACGGCAAAGCGGTATTACAGGTGTAAATAACAATTTTTTTTTTTATTAGAAACACAGTTTTTTGTATTCTGCTCTTGCTTCACCCAAGAACTATTTTTAGTATCTTGGACTTTAAAAAATTTATAGACGGCGCTGATAACAGCTTAAAAATAAAAATCAGGTGAAGTGCCTTTTCTGTGCGAAATATTGAAAAATTTTATTATAAAAACTTGCTCAGAATTAAAAAATATGATGTACCAAATTACGGAACTAAAAACATTTTTTTTCTGTTTATAAAATTTTATTTTTTCTTTTAATATTATAAATGTTATGATAATTTAAATTCATTTATTATATCCATGTTCCTCCATTTTCAGCACATATCTCAACTCCGTTCTTAAATTCTTTGTAGCTATTTTGAATGGTTTGGAGGTCAATTATATTTATAGCATTTATAGCTTCCAATACATTTACATCCGTTGTTAAATCTTAGGAATAAACAATTTGCTTCAGATGACCCCATAAATAAAAATCGCAAATAGTCAAATCAGGCGATCTGGGTGGATACGTAAAGGATCCAAATCATCCAATCGACTTTTCTGCAAAATTATTATTCAACCAATTCCTTAATATTTGTGTGCTGAAAATACAAACGTGCTCTTTCGTCCAGTGGCAAAGTATGTAAATGTTCGTGAAAAAATGTTTCCAGTAGATTTAAAGAGTTATTCTGATTCAAGCTACCGTCAATGAAGTATGGTCCGATTATACCATTGTAGGATATTGCACACCAAACATTATCTGTTTTAGAATGTTGACTACCTGTAATAATTCTAAAATTTGTGTTTGTATTGCTCTAGTAGCGGCAATTCTGACTAGACACAACACCATTGGTGAGTTGCTTCATCAGAGAAAATGATGACAACAAAATTGTCATTTACAGCTATAATACCGCTTTGCCGTGTACACATTGTATAATGAAAAGACATCAGCACTCTAAGGTATATTCCTAATGACTGACACCATTATCTCCAGCACAAAATGACCCTTCTTTATTTCGTGATGCGTCTATTAAGTTTCCCTCTGAATGAACAGAGATTTGCAAAAGAGAAAGATTCAATTAAGGATATAGGCAAGAGTTATAGATATTATGTAAGTTTAATTTATAAATTAATTAGGAAATGCAAATTTAAGAAAACCCGTAACTCCTCGAACTCAATATTTTTATCAATTTCATAAGAACCTCGTTCTACCCAACAGTTTAAGCAGCATTTTTAAAAACTTGGATATAACAGTTGTTCATCCATCGGAAATGAATTGCAACATCTTCTAAGAGATCCAGAGGATAAAACTGAATCAAGCGCAAGATCCGGGATTTACGAAATTAGCTGTATGTATGTTGGACAAACAAAACGTTCAATTATAACAAAATTCAAAGAACATATGGCTCATGTCAAAAGTGGAAAAACTGAAAAGTCTAGTGTTTCCTGGTATGCCTCTAATAACAATCATATAATGGAATGGAAAACTTAAAGTTGTATAGAAACTGGATGGAATTATGGAAATTCTTCGATTTATGAAAAGCTTTCGATAGTGTGGATAAGAATATTCTCTCACAAAAATTAGAAAATATTGTATTAGTGGGAGTCTCCTAAGTTGCATTAACTCCTATATGGAAAATCGAAAGCTAGTGGTAAACTGTAATGATTGTAGATCGGATATCCATGACGTAACTCGTGTCCCACAAGGCTCAATTTTGAGGCCTCTGTTATTTTTGCTATACATTAATGATCTACCAGACCACATTCAACATGGCGTTACCACGGTGTATGCAGATGATACCACTGTCTCAGTATCAGATGCTGCACAGGAGGAACTTAACCTTAAAATTTATATTACACTTGACGATGTACACACTTGGTACCAGAGAAATAAATTTAAATAACGATAAAACCATTTTTGTAAATTTTAACTACAGGAGAACTAACCGGTAATAATCTAGCCTTCTCTAAAACAACCAAGTTCTTAGGTACGTTCATTGACAATAGTTTGACATGGGAATCACACTGTGTATGTAAACTGCTTAATAAAGCTTACTTTGCAATCCTACAGTTAAAAAGACACAATTACCGAGACTGGTCTCTTAAGTGTATATTATGCTTTGGCATATTCACATCACGTCATTGAACATATTTTCCTGGGTATTGGCCTGGGGGAGATCGACTCATCTTCAAAGAGCCTTTGTATCCCAGAAAAGATTACTGAGACTGATTTTTAATTTAAAGAGCAGAGAAAGCTGTAAAAATATTTTTACGAGCAAAAATATTTTCGCTCTTCCTAGTGTTTACATATACAAATGTCTAATTTTTGCCAAGACTAATTTGCATGCCTTCCCTATCTTGGCTGATCGTCATTTATATAATACAAGAAATAAAGAATTATTGTCAATTCCAGTTCATAAAACATCCAACTTTAAAAAACTCTTCATACTATAATTGTATTGTCTTGTTTAATACTCTACCTAAATCAATTACATATCTTTTAAAAAAAATAAAGAATTTACTACTAAGAAATGCCTTTTATAGTGTGAATGAGTTTTTAAATAGATAGATCTATTTTGCTGCTATTATATAAAAATGATTATGTATGAATAGTCATATGCGTGTATGTATGTTCGTATCTACATTTATATGTCTTTTACAATTATCTGTAATATTGTCTTTTGTCCATCAGTTTTATTTTTTAAATAATGTTAATTTAGTCTCTAATGTAACACCTGATTTGCCAGATGTACATAATTATGGATCAAGAAATTGGTAAATAAATATACTATTCTATTCTATTCTATTAAATGGATGCTTTTGAAAGCATAGAAATTTGCAAAATGTAAAAATAATATAAATAGCGACAAAGGATCTATTCCAAATAGTTATTACTTTATTGGTTATTATCAAAAACATTTTCTAAAATAATAGCATACAAGAAAGTTTTTCAGTAGTTAAGCACTTATTTTACGTCTTTTATTTTCACTTCTAAGATATCAAACACATCTTGGATTATTGGACTTCGATCGGAGACAGGCTTACGTACTGATTTGAACATTAAAAAAAATCTGTAAATGTATTTACAGAAAAGCTTCCCTATCTATATGGCATTTCTTCTGTACATGTCTTTACTAAAAGCATATAAGATTTTTTTTAGGCAATAGTGACAACTACATTCTAAAAATTAATTTATTATTAAATAATATTTGGACTAAAATGGCAGATTTCCACCTCGGTAATTGTGTCAAATATGTTCTAAACATCATTTCCTCCATAGTTTCTTAATTAATTTTTGGGGTGGCCACCCTGTATTTTGTTTCACATTTTTCTTCCTTGACAGTTGTGTTAACAACACACCCTTAGGTAAGTAAGTAAGGAAAGTAGGAGTTATTGGCTCTGTACTCTTAATTTTCGAGAAATCAGACAAAAGTAAATTGTGCCTTATTCGATTAATATCTGAATCAAATAGGCATTCTTACTCGACCACGTCCGACTGTTTCTACTATAGTTAGGTTACACATTGAGAAAAAAATCATATTCATAAGTTAAGTGGTTTTGAACAGCACACGCATGACTGACTAATGACTATCTTATGAAACACTATTTTTCAAACGACCTAATTATATAATATAACTTCAAAATATCTATTCTAGCTACTACAGTATTTTAATGATATTGTTAGGGACTATGTGGTAAACTGATCTCCAGAAGTGGGAATTTGTGGAAGACAACCTTTATATAACATATTTTCTGTCCATTTCAGTCCTCCATTTGCTTTACCTACAATCTTCTTACATGGGATAATATTACAATATATTATGTAGTGTATATGACAGTCTATAGTAAAAACTATATTTCATATAAAATACAATAATGTAAGCCAACGTTTGATAATTTATAGTTAATTTCCTATGGTTCCAAAAGGTGTTTGTACAATGTGTAGTGTGACCTTCTGTTTTAACCAGTTTTTGAAGACCCACGCTTTATTGTAAACAAAATAACAATGGACGATTATTGAAGTCGCATATCATTTCCTTAAGTCGGATGATTTATTTGTGTGGGGAATCTTTGAATGCCAGGATATGCCATAATAGGTTTTGACTTTTCGCCTTTAGGGGGCAAGGCTGGCAGTTGAGAAATTGGAACAATGGACATGTAGACAGAATTAGCATATCGTTGCGATAATATTTAACGCAATTTGCAAATATTACAAGAGGTTTCTCTCTTTTTCACTAAATAATAATTAAAAACATATTCGTTCTTGATAAACCGAAATAATTTATGTAATATTATTTTTTAGTTTTCCTCGCGCGGAAAAAATAATCTAAAAAGCTTAAAAGAAAGTTTCCCACACGTTAAAGATCATATTCGATTTCTCTTATTGTAGTCTGGGGTCCAACAGTACGAAATCGCTCTAAATTCCAAGTAACCTGTTCCGACATGACGTACATTTTTCAACTTCAGATTTGCAAAAAGGGTTATATAGGACACCAGAAATGACTTGTCAGATTCTTATCAGCTCTTGCATAACTTCTTAAATGATAAGAAAAGAGACGAAATGATAATTCCTAAAAAAATGTTTTTTAATACATAACACGTCCTGTAAAAGAAACTATGAGTATTGTCCATCTAATTTTTTTATAGTATACACTAAAGACATAAGCGCTGGGATGAGGCTCGATGGCACTGTTTAAATATGTTTAGTTTCTTGGGAAAAAAATATGAAATCTGTAACTATAAAATATTGTAGTAAGAATTTCAACACACGAGCAAGTACTTCAATTTTAAATTTTTTGTGTATAAACTATACTAACAAACATACCCAATATATTGAAAATGTTTTTAAGACAAGAATTAAGTTGATATTGCATATAGTATTCGAGTTGTGAATTTTTAAAATGGGTGCATGATGCGGCTCATGTAATAAAGGCGACAGCTCTCCTAAAATTCATAAAGCGCATGAAAACAGTTTACAGTGGAATTAGCTGGTATGTTTATTTTTACTAGGCGTATTATGTACTTATGTATATAGTGTGAAGTTATTTGTCTTAACATTTTAACATTATAAAAACTATTTGTGTTTGATTGTTTAAATCGATTGATTATTGTTTGCGGTTCATATTTATTATTTACTAGCTATGCCCGCGGTTACGTTCGCGTGGAATTTTGAAATTGACTAAAAAGCTTCTTTATAAACGACGTTTGAGGTAGAATCACCATTCTGGAATATTTCAGAAAACTCACAAATTTTCTGGAATATTCCAGAGTACTCTCGAATTTTCTGGAATATTACAGAAGTTTAATCTTAAAAGTTTATGCCGTGCAAATACGCTTATTATAGAGATCAAGCTGTATCTCCTGTTTTACTAGACCGATTTTCATAAAACTTGGCTTAGTCTAGGTCGATTTCGATGAAATAAGAACTAAATGTTACTCCAAGCTTAGATGAACCTCATTGGTTCAGTAGTTTCTGCGTGATGCGCGTTCAAACAGACAAACAGAAAAAAATTCCAATATCTGTCTTAATGTATTCCATTACTCATCTTACATCCCCCACGCTTTACAAATGTATTATATGTATACATTTGAAAATTATTAAAAGGTAAAATAATTTAATAAAAGTGATTTACGCTCCCTCTCACCGACGGAAGACGCTTTTCAACAACATGTTGCAAATATTACTTTTTTTTAAACAGTGTTGTGAACCGTCATTCAAATTACCTCTTGCACAAAATTTTGGATGCAGAATTGGAAATCAGGAGCTGGTACAGATAATGTCGACAAAAAAAGTTTATCTGAACTTAAATTAAAAAGTGCAACTGTAAAATAAAATCCGACACAAAATGTTCTTGTGAGTGGTATTCAGTTGCGTGTTCGTGTGCTGCTTTTCCTGAAAATTGTTTTAAGGAAAAAAGCAATGTGCCTCATTTTATAATGATAGTGATTTTGACTAAAATGTTAGAATAGTTATACACAAAAATTACATAATATACAACATTAATGTTTTATTTAAAATATCTCTCTTTTCTGCTTTCTATTAAATATGCTAAATACCTAAAATAATATTTCTCACTAATGTTTTATTTCTTAAACAATATAAAAACGAGTAGAAGTTGTACTCGGGCATGGCCAATTGCGAATACCTATTTGATTAACATTTTGCTCGAACACACAATTCACTTCGTATCGATTATTATTTTTTTAAATGAGTGGCCGCAATCGGCAACGCCCGACTACTACTTTCATTCGTTTTGTTGTATTATTAACATAAAGTAATTCAAATTTGCAATTATATTGAACAATATAGTGCTTTTTACTGTTACACTGTAACAATTATCGTGTAGAATATTTTTATTTTAATGCTGCATAATTACGCGCCTCATAAAAAAATCATAAACAAAAAACGACATACGTTATCGACAGGATCTTTTTTAAAAAAAACTTTTTCAATATATGGACTATATTTGGTAAGCAATTGTATATAAGAATTTCATAAATTTAACATAGTTGTCCGCATATCGAAATTTTTAGAACGTAAATATCAACCTTTTGATTTTAATTATTTTTTTCCAAAAAAAAATATTCTTTTCAAAAATACCAATAGCTTAGTTAGAATCACGTATATCTTTTCAGTATACATATAAAAAATCAGATCGGTAGGTTACATAGTTTTTGTTTTAACGGAGAATAACCATTGTAAAACATAATTTTATAATTATCAGTCCGCCATCTTTTTTGCGATTTCTGAAGTTGCGCAAGAGCAAAAATTAATCCGACAAGTGTTTTCTAGTGCCCCAGGTAATGCTCTCTTCATTACTTATATCAACATTTGTACGTCATGTCGGAACAGGTCATCTTGATTTTGGAGTGCTTGGACCCCGGAGTATTGGCTGCAACACAACCTGGTTATTCCATTTCAAACTTGCTAAAGTATTATTCTATTAAATTTAAACTTATTCAGATATACATGTCTTTATTAAAGCTGTAGGGAAAACCAACCAAGTAAAATTAGCCTCTTTACTCCCTTAGATTACAGTCATGGAACATTTGGATAGTGTTATTTCAGGTTCAGCTCTGGATAGATAATTGTGTCACAGAACTCTGGGACTGGAAAAATACAAGTAATTTGACATAAAATATGTTGAACTAACAGACTGCTCTGGAAAATTTAATGAATATTATTTTTTGTGGATGCAAAAAGCAGAGTAGGGTAAAGGAAACTTTCGGGAGTTTCCGGAACGAAGTTTTGATGAAGTAAAAAGGTGTGTGAAGTAGCTTGCTGCTATAGAAAAACTGGATTATATTTCTCATCAGCTTAGTCTGGTTGCATAGCCCAGAGCTGCCTAAATTGCTCTCATGAAGAGATTGAAGATGGCGATGAAGATAGTAACACTGAATAGAATCAATTTAATTAATGTTGCAAAATTCATTTTGTGTGCTAAAATGTGTAATCACCGACCTCAAATTAACATATTTTTATGTATTTTTTAATGATTTTTACATGGTTTTTAAGTTAAGATCAGCTGTTTTGAATCCGCTATTTTGAATTTTGAATTTTTACTGCGAGATTCGCAATTCGCGACCTCGAAAACTCCTACATGCAACATTTTTATTGGTTTTTTACGATTTTTGCATAATGTTCAAGTTTATGTCGGCCATTTTGAATTTGCTATTTTGAAAATTATAATACAAAAGCGCAATCAGCAACCTCGAAAACTCCTGAATTATGTTTTTAGAATTTCTATCACTTAAAATTGTTTGAGTTATCACAGCTTCAAAGTATGTTTTTATAAAATATTAATTTTTTTGAGTTTTCTTAATAAATTTTGATTTCCACGGACTTTTAAAATTTAAACTTTTAAATTGGTAAATTTTGAGTATATTGTAAATGGTTTTATTTAAGTCCCAGAATTTCTAAGTATTTTCATAATAACGCACTTTCTCAACTAAATGCACTGGACTAATTATACTTCATCAAATAGGTACATCAAAAAATCACATTTTATATTTACGTCTCAAACTCGTCGACTCTTAAAAACATTCAAGGAATAATTTAATATACTGTATACATTCACAAACATACAAAATTAATTGCACTGAATTTATCAAAAATAGATCTTAACTTTCACTAGAATAATAATATTTTGTTAAGTTATAGTGCCACGTTATGCTCCCTTCACTTAACTTCTTATTAGGTACTCCACATTTTACTTTACTCTAATGTTCTCCTTATCTCATTCTCCTTTTTTCAGACACCACCCTAAAATTTCCTTAACTTTCATTTAGTCGTTCTCATGGGAATGGGGTGGCTTAAACCCCCCCACACATGCACAACTCCACAAGAATTTTACATAATTTTATTTTTACTTCCGGCCATTATATTGTCGATAGATTTATATCTAAATGACATCAGTTGTTTTCTCTTGTCATATAACTTAAACCCGTGGTTAAAAAGTTCATTCAACGTTATTATATCTCACTGTTATCTCAGACTTATTCTCAGATATAGGTATAATTGAAATGAAAATTAGTTTTCCTTATTTTTACGTTAATATTCTGGTCTTATATATTCCGCCCACTGTCAATGCTAGTAATATGAGGCATTTTTAGACACACTGGCCAAAATTTTCATTTTTTCGGTGAAAAAAAGTTATATAAGAAGATTTTAATATTCTAAGCTATTTAACCTATATGTCCATTAATGTTATTACGGGTCGGTATGTTGCATTTCTGAAGAATTCTCGTGAGTTCTTAAACATTAAGAAATACAATGAGATATTAAATTATAACAATAGGCTTTTAAATCTCGTCCTCGGTAGATTAAAAATTCATACTTGTAAATCTGATAACTCTTTTCTTTCATCATCTGAGCATAAAAAAGTTTTTTAATCATAATCACTCATTTTACTTCAACATCCAGTGGAAGTATAGTAACGACAAAAAAATTTTTAAAAATTTTTGTTGTTCAAATAGGCTTAGAATGTCATGAAACGTCGAGATTTCAAGTTTGAGCGAAAAAAAATTTTCTGTCTGTCGGTCTGTAACTTTTTTTGTGCGCACGTTTACTCTGGAACCGTTTGAGATATTGACTTGAAATTTGGTACACATATGTACTTTAATGAGATCTAGATTATATTTTCATCTTGTTCTGTCGAAGGGTTGGGAGGTAAATTGGGGTAAATTTGGAGTAAATAGGTAAATCAAGCAGGTAAGAGTTCATAAAATTGATATCTAGTATAGACAAGAGAAGCTAAGGTCTCAAAAAAATTTTGGCATTAGCCACCCCCATTACCACCCCCACCCCATTATTAAAGGGGATGAAAAAAAATGTGATTTAGTGTGTGTACAAGAACCAGAAACCTCAAAATATTTTTTTACTTTATCCACCCCCCCACTCCCACCCCCACCGCACTACCGATGTGGGTATCGTTTTATGGGTTTTTGGGGTAGAGGATTTCAAATATTATATTATTAAAGTTCCATAAACAATTATTTTCAGATACAAAATTTTTTCGTTATGTGGCTTGGATAGAAAATCCGGATGTGGAAGTAGTGATTCCTTGGGCAGCGGTTTTTTAACTTACAAAAAACGAATTTTTATTAAACTGTACCACCATCTAAGTAGCATTGACTGGTCTATCTTGTCTAGTTATAGAATTGTATACGATGCTTGTTTACAGATTTATGAGGTATTAGATGCTGCTTTTGCAGAAAGTGTTACCAAAACAATCCCTAACAATGTTTCATATTCACCTTGGTTCAATAGGATTATCATCAGAGATATTAAAGATAAATCTCATTTATGGCATTTATTTTAACATAAATTGAAAGTATAAAATAAAAAAGGGACTGTATTGGTGTATTTCTTGTAAGTATTATTACTATTTTTAATTTACTATGTAATTTAATTTGTAAGTAATAGTAATCTCTGTTCTTAGTAAATATCGTTTTTTTTTTCGTTTCCTTGTAGTTTACTATGTAGTTATTTTTTGTTGATGATTCTATTACTTGTATCTTCTTACTAGTACAGTAACTAGGAGGTTTTAACTTCGGTATAATGTCACATGAATTAGATTTCGTTAATTTTTGGTAACTTAAAGTAATTGCATCAAAGAAAAGTCTCTATACTATGCGGGGGTTGCTAATTTATAGTGGGTGGATGCCACCCACTTAAAAAATATATTGGAGCTGAAAGAGAGACAAATTTTGAGAAGAAAAGACTTTATGCAACTTTTCATAAAAAAGCCGCTGCCCAAGGAATCACTAATTCCACATCCAGATTCTCTATCTAAGTCAGTCACAACGAAAAAACTTTGTATGTGGAAATAATTGTTTATGGAACTTTAATAATATAATATTTGAAATCCTCTACCCCAAAAAAACCATAAAACGATACCCCACATTGGTAGTGGGGTGGGGGTGGTGATAGGAGAGTGGTAGTGGGGTGGATGAAGTAAAAAAATATTTCGAAGTTTCTGGTTCTTGTACATACACTAAATTACAAATTTTTCCATCCCCTTTAATAAGGGGGTGGGGGTGGTAATGGGGGTGGCTAATGTCAAACATTTTTTTGAGACCCTAGCCTCTCTTGTATATACTAAATACCAATTTTATCGACTCTTATCTGCTTGATTTACCCATTTACCCCAAATTTACCCCTTCGTAGGAATAACATGAAAATATAATCTAGTTCCAGATCTCGTTAAAGTACATACGTGTACCAAATTTCAAGTCAATATCTTAAACGGTTCTAAAGTAAACAGTTACAGACAGACTGACAGACAGACCGAAAATTTGTTTCACTTAAACTTAAAACCTCGACGTTTCATGACATTTTAAGCCTATTTGAACAATAAAAATTTTTAAAAATGTTTTTATCGTTACTATACTTCCACTGGATGTTGAAGTAATCGATAGTCTTTAAGTTATAACGACTTGAACATTGGGATATTAGCTTGAAGAAAGAAGTATTTCAAAATTATTTTCACCAAATAACTCGAAAATAGGAGATGAATTTCGATTTTTTTAAATTTCTGTAGAATTAGAGATTTCGAAGATCAGGAAGTATAAATATGGCGTCTGTCTGACTGTTATAAGACGAAGTATTTAGTTTAAATGTTAAATATCTCTAAAACTATGGCTTATGGCACTTACGTCAAAATGCTAACAACTAAAATGGAACTCCATTAATTAGGCTTTCAAACTATTTTTTGACAATTTCTATAGTATAAAAATAAAGAAGTTATGGTAGATACAATGTGCATCTTCAAATTAAAAAAAAACGTCGCCATTTTGTTAATGTAAGTAGTCAGTAATTAAAAAAATATTCTTATATACTGTTTTTTGTTAACATATAGTATG
This sequence comes from Rutpela maculata, assembly GCA_936432065.2. Taxonomy (NCBI): domain Eukaryota; kingdom Metazoa; phylum Arthropoda; class Insecta; order Coleoptera; family Cerambycidae; genus Rutpela; species Rutpela maculata. Next base: position 138,939,490 of record OW386289.2, read on the forward strand.
ACTTAGATGCTCAAAGGACAATGTTAAAAATAGCTGATTTTTGGCCACTATCCCGGAACGCATAAAACCAAGGGAAAATGGTTGGAAAAGGATCAAGATTAATAAAAATACATCTTCGTGTTACCAAAAGCCTGGGGAAAATTTTATTTCACCCCCAAAAACATAAAAACAACCACTAAATTGCTATAAATAGTAGCTTATACTGAATGTGAAAATTATATTTATTTTATGATAACTATTAGGTATCGATTCAATAGAGATAACAAAAAGGTAAAAACTACCCCTATCCACACCCTATTCGGGGATGGAACGAGATACACAGCATCTAATATTAAGAAAATAGGTACCAAGGTGATTAAAAATGTACAAAATGATTTTTTAATATTAGTTGAGCCAGACCTTCAACTGTTCCTGAAAACAACCCCTATAAGGGTATGAAATAATATTCGCAGCAAATATTATTACAAAAAAGCGCTTTAGCTTGTACCACCTGGAAACCACCAAACTACCCTATTCGGGATGCAATTCTATTCACAGTATCGGATACTAAAAAAATGCCGCCGCACTTAGTGATGCAGCAAATTATTTTCTACTAGTAAAAGGGACAGACATTCACTTTGTCTTGACGTGAGTATCCTTATTACGAAGAACTACCTCTATATCAATATGAAAAATACTTACTGCACGTAATATTACAATAGATCTTTGTGGTTTTAGTCAACACATTTTTTTAATAAAGAACAAATAGCGAGTTATTTAGCAACCTCTAAAATAACCTTACTACCCTATTCAGGTGGTAGAATCGTATTCACCGCTACAAATACTAATAAATAAGAAACAAGGTGATTAAAATGAATCAACACCAACTCCAGTTTAGGGATGACAGGCAATATAGATAACTAATGTCAGAAAAAAAAAAGATTATCAATTTATGAAATATATAGAATCATATGAAAATATTACAGCAACACTTATACTGATTACCTAATAGTATCCCTATAAAGAAAAACTGCCGTTATTTAGAGATGTTAGAACAGCATCTAGTACAGAATATTTGCAGAGCAAATTAAAATAAAATGAAAGGTTTCTATTGGTTCTTATGTCTGCATTTAATAGATACACGTTGAAGATAGTTAATCACTCTGAAAATGATATTAGTTTATTTTCTGTTATATTATTCCATGTAAAGGTACTTCTGGGTAAGCTTCACTTGTTGGAGAAAAGGGTACAATAAATATGTAAATGGGTACTTGCAAAGAAGTATCATTTGGCCATCGGTCACTTATTGTGTTTTCCAGGATGCACCACGAGGAGGCGATCCTTTTTACATTCAACATTTTTTTTCTATTATTTTATCTTACTGGTGAACTAATTGTATATAGCAAAATGTTAACTATAATACTATGTGTATGTGCAGTATTATAGTATTTAAGTAAATATTATATATAGAGATAGATATTAAATAGTGTAAAAATTAAATGTGTATTTGGTAAACATCTTTATTGTTACCTTGTGTAATCTTTTAATTCCAAATAAACATTATTATTATTATTATTATTATTATTATTATTATTATTATTATTATTATTTTTTTTTTTACTCGAATCCAGTCGCCCTTCTCTCTGCCTCCGATACCAGAGAGGGTACGCTGGTAATACCAGTGACCACTCCCTACGCCGTAGAGTTAGTGATCACTGGGTCCGCGAATCGTGTGCTCTGAGCAGGCGTAACGAACCAAGGATAACGGCCTTCTGCATTCTTCCGGCTAAGATTTCTGCCGACTCTCGGCATGCCGGTATCGTCTTCAATTCCGAAAGCAGTGTACGTCTCACCCCACCTAGGCATCCTATGATAAGAACCACTAGTTTAACAGTGTGGTCCGGATAGAGTCTACGGAGTTCGAAGAGAAGATCTCGATATTTAGTCCGTTTTTCCTCCTCTTTTAGAACAATGTTTGTTTCCCCTGGGGAGGAGAATTATTATTATTTTTTTTTTTTTTTTTTTTTTCGCGTGCGCGATGCTGGACAGTTCTCCCGTGTCTCCGACATTCTCACGGGAGAAGCGCCAGCGAACTATCCACAGCCACTCCCCGCATCCCGCAGGGTTAGTGACTGTAGATTCCAGATTCGTGTGCCCTAAGAAGACGGAGGGACCCCAGGATAACTGCCTTCTGCATTTGGCCTGCCAACCACTCGGCTGACTTTTGGCAGGCTGGTATGGCCTTTAATTCCGAGAGCAGCGTAGGCCTCATTCCACCAAGTACACCGATTATCAGGACGATCATCTTGACCGAGTAGTCTGGGTATAGCACCCGGAGCTCATACCGGAGATCTCTGTATTTAGTCCGTTTTTCCCCCTCCTTCAAGATGATGTTTGTCTCGGCAGGTGCCGAGAACTCGATAACATACATCATCTTGGTTTGGTGGTCGAGGAGGACTATGTCAGGCTTGTTTGCTTGAATTTGCCTGACCGTCGGGAACGAGTAATTCCAATATATTCTGCACTTCTCGTTCTCGACAACAGACTCGATCTCTCCGGGGACGTAAGGCAGCACTGGTGTTTGGTCTACTTGGTACGAGTGCCGTAGGTAGTAGTATAGCACTCGTAAAGCCGCGTTGTGCCTATGGATGTAGGCCGAAGTCGCGTAAATCGGGCATGCAGATAGTAAGTGCATGAGCGACTCCGGCGCCTGACGGCAGGTCCTACAATTAACGTCAGGGACCTCCACACCCATAATGCGACTGCGGTAGACCAAGGTATTAATAACACCATCTTGGCAGGCCACAATGAATCCCTCGGTCTCCGACTTTAGCCCTGCTGACCGTAAAAAACCAAAGGTCAGCTTCGTCGATAAACCCAGTGTCTCTATGTTGTTATAGAATACACCGTGCATGGGCTTATCGACGTGCTGCCTGAACAGATTTCTCTGCTCGGCAGCTTTAATTTGGGCTTTCAGACGATTTGGCGCCAGCTCAGTTACTGATTCTGGATCAGCACCTCGCCGGCCTCCTCGCCTGAAGTCGAATATGAGACCGAGATCATCTGCGGCCTTGCGTGCTGCCTTAAATAAAAATGCGCCAACTCCCACAGTTTCATGATCTTTCACAAACCGCAGGAGTGGGTCCGAGCTCCTGAGGATGTTGCATGCTACACTCAGCGCTACTCTGCCATGCGTGCACTCCAGACTCAAGAGTCTTCGGCCCCCCCCGTTGTCGTGGGAGGTACACTCGAGGAACGGACGACCTAGGATGGATGCTCCTATGAACATGCATCATCTTGCGGGTATCCCTATCCAATTGGCGCAACTCATCTTGTGTCCACTTAACTACTCCAAAGGAGTAGAGCAGAATCGGAACGGCAAGCATATTAGTTGCAGACACCTTGTTCTTCCCCGAAAGTTCGGAAGACCAAATCTTTCGAAGCCGGTGTCTGTACTTGCCGCGGAGAGTATCCTTGATCTGTTTCACGTCCTGGATGTGATGTTGTTCCACACCCAGGTACGTGTAGGTCTCTCCGGCATCCAAATGTCGTAGGATGCTTCCGTCTGCGAGCTGCGCGTCTTCAAGGAATATCCCGCTTCGTCCTCTCTTGAGGTGGACGACCGCACACTTGTCCAACCCGAATTCCATGCCAATGGCCCGCGTATACTCTTGGACCACCCTAAGAGAGTTCTGGAGTTCGCACTCTCCGGAGGCATAAAGTTTTAGGTCATCCATATAAAATAGATGGGTGACCTTATGCCTCCGATTGCTGGGTGGACCACATTGGTATCCGCGGGTTTGGCGAAGTCCGACAGACAACGGCAGCAGTGAGATGCAAAATAGGAGAGGACTCAGGGAGTCACCCTGGAAAACTCCTCTCCTAAATGTTACCAACTCTGTCGATACCCGCTGAGCACCAGATGTTATGGTGAAGCGGGTTCTCCAGAGTGGTATCAGCTGTTCGATGCATCTCACTAGTGGGGCAGGTACCACAAGGCATTGAAGCAAGTGTAACAATAGTGCATGGGATGTTGTGTCAAATGCCTTGCGGTAATCAATCCACGCCATTGATAGATTACGCTTGTATTGCACAGAATCCTGTGTAATACAGCGGTCTATCAATAGGTTTTCTTTGCAGCCTGCCACACCTTTCTTGCCACCACGCTGCTCGTGTATCTGTCTGTAGACCGGCTCAACTGACCTCAATGTCCTGGCATACAAGATACGTGTAAATATCTTGTAACAGGAATTGAGGCAAGTGATCGGTCTATAATTCTTCGGGTCGGAGAGATCTCCCTTTTTGGGGATCAGTACAGTACGCCCCTCGGCGAACCAGTCCGGAATCGGCTGCCCCTCGTTCAACCATGAGTTGAAAACTCGGGCCAGATGGCGGTGGGTGGAAGGGAATTTCTTCCACCACCAGTTGTTTATGCCATCTGGACCCGGGGCAGCGAAGTTCTTAGTGCCAACAAGTGCTTGTTGAACTTCCTCGGTACTGATCGCCGGACACACTTCGTCTTGCTCTCCCAACAGATTGTTGCAGAGCGCCTCGAAGCGTGCTATCGCTGGAGTGTCGCTGTCGAATGGACTCGTAGTCTCATAGATTCCCTTCCAGAATGCTTCGACAGTCTCAACAGACGGCGGATTTTCGACAACACGCGGCGGCTCTTGGAACAGACGAGAGGGACTTGTTTGGAACAGATGGTTTTGTTCCAAGGCCCGTGCTCGTCTGACCAAAGATTTTTTAATGGCCATTAGTGCTCGAATCCTATCTAGACAGTGCTGTTTGATGGTTTGCAGCACTGTCCGATTTAGAGTGTGGTGTTGTCGTCTTATACCGGCAACTATACGACGAATTTTCGGCGTGAATGGCTTAGCTGCCGTTATATACTCCACCACACTCTGGATTCGAGATGCGTGTTGTCTCGCCGATTTAATTTTTGCCTCGATTTTTTGTACGCGCCGCTTAGTCTTCTCGACTCTACCCAGCACGCTTGCCAGGCGTTGCTGGGGAACGAGTTGTCTAGCGGCTGCGTACACGGCACTGTTGATCTGCCATATGTTGGCATCTTCTGGAATCTCATCATTGAGTAACGAATCCATTCTTGCCAGGTCGTGTGGCTTCAGGTTAACCCTGGTGTTAAGGCTAACCCTCGCCCTGAGGATGTCGTCGGTGTACTCTAGGCGATGTTCTCGGTCAGCAGGTAGTTGCCGCGGTGGTGATGCGGCTGGCCCTTCTTCCTGCTGACGGGGTGCCCTTTCATAGCCTGTTCGACGCAGGAAGGATTCCTGATCTCTCAGGTGTTGTTGAGAGAAGGCGCGATACTCCGGGTGCATATCGCACCACAACCGGTGTAATCGCGCCATGTACCCCCTGCGTCCAGGTTCGCTGTTCTCATAGCAGATAAGCAGGTCATCCCGTAATCCCCCCGTCCACTTAAAGCGTCCGTGTTCAATAGCAGGTTCGTCATCATTAAGACCGTCCGGTATGGCCCCTCCCACATGTCTCCGACCCCCATCCGACTGGGGTCTGTTGTGAGGGGCCCGTTCTCTGTCATCGTCTTGAACCAGAGACTTGAGTCCTCAGAGTGGTTAGCCCTGGGGACCCACGTCCGACATCTGCCAGGCAGAGTCACCTCTACCTGTTGCCCGGGGAGCACCGCGGGGAGGCTGTCGGTCCGTATTCGCCCCCCTTTTTATTATTATTATTATTATTATTATTATTTTTTTTTTTTTTTTTTTTTTTTTTTTTTTTTTTTTTTCGTAAAAGCCAGTCACCCTTTATACTCTGTGGCTCCGACACTCACAGAGGGGAGCTGGTAGTACCGGCAGCCACTCCCCACGTCCGTGGGGTGAGTGACTACTGGGTCCGAGAATCGTGTGCCCTGAGTAGACGTAATGAGCCGAGGATAATGGCCTTCTGCATCCTGCCGGCTAAGATCTCTGCCGAATTTCGGCATGCCGGTATGATCTTTAGGTCTGAAAGCAGCGTGTGTCTCGTTCCACCGAGGGCTCCTATGATCAGGACCACTAGCTTAACAGTATGGCCAGGGTAAAGCCTGCGGAGCTCGAAGAGCAAATCTCGATATTTCGTCCGTTTTTCCTCCTCCTTCAAGACAATGTTATTCTCCGCGGGAGCCGAGAACTCCACGACAAACATTGTCTTGAGTTGGTGGTCGAGGAGGACCATGTCAGGCTTATTAGCTTGTATTTGCCTGACGGTGGGAAACGAGTAGTTCCAATAAATTAGACACTTCTCATTCCCCACAACGGACTCAATATCCCCCGGAGCGTAAGGCAGCACTGGTGTCTCGTCTATCCCATACGAGTGCCTTAAGTGATAATAAAGCACTCGTAATGCTGCGTCGTGCCTCTGGATATAGGCCGAGACTGCATATACTGGACAAGCCGACAGCAAATGCATTAATGTCTCCGGCGCCCTGTGGCAGGTCCTGCAGCTGACATCAGGGACCTCTATACCCATGACACGACTTCGATAGACGAGTGTGTTGAATACACCATCCTGGCACGCCATTATGAATCCCTCGGTCTCAGACTTTAGCCCGGCTGACCTTAAGAAAGCAAAGGTCAGCCTTTCGGATAAGCCGCGGTCTTCTATATTTTTATAGAAGACTCCGTGCAATGGCTTATCCGAGTGTAGCTGCAGAAATAAACCAATTTCAGCAGCTTTGACTTGGGCTTTTTGCCGAGCAGGTTCCAACTCGGTGACAGAGTCGTGATTAACCCGCTCAGCGTCGAAGACCAAACCGAGTTCATCGGCGGCTCTGCGCGCTGCCTTAAACAAAAAGGCTCCTACTCCTGCACTTTCATGGTCTCGGACCATGCAGAGGAGGGGATCCGAACTCCTTATGACCTTACAGGCTCCATCCAGAACCATCCTGTTATGGAGACTCTCCAAACTCAAGAGTCCACGGCCTCCCCGATGTCGTGGGAGATATAACCGTGGAACGGACGATTTAGGATGCAAACTCCTATAGAGATGCATCTTTTTTCGGGTTCCTACATCGAGTTGTCGCAGCTCCTCTTGATTCCATTTAATTACTCCAAAGGAGTAGAGGAGGATCGGAACGGCAAGCATATTGGTAGCAGACACCTTGTTCTTCCCCGACAGTTCTGAAGACCAGATCTGTCGGAGTCGGTGCTGATACTTGCCGCGGAGAGCGTTTTTTACTACACTCACTTCTTGGGTGGAGCGTTGCTCGACACCCAAGTAAGTGTACGACTCTCCGGCATCTAGGTGATGTAAGATGCTTCCGTCCACAAGCTGCGCATCCTCTCCGTAGTCACCGCATCGTCCTCTCTTGAGGTGGACTAGTGCACACTTGTCCAACCCAAATTCCATACCGACAGCCTGCGTGTACTCCTGTACCACCCTGAGGGACTGGCGTAAATCCCTCTCTCCGGAGGCATAAAGTTTAAGGTCATCCATGTAAAACAGATGGGTGACCTTATGCCTCCTATCGCCGGGGGTACCGCAGTTGTAGCCATGGGTATTTCGCAGCGAAACGGATAATGGCAGTAGCGAGATGCAAAACAGAAGGGGGCTTAGGGAATCTCCCTGAAATACTCCCCTTCTGAACAATACCGGCTCTGTCTGGACTCTGCTATTACCCGATGTTATGGTAAAGCGAGTCCTCCAGAGCGGCATGAGTTCTTCGATACATCTCACTACGGGACCGGGCACCGCAAGACATCTGAGCAAGTGGACAATGAGCTCATGGGATGTCATATCAAATGCCTTGCGGTAGTCGATCCAGGCCATAGAGAGGTTACGCTTATACTGCACGGAGTCCTGCGTGATACATCTGTCGATCAGCAGGTTCTCCTTGCAGCCAGCGACACCTCTCTTTGACCCTCGTTGCTCATATACCCGTTCGTAAACCCGTTCAACTGCTTGGAGCACCCGCATATACAAGATGCGTGTAAACAACTTGTAGCATGCGTTTAAGCAAGTTATCGGCCGGTAATTTTTTGGGTTAGACAAATCTCCGTTCTTCGGGATCAGCACTGTCCGCCCCTCGACAACCCAAGAAGGAATTTGCTGCTCCCCATTTAGCCATGAATTAAAAATTCTGGCCAAATGGTGGTGGGTACTGGAAAACTTTTTCCACCAAAAGTTATTTATCCCATCGGGACCTGGAGCAGCAAAGTTCTTAGAGCCCTCAAGAGCTCTTCGAACCTCTTCTGGGGTTATCGGTTGGCACGCCACGTTTGGTTGTTGAAACCTTTGGCAAAAGGCTTCAAAGTGTGCCAGGGCTGGAGTGTCTCTGTTGAGTGGGAGCTTCTGTCCGTAGAGCGTTTTCCAGAAGTTTTCCACCTGATCTACAGTCGGCGGATTCTCTACAACACGCTGAGGCGGTTCGAAAAGGCGCGAGGGCTTTTTGCGGAATAGATTGTTTTCCGCCAGCCCCCTCGCCCGCCTCACTAGTGACTTTTTACAAGTCACTAGCATCCGTATCCGATCAAGGCAGTGCTGTTTGGTGGTTCGCAGCACTGCCCCATTCAGTGTGTGATGGACGCGTCTTAAATTGGCGGCTATGCGCCTAACTTTAGGCGTGAATGTCCTATTGGTCGCCATATAGTCCATCACACATTGGATACGGGATGCGTGTTGCCTCGCCGACCGGATCTTGGCTTCCATCTTTTGTATACGCCGCTCCGCTCTCTCCTGTGGGGAGGCAGTATTCCGCCTCTCACCCGGAGTTAAGCGCTGGGCAGCAGCGTACACGGCACAATTTATGTGCCAGATGTCAGCCCCTTCTGGTATCGCTTCACGAAGTTCAGCATCCACTCTGGCTAGGTCTTCTGATCTGGGGGGTTTGATGTAGTGCAACCCCCTTCTGGTGTTGAGGCCCTCTGGTCTTGGTGGAACGTCTAGAACTGCCTCCACAACCGGTTCATTCAGCGGCTCTTCGACCGCCTCATTTACCGGCTGAGGAACAGCTCTCACGTAGCCCCTGCTGCGAAGGTGGGATACATAGTCACGCAGATTTTGTGGCGTGAAGGCGCTGTGCTCTGGGTGTCTTGCACACCACAGAGCGTGCATTCGCGCCATGTATCCCCTTCGCGCGGGCTCACTGCTTTCGTAGCATAGCAGAAGATTATTCCTCAGCTCATCGGTCCACTCGAAGCGTCCATGTAGCTCGCGGTCGTCATTGCCAGGCAATCCGTCCGGTTGGGCCCCACCACCATGCCTGTGACCCCCATCCGAATGGGGTCGATTGTGGGGGCCCTGTCTTCTGTTGCCTGGAACCAGAAGATTTCGGCCTGTCAGGTGGTTAGCCTAACAAGCCCACGGCCGACACCAGAGGGGAAGTTCTCTTTCCCCTCCCGGGTGCGCTAGCGCTGTCGGTCCGGGTTTTGCACCCGCGGCTGGAGTAAGTGGTGTCGCTACTCACCAAAGGCTAGTGAGATGTAAGAAAGCCCCTCCTGCTTATTATTATTATTATTATTATTATTATTATTATTATTATTATTATTATTATTGTTATTATTATTATTATTATTATTATTATTATTATTTTTATATTACTATAATCTGAAGATTTAATAAACATTCTTCTAAAAATGCAATTATATATAATTACTCCTACATATATGTATATAATAATGTAATAATTATAATATAATAATTTATTATTTATTTTTTATTATAACCCTTATAGGGGTTGTTTTTGAAAATGGGATTGGCATTCCTATTTTCAGATCAGTTGAAGGTGTGGCTCAACTAATATTAAAAAATCATTTTGTTCATTCTTAATCACCTTGGTACCTATTTTTTTAATATTACATGCTGGGTATAACATTCCATCCCCCGAATGAGGGGTGGATAGGGGTAGTTTTAACCTTTTTGTTATCTCTATTGAATCGATATAATAGTTATCATAAAACAAATATAATTTTCACATTCAGTATAAGCTATTATTTATAGCATTTTAGTGGTTGTTTTTATGTTTTTAGGGGTGAAATAAAATTTCCCCAGACTTTTGGTACCACGAAGATGTATTTTTATTAATCTTGAGCCTTTTCCAAGCATTTTCTCTGGGTTTTATGCGTTCCGGGATAGGGGCCAAAAATCCGCAATATTTAACATTGTCCTTTTGTTGTCCTTTTACAGTACTTAGCCAAAAAATTGTTGATATCAAAAATAAAGCTAACAAACTAAGAACTATTTTTTTTTTCTATATTTATATAGGATTAATAGTTACGGAGGTAATTTAGTTTATAGATAGCATCCGGATGTTTTCAGGATGAAGTATTTAGTTTAAATGTTAAGTATCTTAGAAACTAAGACACTTCCATAAAAAAATTCTAAGGAACAGAATTAAAGATAATTAATCAGCCTTTAAAATGATTTTTTGTTTGTTTCTGTATCAGAAAAAATAAAGAAATTGTGGCCGGAACAATACATATTTTCACATTTTTCTTAACAAAATATCGCCATTTTGTTATTGCAATTGTCCCATTCTTCCAAAAAATGCTGTTTTTTGTTAATATATAGCTAGCATCACCTAGATGCTCAATTTTTTATGTCCATTTGAAACTCTTGCTTTAGAATAAATTTCCATCTGCCATATTGGAGCCGCCGTTTTCAATTTTGACCTCGATTCGTAATAAGAGATCCCAAAAACATAAATATTCTATCTTTGAAAAATAAATCTCTAATACTTTTTCGAATATTAAATATCTAAATTTAGTGGTGGTTTTCACCACCAGGTTAAGACCAAGTGTGCAGGCCGTATATAGAAACTGAAGATGATACCTAATACTACAATAATAACTCATAAGGAAAAATTATCATTACATACGAGATTATTCCTATATTTTGCATATTTTTTACTTCTGTTTACTGTATTATACCCTTTAACTGAATTTTTATTTGTCATCTGATATAATTTGTTGTTGTGTCAAAATATTTACTTCATTCAATAAAAATTATTTACCATTTAACTGACATGAGATAAAAAGGAAAATAACAGTTTTTTAAAACACAAATATTTGCATTTTTGTTGATCTTTTATTATCGTTGGCTTCTAACTCTCAAAACAAATTTGAAAAACATAATAGTCTTTTCTATTTTCACTTACAGATAAACTGATTATTATTCTTGGCAACTGCAATAAAAAACAAATAAATTGATTTTATCATTCTAACTCGCCATTATTTTCATTGTATCGTCCTTCGTTCAATTTATGTAATGGTAATCACAAGAACACATGCCAGGAAAATCAGGAATTTAGGGAAAGAGGAAATATTTTAAAGTCAGCTTTTCCCCCAACAATAAGGCTATTAGTGTAATAGACTGACGCTCTGGACCGTGTCCAGACTGGGTAAAGCAGCATTGGCGACAAATTGGGGTGAAAGATCACCTCTAAGACGTTTACTTTTTCTTTCAGAAGTTCTCAAAATGTGTGGCCGACTCTAAAGGAATACTGGAGAAGTGATATTGTCGATTTACATATAACATCTTACATACATGAGATTGGCATGGATCATTTTTATTTTCTTGGCTATGAGTTTGTTTTTTTATCTAGTTTTATAGGTTTTTACCTTAGGCCTCAATTTGTCGTTAAACTGAACCACCGAGTAGAAGAAGATCGTGAAATAAAAGGTAACACACGGAATGTAACGCACGTTTTTATTTCTCATGACTACTTTTAAATAAATCACAAATATTCAGTATTTGGTAAAAAGTTAATTCTAACCAAAGTATCCCCCAATTTTGCAAATGTCACTCTAGGCTGTGGGGAGCTAACGTCATGGCTTGATGTTAATTAAGCTATAACGGTTCTTTAATTAATAAATTTTTTATTTTGAAAATTAAGTGTAATGAATATTAAATAAAAGATTATGATGTTTAGGGCGACACTTATAAAAGATATATTTAGTGTTGGCATTCAAGTACTATAAAAGCTATGGAAAACAATACTTACTTTATTAAGCTCACCTATATCTTATCAGCTGAATTGTCAAAGTAGGAGAAAATTAAACAAAATATTTTAATAAGTTAACAGCTTTACTGCTGCTGACAACAGCATACTAGCAAAAGAAAACCCTAGATTTTGGAGTAACAATAACTTGTAAGGTCACTTAACTCGAAAAATTTAAACATAGATCACATAGTTCTTTTCGCAGAAAGTCAAGCCTAAAAATCATCCAGAAATCGTTGCTGGACTATCCAGGACAAATACACGTGAAACTAAATCTTAACTATATGATGAAGTGTAGAAGGTATCAGCACATCATTTGCATTAAAATGAGGTGTCTAAAGTGCGTAATTTATTTGCTTGTGCCGTCAGTGTTCGATTGATTACCACATTATTTTAATTTAATTTAATTTGATTTTTAATTATATGCGGTTTCTAGCTGAAAAATCAAAAGGTTTCACAATTTGCATTACTACTTCGAATTGAGGTTTAGGCAACCAGCCATATGTATTTGAATTATTAAAGAATCATGAAATAATCTGCACTCTTGACTTTGTAAATTGATACAAATTTTCTATGATGACTATAAATAGTTTGGTCCAGTTATAATAATATATCATTTCGATTAAATTAAATAGGTATAATAAAAATCATTTAAAATGAAATATTGCATAAACTTGAATCAGTACCTTATCAAATATTATGTGAAAATGGTAACAAAACTGCATGACTTCATGGTATTAGATAAGTTCGACTTTAATTTGTTTCTCTTACTTCGATCCGTGTGAGAAGTATCAGAATATTTGAAGATGGAGTGTTTAATAATCATGTGTATTCATCGGTATTTATTTGAATTCTTCAATAGTCACGTCTATTCGTCGGTATTTATTTAAATTCTTAAATAATCACGAGTACTCGTCGATATTTATCTGAATTCTTAAATAATCACGTGTATTCGTCGAAGTTTATTTGAATTCTTAAATAATAACGTGTATTCGTCGGTATTTATTTGAATTCTTAAATGATAACGAGTATTCGTCGGCATTTAGTTGAATTCCTGAATGATCACGGGTATTCGTCGGTATTTATTTGAATTCTTAAATAATCACGTGTATTCGTCGGTACATTTATTTGGATTCTTAAATAAGCACATATATTCATCGGTATTTATTTGAATTCTTAAAGAATCGCTTGTATTCGTCGGTATTTATTCGAATTCTTAAATAATAACGAGTATTCGTCGGCATTTAGTTGAATTCCTGAATGATCCCGGGTATTCGTAGGTATTTATTTGAATTATTAAAGAATCATGTGTATTCTTCGCTATTTATTTGAATTCTTATATAATCACGTGTATTCGTCGCTATTTATTTAAATTCCTAATTAATCACATGTATTCTTCGGTATTTATTTGAATTCCTAAATAATCACGCGAATTCGTCGGTATTTATTTGAATTCTTAAATAACCACGAGTATTCGTCGGTATTTATCTGAGTGGTTAAATAATCACGTGTAATAGTCGATATTTATTCGAATTCATAAATAATCACGTGTATTAGTCGATATTTATTTGAATTCTTAAATAATAACGTATATTCGTCGGTATTTATTTGAATTCGCAAATGATCACGTGTATTGGTAGGTATTTATTTGAATTCTTAAATAATTACGTGTATTCGTCTATCTTTATTTGAGTTCCTAAATAATCACGTGTATTCGTCGGTATTTGTTTAAGTTCTTAAATAATCACGTGTATTCGTCGTTATTTATTTGAATTGTTAAATAATCACGTGTATTCGTCGATAATTGTTTGAATTCCTAAATAATTACGTGTATTCGTAATTCGAAACCGGTCAAGTAATCGAAATGTTGAAATATTGGAAAAATAAATACATTTCAAACATCCCTTGTAAGTTTAAAAATTGCTTTATAACAATTTCAATAACAAAGTTGTTTAAAAGTACGGCACTATTCTCGGATGATGCCGCATTCTTTTATACAGGATTTGCGATTTCAATTTCTTATTATCAAAAATAATGCAGGAATTGAAAAGTTTCTTAGACCAACGAGACGTGAGATTTCCTAATACCAAGAAACATGGCATAACAATTTGAGAAAAGGAAATTTCAGGAAAATTATCTATTATCAGTGTTTGAATACAAAACAGTACAAATAATTTAGTAATGTTATTTTTTTCTTTATTATCTTGTTTGGTACTGAATTTAAAGGACCAAGTCTCTGCAAAATCATATTAGTAGTTAAGCATAAAATAGAACTAAATGTAATAAACGGAATTTTATCATATTAATTAATAATATTATTGTTTGATATTTAAGAATGCAATAACCCATACCATAAAACAAATTACGTTATAAGGAAAAAGCTAACGTAATAATTATAGCTTACAATTAGTAAAAATGCAAATTAATGTCAAACAAATATTGTTCATCCACCAAATTAATTTTAAGTAGATTGTGAATGCTTCACATTTCATCGAAATATCTTAAGTTATTGCAATGCATATAATATTAAAAGAGCAGAGACGACTACTAAAAAGTATTCCTAGTAATATTATTCCCAAAATCAAATTAAGCCTCGGGAATCGATATTGGTGGTCTCTGGTTATCAATAAGAAAAGAAGTAACATCATTAGGGGATTGACCAAGGGTCACAGGGTAATAAACCGATGTTCGGAATTCCATTTCATCTCACCCTTGCATCTTGAGAGTCATCCCTCTATAATGTTTACACAACTATTGACACTCCCAACTTGAGGATCATCGTTTTCTTTCGTATTGTACTTTCTTACATCACACGAAGATTGATATCAATGAGTGTCTTATGAGACTAATGTAAACAAATTATTAAATAAACTAAAATTGAGTAGAAGATCAATATAGTGGGTACTTTAGCAAGAAGTACAGATCATTGTGCAGTCATTTTGCTTCGCTTTTAATTTAGTAAATGCTCGCACTTAATTGATAATATAATAAATAATGATACGTGGGACAAATTACTGGAATATTTAAATTAGTATATCTATAGATAAATACTGGGTGTTTCACCTACAAATACACAGATCAATATCTTCCAAAATCTTTGAAACTGCGAAAAGGGCTATGAAGTACCACTTATATGCAATTTTTTGTGACAAATTACGTCGTCTATTGCAGTTTTGGCGTTGCGACGCTGATAAATAATTATTCGATGGCATTGTGATATTGTGTGGTATTTTTAATTCTGAACATTTTTTCATTTGAGTACTTTCCGAGTTCTATCACTTCATACTTTTAAAGTCCAATCTAATTTGTTAGTTAGACAAATCTAGTTGGTTTGTATTGTTTGGTTTATCATCTGTTTTCTTATTTAAAAATATTGCAACCCAGAAAGGTTTTGTGAAAAGTGGCTAATATGAAATATATTTTTAATTCCATACTAGTAACGAAAAAAAACATAATTAAAAAGCAAGACTTAATTTTAATTCAAAATCAGCGACCGATATATGAACAAATCGACAAAAAGAAAAAAATAACAAAAAGAAAAACAAATGATTTAATTAGGAATTTATAACTGTCGTAGTATTTATAACAAAAACAATCACTATTACGATTGTAACACTTATTACAATAATTATTCATTTTGGTTCACGCACGTACTATACCGACGCACAGTGGCACGAATCGCAATTTTTTCGTTTAAAATTATCTAGAACACTTGTTTCGCAAACGATTGGGATAGTTTTTTTTTTTTAAATACTCGTTATTTAATTTCCAAAAAACGTAAGAGAGCCGATTTTTTAATCATGCTAACCAAAATTATTGAGCTTACCCAAAATGGCTATTTTTATTTAAATCTCAATAAAATTTACAAATAAAAAATTTTTTTCTTATCCAATTTACATAAATCTTGTTACTCGGGGGTTTTTGAGGTCGCTGTTTACGAATCTGACATCCAAATTGTCATAAACCAACCTGCAAGATGGCGGAACCAATGGCGGCTATAAAATGCTAAAAAATGAAGAAAAATGAAATATTTTTGTTAAAGTTTATGTCGAGAAGATTTGAATATTTCTGATAAATACTTTTAAGTTAAAATAGACTAAATTTTAAGTTCCAGAAAGAAATTCAAGATGGCGGATCCAATATGGAGGCAATAAGATGATAAAACTAATTTAAAAATAAATTAAATGTATTAAACTAAATTGGGTATTCTTAAGAATTATTAAAAAATATAAAAAGAACAAATTTTTCTGAAATGTTCAAATTTATCCAATACGGCTGCCATACATTAATTATCAATCATATAGGTTATGTTAGGTATAGAGTTCTTGGTTTAAGGTTCTTTTTGGCTTAGGTTATGTTAAGTTTAATATTCTGGTTTTAGAGTTCTTGATATTAGGTATTTATTACATTATTAGCAGATTAAAAAAAGAAATATTAATATGACCTACTTCAGGTCATGTTCAAAATTAATGGAGCACTGTATCGCATATTTAAGATTGATAATTAATATATAGGAGACATATTGGCGGATATATTTGAAAATTTCAGAAAATTTGTCCCTTTTTAAATTTTTTAATAATTCTTAGAAATACCCAACTTAGTTTAATGCATTTAATTTATTTTTAAGTTAGTTTTATCATATTGGATCCGCCATTTTAAATTTCTTCCTGAAACTTAAAATTTAATCTATTTTAACTTAAAAGTACTTATTAGAAATATTCAAAACTTCTCGGCATAAACAAAAATATTTAATTTTTAGCATTTTATAGCCGCCATTGATTCCGCCATCTTGCAGGTTGGTTTATGATAATTTGGATATCAGATTCGTAATTAGCGACTTCGAAAATCCTCAAGTAACAAGATTTATGTAAATTTGATAAGAAAAAAGTTTTTTTTTCGTAAATTTGATTAAGATTTAAATAAAAAATAGCCATTTTGGCTAAGCTCAATAATTTTGATTAGCATTATTAAAAAATTGGCTCACTTACGTTTTTTGTAAATTTAATAACGAGTATTTTAAAAAAAAAATTATTCCAATCGGTTGAGAAATAAGTGCTCTAGATAATTTTGAACCAAAAAATTGCGATTCGTGCCACTGTGCGACGTTCCATATCCATTGCAGCTACTTGCGGTTAATAGCACTGCAACTAGCGTAAATCCTATTAACCAAGTCCGCCATACTGCCCTCCTAACTTAGAAAGCAGTATCTCCACCTTTACTAGTTTTGAGAAAACGTCTTTTTTAGTTTATTTAGCTGGGCCACCACAGAAAACTTTATGAAAATTTTTGAAATTTGTTTTAAGTGTTGCAATATATGGTCAATACTACTTTCTAACTTAGTCAAAGAGGTGTAAAAATGCCCGAAACATTCTAAAAACGCAGCAACTCGAAATTGACAAAATCTGAAGTTACTGCTTTTTAAGTTAGGACGACAGCATAGCGTCTGTAAGTTCTTCATATAAAACACTTTGTAGGTAACCCCATAAAAAATCTAGTGGGGTCAAATCCGGTGGCCAAGCTGGCTATTTAATAGGCTCATTTGTACCTATCCAAGAATCTGGAAAAGTATTATTTAAATAATTGGTAACAATTCGTAATAAGCCCAGGATAACGTTTCGGAAAAAAATCAGGTACCCTACGCCCATTCAAAATACCCTCATAGAAGGACGGTCCTATTTTAACTCCACACTACACATTTACACCAAAAATTGATTTATTTCTTGTTACTATCATCCATCCTGGGTTTTATAGCGGCAATTATGCCTATTTACAATACCGTTATTATGAAAGCGGCTTTCTTCAGTCCATAAAATATTTGTAAGGAATGAGTCATTTTCTTCGCTCATTACTAAAAATCTTGACAGAAAACCGATCCTTCGCTCATAGTCACCAAGATGTAAATGATGAACATGATGAATTTTGAAGGGATAATATTTGTTCTCCTTATGAATTCTTTGACAAGAAGAAAGTGAAATCCCAATTTCACTATGAACTCCCCGTAGAGATATCTGTGGAGTATCATTAACTCTTTGTAAGACTTCTGCAGTACTTTGATATGCATATTTCATAACTCTTCGCAGATTTTTAATATTATGTTTGGTTTGGTTTTAAATGAAACATCCTGCATACCATAATAATAACTCTTTTGTTAATGAAATTGAGGATTCTACCTTCGTTGTTAATGTAAAAGAACCATAACTGAATAATACTTACATTTCAAGTAAAAAATACAGAGAACCACAAAATATTTTTGCGAGTTGCCTGGTGGTAGACCCTGTGTAGCATATGTTTTGGGGGTCGCTGAAACCTAATCTGAAACTTATTTTGTTTTGTCACGTCAGGATTTTTTTTTATGCTACACTGGCTCTGATCCCAGGCAACTCGCAAAAATATTTTGTGGTCCTGTGTTATTAACAGTGAGGAGGGCATAGATATTTCAAAATTAATAAAACTAAAAACTACTTCATTATTTTTATTTATTTATTTTTATTGAAGCTACTTACAAAACTCTATCCTTTATTTATTACATACATATAACATAAACTTCTATGAATAATTAATATAAATGAAGATAAGTGAAACTTTGAAGTAAATAGTTTGTCATTGTTATTTTAAATAAATGATAAATTATTGAAGAAGCCATGGATTCTTATGTATTTACTACTTATGGTTAGAGAAACGTTATTTAGGTTCAATAAAATTTTAACATTTCCCATTTTTATGTTTAATATGAACTTAGCTAGTATTCTGTACATTGTTGCCCTTATCCCGGCACCATAGACCTAAAACAACACAGGCCTGCGTTTAAAAGTTAAAAGAATATATATTATTGTGTTGTCAATTTAAACAGTTAAGGGCCAGTTGTATACGTTTAGTTTAAACCACATGCTACAGTTAAACTTAGGTTAAGCCTCTAATATCCATTGTATAAGTGACTGTAACGGCCACCTAGAATTTAACTATCAACTGGTGGATGGAGTACCGGTTAAACTCCAAGCGGCGGTTAAATACATGCGCAAATTGACAAATATTTGTGTGTGATATTTTTATGACCTCAACACTGTGCAGTCATTCTTTTCACTGAATCCATTTTTAAGGAGTAATTTTCCCAACCCACAGAAAACATATATATTATTATTTTATATATTTTTTCTATGTTCTAACCAACAAAACACGGCATGCTACAAAATACATGTCGTAATATAACCTAATTAGCACACAATTTGGTTATCAACTGTCAGTAATAATAAAAAGAAGTATTGATATTTTAGCGAAGTTTGCGTAAAAACAGAAGTATTCATATTTTAATAAAGTTCACTTAAATTAACTATAAGATATACAAGGGGCATACTGCAACTACTAATCTAGTTTGATCTTTTGATTAAATTTTTGTTTAAACTTGGGTTTAAACCAAAGTTTAAACATGTCCTGTACAAGTGGCCCTAAAATGAATTGTGACAAATACATCGATTTAACAAATCAAAATATACGATTTACTTGAAAATTATTATACACCCAAATTGGAAATACTTAAAACTAAAACCTTAATCAAAACTTAAATATACGACCTTTCAAGTTCTTGATCAACAGATTAAATTATATTGTTTTTCCAGTTCATAGTTCTGCCTTGAAACATCAGTACCTGTATTTATCAGAAAACTCTTAACAGTTCAATATTTTTTTTCTCTTCTTTCCATATTATGACATTTCTTACAAATTGATAACTGTTTTTTTTTTAGAATCAATTCTTACATTTTTTTAAATATTTTTCTTCTCATTAATATTTGAAATTTTTTTTCCTTTAGACAAAACTCCATGGTATTTTTTTTAAATGTTCTACTTTCAAATTTCCACCGAAGTAGACAATTTCTCTTTTTTACTTCCCTCTCCTACTGAAGGGTATTATTGTAATCATGAAAAAAACTAATTTCCGAAATTTCTCCGGATTTTCACATTTCAGAGTATGTAGATTACGACAATTAAAGCCATTTAATTCCGTCAGTCTGTCTGTCGATCTAGTATCTGTCTATTGGCGCTATATCTACAAAACCACTTGAGGGAGAACAGTAATATTTCGTAGGTAGTGGATATACCTGAAAAATATACTTGATCACATAAAAAAATATAATTAAGGAAAAAAAATTGACGGAAGAGTAATATATGTAGTTAACATAGTTGTCAAGGAATATAAATATGCAAAATATACAAGATGATCAATATAAACAAATAATGAAAAAGTGCGACGGAGGGCAATACTATTTTTCATGCAGTTAACACATCTGCCAAAGAAGAAAAATATTTAAAAAGTATAAAGTGTGGTCACTCCAAAAAACATTAATGAGAAAATGTGACGGAGTACGATAATATTTCGCATTCAGCTAACACAACTGTCAAGCGGAAAAAATATAAAAATATAGAGTGTGGTTATCTTAAAAATTAATGAAGAAATGTGACTATGGCCAAGAAAAAAGCCTGTTATACTTCTAGTTAAAAGATATACGGAGTAGTCATCCTACAGAAAATATAAATAAATGACACCTTTCATTTATTATATAATAGTGGGAAGTTTTGCGTAAATACTTTCAATTACTTTTCTCTATTGTTCTGATTTGTTTTGCTTATGATCATTTTATTTAATTTTAATATTTTGTTAATTTTTAATCAATTTTTTTTAAGAATTTTTAGTAGTGAATATCATAGCAACATATATATATTTTTAATTATTTATATAATTACGTTATGATCTGAACTATATAAAATTCGACCATTATCTTACTAAGAAAAATTATTTTTGTACTTTGAATTCACTTCACTTATTCAGGTCATCTTTTTCCAGAACTGAGCAATTTTAAGCGAATGTAAAATAAATGCTGACGTAAGAATATCTGTCAATTTTTACTTCCATACGAATTATAATCCGACTAATTTGACTTCACCAGAGAGGCGTAAAAACCAAGTAGGTGACACATTGTTTTTCTCAACAACTACCTAATATCATTTACAGAGCTGGCACATATGGCCGTCTGCATACCGTTTATGAAAATAAGCTTCAATCAAAGCACGCCTCATTGTGAGCAATGACGATGCAGAATAAAATTGGACAGGTAATCATGGCGCGTGTGATGCCACACGAATACAACCAATTGTTGCACGCCCTCTGACTATTGTATCTAATTTAATAATACTTTTGCTGACTAAATACAGTCCATTCATTGATTTGTTGTATCATTATGCCTTTGTGAGCATTTGTCACGGTGTCAGTATTTTCTTGTGTACCAATGAAGACTAAGGATTTGTTGTCATTTTATGATTGTGCTAATGATATGCTTTGTTGATTTCCTTGCGGTAGATAATTAAGTATTTATTGTTAAATTTGTCGCATATAATGATGAGACTGTATATTTTATTGTTTAATTTTGGTTTTTGAGAAATTTATGTTTTTGAGAAGAGAAATTTTGTATTAATGATAACAAATGGTTCATTTTTTCTTCAAAATTGAAACACAAGAAGAAAATTATAATATTTCTTAAATCCGATAATTTTGTAAATACATAGCATAGCAGGTAGCGTCACCTTGCACAAAATAACGCTTCTTATCCCATTCTAGTGAATTTCTTTCCTATTTTAGTCAATGAACTTTTAATTGCGAGGCTGAACTCGTCTTTCAATTTGGTTCCATGGGATGGGATATAAATCTGTGCTTCTTGCTAGCTCATTCCAATTGTATCAACTTCTTAGAGATATTGACAACATCCCTCATATTACCAGCGGTCTTGCAGTATTAAAATCAATACTTCCACATCCAGATTTTCTATCCAAGTCTCTCACAATGAAAAAAATTTGTGTGTGGAAATAATTGTTTATGGAACTTTAATAGTATAATATTTGAAATCGTCTACCCGAAAAACCTATAAAACGATATGCCACATCTTTAAGGGGGTGGGGGTGGTGGATGAGGGGTGGTTTTTCATCTCCTTAATGGGGTGCGGGTTGGTAATGAGGGTGGCTAATGCCAAAACATTTTTTGAGACCTTAGCTTCTCTTATATATACCTACTAAATACCAATTTTATGGACTCTCACTTGCTTGATTTACCTATTTATCCACATTTCCCCAATTTACCCCAATTTAACCCCCAACCCTCAAACGAAATAAGATCAAAATATAATCTAGTTCCAGATCTCGCTAAAATGCATACGTGTACCAAGTTTCAAGTCAATATCTTAAAGAGTTCCAGAGTAATCGTGCGGACGAAAAAAGTTACATACAGACCGACAGACAGAATTTTTTTCCTCAAACTTAAAATCTCGACGTTTCATGACATTCCAAAAGTCCAATCTTTGGCCAAAAAATCTGAAAATGGTCAAGCAGAAAATGTTGGCATATGGTTTTCCAGCAATGAGCATTGACAACGAAAATTTTCTACCTGGTCAGAAAGTGTTATACAACGTTCCAATTTTGGTCATAATTGATGTCGCCATTGCTGCCAATTGGACAGAGAAAATATGTTGGCATGTTGATCGCCAAAATACCTTCTTCAACTAACGTGTTATACTCTGTTCAACAATTGAATAGTTTAGGGGGCGGCTAGCGCTAAAACGGTTATGGGGGGAGGTCTGACTCACATAAGATAAAATATTTGCTAAAACATAACAGCAATGCCAGCATGTTATATCCCAGGCTCCATATATGTAGCTATCTCCTAGACTACTAAAAAGCTTCAGAAACCATACAGTTAAGTCAAGTTTTCAGAAAAACGAAATTTTAGAAGCATTTCATATTACTTTTTGGCAAATGGTTTTTTTCCCTTGTTTCGACCCCGCTGAATCCGAATCTGCCGGTTCCCAAACCGAAATCCCGACCGGAAGTGAGATATATTCAAGATGGCGATCAATATGGTGCCGAAACCGGAAACCGGAGTAAAGCTCCCCTTTGACTCCAAAACATGTAATTATATGTTTTTGGTATGGGGGAATCCAAAAATACACTTCAAAAAAACATTGGTTGGGTAAATGCAAGATGGTGGCCAAGATGGCGGGTATTACGGCGCCAGCACCATCATCCCCATTTTTGACGTAAAAACGAGTATGATGCGTCTCTATACATATTTTTGAGCATGAGGATTCTAAAAAATTACCTCTAAAACAACGTTTGAACTAGACTTTTAATTCAATTAGGAAAAAAAAAGCTACATTTTTGGGGAAACAAAAGCTTACATGAACAAAAACATACAAAAATTACTGTGTCTCTCCAGAATTTAGACAGGTACGTTTGCAGGGAGTACAGAGTTTTAAGCAAAGGACATTTGCCTTCCTACAACTGCAGTTCTTCAAATTACAAAGTCCTTTACAGTGGAAAATGACAACTTCTGGACACGTCTTAGGAATGGGGTCCAGTGTCATGAATCGTGGGACAACTTGATCGCCGTCAACGGCCCAGCCGCAGTCTTCAAGTGATGGCGTGGGAAGATGGGCATTCTCCCATACACATACCTGTCAAATTACAAATAGATTAAATAACGTTTTCACAGTCTCTTAAGTACCTATTATAATTCTGAACTCACCTGGTAGTGGCACCTTCTGATGTGAAGCCGAAAGGCATCTGTTGTAGGAGGGCGTGCTTCTGGCTTTCTCACAGCTCGAAATAAAATACTGCGGGCATCATCTGCACACGCAACGCTAGGATCAACCTGCATTAAAAAAATTATTGTTAGAGTAATTTTTTTTCATGAGATACCGTTAACTCAATTTAAAAACGTATGTCTACGTACCTTATACAATTTGACGACGAATGCCTCTACGTTATTGAGAACGTTCTCACCAAGTGGTCAGCATCCAAGTCCGTTCAGAAGCTGGCACTTTTCGTCACAGAAAACCTTCCAGGCACCTATGGAATCAGCGATGTTCCTGCGTACTGGAGCAAAACCCTTGGCTCTTTTCCTCCTTGTTCCAGCTTTCACAGATTGAGACACATACCTGTCAAACACAATGTGAACCTCACGGTATTTATATTCATGACTTAATATTCTTTTAATAAAGCAGTCAGCGTAGTCACCAAATGTCTCAGCTTAATGAAGACGGCCCAGAGATAACACAAATGTCATTCCATCGATAATGAGGATTGAGTTAGATTTTTGGTTTACAGGTAGACGTTTTGGGCAATCTATTCCCTTGACAATTTCTTTCACGTTTTGGACGCATTCCTGTATCCAAGGGGGGCTTTACCGCACCGATTTCGGGTTTCGGCGCCATATTGGCCGCCATCTTGAATATCTCACTTCCGGTCGGGATTTCGGTTTGGAAACCGACAGATTCGGATTTAGCGGGGTCGAAATAGGGGAAAAAGACCATTTGCCAAAAAGTAATATGAACTGCTTCTAAAATTATTACAGAGAGCTTTTATCGATATTTTGACTAAACTAATAACCTCTTTTCTCAATTTTTGCCAAAATTAGTTTTCCTCCTATATCCAGCAGTTCCTAATAGATGGCATTTCCAAGATTAATATTGACACCTAAAACTACTTAAAATAATAAATTATGAAAGAAAAAAATAAAATGTAGGTTTCATACATATTAATAAGAGAAATTAGTTTTTCTCGTCTCCTGTAAAATTGCTAATTTGGATATAAGAGGTATTGTTTCTTAAGCGTTGATGAGATAATTACAGAAAAACTTTTTTAAAATCAACCACTGTGTTGTTTCAATTTTACGTTTAAAAGAAAAATCTCAAGACGTGGAATTTTATCAAAGAAAATACTTTCCAACAGTACCTACTACTAATCAAACAAGAGATAATTGAAATTGATTTCTTTTCCTAAGAATTGTCATGGTATTTACTTAAAATTTACATTGTCGTTAATAAAGCATTACAAAACTCTATAAGCATATTAAAAGACACTAGTCAGAGTCATAAAACTGTCTCGCTAAGAATTATATCAGTATCGAAATGACAAATTCCCAGGAATGCCTTAAATGAAATACCCAATCACATTTATTTAAAATGTCATTTTCCGGTCACTTTCTCACCCTCGTTTAAAGAAGTGTAATTTAAAAAACCCCAACCCACCGTGTCATCTCCAGTCCAAGACACAGTGGCTTCAAATAAGTTTCAAAAAGTTTCCATTATGTCCCTTCATCCAAGCCGAAGAGAGAATTCTTGAAAGTGGGAACCTCTGCTTTGGAGACGTTTGTACCCTAAGTACATGTGAAACCGAAGACCCTTTTTTTAATTTCTTTTCTGTCGCTGAAGCTTAACATTACACTCCCCCTTTCTATTTTTTCTTGTCTCATTTTAGTTAATTGTTTCGATATATTTCCTTTCGAGCTATTTATGCTTGTCTCTTCTGTGCCTGCTGGAAGCTGCTTCAGAAAAACTGAAATAAATCAATTTAAAATTTGTACATTTTTCATTGCTGTAGCTTGAATTAATAGACCGTTATGTTGTTATGTAACTACACCATACATTTTTTTCTGTGAATAAAAAATTATCAGAGAAATAGTCAATGCTTATCTCTGGCATGCTAAACAAATTTAGTTACGTGGCTTAGAGGAATAATTAAAATACCATATTATTCTGAAAAAATCCGAAAAACGTTTCAGTGACTTTGGATTATGGATTTTTTCGGCGACAACATTCCACTTGAAATTTTATTGTTGATTTTTATGTATGATGACCTGATTACGAAAAAAATATTTGTGCCCAGAAATTCCTTGTGCTTCAAAAGTTATATGCATTTTTTGACGCGCTTTCACGGATTTTCGACTTTCTCGGATTTTCGACTTTCACGGATTTTCGACTTATCTGTTAATATGTCTTGTACTAGTAATTGCATGGTAATTTTTTAAATAATGGCTTATTTGAAATAAAATTCTTAAAAAACATATACCTGTCCGATATGTATTGGTCAATCCGCCATATTGGAAAAAAATAGAAAACACCAAAAATAGCTGAAAGAATCAAAATTGAATTTCTTTTTATAAGAAGGAGTAATTTCACCAAAATTGGCCAAAATAAAACTCATTTATAGTCAAATATGCGGATGGACACCGTAGAACGGTCAAAGATGACGGACGAAATGGAATTTTTAATTCTTCGTCCATTATCAAGGGGGCACTTGTACGTCACTTTTTTGTCTGTTCGATTGTACGTTATTTTATGTACTTTTAGGGGATATAGTTCATTTTTTTAAATTTTCAAATAAGTGCGTTTTTTTATTTTCAAAAATGTGCATTTTTACAATTTTCAAAAATGTCTTTTCCTTGACCCTCCCTTTTTTCACCCAGTTTTCATCGAAACAAAGTGAAATATACTATATTAGTTTCATTACCGTCATATGCCATAATTTCCCCGCATTTCTCATCGATAGCCGATTCATCAAAGGTAGAAGAAGCATTGGCACAATTATTTCCTTTTGCAATAAACACATAGAATAGAACATTATATATTCAGTTTTCTACAGCTACACTGATTATTTTTACAGCCTTTCTTACATTTACAAGAAAACTTAATCAAATTTTAGGAACCTAGTAGGAACCTAACCATTTTTGGACATGCAAATATACTCTTAAACAGTGTTCTTACCTTTTTAGTAAGTGGAATTGCAAACAATTCAATTTTTAACCCCCGACCCAAAAAGAAGGGTGTTATAAGTTTGACTCGTATGTTTGTATGTCTGTTTGTTTGTCTGTCTGTGGCTTCATATCTCTTCAACGGGTGATCTGATTTTGATGTTTTTTTTTTATTTGTTAGAGTATTTACATAATATACATTTAATATTCTACCTTTGCATCAGTCGGGTTTTCGTTCGGGACATAGTTGTACCACCGCATTGCTAAAAGTGACTGATGATTTCTTCACTGTTATCGATCAAAATAATTTATGCTTACTTGTTTTACTAGATTATTCTAAAGCTTTCGATATAATTAAACAACAGCTACTTTTGGCCATCTTGCACTATATTGGATTCACGGGAAATGCGATGTTTTTAATGGAAAACTACCTGATAAACCGTTTACAATCTGTTGCATTGAAAGGCCTAGAATCTGAATTTGTAATTATAAAAAATGGTGTTCCACAAGATTCCATTTTGGGACCTCTAATGTTCACCTTGTATACATTTCAATTTTGTCAACATCTAAAATACTCTAGTTCCCACTTTTACGCTGACGACACACAATTATATCTAGCTTTTCCTGAAACTGACTTAGAGATGGCTTGCACTAAACTAAATGAAGATCTGGTGTCATTAGTCTCTATTTCTGAAAAATTCTGCCTTTCAATAAATCCTACTAAATCTAAGGTCATATTATTCGGAAGAGATGCCGTACGTAATAGATGCTCAAATAGAGTTGACATAAAAGTAAATAATGAACAATTAACACTTGCAGTAAGTGAAAAAAGCTTAGGATTAGTTTTATACAATCATCTTAGATTTTCTCAGCACGTCGCAATGATAACCAGAAGAGCGTTTTGCAACCTTAAATTAATTTACTCTAACAAAAATATTCTTAGTAAAAAGTGTAAGATACTCCTATGCGACTCATTAGTATTGTCACATTTAAACTACGGAGATAGTGTGTACGGCCCTTGTATTACTAAATCTGACTCTGAACGACTTCAACTAATACAAAACTCCTGTGTCAGATTAATTTGTGGTATAAGAAGGCGTGACCATGTTACCACTCATTTAAGAGGGATCGGTCAGCTCAATACAGAAAATAGGAGATTATTGCATAGCTGTGTTCTTTTCCACAAAATTATTTCTCTAAAAAAACCATCGTATCTCTATAATAAACTCAAATTTCGTACAGATGTCCATAATATAAATATACGTCGCAAAAGTTACCTAACAATTCCTCAACACAGCACCGCTCGTTTTCAATCGTCATTCTCTTACAACATTGCGAACCTTTACAACGCGATTCCTGATAACTTGAAAAGACTACCTGTATTTTTATTTAAAAAGAAGCTCAAAGAAATACTTACATTAGGGACTTTCGAATTTACTTAACCTGTATAATAAATATGTCTCTATCTTGCTTCTGATATTCCCAATCTACTGTTTATTAAGTAAATTAGTTAATTGTAATGTTTGACCCACCATGGCAAGTGGTATTGTATTTAGTCAATGTTATCTACAAATTTATAAATCTTTATTGTACTACTTGTATCCGGTGGGTGTCTATGGTTGAGTGAAAGAGCGCGGTTCCTCGTACTCCGATGAACAGCTAACTCTTGCCATTTGATAGATATATAGTGTACATAATCTATTTTTATTTATGTTTTTTTTTATTAACAATGTAATCTAATATCTATCAATAAAAGCAATTATTATTATTATTATTATTATTATTATTATTTTGTCGAGAAGGTTTTAGGCTATATTATATTTTGATGTTTGGTCGCCATCTTGAATTCGCCATGTTGAACTTCTCTAGAAATTGTCCGATTGAAGTAAAATTGAAAATGTGCAGACAATTATGGTAGCCGAACATGATTTAGGCATCATTTTGATTCGGTCATATGAAACTGGTACGATTAGATACATTGATCGGGGGTTTTTAAACATTTTAAATTTTACTAGTCATCATAATGTTTGTCAATTATTTTATTAATCTTAGATTTGTAAAAATAGATTTTTTTTATGATGATTTCATGCTAGTTGAGTCATTATAACCAAAATGTCAATATCTTCGCCAATTATTGTAACTCGATTGTCTTCGGTTTTCAAAGCAATAGCAGTTTTAACGATTATTGTATCGGCGTCTTCTCTGCACACGTTATTTTATGTAAAGTCATTATCTGTTAACTCTGCACAATAATTTTATAAAGATATCCTTACTTTTACTATTAGTGAGACATTTTTTTGACTAACCGAGGATTTCATAATGTCACTTGTGATTGAAATATCTACGTAAACATTTCCAAACTACGAAAGCGCTCGTTATTCTGAACTTGTTGATCGGCATACCCATCAAAAATAATACCAGGTACTCTAGTCTTAACTGCTTGGTTCTGATTACAGATCATATGTTCAGATATCATTATTATTACCGTGCGTATGCTTATGCTTTTCAAAATTAATGAAGTTTGATTTTGTATTAAATTTTTGATGTTATACGAGACTTTCTATAGTATGTTTCATTTTGTTTCGCTGAAACTTGGGTGAAAAATAGGAGGGCCAGAGAACATACATTTTTGAAAATTTTCATGAAAATAAAAAAAATAGATAAAAGAACATAAAAAAATGTTCAATCCAAAAGAAAAAAAGTTACTCACGCTATCTCCTTGAATTGACGAAGAATTAAAAATTTTATTTCGTCCGCCATCTTTGACTGTTCTATTTGACATACGGTGTCCGGGATCGGTGCATTATATTTGACCAGAAATAATGAGTTTCATTTTTGCCAACTTTGGTGAAATTACTCTTTCTCATGGAAAAGATATTCAATTTTGATTTTTTCGGTTATATTTGGTGTTTTCTATATTTTTCAAGATGGCGGATTGACCAATACATTTCAGACAAATCTATATTTTTTTAACAATTTCATTTCAAATAAGTCACTATTCCCAGCCGATTACTAGTACAAGGTATATTTAGCAGACAAATTGAAAGTCCGTTAGAGCGCGTCAAAAAGTGTATATAGCTTTTGGAGCATAAGGAATTTTTGGGTACAAATATTTTTTTCGTAATCAAGAGGTGATAACACATAATAATCAACAATAAAATTTCAGGTGGAATGTCGTCGCCAAAAAAAAATCAATTTAATCAATTCGACTGTACCATTATATCCATCCCACTTTACAGAAAAAACCGAAAAAATTTTGTATGTGGAAATAATTGTTTATGGAACATTAATAATATAATATTTCAAATCCTCTACCCCAAAAACCCATCAAATGATACCCCACATCGGTAGCGGGGTGGGGGTGGTGATAGGGGGTGGTAGTGGGGGTGGATGAAGTAAAAAACATTTTGAGGTTTCTGGTTCTTGTACACACCCTAATTCACAATTTTTTTTCATCCCCTTTAATAATGGGGTGGGGGTGGTAATGGGGGTGGCTAATGCCAAAATTTTTTTTGAGACCTCAGCTTCTCTTGTATATACTAAATACCAATTTTATGGACTCTTACCTGCTTGATTTACCTATTTTCCCCAAATTTACCCCCCCAAGATGAAAATATAATCTAGTTCTAGATCTCGTTAAAGTACATACGTGTACCAAATTTCAAGTCAATATCTCAAACGGTTCCAGAGTAAACGTGCGCACAAAAAAAGTTACAGACAGACAGACCGACCGACAGACAGACCGACAGACAGACCGACAGACAGACCGACAGACAGACAGACCGACAGACAGAAAATTTTTTTTCTCTCAAACTTAAAATCTCGACGTTTCGTGACATTCTAAGCCTATTTGAACAAAAAAATTTTTAAAAATTTTTTTGTCGTTACTATACTTCCACTGGATGTGGAAGTAATATGTATAGTTTTTTGACGAAGAAAGAACATAGTGTTCTCAGGATAATTTATTCAAAATGGCCATATTCTTACTAACTCAAAATAAATACTATTCTCCTTTATAAAATTATTAAATTATACGATGCTTAAGAAAAAATATCTCTTATCTTCAAATTAGCAATTTTACAGGAGACGAGAAAAACTAATTTATCCTAATAATATGTGTGAAACCTACATGTTATTTTTTTCTTTAATCAATTATTCTTTTAAGTAGAGTTTTAGTTTTAGATATCAATATTAATCTTGGAGATAACAGCTATTAGGAACTGTTGGACATAGGAGCGGACATCAATTTAGATACAAAAAAAAATAAATTTTGTCAAAAATGGAGATAAGATGTATTGCTTCTTAAGCGTCGTATACTCTATTTGGTAAATACAGAGAGTAATAAAAGTTCTTTATAGATGCAAATCCTCTGAAAACGTGGTCAGGGTGCTATAAGAAATTTTAAATATTCGTTTATATGTTATATGGATTATTTGCACTTTTAGAAAAATTTCACTTGAAATACCCGTACTATAACAGCTTTTGGGCAAACTACTACCAACTTGTGCTCGACTGAGGTGAGCTGTTTTTGACTCTGCTGCTCTAAACTACATCTATGGTCTCTCTCTTGTACCTGCCTAAAAAGTATACTCAAACTGCAGTGTAACGGGACGAGACTAAAAATTGGAAATAATTGGACATTTATTTCATGAAAAATGAATTAATAAAAACGCGCGGGGGATCGATGAATAATTTTCAGCTACGGCTAAGATACTGTGTGTCTTAGTTAGTTCATAATAATAATAAATAGTCCAGTCAACGAAAGAGTTGTAAACAACATGGAGGAGGGGAGAATTTTCCTCTTCAGGAATGTGTTGGGGGTAGTTAGGAGGTAAACATACTAAAAGTCTCCATCCGTAGACCCACCACTTCAGGGGGGGGGGGGGGGGCCGAAAGGTTCTTTTTTTCGATTCTTCGCTTTAACTCGGAAATCATACGTCGTACGGAAAAAGGTGACCTATGCAAAATTAAACAAAATTAAATTTCCTACAAGAATGTTTATATTCATTTTCTTCCTATGTGTTATAGTTTACGAGATATTCGCCAGCCAAAATATATAATAGATAAATAATTAATAAACAAATTAATTAGGTACCTTGAATATTTCTATCAAAGCGGTTTAGCGTGGTCTGCTAATAAATCACAGTCATAAAACAATCTTTATTTTACAACACTCGACGTATTTACTAACGTAATATTTTGTCGAAATGTATACATTTCCTTTAATATACAGTGTGACTCACTTAAAATGAAGACACCCTTATAACTTTTTTATTTTGTTTCCGATTTGAATCAAATTTTACTCAGGTATAGAAAAAATTAGGATCTACTTATGACCAGAAAAACATTCGCCTGCTACAAGAGCAAAGCCATCTACGGTACCAAAATGTGCTGAAAAAAATTAAAAATCATATTAGTGGGTCTTGGGTCTGGGTCTACTGATGATCCCCTTTGCCATATGAGCTTATGTCTGAGAAATCCCCCATCAATAACCAAATTAAATTTTGGTGTATGTACGTTTGTGGCGCCGCGCCGATCCGATGCATTTAGAATTTTTAACATTCAAAATGTTTTTATTTTTCTCCGCATATTTTGGTACCGCAGGTGGCTTTGCCTTTGTAGCATGCGAATGTTTTTCTGGACATAAGTAGATCCTAACTTGTTCTATACTTGAGTAAAATTTGATTCAAATCGGAAACAAAATAAAAAATTATAAGAGTGTTTTCATGTTAAGTGAGTCACACTGTATATTTAAGGAAATGTATAGATTTCGACAAAATATTTCGTTGGTAAATATGTCGAGTGTTGTAAAATAAAAATTGTTTTGTGACCGTGATTTATTAGCAGATCACCCCTTTGATAGAAATATTCAAGGTACCTAATTAATTTACTTATTAATTGTGTATATATTTATTAATTATCTAGTTTGGCTAGTGAATATCTCGTAAACTGTGACACATAGGAAGAAAATGAATATAAAAACTCTTGTAGGAAATTTAATTATGTTTAATTTTGCATAGCTTACCTTTTTCCGCACGACGGCAACGCATCGCTTCCGAGTTATAAGCGAAGAATCGAAAAAAGGAACCTTTCTACCCCCCTGAAGCGGTGGGGCTAGGGGCAGGGACTTTTAGTATGTTTTCCTCCTAACTACCCCCAACACATTCCTGAAGAGGAAATTTCTCCCCTCCTCCATGTTCCCTACAATCCTCTTTTGGGCATTCGTTGATTGGACTAAAATGTATTAGTCCATTCGATCACATGATATAATATTATCAATTTCAATAATTTATTCTATAATATCCTAAATAATAGTTTATTTAAACATTATTGCCATAAACAGTTTTTTATTATCCCTAGCGCATTCGTCTTTGAGATTAATAAAACTTGTTTGATATATTTGCTCACCTTAAACTAGATGTACCTTGATGAAATTATAATAGGACCACCTACAGTTTGTTGCAACCAGTCTAGAGTAATAATTGAACAAATAAAAAATTCGAATTAAGAAAATTTTCCTTTTTAAAAAGTGTTACTAGTTATTTATGTGATTTGAAAAACTTAATATTTATTTTGATTAATATTTTAGTTCTGATGACTGAAAGAATATGCCATTTTTAGTAAAATCTAACAATCTGTATTTGTATTCAATTTAGGTATTAAAATATTCCCCAACAGTATTTCCATTTTCAGTTTATAAAGTAAAACACCATAAGAAATCTTTCCGCATATGATTTGACACGCAGATACCATTACACCAGGCATTTATTTTAATGTATAGTTCTTGCTTGAATTATGCCTTTGTGCGATTTTTTGTATATATTCTTAGGGCGTGAAAATGTGAGCGCGAGGAGATTTGGCGCCCTCGATGTGGATTATGTATTTCACATTTTGATGAATGAATAGAAAGGAAATCTCAGAGATTGTACACCTCTTCTAGTGAATGGGAAGCAATGACGCATGAAAGTTACATTGCCTTAGTGGAATTGTTAATGAGCAAGCGCAGATTTCAGTTGTAATTTAAGATAATATCTTACAGCCAGTTTGGAACTTGATGAAATGAATTTAATATAACAAAAAAATGTTGCTATCTTGTTATTTTAATCAAAATATTGTTTATAACTACCAGGAAATACACTTCATATGCTTCTCTTTGTTCTTCAGAGATCAAGGATAATGTCTTTTAAGAGGAGAAAAACTTTTGTTGCAATTATATTTTTCATTAAAGGTCATTAAAATAAATTCAGAAAATCTGTTTGATGAAGGGTGAAATATTCTATTCAGGTATATATATCCCGCTAAACATTTGAAGTGACATATATAAAGTTCTAGTACAATTTAAATTAGTACACTGCCGCATGTTAGTCGGAGTTCGAGACCCTCGAAATAGGCAAAACAAAAGTGGTTTAGGGGCGAGCGTAGATTCGTCTTGACTGTGTGTATATATCTTGATACTCCAGTGAAGCAACGTGCAGCGAGGTTAGTACTTGGATGGGTGAAATCCATCTTGGAAAACACAGCGATCTCATCCCACCTTCTAGCAGCTTGTATATCAGTGTATTCGCGGAAGTTATGTAATTTCAAAACTAGGATTACGTAGTGAATATACCATCCTTCGGATGGGATGTAGAGCAGACGGTTCCATGTCTATTAAATGTTAGGCAAGTAAAAGAATCCTACTCTTCTTACGAGAAGAGGTTCGGCAAAATTTCCAGGTTGGGAGTAGCTCGTCTCCTGGCGTAGGTGATAGGCCCTGGTAGCGGAAATAAACCGATGTTATATAAATAGATAAGAAAAAAGTTTTACGTTTTAGCTACATATATACGTTTTTTTTTAATGTATTGTATTGTATCCTTATAAATAGTGAGGTACTCTGTACATTAATGTATTTACACTTTCATTTTTTGTTTTTCAATTTTAAGCCATTGATATGGCTACTGACATGTCTTATCTATAATTATGTATTATAGCTCAAAGATCAATAAAGATATTTCTATTTCTATTTCTATTTCTATTTCTATTTCTATTTCTATTTCTATTTCTATTTCTATTTCTATTTCTATTTCTATTTCTATTTCTATTTCTATTTCTATTTCTATTTCTATTTCTATTTCTATTTCTATTTCTATTTCTATTTCTATTTCTATTTCTATTTCTATTTCTATTTCTATTTCTATTTCTATTTCTATTTCTATTTCTATTTCTATTTCTATTTCTATTTCTATTTCTATTTCTATTTCTATTTCTATTTCTATTTCTATTTCTATTTCTATTTCTATTTCTATTTCTATTTCTATTTCTATTTCTATTTCTATTTCTATTTCTATTTCTATTTCTATTTCTATTTCTATTTCTATTTCTATTTCTATTTCTATTTCTATTTCTATTTCTATTTCTATTTCTATTTCTATTTCTATTTCTATTTCTATTTCTATTTCTATTTCTATTTCTATTTCTATTTCTATTTCTATTTCTATTTCTATTTCTATTTCTATTTCTATTTCTATTTCTATTTCTATTTCTATTTCTATTTCTATTTCTATTTCTATTTCTATTTCTATTTCTATTTCTATTTCTATTTCTATTTCTATTTCTATTTCTATTTCTATTTCTATTTCTATTTCTATTTCTATTTCTATTTCTATTTCTATTTCTATTTCTATTTCTATTTCTATTTCTATTTCTATTTCTATTTCTATTTCTATTTCTATTTCTATTTCTATTTCTATTTCTATTTCTATTTCTATTTCTATTTCTATTTCTATTTCTATTTCTATTTCTATTTCTATTTCTATTTCTATTTCTATTTCTATTTCTATTTCTATTTCTATTTCTATTTCTATTTCTATTTCTAATTCTATTCCTATTTGCATAAAATGAGCTGTCGAATTCAATTATGGAGGTCGCGATTCGATTCGGAATTGTGAAATCGGAAAAATTGCACTTTTCCACTTTTTCTATGAAACTCAGAAATACAGTATTTTAATTTCTCGTCCTATAATTACTTTGACATCCAGTGGAAATGTAGTAAACAATTTTTGTTGTTCAATTAGGTTTAGAATATCATGATACGTCGAGATTTTTAGTTTGACACAAAAATTCTGTTTGTCTGTCGGTCTGTCTGTCGATCTGTCTGTCGGTCTGTCTGTCGGTCTGTCTGTCGGTCTGTCTGTCGGTCTGTATGTCGGTCTGTCTGTCTATCTGTCTGTCTGCCGTCTGTAACTTTTTCTTGTGCGCACTGTTACTCTGGAACCGTTTAGGATATTGATTTGAAATTTGGTACACGCATGTATTTTAACGAGATCTGGAACTAGATTATGTTTTGATCTTATTCCGTTGAAGGGTTGGGGGATAAATTGGGGTAAACGGGGCGTAAATGGGTAAATCAAGCAAGTAAGAGTCCATCAAATTGGTATTTAGTATATATAAGATTTTTAAAAATTTTTTGGTATTATCCATTCCACCACCCCCACCCCATTATTAAATGGGATGAAAAAATGAAATTGTGATTTAGTGTGTATACAAGAACCAAAGACCTCATTTTTTGTACTTCATCCATCCCCCATCCCCCACCATCGAACTAAAAGAAGCTCATATTTAATATTTATTGTAGTGAATACCTCGTTGGTATCTCTAAGCATGTTAATGTATCCCATTCTTCATTTTTCCATAGTGTTATTGTTTGCTCGAAAATAGTTGATTTTATCAGAATTAAACATAACCAGCTGCCTAATATTTTTCATAAAAAAAGTTAAGAAACGTCAGTTATTTTCTAAAATTTAATCTCTATTAAAATTGAGGGTGTCGTCTTGTAAGAATAGTACGCATTTATTTAAAGAAGAGGACGATAATTTTCTTTTAATAGGTAACGTAAAATAGGCCAAAAACAAAATTAAAGTGTTGAGTGGTATATAAATTTTATTTTCAGGATTTGAAATTACAATCAATATATTGAAACATAGTCCAGTCGGTAAAGTAAAAAATACACCAGAAGCTCGCAAAAAATGTTATCCGAGATTTTCCTTCAGTAACTGCCCCCCCCCCCCCCCAAAAAAAATCACCCATTCGTTGAAAAAAGCCTTATTTTACTGATAACTCGTTAACCGTTGAAGATATTAAAAAATTGCTGATCATAAAAAGAAAGCTTGGCTAATTTCATAAAAAAAGCCTTTCTGTAATTTTTTTATATATGCCATAGTTTTCGAGAAAATCGATATTGAAAATATAAGAAAAATTGAATTGTTAGAAATTGCGTTAAATAATCGTTAATATCTTCGTCAATTGTCGACATATCTAAGAAAATAAGTAAGCAAATGAAAGATATCTTTATAACCTTCAATTTTTCACCATAGAAAATTATAAAAGTAACTAGATTTCTAGGGTATTTAAGGTCTTGTTAGTAAAAACTGATTTTTTCCCGATTTTTTGAATATATATTTGCCAATTGTTAACATATAAAAAATAGAATCAGATATGAAAATCGTTCATTTAATAACTTTTTTTTTATTTTTATTTTTTTTTTTTTTTTTAGATGTCACTACAATACATACTTTTACCAAATTTCAAGCGAATATCTCAATTCTATTTTACCATACCCTTTAATAATGGAGTCGAGGTGGTAGGGGTGGTTGAAAAATATTATATGAAAAAATTAAGGTCTTGGCTTCTAGTATATTCACCAAATCCCAAGTTACTATAATCTTACCAGCTTGCTTTACTTATTTTCTCATATTTACCCCCTATTTAACCCCCAACCCTTCACCGGAATTAGTGCAAAATATAATCTAGTCATGTACATATGTGTACCAAATTTCAAATCAATATCTCAAATCGTTGCTGAGAAAACGTGCGCAAAAAAAAGTTACAGACCAACCGACCGACCGACAGACAGACAGAAATACGTATTTAAATTTGTATGATTAAACAAAATTATTGTAAATCCAGTTATTTTTCACTAATTTTATTTGTTTAAGAGTTAATTTAATTTAATAAAATTTATTAGAATAATATTTCGAAAAAACACGTGGCTGTAAGACGATGCACATAGCAGAAGAATATTTCTTTGCTACTGTTGTATTCGAGTTGTTTGTTGTAGGTTGTATTCCATCCATTCTAAACGGAGCGTCACTGTGCGTTAAAATTCTTTCCCTTTCAATAGCATTTTTTTTCCTGTGAAATATAGTATAATTTTAAATTGGATGATCAATTAATATCAATTATTTTTAGACCGGGTATATTCAAAAATATTAAAATACAAGGACGCTAGATTAATTTTTAAAAAAATCCAAAAAAGGCATTCAATTCTTTGATGATATTTTTTTTATGCAATTTTTTAACTATTAAATGATTAGAAACAATAGTTATATGATACATAAACTCAAAAAAAAAATTTTTTTTGAGCTAAATGTTCAAGATGTTTGGATCTTTTTTTTTATTTTTAGGATGCAATAAAAAATTGGTCAAAATTTGGCTAACTTCAACATTCTGGTAAATTTGTAAATGTGAATATTTCTTTTCCTAACTTTTTCTGCAATGAAGTACTACCTTGAACTAAAAAATAATGCATTTATAACTTATATTAAAGTCAGTTATTTTTTATGGGCCTGTGAATAGTTAGAAACGCAAAAAATTAAGAGATAACTATATTATATTGTTATTTTTATATACTAATAAATATCAATAGCCACCAAAAATGGCAACACCAGAGAATATTTTATATCCCCTTTAAACCCCACTTTGTTTTTCTTGCTAGCTTGCATGGTTTTCGAGCAATTCAATTTTTTCTATAGGCCGTGCGCAAAAAATTTCAAATAAACGAAAATTCGTGCGCATTAAAAATACAAATGTTAGAATTTTTTTCAATATCTATTTTCTTGAAAACCATGGCATATGCAACAAAATCACAATAGAACTTTTTTTTAGTGCTTTAGTCAAGTTTTTTTTTACGATGAACAATTTTTTTATATCTTCAACGGTTAACGAGTTATCAGTAAAATAAGGCTTTTTTCACCGAGGGGTGTAGAACGGATTTTTATGGTTTTGTGATGTATAACCCCTCCACTAACAGTTACTGAAGGAAAATCTCAGATAGCATATTTTGTGATGAAAATTTTTATAATTATTGGACTAATAGATTTCTGTTTACAAATTATTTCAAAGTTTAAATTATACTTACAACATTTATACGATTTCAAAATGCTTATCTAACGTTGACAAAGAAATGTAATAATACTGGAATATAGTTTCCCTGCATAATGGTTAGGATCTTTGAACTCCTAGCTGATAAAGTGTCCTAATTCCTTCCACCATCTATCACGGAATCCAATGACAGACAGATCGAAGTAATAAACTGGCATATCTGTGACGGCTGGTACATTGATTTATCTGCAGTTCGGTGAAGTATTCGCAGGATCGCATCACGTTCTCATCCTGCTGCATCCCTCCTGCGGCGTAATCAAGATATATCCGACCTTGGAGCACCCGCGTGAGATATTACTCCCGGAACATATCGCCTTTATAACCGTTATATACTATTTATACACCGTTTATGTTATTGCTTCTTTATGGGAAACAGTCCCGGAGATTAAAGCTTCCGGTTATTTGAGTCAGGTTTATTCTGATCTATCAATTTTTAAAGATATATAATATTTTTATATGAATCTGAGCTCTACTATAAGATGTGCATCTAAATAGTAGAGCAGATAGATATATTTATATTATTTATTTCATAAGCATTGAAATACCAATTTAAAAGGACATACTTTACTTCTTGACTGTAGAAGTTATGGATATAGATTCTTGATGAAATATAAAATTCTGAATACCCCCTAAGTGAAGAAGAAGTGAGTGAAATCAATATAATAGTTTAGGAGGTAGCTAGATATATAGGGCCTGGGATATAACATGTTGGCATTGCTGTTAGGTTTTAGCAAATCCACATACTCGGCTCGTTACAGTATGAAGCATTAATATTGGTATTAGTAACCTTTAAATCTGCTTTGACCTGTGCTCTATTGGCTCTAGTGTAACGAGGACCCACTATTTCTTAGAGTTTGTATTGAAACATTTCCAACAACAATATTTGCATAAAATTAGCCACCCTTGTTTCCTTTAGTTTGACAATACCGTATTGGCAATATCAATATTTTCTATTTTGCACGAAGAATTTGCTAACACCTCAAATCATACCTCTGTAAGGAGATCTTACCGTTCTTTCAGGTCGTCCACGATATTTCGGACCTAAAAGCCAAAGGTATTTTTTCTAAATATGATAATGCCCCAAATAATAACCAAATATGTCAAGAAATCACATTTAAATACTCGATTCTCATCATTTTTTCACTGCCGGATCCAATGATGCCGGATTTATACGTGCATGGATTTACCGGCGCCAATTGCCACGCCAGTCCAACTTGCGCGCACAATTTTAAATTCCATCTAGCCGATCTCATTATTTGACTTCTGATTGCAGGTGGTTATTAAGACAAAATGTCAAGTAATAAATTAAAGAAAATAATAATTCGTACCGGATGCTATGATTCTACGAGGGATTGCTCAACAGATGATTAACGACGTGGAAAAGAAATTTAATGATGAGCGAAGAGGCTGTATGGGGTTAAAAAAAATGACTGCAAGTAGAGAAAACTTAGGTGCGCCAGAATAACTGTTAACAGAACTTTCAATAGAAGAGCCTGAATTTAAACTATTTGCGGATGTCAAAGGAAAATTTTGATACTCTTCTTGAAAATGTAAAATGTAATACATTAAAAACAAGAACACTTCTATGAGAAATGCTTTATCTGCAAAACTCAAAACCATCAATCGCCATTGTTGTTGCTATTTTTTCATACGAAATTACTCGAGATTAGATAAATACGCCTCTTCTTCATATAATTCAAGAAATTTTGAAATTTCCTCAAAAATCCACTTTTTTTGTTATTGATTGTTTTCTTGATGCTCATTTTTATATACTAAAAAAAAATGTATATTAGTATAGCTACTTATACCAGCTACTAGTACAAGTAACTAGAAAGGATAGTGTCTCTTGACAACGCAAAGTTTATATCAATTTTACTTCATAGTGGCGCGCAAATTGGTTCTGGCGTGCCATAAAGTTGGAAATTCTGTTTATACCTGCCATATTTTTTACCGCCATGCAACATCTACTGGCTCTACTAAATCCATGCACGTATAAACCCGCTATAAATGACAATGATATAAACAGCAATGGCGTTGATTGTGGCTTCTTTATAAAGAGCAAAATATCCTTTGGATATCAGCTAAATGAATATTGTTCGATATTTGCGGCAGAATCAGTAAAGGTTTAGAGCGGGCAATCACAATCCTTTGTAACAATTTTTATCATGTCCAACTTTCAATCTGTTGAGGCTGTCATTTCAAAACTTAATCAAATACGTTATGAAGTATAAAACAATAACAGATTTTTTAGAAGAAGTTAAGATGATGCTGATGACAATAAACAAACAATTCGTCTTTGTTTGGGTGAAGAGACACTCTGAAATAGTTGGTAATGAAACTGCGGACTGAACAGCTAGAAGTATTAAAGGTCCTGGAATTGAGTGTTTACAATACTATGGCCTAAATACTAATACCAGAAAGGATATTAGGAAAAACAAAACTACCAGTACTGTCGCATATACTTTTCCAAATAATTTTTCTCGAATTTCCCTACAACATGCCTGCCTGTAACATATATCCATTGCATTTTAGACCGCGGTGCCTTTAAATCATCATTGTTTAAAATGAAAATTGTTAATAATAGATTCTGTGACTGTAACGGAAATATTGGTGCGATAAATCACTGGTTATTTCAGTGCAATTAGAATTTAATTGCCGTAATTTTTTTCGCAAATAAAATTGTGAACGGTAGCCCGGTACCTATACATAGTACCCTCACTATTCTACATAGAAACCACAAATGAAAAGTTTAAACATACATTCTGGGAATTTATCAGGTTTTATCGTGCCAGAATATATGTTAGATGAGATGAAATATTAATAATAATAATAATTATTATTATTATTATTATATTTCACTTGAATCACTCAATTTTATGATTATTTTTCATATGCAAGATATAGCGTTGACTTTTGATCGATCTTTTAGAGGTTCAAAAGATCTGTTACCAAACACGAGCTGTGAAGCAAAGTAAGCAGACACTGAGGCAGCAAAGTCGACTAAAATAATAAAACTTATAATTTTCCAAACTACCTTAAATACCAGTTTAGAAAGGTTTTCATTATCATAAGACATTCTGCCGCACGACCATATAAAATGTTTGAAACTGTACCGAAATTTGACTATTTGCAAATTTTTCATGTTACCTGATGATGGTACGATTTTAGAAGGTGCGCTAATATTCAATGTAGGCACCCGATGGCGATTATGCAAGGTTCTATTCATACCTGATAGAGGATTATTGATTTTTTTAATTTTTGAAAATGGAAAACAGCATAATTAAATCAGAACACGGATATCCCTAAGGATAGCTCAAAAGCGAAACTAAATCGCATTATACTTGTTGGGTTATATGCAAAAAGCTGAAATTTAAGACCAGCGAGTATAATATCACAGGAGGTAATGTTTAGTACTGAAATCTCAGAGACGGAAGTTGTCATCATCTCCACCGGTATTAATTATTTTGGAATGTGGTGTATTGTATTGAGAGAGTTAGAGTTCTTATTGTTATACATTTTAGTGGTTTTTTGAG
Source organism: Rutpela maculata (assembly GCA_936432065.2). Lineage (NCBI taxonomy): Eukaryota > Metazoa > Arthropoda > Insecta > Coleoptera > Cerambycidae > Rutpela > Rutpela maculata. The sequence continues at coordinate 138,981,722 of OW386289.2, forward strand.
TATTTATTAGGTGACTTTTAATTATTGTTACATATCATAAGCTCCCTCCTGTGACTCTATACTCGCTGGTTAAGACTGATTGGACAATGCGCAGATCACCGCACAAATTGGTACCTGCCTGGAGTTGATTTATTATCTAAACCATGATACGTCATAAGTGAAACATCTGATTTGTTTTAATCTGTGCCAGTCGGCTTAAGCGTATTGTGTGGCGAATAAGCTGGTCACACTATCGTATACTGGGTTTAATTCCTAGCCCCGGAACCGACAATGTCGGTAGATATGGATATGTATGTCTCCTTCCGTACAGTCTTTGCTTTGGACTTGAGAATTGGATACAATATGTGGTGTATTTATATTTATGTTTATTAATGTAAAAACCATTTAACAGTGTTCAGTTTCGACGAATAATATAATCGCCTACAGGGTCTGAGTAAGTTAGCCATATCCGAACCAGAATTTGTATGATATGTATAGTTGCAATCAGTACCATATGCTTTCAGCCCCAAAACTGAAATTGATATTCATTTTTCCAAGGAATTCTTTGAATCTTTGTATGACGGACTACTGATTTTATAGCAGTAAGATCAGTTCCTCAAATCTGTTTCAGAACAATGATCATAGCACGAAAACTAGCGCATGATACTCTAAAAATGAATAGAAATCATATTAGATCAAATGTAATGAATCATCCAAGGTGGAAATAATACTGGAGAGAACAGATAGCAATTAGCGGTCGGTAAGTATAGAATTTTTACTCTTTTGGTCTATAATAGGACTCCAGTCCTAGGTTATCTCGTTGGGGTTATAAGAACCTCCTGAGAGTAGCAAGACATCATCAGACGTTGCAGGAGGTACGACTGGCGACCTCAACGTACAAGTTTCGGTGTGTTCTTTACACGAACGATTAACGATATATCGTATGTGAATACAGCTTGTAATGATGTACATACAATGGAACATAACTTCCGAGGTCACGGTATTGACGCTTTTGATGTTGATATGACGAATACATTGCCAAGTCAGATTTATATTTAGCCATTTTTTCATTACCTGTCTTTGAGGCGCTTTCAACTTTTTAGTGATTAGAACCATCTCAATTGACCTATTTCACGTTAGAAAGCTTGGTAAAAAGTGTCATGGCGAAAACTAGATTGGCATCACTAAAAGTAGTAAAAAGTCACTGTACGTGTTGACCAATACGCCTAATTTCCAAACTTTGTAAAAATGAAATACCTAACTCCTAAATTGACAACTCTGGCAAAGTGATAAATTGTATAATTTAAAATTTTTAAAATATTGTAGACCACAAAACAAACTAATGACAATGGTCTCTAATCAATCAAAAGGGGCGAGCGTAGAGGCGACTTCAATGTGAATGTCAGTCGATATTCCGTTAAAGCAACGTCGAGCGCAGTTAGTACTTGGATGGGTGACCCATATTGGGAAATACAGTGTTCTCGTCCCACCTTCTAGCGGCTTGTACATCAGTGTATAGGCGGAAGCTACGTAATTTCAGACGAGGATTACGTAGTGGATATACCGTCCTTCGGAGGGGATGTAAATCAGGCGGTCCCTTGTCTATTAAATGTTAGGCAAATAAAAGATCCCTACTCTTCTTAAGGGAAGAGGTTCGGCAAAATTTCCAGGCTAGGGGGTAGGTCGTCTCCTGCCGTCGGTGATAGGCCCTGGTAGCGGAAATAGGCAGACGTTAAATAAATAGATAAAAAAAAAATAATGAATCAAAGTAGACTGAACATTAAAGATTATGAAAACAGGGATATAATTATTATATTAAGTGTATTTCATTTTTACAATTTTTGGGAATTGGACGATTTGGTCAACTTGTGCAATGACTGTTAGTGATACCAATATAGTTTTCGTCATGACACTTTTTACCAAACTTTCTAACGTGTCAATAAGTCAATAGGTATGAATATCTCCGTATCTACTTTAAATGTTACTATTTTTCCAATATTGTATCTGTCATAATTTTTCCTCAACTTTCCAAATTACCTTTGTATGTTTCCTTCATTTAGGGTTGATAAATCAGACGTATTAATATAAAGACATAAAATTTAGAATTTCTTCCCAAATGGCTTCACTCCTACCCTGCTGGACTGAAACGAATGGAATTTCAATCTTAGGTTAATAAAGTATTACAAATTCCGCTTTTCAAATAAATATAACTTAGAAAATTGTTAAGATTAGAGAACATTATCAAATTCCGCTGAATGAGAATACTTTATCTTTCAGTGTTAACTTAACTATTACAAATAATATTTAAATTATTTTTATTCCCTCCTAAATAGATCTTATTTTGAAAGTGAAAATCAAAGATTGATAGACGTTTTTTATTTTTATTAAGTTATAATTATATTATATAGTTAGAAAAATTAAAATGATTTTCACTTGTCAATTTTATTTTGCGTATGTTATATAACATCTTTTTTAGTTAATTGGGTAGGTAGACTAGTATTACTATGAGAAGATGCCAGGGCGGAGCCACAATGCGCGAATATTTTTACCAGTGGCATAGTTTTATCTGGGGTATAGGGATGTGTAATTGCAATAAAAGTTTCGCGGTCAAGGAACTGTGAAACTGGAGTAGATTAAAACTTGCCAACTGTTGCGAGTAACCTTTGTTCAGGAGAAATGTAAGAATAGTAAGTTCTACTAAACTTTGCCTAATAAAGTTGTTTTATTATTATTATTATTACCGTCGCCGCCGCTCTACTGAAGGGCACCGCCGCCCGTGTTAACATTGAATGTCACGTAATTATTTCTCATTGGCTTAGAATGATGGAGCGCACAAACTCGTTTCTGCGCATATTTTTTGCTGTCATCTTCTCATAGTAATACTACTTTAAACCTATTTTCAAATATACTAATGAGGGTTGAACTACATTATGTATGTACTACTGGATAATTACACCTCAAATACCTATAATGCAAAGTATGTTTCTGTGTATATTTCTCAGTTGTCACTGTTCACTTTCTTATGCACGCCTATGGCGACCAACCCTCTATTTGTATGAAAATGAGACACGCGTGTATTCAGCAGTACAGTGACTGCTACTACTATTTTAATCTAGTTGTTATTGTGCTACAATGTATTTTAATAGTTCAAGTTACAATAAATAATAATCTAGAGTAGCCAACGGATAATTACGCTTTAAGCGAATATTTCCTCTGCATTCCATGGAACTACAATATTTATTATTGTTGATAATGTTTCAATAAATAATGGATTTTTATCGAAGTGGATTTATTATCGAAAACGGTTACCTATATCATAAAATTGATATATTTATACGACATATTTATCAGCTATGCTACTGACACACATATTGGAGAATAAGGTATAAGCTAGTCTCGTCTATAAAATATTAATGCGAATGAATGTTTTTTAGATTAGTGTTTCATACACAACAGAAAATAATTAACAACAACAACAACATCGCCTAGATAGGCGGTGCGTCGATCACTATTGCAATTGTGACAACTATAATGGTAACAAAAAATACATCTCTTTGTCTGTTCAAATATGCCAAGAATAACATGAAATCTAGATATTTGAAGTGTGGGGAAAAATTGGTCTGTCTGTCTGTCGCTCTGTCTTAACTGTCTGTGTCTAACAAATCTGTGATTGTATTGTTTCTTTCTTTCTTCATAACATTTCATTTTTTTGCAGACTTTACAAAATAACTGTTAGAGTATTATAATCATCATATATATTTAATATTCATCTTATTTCTGAGTGTTCTCAATATAGTTAAAATCTAAGATCGGTCGATATATTAGATGCGTAGTTTGCAATAAATCCAAGATATACTTTCCAGACTATCAAAACATATATCAAAATTTATACTACCTATTTCCAGACGCTATTGAATTTACTGAATATATCATGTTTTACAAGTCCGGTAAAACGACACTGATTCTTTGGTACTTACTATCATATTTAAATGTCGATATTTAAAAAATATATACTGATGAAATTTCTGAAAATTATATATGAAAAAGGAAAAGGGATACAATCAACAACAATAAATGTACGTAAGATAGATGTTACAATAGACCAGTTCACTTAGCCCATATTATGGAAAATGGCTGGACAAATGGGGAAAGAGTCCAAAACTAGTCGAGAGTTGTTTATCTTGTGATGCCTCTAATAACATAATTAAATGCAAATACAACTCCTGTATATTGCAAAAGTTCTATAAAATACAATAAAATAAATATATTACCGGAAAATGCTAGCATTATTTTATCTATCACAAACATACCTACATCTTTCTAAACAACTACTATCCCGACCATATGCCCAAATGAATATTGGATTATAAGAATGTTAATATGCATATTACGTACAGTATGACTGGCAGAATAATGCTTTTTTATTTAAACTATGTTGTTCAATGAAACCAAAGAGAAATAAAACAAAAGCACTTAAAACAGTAGTTATATCAAACTTTCACAGATACGTGTTTCGACATCTGTGTGCCACCGGTGTTATTTTTTTTTATCAATTAGAATAAACTGAGAAATACTATAGCAAAGAGCTCTGCAATAATCAATGTTTACTTGGATTTGCCCTTGTTCTAATTATTTTTGAAAGAGAAGTTTGAGGTTTTTATAATAATTACGAATTACCTAATCCACAAAAAGGAGACGAAATTGCAGAAAAAGATATTATTGGATAATAGAACTTTCTCAGTAAAGAAGACAATGATTCCTACAGACATTAGCATTTGATGAGAAAATAATTCTCTTGGTATATCTTCATTAGGAGACTTGAAGTTCTTGTTAATTTGATAGGGTCTTAAATCGGGAAAATGATTGCAGAATTTAATCAAGCAATGTCTGCTATAAAAAATACTTTTATTTTTTTATAACGGGGGTGGACGAAGTAAAAACAATTTTTGAGGCCTTTGGTTCTTGTACACACACTAAATCACAATTTTATTTTTAATAACGAGGTGGGGGTGGTCGTGGAGGTGGCTAATGCCAAAATTTTTGTTGAGACTTTAGCTTCTCTTATATACACTAAATACCAATTTTATGGACTCTTACTTGCTTGATTTACCTAGTTATCCCCATTTATCCTCTTCAACAGATTAAGATCAAAATATAGTTTAGTTCCAGATCTCGTTAAAATACATATGTGTACCAAATTTCAAGTCAATATCTGAAACGGTTCCAGAGTAATCGTGCGCACAGAAAAGTTACAGACTGATCGACAGACAGAATTTTTTTTTGCTTAAAATCTCGACGTTTCATAACATTCTAAGCATATTTGGACAAAAAAAAAATTAAACTTTTTTTTTGCATCACTACTTCCACTGGACGTGGAAGTAATACTTAAATGTTAACTAAATTATGCTCTTTTACTATGTAGAAGCTAAATAGAAAACTATTAAAAAGAGTAATTTTATATATTAAAAAGTATATATTCCGAATAGAAAATATCTTTTCTATTGTTTCTGTTGTTCCACCCAATTTGACAATTTTAACAAGTAGTATTTAATTGACACCACATAAAATGTCAAATCGTCTCATATTAATATTACCGTACAATTACTTCCACATCCAGTGGAAGTATAGTAACGACAAAAAAAATTTTTAAAATTTTTTATTGTTCAAATAGGCTTAGAATGTCGAGATTTTAAGTTTGGGCGAAAAAGAAATTTCTGTCTGTCTGTCTGTCGGTCTGTCTGTAACTTTTTTTTTGTGCGCACGTTTACTCTGGAACCGTTTGAGATATTGACTTGAAATTTGGTACACGTATGTACTTTAATAAGATCTAGAACTAGATTATATTTTCATCTTGTTCCGTCGAAAGGTTGGGGGTAAATTGGGGTAAATTTGGGGTAAATAGGTAAATCAAGCAGGTAAGAGTCCATTAAATTGATATTTAGTATATACAAGAGAAGCTAGGGTATCAAAAAAAAAATTGGCATTAGCCACCCCCATTACCACCCCCCATTACCACCCCCAACCCATTGTTAAAGGTGATGAAAAAAAAAATGTGATTTAGTGTGTGTACAAGAACCAGAAACCTCAAAATATTTTTTTTTCTTCATCCACCCCCACTACCTCCCCCCTTTCACCACCCCCACCCCACTACCGATGTGGGGTATCGTTTTATGGGTTTTTGGGGTACAGGATTTCAAATATTATATTATTAAAGTTCCATAAACAATTATTTTCACATACAAAATTTTTTCATTGTGAGTGACTTGGGTAGATAATTTGGATGTGGAAGTAGTGATTCCTTGGGCAGCTACCTCCCCCCTTTCACCACCCCCACCCCACTACCGATGTGGGGTATCGTTTTATGGGTTTTTGGGGTACAGGATTTCAAATCTTATATTATTAAAGTTCCATAAACAATTATTTTCACATACAAAATTTTTTCGTTGTGAGTGACTTGGGTAGATAATTTGGATGTGGAAGTAGTGATTCCTTGGGCAGCGGTTTTTTTAATTAATTTAATAATCGTTTCGTTTTCTGCATCTGTTTTACTTTAAATTTAAGTATCTCAATTAATATCTGCGTGAACTGATATATGAGCCGCAATCAAATGATGACCTATGACAGTACTTCAGATTTATCTCTATTTTTCTATTTATATTGCGATTTAAAATAAATTAATTTTGCCAACAATAAGTAAAGTTGTTAATTCAGTTTGTTTTTAAAAGCGCCGGAGTGTATGGGAAAAGTCATTAAGGGCAATTGTATTGGCACTCTCAGTTAGTGTAGGTATTTTTTATTTAGCGGGGTAGAAGCATCGCGTCGGCATCGACAGAAGGGAAGAAAAAATAGCAGGCAATTGGTATGCAGGACACAACAACGGCGGGAGGGTGGATAGACCGGAACGGGATCAATACCACCAAGATGGAGAAACATACCAGAGAAACATTCACTTCCTTCAAACGCACACTTTTCTTAACGAGTCCGATATTGCCTATATATTATTTATTTTTAATATTAATGACTTCGTTAAAGCGTATTTTAAAATTGCGTTATATTTGAAATTAAACTTATATTATGAATGTTGGAAAGTAAAATAGTAAATATTTAAGAAATAATATGATCACCTAGGTTAGCGGCTTATGATATTATTATACACTTTGCAAAACGAAAAGTACAAGTATTGAATTTGTCAGGTATATTTTTACAACCTCTTAGAGATTTTTTTATATCGTTGTTAGTCATCGAATTCTGAATAACTTTCAAAATACCCGTCTGTCTATCCGTCGCGTTTTTGCACATAAATTAAGCAGGGAAAGCTTGATCGGCTTGAAACTTGGACAATTTGGTACAAGCTAGAGAAGAATTCTGTTGTTTTTGAAAAAAAAGAAAGATCGGTAAATATAAAGTGATGACAGGTTTTATTTAAGAAAAATGTACGTATTCTATAATTCTACACAAACAAAAATACTGCAAATATACTGACGAGTGTTTCGTCGACCAAGCTGAGTATCATCGGCATGCGATTGAATTTAAAAATATAATAATTATAGAATGTTCCTCTTTAATTACTTCTACATCCTCGTAGTGGAGTGGAAGTATAGTATCGGTAAAAAAATTGAATTATTTTTTGTTCAAATAAGCCTAAAACATCATGAAAGGTCGAGATTTTAAATTTGAGAAAAAAAATCTGTCTATCGGTCTGTCTGTCAGTAACTTTTTTTTGTGTGCACGATTACCCTGGAACCGTTTAGGATATTGACTTGAAATATGGTACACATATGTATTATAACGAGATCTGGAACTAGATTAGAGTTTAATCTTGTTTCGTTGAATGGAAAAACGCTTTAAGTTAAAATTTATAACCTGAGACTCCAAAACCGTATTCTCTGAAGCTGGACTTCTGCTTTATTTTAACTTTATTTGTAATGTAATGGTTATCCTCCTCAGACCCCAGGTATCATATATGATACCTCGGTTCTAATTTTTTTTCTCAGCTCATTGTTGGGAATCATGAATTGTGCCTGCGAGGATCGTATATGATATGCGCCCAGAATTGCGCACAAAATTTTGCATGCGAATCAGATGCGTTCTAAGACATTGGTTTGTTTATATGTGTGGACACTTGGGTTATGGCAACCATTAAGGAAATAAATCGTTTGAAACGAAAGTAGTCTATATTTATTGATTAGTAAATATACTTTTTTTTTACCCTTGAACTTAAGGTATCAATACCGATACTTTGGGTCTTTCTCAATACAAAAATATAAACATTGCAAACTACTTCTAGGTTTGCTCACCCAGGAAGAACTGCAGCTGTCAGTCGATAATATACGCGTCTGAAATTAAGATTGCAGCGCCTGTGTGGTTGACATCGGAACTAATTCCTGTGTGATAGGTATTTTGTTTACATTCAAATCTTTGTAATTTCGGTGATTTAAAAGGTATTTTATAAATAAATTTCAATGAAAATATATGTATAGCAGTTGATTTTATTAAAGCGATATATATAATAAAAAAAATCTTGAATAATTCAGCTGAAATAGCAAAAGGAAGAGCTAGTGTAACATAAGACAAATTACATTTTACTTTAGTAAATAGTAAGACAATTCTCTATTTTACTGTTAATCTACGAGCTCTTTTGTCTCTAAAAACAGACTGCACAACCTACACTATTGTGTCCAGGAGTTTAAAACTGTTAAGTCCAGTAAAACAGTTCAACTTACTATATGTTGTTAACAGAGTACACAACGTAAATACTTCCGGAGTTTTTACTTGAACTTGGAAGTTTTTGGTCCAACATAATCAGGTGCCTGTAGTACTTGCAATAAACTCTCATCTTCTTGGGTATTTTCATTTTCTTCACAATCACACTGATCGTCGAATGGTCGTTTCGGGGACCGTCTCTGCCAACACAAGCCTTCTTTGAAATCGTTCAGACCTATTGGTCCAGGAATGGCATCATTATCACTTACAGTAAATTTCTTGATGGGACTGCTGTTTTTCAAGATTTTATTTTTTTTTACTGTGTTCTAAAAGTAAGACAATGTCTATTTAACCTTAACCTCAACATACAATAAATACCTCCTTGATAGAGATAATCATCTTCTGTGAAATGAAATGAACAAACCTTTATGTACTTTGTCACTGGCTTTCTAATTTTTAATTTTATTATCCAGGCTTTTAGCCTATCCACAAAATCCTTCCCTCAAAACTGTTACCCATCTTCACGCGGTGTTTGCCAGCTTCGGGAAATAAATGTTGTTGAGGAACTGAACAATATTGATTCATATTGCTTTCAATTTCAATTGAATCCAATCGACAATAAAAACAACGCAAAGCAATTATGACACAAGCAAAAAATGAAAGTTTTCACTTTTCATCTCACACAAAGTAGTTCGTAATCGGCACCGTAGGTGGCGTATTTTGAATCGCGTATAAGACTTGGATAATTTGAAGGTGGATGATAATCTTCTTTGTGATGAGGAGGAAGAAGAGGATGAGTTTGCTTGGACCGCAGCCAGCCAAGATCAAGAGGAAATAGTATTATAAAGTGAAAATGAAGGTGATGATGACACCAAGGAAAGTGAAGATGAGTACAAAAATCAGATACTAGCGAGGATGAAGAAACTGTCCGGCCAAGTGCTAAACAACGAAGAGTTGTGCCCATTCCTGTTAAGAGTCAGCGTAATCAGGAAGGAAAACATCTTCCTGAATTTATGAATGTCAAGCAAAAATCGTGGTCAAAGTGCAGATATGCAGGCTGACATTATCAAAATGTAAAGTTTGTTATATATTTTTATGCTGTAGTGTTCAGCGAAACTGTTTTTCTAAATTCCATAAATAAATTTGAGATCTAAAATTATTTCATTTTTGTCGTGTTAAAGACCCAACGTATCATATATGATACCCAATTTTTCAAAAAACCCAAAAACCTTTTCGAAAATTTGGGCACATTACAGTGTTATTTAGACCCTATTGAACAACTTTATGTCACATGGCATTAATATTTTAAGACAAATTAGTTGTGGGTCCGAAGAAGTTTATACATTAACATCCACGTAGTGGAGTGGAAGTATAGTAGATGCTAATATATACCCCATTATTACACATATATTTTTTTATCCTTTTAAATATAGCACCAACAGACAGAAAGGCCGACATTTAGATAGACTGAATGGCTGAATTAAAATATTTTCACTTTCATAATTTAGATACTCTGAAATGTGAATTCAATACTCCCCTTCAATAAGTGAGGATTGTAAATAATCTGTAAAAGTATTTGTTTTTGACGCACACCTTTTATTTATGATTTTTTTTTCTTTTCGGTTGCCACCTTGTATATATTTTTCAACAAAAATGTGTCAGTTCAATTCAATTCAATTCAAAAAGATTTATTAACATTTCAGTTACAAAAAATGCGCCTGAGTTGGAACCCGGTTCAGAGCCGGCCACACCACCACGGCGCGGTAGATGGGTGGCCGGGTGGGGCAGGTCCAGCCTCGGCTAGAACGGTAAGTAAAATGGGTGGAGGTTAGGGCTCCTGTTTTAATAAGAAATAAAACTTAAACCTAACAATTTATTGAAAAATAATCATGAACGATTTTAAAATACTTAGAACTACTTAGAAATAAATAGAAAATGGCGAATTTTGTTTAAGTGCGCACACGCGCACTGTTTTAAGAGGTCGGGTTACTAGTACGGGAAAAACTCAATGAAAAAACCCGTTCGAACAAATGACAACCTTCATCCGATGGTCTACCTGCCTTCGGAAAGGTAGGGTGAAGGGGAAGTTATGATTTAAAAGGTTTTGATTTGTAAGAAGTTATTGGTCGAGAGGGGATTTTAAAAAGAACAAAAAGAAACAAAAGAACAAAAAGAAACAAAAGAACAAAAATAAGACTAATAGAAAGAATAGAGAAGGGGTTTGGGAGTAAAAGGTGGTGAAAGGTAAAAGGTGGTGAAATGGAAATTTTGGTATAGGAAAGATTTGGCTAGGGAGGTTGCCGAAAGATAGGCAACGCCTGGTATGGTAATGGGTGTCTTATATCGAAAAGTAGGGCATTATGCTGTCTGATTCGTGTTATGTCCCGAGTTAGCGGACTGTCGCCCAATTTGAATTGGAAAAATTTTTAGGATGTTTCCCGGACGAAGTCCGCTAGTGAGGTTATGTCGTGGCATCGTACGTAGAGGTCTCTGAGGGAGGTGTACCTACCGGAGTCTGAAATGAGGCGCATAAATTTATGTTCTAAAACTCTAAGTTTCCGCATTGTCGTAGCCGGGATGCTGCACCACACCGGCGCCGCGTATGTGATGGCCGGCCTAATCACCATCGTATACAACAATTTTTTATTTGTCCTGTTTAGTCCGCTACCCCGCGCCAGGAGCGGATACAGACTCCTGGACATGGAGTAGACCTTTCGTACAGTCTCGTTAACGTGGATGTTAAACGTCAGTCTTCTGTCTAAGTTCACCCCCAGATACTTCACGCACCTTTTAATTGGAATTTGGCGACCCCCTATCGAAATTGGTGTTAAGATGCGGTTCTCAGTGAACCGGCGCGTGAAGAGTATGGACTCCGACTTTTCGGCGTTGATCCGAATCTTCCACTTGAAAATATTATTTTCCGCTGTTATTTTATTTTTGTGAAGTAACCACTAAAAGTATGGCAGGTTTCTTCCTTGTGTTAATTACATACACAATATTATTTTTCTTCGTCACATTTTTTCATTAATATTTTTTTTGGGCTGCCCAGCCTGTATATTTTTCATTAAATGTGTAACAGGTGAAGTAGGAGCTACTGACTAACTAGGAAAAGAAAACGTCTTGTGTTTTAAATACATACAGATAAAAGCAGGCAATCTGATTCGCACCCGTGAATATGAAATGTCTAGGTACCTATTCGTACGTGTACGTACTTGGCTGTAGATTAAGTTGGGTTATTATTTTAATTAAGAAACTATTATAAGTACACCATGTATATACAGGGTGTCCCACTTAAAACTCCCGGTGCCATTTTCTCGATAAATAAAAGAGATATTTGAGTTCTGTAAAAGGTGGTCACTAGAATATATAAATGATATCAGTTTTGAGTAAAAACGGTCATTTTACAATTTAAGGTATAGATGGCGATGCGACGCAAAGAAATTATTTGATCCTAGGAACGTTGAAATGGGGTGCAAGTGATGAGATATTACATTCTGAGCAACTTTTAAAATACGAACAATTTTCGAAAAATCACTGAAAATCATTTGAATTTCAATATATTTTTTAAATATATGAATCGTCATTACTTTTTAAAAATACATTTTAGACGATAAGTCCTTTGGAACATTGTTCATGGTGACTGATTTAGATGGTAATGAAACATATTTATTTCAAAACACAAAATAACTTTTTTTTCAATTCCAATTGCTATTTGGAAATAAAAAAAAATTGACATTTCTGTTTATTGTGTATTTGTGTATCTAATTTTTGCGTCATGTTTATGTTGCATGTTCGACTAAATTTTACACTGTAAATCGAAGACATGAAAAAAAAATGCAATTTTTGTTACTTGAAAAATTACATCGAAGTTCAAATATCTCGAAAACCAGTAATTTTTCGAAAATTGTTCATATTAAAAAAGCTGCTTAGAATATAATGCTCCATCTCATGCACTTCATTTCATCATTCCTAGAATCGAACAATTTCTTTGCATCGCAACGCCATCTATACCTCAATGTGTAAAATAACCATTTTTATCCAAAACTGAAGTCATTTATATATTCTAGTGGATAACTTCTACAGACTTCAAATATCTTTTTGGTTATCGAGAAAATTGCGCCTGGAGTTTTAATTGGGACACCCTGTATATGCGAGGTTATGAAGAGGCTCTGGAGTTATTTTTGTTTAATGGCGAAATGCAATTCTATTACTACTAAGGTTCATCCTTAATTTAATAAATTGCAATAGGAATTAATAAGTTAGCAAGCAATAATATAATTAAATGACTGGAAAAGAATGATTCAAAATAGTAAAATCTCTGAGAAAATTAGATCAATTTCACAAAAGATATATAGGACAATATTTTGAATTATATTAAGTTTTTATAGCAGTTGAATCTTTATATTCTATATTTCAGCAATAAAACGACTCACATCGCCCTTTTTTATTAAAGAAATAGTCAAGTTGTTGACCAGTAATAAACAAGATTACTGGGTGAAATGTGTCGGATCATCAATCAAGCAAAAAGCCGCGAGCAGACGCTTAGACCGTGGTATTATTTCGGGCTAGAAGGAGAGGAAAAGTCAATACAATTACATAAATCAGGGCTGATATGACAATATCGGGTGTTAGGAGTATAACCAATATGATCCAGGAGAAAGAAGGCGATCTGACATTGAGGAATGGGTCTGGATCAGAGGGAAACGACGGGATGACGGGAACTCGTGACCGAATTATCGAGATACGTGTGCCTTTAATCCGTATTAAATAAATCCATGGCACTCACTAAATGAAGTGGAGGAAGATTTACATACGGGGAAATCGATAATGGACTTACTAGGATATATTTATTTGACTATTGAAATATGCTTTTGATATAACTTTAGAAAACTTCATTTCTTGTAAAATAAAATAGAAATGTACTTTATTCTCCAAAGAAATAGATAAATGTATAGACAGAGAGGCATTTATTTAACTTAATTTTAGTTACATTTTAAAAATACCTGTTTTCTAAATGTAAACGTAAGTTATCACAATAAAATTATCAATCTTAATATGTTTTATATAAAAAACGTACAGACAAAAAATAGTAACAGCAGGTCAAAAGATAAATTGTAAATAAATTCTTATGATGTATTAATTATACTTCTATTAATCTATTAATTTATTCTATCCAATTCATCTATTCTATTATAACTAATCTACCTATCTAATATATCCCAGCAAATATTTAGGTATTATTTGACGTCAAATCTACCTAAATTATGTATAATAAATTTAGTCGCAAAGTTAGAATTAACTATGTTTTGGTAAAATTTACGTTGACGCTACGTGAAATCGACATAAGTGGAGAATAAGACGACGTCGAAATTAAGTTATATCGACTATGTCAGGTAAAATTACACATAAATCGTACTTGTGGTCGCACAATATATTTGAATATATTCGGTTACTAATACCTGTTTAGGATAATTTTTACTTAAATTCGACGTTAACTCGACATCGAGTTGACTAGCTTTAGGTAGAATTTACGGGCGTATTGGAAAATGTTGGAAAATGACTCCAAGAGGAAAAAAAAATATTTTTGTAGTTATTTGGTATTTTTTTTCTATAAGTAGTCGAAATATTGTTGTCAGTCACCTACAGAATTGAAGAGATACGTAACTCACAATAACGATTCAAAATGAATGTCGGTAACTAAAATAAATCCAATTTATAGTAGTACTGCTATTTCTACTAGTCAATCAGGTTGGGATGGCCCATTTTGCCTAGGGATCTACAGTTTAGCGTGGACTCCAAACCACGGTCCTCGACCACCAACTTTGACCCACCCTGGTCCACTCATCACCTTCCATGGCGGCTCAATAGCCCGAGATTCCCGGGTCTCCTGGGCCAGCCACCGCCTTTCAAAGTGGTTCACTAGCCCTAGGATTTTCTTTGTTGGTAGACTACCAACTATTTGATGAGATCATGGATCACCCATCCAAGTGCCGGACTCGTTAACAATGCGCCTCCAAAATATTCATCTATAAGGAAATTCTTATTGCCAAATAAAAAAATTATATTAATAGTTGGAGCCGAAAGAATGCTATATTTGTTAAATATGAGTTTACAGGTATAATTGTGTATTTTTTTACCTTCCATACACACTCATTTTAAAAATTTCAATTTGGAATCATACTCTAGTTGTACTAAGAAAATATGGGGTATTGAGCTAATTTAACCTTAAAGATAACTGCCTTTGAAAATGCAACTACAAAAGATAATTGACCTAATAGTTGAAATCAGGTAGATAATCTAGGTAGAATTTATCTACCTAATATTACTTCAATAAAAGTGACCAAATAAGTTGCTATTTAGGTATACATTACTTAAAATTTAGAACAAAATCTACCTAGTAAGATATTCGACTATTAGGAATATTTTAAGTCGCTAAAAATGTAAATACTACTTAGCTATATTTCGGCCTTATTGGAAATTTATCCTTGAGGTCAATTTTGGTAGATTTTTTAGTAGCTTTTCACTCGCTGTTTTCGCTAAATTTACTTTCAAAGAAAATTATGTATGAGGTGGATTAATTGGTATTATTTATGTAAACTGAAATCTAAATTAAGACCAACTGGTAAATTTGTACCTGAAGTGTATTTTTCTAGTCAATTTTATGTCATAATTACCTAAATATGTAAATTCTTCTTTTATCAAGCCGAGTTGGAGCTAATTTTAACAAAAATATTTGCTGGGATCATTATATCTAATCTATAATTATCTATTAATAGTGACTTAAAATTACTGTAAAAGAATAAGTTCCAAAATTATAATTAGAGATGCTATGTTCTACTGAGGTATTCATATATTCATTTATTGAATGAAAACAGTACTTTTGAATATAGTACTTGACCTTAATTTCAAATTTATTATATTCAGGTGCTTTGAAACTTTCTGGGAATTTATTATGTAACTCTAGGTCTAGAGAATTTCTTGCCAGTTTTGTGAGACAAAATTTTGATGTTTTCAGGTAGTTTTTTTTTTTTTTTTTTTTTAACTGTTTAACGTCGGCCTATTTCCGCTACCAGGGCCTATCACCGACGCCAGGAGACGAGCTACCCCCAACCTGGAAATTTTGCCGAACCTCTTCCCTTAAGAAGAGTAGGGATCTTTTACTTGCCTAACATTTAATAGACAAGGGACCGCCTGCTTTACATCCCCTCCGAAGGATGGTATATCCACTACGTAATCCTCGTCTGAAATTACGTAACTTCCGAGTATACACTGATATACAAGCCTCTAGAAGGTGGGACGAGAACGCTGTATTTCCCAAGATAGGTGGGTCACCCATCCAAGTACTAACCGCGCTCGACGTTGCTTCAACGAAATATCGACTGATATTCACATTGAAGTCGCCTCTACGCTCGCCCCTTCAGGTAGTTTGCCGACCTAGTATTGTAGTCATAATAATATGCAAAAATGGAGTATGAATTTTTATTGCAATGAACTGCAGGATGTTATAGTAAGCATATAGAGATGGAACTGGCATTGTTTTCAAACAGATGAATAAAGGTCTACAATGCCTTAAGGGATGGACATCAGCAAACACTCTCATATACCTCTCTTGTAACGCAAATATTTATCAGCGTCAGTGGAGTTGCCTCAGAAGATAATAACCATTGCTGATTTGCGACTGGATAAGTGTTTCAGTATTCACCAATTTTTTAAGTTGGCGTAAAAGAAATATATATCCTGACGTTTTATTGCACAGCTATTTAATATGAGTGGACCAATGCCGAAAATCATCTAAAATATCTTCAAGAATCTTTACAAGTTCATCTACATTTAAAGAATAATTTGAGAAAAAAAAACTTCTGTGTTTCGTCTCTGTTGGGTTTGAGTAAATTATTATTATACCAACGTTCAGCAAGATTTTCAGTTTCATTTATCATTAATTCCAGATCATCCATATTTTTGTTCTGATTTATTAGTGTTGCGCCATCTGCATACAGTGTACGTTGTCTGGAAAGGATAAAAAGTAAATCATTTATAAATATAATGAATAATACAGGACCTAAAATTGTTCCTTGAGACACACCGTGTACCAAAGTTCTAAAATCAGATATAAGTATCATTGTTACTATATACACAGTATTTATGTGTATTCAGATGATAAGATTCCAACACTTTTAAAAGAGTGCCTCTAATACCATAGAAATTAAGTTTATGTATTAATAAGTTGTGAGAGACACAGTCGAATGCCTTGCTAAGGGTGGCCAGCGTAACTACTGTATAAGCTCCTTCCTCAAAACCTTGGACAATGTCCCTTGCAACTTTGTAGATGGCATCCGTAGTTGAACATTTTTTTCTGAAGCCAAATTGGCATTTATGAAATAGGGAATATTTTTCTAAAATGATCATAATTCAGTTTTTTTAATATGATTTCAATAACCTTTCCAAACATTGATATGATTGATATTGGTTGTTATGATTGATTTGGATAATCTCGTTATAAAATTCAAACGATACTTGTTTTAGTCATCGTTAAAGTACAAATATACTTAAAAACAAGAACATTCATATTTTGACAAAACAAATCTTACAAAGCACATGATACGTTTTTATGGTGTGTTTTTATTCCGCAAGTTATAATAAGGTCTATTAGCTGATTTCTTACTGTTTTTCTGAAAAGTTTTAGGGGATGTATATTTTACAGGGTCACTGATAAGTGATTATATCTATATTTCTGTAGTGCCTTAGTATAGATTTTAAATTTTTGTGTGTGACTTGACTAGGGATAGGCAATGGACTTTACGAGCTTGATAGATATTATAGTAGCTTCCAGGAGTATCAATCAGATATTTATTTTTATGAATTATGTGAGAAAACATAGTGGTCTCATTAGTCTCTGAAAAGTGACTTACATTTGTATCACAATGATCATCTTTGTAAAATAAATATGCTATTTAATAGCCTCAGGTGTGGAGAGGGGTGGGGAGGAGTGTTGAGAGAGGGGGGGGGGGGGGGGGAATTGAAACAGAATGGAACAAAAGTCGGAAATTCAATAAACCTTATTATCTTCTTATCGGCTCATTAATTTTGAAGAACACAATCAAGTTCGTCACAACGTCGACTTAGAAGGATATAAGTTTGCTTTTATTATTTATCTAAATAAACCAATTAAATACCTTCAGGGTGAATGCTGTGGGTTTTGAATGGGGATGTAAAAATACTCCACCTTCAATTCTACATCTAGGGCAATTTGCATGGTACAAAGGTCAATAAAAACCAAATTGAAGGTATTTGACTCAGCTATCAGCAAAGAAATTTTTTACCAAAAATTAGTATTTTTTGAGATATTTCTAAAAATCCATTTTTCACAACTTTGCCCGTATGCACTGTTTGAAATTAGAACCTCATTAGTTTCTTAATATTACATCTAAAAACCCTCAAATTTTCATTGACTCCATAATTTTTGTTTTTGATTTTAAAATCTATTTTTTTGTACTATAATATTGGAGATATGTAGAACCCATAACAAAATATATTTCTGGTAAAAGGCATTATTTAATTGAAAGCAGGTGGCTTTACAAACGGTAAGGACCTGCATTATAGTTTCTATCCTTAACATAATTCTATTCGCCCATTCCCATCAATTTGCAATTTGTTTTTAATTATTATTAATGTTTTATCGTTTTATGTGCTGAAACATTTGTTAAATATTTACTACATTAAAACTCGACAGTAAAAAAATAATTAATTGTACAAAAACCTCTTTCTACTATATTATTAAAAAATGTCTGTATATCTGCGCATCACGATTGAATTAAACATCTAGTTTAGCCGTCGAGAAAAACCAGAAAAGAACATTTTTCTCAGAACTGGAATTTGAAATACTACCACATGATTAACGTTGATGTTATCGTCATATATCTTGAATAAATTATAAAAATAAATACTAATTTCTATGGATTAAAACGACTGATATCTCCAAGTATAAATAACAAATCATTTATCCGCATAATAATTACTTTACATACAACTAGAAAAATCGAAATACCAACATAGTTGACGTTACAGTTAAAACTGCCTTATTTATTAATATTATTATATGCTATCATAAATGATTCCGTTTACATATACGGAGAATTTGCGTAGAAATATTTAATAAAACAAACAACAAAAGTAAAGTAGGAGACTCGTAGCCGGTTATTTTTTTAAATGGTATCTGTAATACTGTCGGAGATCTAGAGGTAAATACTAACAGCTCTTTGTAGCTCCAGGCTAATCGTGAGGACCTTGGCTGATGAAGGCCTTCCTGCTTCATACATCTTCGACTTGCCATCTTATCCTACTTATTATCTAACCTACGATATTTTTTATTCAAAGATTATTAAGAGAATAAATTAGAAATAACTAGTAGTTTATCGGTATTTATTGCCAATGTGACATATCACAAGTGGATTTATGATATTGAAGATGTGACTAAAAGAGAAAGTTATAGTTGTATAGTGCAGTTCTCAAGTATTTAAACCATGTCAAATAGTTTACAACCATTAATGGTTTCGAGTACATATGTTTGCTTTTAACCAGAGGATGAAAGGTTAAATGCCTGTTTTTCTTTCAGTTTTGGAGAATATTTATAGATTCTGAGAGTGGAATAATGTATACTCACTATGTTAAAAAGGTTGACATATTCTTTTATATAAAATAAAAATGCTTTTTCAAACGAACATGCTACGTAAATTAGGTAATAGATTATCGAAAGAATTTATTTCGGACTATGAACACTTTACCAGTATTTGTGTTATTCTTTCTTGTAGCAGTGGATTACTCATCAAAAAGATTTTGTTTAAAAGTATTATGATACTAAATAAAAATGTTTTTAATTTCATGTAACTTAATTTGTATTATTTTTGGTGTCTAAAGCAGTAAATAATTGAAGAAAATAAAGTTCACCTGCAAGTTTAATACGAAATAACTATGTCTCCTGTGAATGACAAAAAAATTTTTTTTGATTACGAAACTGCCTTTTTTGAAGATGATGTTGGTATCAGGTGTAGGGGTATGTAGCATTTAATTTCATTTTTAAATGCGTATGTACTTGTTAAAAAACTACATATAAATCGTTAGTAAATCAAAAGTGTACACCCCGTAAATTATTTTATCCAATAAATGCTATGCATATAACATTCATTCATGGGTCAAATTATTATTATTTTTTAAATTTATTCCCGGAGGGGCTGCACAGTTTTCCAAATAGATAGAAAACCTCGCAGTAAGTGGCCAATAGCTTTAAAAATTGTAAAACCATCTAGCAAATTATGTTAAGTGAAACAAATTCAAATCCAAGAGATTATTATAGGTATTTTGAAACTTAACCTAACATATTATCTATAAATGCAGATACAAATATAAATAACTTACTTTAGTGAAAAAATCATCCTGTAGAAAATGTTGACTATAATACACACACATACATTTGCTAGGTGATTTTCCAATTTTTTAAAGCTATTATCCTCTTGCTGCGAAGTTTTTTACAAAAACTGCATTGACACGATTTAAAATGTTACTAACATGGTCCACGACTTTAAACAGATAGTAAAGGTTCCCGGAACGTCGCGGCTACTATCAAAGCTACTTGAAAGTGGTTGCAACTTCGAAGGTCGTCCCACTGGTAATTAGGACGTCCCCATGCACCGGGAAAGCTACGTAGAAGTCGCATAACTTTAAAGTAACCACTAGTGGGAAAAACTATGAGGCAGCGACTACGGATATATTAAATGAATTTCCTATCTCAGTTACTATTACCTTGGTGCTAGTTGGGATATGTACATACTGATAGACCTATTAAAAAATTATAGGTTTATTTCTCTAGCTAACATTAATTTATTGGCCAAATTTCAATCAGATTGAATTTTTCGTTCTTAAGTTATCCATTACAAGCAACGTGACAGAAGGACTGATGGATATTTTGAAAGTTATTCTGAATTCGACGACTAACCCAATTATATGAAAAATGCAATTTAAATTTAGTTTCTATAATTTTTTGACTCGTTTTTTGACAACATCAAGCAGTGAGAGGAAATCTAGAGGGTTAGTGATTTAGGGAAAACCAGATAGTAAGTGAACCAAGGGATGTGACGTATAATAAAGGAAAGAAAAGTAAAATAATGTATGATCATAAAACAGCTGTGAGGTACTGTAAATAAGAAAAAGTATCTTGATAATGAAAATAGACCATCCATAAAAATTATGAAATTGAATAAAAAAAAGTTTTTTTAACCCTTAGAATAACATAAAATTGTGACACGTAGACTGATTTTTAAGAATTGCACTTTTATTAAATATGTAATAAAGAAATAAAGGAGGGTGAAAATGCCTAATCAGTATTTTTGGTACAAGCTTGCTCTTAGAGAGGAAAAAAAATAATTCTAGGAACCAATGTTTTAAAGCAGAAGTATACAAGAATTTGTGTTATACTGTAAGGTTGTATATAGTGATTAATATTGTGGTTGAAAACACCGTTACAGAATAACAAACACATAAAACAATTAATTATTTATTAAATAATCTTTCTGCAGATATGCTTTAAAAATAAGGATCACGAAAATCCTGTTTACCATGCAATAACAGATTTATGAATAAATAACAAACCATTTATTTATACAATTGCATTATTGTTGATTAATAGTTACTTGGACTTATTTATAATTATAGAAAATTTGCATATAATACTACATTTTATAATAAATATAATTTCATTTTGTGTCATATTTTTTCCCAAAAATAATAAGTAAACCACTCCTGTCTCAATGATTGATTATAACAGTTTGAGGTGAGTTAAATGTTAATGAGAAATTTCTTAAAATGTCGTGTTATAGAAAAAATCGTTTGTGACAACTAAAAACTATCTAAAAAATACCCGAATACTCTTTCAGTTGAGAATAAGATTTTGAACAGAGAAGTGTGAATCCCTTCGACGTTAAAGCCTGTTTACATTCAGTTTTGATGAGTAGACTTTTAGACAATTTAAAAAAAAATAATTGACCAGGCCCCTTGTGCGAAATTGGCTATTAGTGGAGACACAATGAATCAGTAAGAATTGAAGACACAAGTGGATGAAGGGTCTTTGTGACATTTTCGAAAAAAACGAGTTTTTTATATGAATGAAGGCTATAAGTAAAAGCAAAAATATCTGATTTATAAATTTGTAAAGGGTCTATATACTGTTGAAGTTGGTAGGTTGTGAAAAACTTTGAGATCAATTATCTCAAAATCACTTTGTTGAAAAAAAACGATTTTTTTATATGAATGAAGGCTATAAATACAAAATTCCCCCAGGTACATTACATTTGATTCTAATGCAAAACTATCTGATATATAAATTTATAAAGGATTTATGTACTGTTGAAGTTGGTAGGTTGTTAAAAACTTTGAGATCAATTATCTCAAGAACACTTTGTTGTTACATAGATCCTTTATCCACTTGTGTCTTCAATTTTGACTTGCAACCGGGACCATGAAAGAACACATCCAGGAAATCTTTTGCTGTTTCAAAAAGAATTTGCAGAATTAATCATTAAAATAGCAGGTCTTTACTACATGCACTTTAGGGGCTTCAGACATTTTAGATATATGATGAGAATGGTATGATTTCCTGAAAATAATAACATCAACCAAAATAGAGTAGGACTCTGGATCTCTAAAGAAATAACTAATCAGTTCTTGGATATGTTATGACTGCTTTCAGCGCCAAAGTTGGTTCCATACTGGAAAATGATCAGTCGTTGTTGCTAAATTTGGTATGCAAGACAACTTATACGTTACTTGATACTTCATTCCAATAACATCCACATCATCTTTGCACTTGGCTGTCACCTAACGGTACATTTTGGAATCCGACTGATTATATTATGATACCAACTCAATAAAAATCGCCAATAAAGAACTGTAGAACTTGTAGAACTTTACCTACCTTAGATCACCAGCTCATGTACTCCTTCTTATTGAAACTGGAAACATGTCGAAATACAAAAACGTCTGCCGATTCTCCAGCAACGTGTTCTCCCAAATCTTCCCATTTTTTAGCCATATCAGTAAAGAGTGAATATAGAACAGTTTATGGTTCAGAGAAAACTAGATAGCAAGACATTGCACTGATATTGTTGTAGAGCCTTCCAGAATTGACCTAAGTCGAAATCAAAATAAAAATTCGACTTAGGCAAAAATTTCATTTAAGGACATCTTTAAGAGTCTGAGAGACAGAGCCACACACTAGTCCAAAAGGACCGTTATGAGTTCGATAAAACATTGGACACAACCGGGTAAAAATTCGAAGAAACACCGAATTTTTACTTAGGAAAATATATTTTGGTCCCGGATATGAGAGTGAAAGTATATGGTGCTCATGGAAAAATTAATCACATACTTTTTTAAAAGTACGCCATAAAAGTATATTCAAAATATTTTCAACTTTAATTCCTCCGCCGAAGGCATTGACCATGGAGGTATAGACATTATATACCCTGTTCTAAAGACAGGCCAATTTCTCGCATAAAATAAGTTTGGATTCACCCAGCGACTCGTAATTTGGTCGAGTGCATTAGGTGGTCAATACAAAGCGATGGTAAGAAAGCCAATAGCAGGGCTTTTCAAATAATAAAGTTATAGAGAAATCTGCCTTCTGCACAAAGAACTCAAAAGTCCATTTTGCATAAAAGTAGTTCGGAGGCGAGTCGCTATCATTTTTCCTATATTGAACACCTACATAAGTGCAAGTAAGTCGTGGACTGACCGAACGTTATCAAACTTATGTAGTAAGTAAGTTCTCTTGAATGTCGTTTTAGTACGTGAAATCTCACGTTACGAGAACTTTAAAGCTAGGTAGTCTCTAGTGAAACTAATTTTTTTTTAGTAAAACATTTTTGTTATTTTCAGTCAGCCGTAATTACCATAATTACAAACATCATATAAATTTTTAAAAAGGCTTATATGTAATTCTGAGAAGGTTGCATGACTATTTTCTACCAAATCGATTGTTAGGGTACGCTCTCCCTTGTATGGTTAAAAAGTCATTTGCCTTAGTTGGGAAGGCGTGATTCTTTCACAAAATACTGTATTATTTTACACTTATTAAATAAATGGTATTCTTTGAACTAATTGCATTTTATTGATATAAGGACTTGTTGCTAGTCTTAATCTCTGGAGTTTTCGTTTGGAAGACCTAAACAACTGAGTTAATCGGAATCTCATGATCCCTCAAGTCTGATACTCAGTGTTCTGGTCGCCTTACGGGAGCTTGATAGAAATTGTTTTATGTAATTTCTCCAGAAATCTTTAAGTGCAGAGACCATTGTTAGTAGGTAAATATACCCAAATCACGTCAAATTTCAATCCCGTCGGAGAGAAATCTTCGATAGGGATTTTTTTATGCAAAAATTGCAATAATTCAAAGATGTAAGGGTCCTTATTGTCAGTGAATCACGTGTTGAGAGAGCGTCGTTAATGATCTGAGGAATTCGCCTGGGAGTGGAAGAACGGGGCAGAACGCGGCTGGCGTCCTTCTAAATAAAAAATGGGGTCACGTCACCTAGACGCAAGGAAGTGTGTTCTTCTGCAATATCACCTATGAGCTGATGGGAAAGAGTTTTGGCGAAACCGTGCGCCTAAAAGGTGCATGAAAGATAGCATAGTATTGCTGCATGTACCAAGCAACACAGGGGGGCTACCCAGAATAATGCATGGACCACAAAACGGCTATCAAAATATTTCGAATAGAAAGAAAGAAAGAAGAAAGTATTCAATTGAAATTGGATCATGTCCGTTTTAATGGTAATCATCGCAGGAGTGTAAAGTACTAAGTTTTATATAAATTATGTTTTATTACAATTTTAAAGCAAAATATTTCTAAGGTTTGATCAAGCGCACAACAATACGAAGATGCACAAGATATCGAAACTATACTAAATAGTGTGTCTCTTAGATTTTAACGAATTCTAGTAGTATTCATCGAAGTAAACGTGGCAGGAGACTCGAAAATGTGCACACAAATCATTAGCTCCACAAAAGTTTTAATATCAAAGAAGCTATTAATCTTCTACTAGCAATGAACTCTTGTGTGGTCAATTTGTACTTCCAGATGCTGCTTTGTTGGACAGATAATGAAACCTCTTCAGTAATATGGACGATATCTATAACAATGCTTCTATATTTCATCTCTAATATATCAGTCACTTTCAATAATAGTTGTCAAAAATATAGTCGACTTTTCCACGGTTCTTCATGAGGCCATCATCATTGCAGGCTTTGTAGCCGGAAGATGTGTCGAGTGGTGGATGTCCACTCAAGTCAAAAATACTTATTAAGACACTTACTAAGCACTAATGGCAAAAAATCTCCACACTCAAATTTTCCTACACGATTAGAGTCAGTTACTGACTATTTCTGTGGGCATGCTTTTTGTGGCTATTCGAATAAAATATCGAACGAATTCATAGTCAGCAATGTCCACTCATTAGAACTAGATTAGATTAGAAAGGAGGAGCTGGGTGATTGGCCTTGACCATCGCGACCGTCTGTGGATCCATTGTCATGCTCCTGCTCTAGTTTTCCTTAAATATCTTTATCCGACTTTTTCCTTTGTATCAGTGTCCATAATATTGATAGTAGTCCCTTAATATAACTATCAGCTTTTGGCTTTTTCTCGTCAAGTAGTTTGAGTCTCAGTCTAGCTAAACGTTCACAGTGGCATAGCACATTGATTGAGGTTTCCTCTTCTTCTTAACAAAATTTGTATGTCGCGTATCCTGCCAGATCCATTAGATTCATATGTTTAATAAGCCGTTAGTGTCCAGTTAGAAGACCCACTATTATCCTAATGGCTTTTTTATTTTGGTAAAGTAGGTTTTCCCTTTTGGTTGATCGTTCTTTGATGAACTCTTTAGCATGTCTCTGTTGCTGCAAACTCTGCCACTATTCCAGAGATTTACTTTGTATTCGTGTATTACTTAATGCTCGTATGCATAGTTTAGCCACATCGTAAAAGAATTTTAGTCCTACTAAAGCCATAGATGCTTCATCCCTGGTCAGTCAATCACCCTTTTTATTTCCCCTGTGTCTCTTGTGTCCCAGTACCCGCGCCACGATTACCTCTACTCTGACTTCCTGGATACTTCTGGGTATTTCCCATACTAGTCCCAAATTGACCTGCATGGGATTGATTATCTTTAGCATTGCTTGCCTATCGGAAAAAATGGAAATCGATTGGTTGACAGTTCCCTACCTTATCATTTCCTCTGCATACCACTGAAATATGGGCACTTCAGCCTAAAATACTGTAGTGTATTTTTCTAGATTTATCGAGATTTTTGTTTTTGACTTTATTAGAACTAATTTTAAATTAATGAT
The DNA here is from genome assembly GCA_936432065.2 of Rutpela maculata. NCBI lineage: Eukaryota > Metazoa > Arthropoda > Insecta > Coleoptera > Cerambycidae > Rutpela > Rutpela maculata. The sequence continues at coordinate 139,007,798 of OW386289.2, forward strand.
GTGAAATTTTGTTAAAGAAATGATGTAATATTGGAAAAGTAGTAGTTGTATTACTAATAAGAAATTTTAATTTGCCATTGTCGCATTACACCAAAAATGAAAAGAACTTATAATTAGGCCTCCCTTAACAAAAGAAAATATTGACACGTTACTTCTCCCATTTATCCAGTAAATTTTCTTTTCTCGAACAAAAGTAGACTTCTTTATAATTAACACAGCGTGCAGGTCCTTACGATTTCAGCAATAAGCCGTTAATGTAGGAACACAATTAAACAGCTCTCAGTCTTTTATTTGCTAGTCAATGCGACACGGCCTCCGCGGCCTTTATTATACAGCCCTACAGCCCTTCAAATGACAATGCACATTCCGCGGTAGTCGAAAAGGGTTGGAATTATATTAATTAGATGTTGGACTACGACTTTATTAGACGATTCTACTTATAATTGTGAAGAATGCCACAAGACTTTGATATTCTCGGTTTTATTGCTTTTTGAGGATTTTTGGGTATTAACTTCCGCACTGCGTATCAGCGTAATTTTTGGGGTGTTAATAGTAAACTTAAATTCCGCCTTAATAATAATGTAAAATAATAACCTCTGTAGAATTTATAACTGTAAATGATGCCATGCACGCTTGCAACATGTTTGAAAATTAGATGTGTTTGGCAACTGGAGTTTTGAAGTATATTTATATTATGAAATTTACTATCTTCGACAATCCCAACCAGCAAATTTGTTTTATAATTTTTTATACGATTATTTTGTTTTATTGTTATTTTAGTAATGTTTCTAAAATGCTAATTGATTATATTAGAGTTGCAGAAAACACTATTTGGCTGTTTGCAACTGAACTGTTTTATAAATTTATCATTAAAACGTTTTTATAGCAAAACTATAAAATATCTTATAAAGCAGATAAGAGCAGTTATTTTAGAAAAGTTTCAGTGACGAAGCTATAAAACATTTCAGCTTATAAAACTAAACAATTTTATAGAGCCGTTTTAGTAACGTTCGGCAGTATTTTCAGCACCGTTATAAATATATATTAAAACTATTTTATAGTTGTTTCCTATTTTCTCATAAAACAATTACATTAAAGCACTATTTGGGACAGTTTTGCTATTGAAAGTAAATTGTTGTTTCAGAGTCTGCTGCATAATTATTATATAGGGTTGCACTACTGCAATATGGTAACGGCAATAAAGTAGTTACAAAATAAAATTGTTTACGTGAACATAAAAATGCTGCTGCTAACTATGCAATAAAATATATTTGAAACAGTTGATTTCCTGTGTCAGCTGTGTGTTTATATTTCATCAAAACTTTTGCCTAACACTGAGCAGACTGGTGTAGATCGTGCGTATTTTAGTTTGTTTGTATTAATTTGTGCTCCTTTTTAAACTTATGAAAATACTGGAGGACCAAGTGACGGCTACTGGTGAAGTAGGGGGAGACACTACTGATAATGCATCCACCAGAAAATCAGACATCTTACACATTAAGTCCTTTAGTACTAGATGTATCTAATAAACTCACAGTAAGTTGTCCTTGATGGTATGGCAGGTATGGTATGAAAAAAACCTACTGTTAAAACCTATAGTGATGTTGCAAATGAGTTTAACAAAAAACTGGAATATACATTATCACGTTATGATGAAACCCACTTAGTCTTCGACACATACAGAGAAAATTCACTAAAATCTTCTATGCGTAAGAAAAGAACCGGCAACACACAACCAGTCCACTACAAGATCAGTGATGCAACGTACATTGGGAACACATCTATGAAGTCATTGTTCTCTCATGTAAAGATGAGTTAACAGCTTACTTGTCCGAGAAAGCAATACAATAGGCAGCTGGAAGAAACAAGTGTTTATTTGTATCTCGGAGGGAAACAGCAAAATGTTCAATGGAGATTAAAACAGATGGATTGAAAAGCAATCATGAGGAGGCAGATACAAAAATAATTTTGCATTCCATGTTCGCCTGTCGTCTCGGTGCTACACAGCTTCATATTTACTCACCTGATACAGATGTCTTCATAGTTACTTTATGGTGGTATAAGTTCCTTCCACTAAACACTATGTTTGTAACTGGAGTTGGCCAAAATCAAAGAATGATCAATTTCAGCAAAGTAACCGATAACCTGGGCGCAAAGAAAACTTCAGCATTATTAGGTTTGCATGCATTATCCGGAAGTGACATCACAGGGACTTTGGCAAAGAAAGCGAAAACCTCCTTTTGGAAAGTCTTCAGTAAAGCAGATGATGACATTCTCGAAGCTGTAAGCAAACTTGGAAGCTTGGAAGATTTTCTTGATACAGATTAATAGAAAAGTTCATATGTCAAGTCTTTGTTCCTGGCACAAATATATCAGACATTGGAGAACTGAGGTGGTAGATGTTCACAAAGAAATAAACTCAAGGAGCGAACTTGCCACCGACAAGAGCATCACTGATACCATATGTTGATAGAGTTCGTTATCAAACCATAGAATGGTGCCGTGCTGACCAGCCCTAATCTGCCTTCGTCATTAAACTTCGGCTGGGAACTAAAAAACGACCATTACTCCTGTTATGTGTATACTACCATGTGCTCTAGAGACAGTTCTTCAACTTATTTGGTGCTCTTGTGTTAGAGAAAATGTGCTCCACCACGTAAATGTCTTTCCCACGATCTGAAGTGCACAAAACTATGTGTGTGTGGAGGAGACGAAGATATGTGTGACAACTGTGATGAGCATACAAGGCATGAAGATTCATCGGATGACTTAGATGGTGATGATACATTGTTTTCAAGAGAATAATAATATAGTATCATTAAATATTGTTTTCTGTCAATACATAATTTATTTTAAAAATCAATTTTATAATACGACTACTACGCCCTACTACAAATTGTATGTATTAATAGTAGTTATTATTAAAATTTTTGTGAGTAAATAGCAGCAGAATCATTATTTTTCTTCCCTTAATAAATAACCGATGGCTAAATTATGTTTTAAACCGATAGTGATATGTATAATCATAACTCTTAATTGGTAAAAGATACGAAAAAATTGATAACTAAATTTGTCTTTGACCCATGTAGAACAGAAAATGTTTGCAGATTTTGCATATGAGCACTCTGGAAGTAGTTATTCTTGATGTAAAGAATAAATGTCTCGCATGGCGGCCATAAAAACCAAACAGCGCAATTCTAAGGTAAACACCCGGTACTACACCATTATCTAGCATATAAAGAGATTCCACATAGTCGCACCTTCCCTTCACAAAACGTCCTACGGAGTAGGTAAAAGCGCATTGTGCTCCTCAACTATGCGAGGCACTTAAAATTCATCAAAAACACATGTCATATTTCACAGTAAAATTCCTTCGCATCAAAAATTGCAAGCTGTATAGGTTAACACGTCTCTAAAATAATTATTAAGTAATTTCTTATTCATTATCCAGTAAAATCACTGAAAGTTTGGTATTATAGAGATCAGCATATTATATATTTGTAAGTATATGAATGCGACTTTTTGAATACATTTAAGAAATTGGTTTATTTTATTGGTGTTTTATAGCAATAATAACTGTGAAGTATGTGCTTTATAACGCAATTAAATGAAGCCTCAATAAAACAGTTTTATAGCAGCGGTACCAAATTTTCTTAAAGCCTGTGGAATTGTTTATACAATTATTTTGTAATGGTTACAAAACTTCTACAAAATATCAACAATGACTAAAATATTTTATAAAATGGTGCCAATTTTACATTTATAACTGTCGTAATAACGTTTTTAAAGTGTTTCTGAGACTAATGTCGTTTTATAAAATTTGTGTCTGAAACAGTTTTGCAGTTCTTATAAAATACCAAATTGCTAGTTAACGTAATAATATGAGAAAACTCAATGAACTAAAAACAAAAAACCAGTAGAAGTTGCAGTCGGACGTGACTAACTGAAAAAACCGATTTGATTTACATTTCGCACCAACTCGTCACAATTCACTTAAGAGGTGCCACTGAGATTAAGTAGATAGTCAATACATTTTTATTGTTGAAATAGGTACTCGAAGTCTGACTGCATTGCTTGACTCATTCACTTCATCTTCTTAATTACAGACAATTTATACTTTTTAAAGTGAAATTTATATATACCTAATCTACGTAAAAATTGCTCAAACCTGAGAAACACAATGTATGGTAAAAATCTTGACGGATCAAGTATGTTGCCGTGCCAATCAGATATGATGCAAAAATTTTTAAGGGCGAACTACATTACTACATACATTGTGTGGTGTGCTATATGTATCAGCTGTAGCTGTAAACACTGTAGCATTATTACTGCAATTACAAGAAACCTATCTCAAATTAAATACATCAAACTACTCAACAGCCAGACACTTATGTAAGTGAATCATAATATCCATAATTCAAATCCAATAAATAAATATTGTATGAGAAAAATAACAAATCTTACAATACCACAACATTGTTATCAGTGAGCTGATAAGGTGTTCATGTAAAAAGTATCTAAAGGATTCCATACACTCCACAGCTAAACGTCCAACATTCATAACAAATAATAAAATGGTGACTACTCGAAAAACCGGTAACCCTGAGGAAAATATGATAATAAGTTTTCTGGAAAGTAAAGCATTTTCCGATATAATAGACAAACATTTGACTAAACACACAAATGAGCTGTTAAGTAAGATAAACACTCTAGAAGTCGAAGTTAAAAATCTTAGAGAGTCCAATATTGATTTAGTAAGATTACTAACAAATTATGAAAAATCAAATAAATTTGTAAATACGGAGGCAGAGATATTATTTAATAATTCAACGGACTCCATAAAATCTAATGACACTATAATTGAACAGAATACACAAAACAAAATCAATTTTACATCAGCAGATAATGCCAAAGATGACAATGAATTTACTTTAGTGTATAAGAATAGGCAGCAAAGGCGTTATGCGGAACAAAAAAATGAAAACAAAAACAAAGTCAATGAAAAGAAAATTATAATTGGTTCGTCGACAGAACATAATGAGAAAATTTCATTTGGAGGCAGAGAAAAGAAAATCTGGCTCCATGTCAGTCGTTGTGAACCAGACGTAGAAGCTGAACATATAAAATGTTATCTCGAAGAAAAATGTCCTGGAAAATACTTTGTAGTGGAGCCCCTACAGAAACGTGGATATCCTTCTTACTCATTTAAAATTGGAGCGTCGCCGGACCTAGAATCCACGCTTTACTCAGCTTCGTTTTGGCCAAAGAACATACTAATTAAAAAATTTGAATTTTTTCGTCCACAGACAAGTAGAAGAGGATACAACGACAGAAAACCTTATGGGAACAGAAGATATTCCTCCAAGGGACATTTTTAAAATAACACTTCTCCATCAAAATGTGCAATCTTTAGGAAACTCCGTTAACCAAATTGAGGTTTTACTACATGAAACAAGGAGACCACTTTTTTTATGCTTGACAGAACACTGGCAGTGTAGTGAACAGTTGAGTGTCCTACAACTAGACGGTTATGTGCTTGCTTCAAGTTATTGCAGGGAAGCTGGAGAACATGGAGGAGCTGCCGTATACGTCCGCAGAGATACAGTGGCAAGCAAACCCAGAGACGACATTAACAAACTATCAGTGAGTAGAAAATTTGAATGTGCGGCTACAGAAGTTCACATAAACAACATAAATATTATAATTATAAGCATTTATCGAACTCCAGGATATGACTCCACAATATTTCTCAATCAAATGAGTGTAATGTTAGATCTAATATCAAAAGAAAATAAAATAATAATAATGGCAGGAGATTTTAATATTCACTTTGAAAGGGACTGTAAACAGACAAACGAATTTCTTGACCTATTGTGGTCATTTAATCTTCAACCTTCAATAAGTGATTACACTAGAACAACTCAGTTAACGAAAAGCTGTGTTGACAATATTTTATTTGATACTTCTTTGTTTAATTATTCTGCACAAATAATACATTCAGGTGTTTCTGATCATACAGCTCAGTTTCTGTGTTTAGATGTTCATATTATTAAACAACGCCATCCCACATACCGCAGAATATACAGCGAAAATAATATTGCAACATTTCTTAATGATCTTTCAAATGTCTCTTGACAATTCGTATCTGAGAGCTTAGATGTAAATGACACGTGGAATAAGTTTGAAAAAATTATAACAAATTGTTTCAACTTTAATTTTCCTCTCAAAAAGGAGACTATCAAAGAAAACAAATTGCCTTGGTTTACACCAGAAATTAAATATCTCAAAGAAAAAGTCTCAACGCTGCAAATATTATCAAATAGAAATGATCACTTCAAACAGTTATATAAAGAATACAACAGAGCATATGTCAAATTGTTAAAAGAAACAAAACAAAACTACTTCGTAGAAAAAATGAATAACACCGACAACAAGTCTAAAACAATTTGGAATATAGTCAATAATCTAACGAATAGAACAAAAAGTAATTTAAAGACATTACCGGTTAATGTGAATATAGAAAATATGGCGGACGATTTTAATAATCATTTTATTAACGCAGCCCCTAAACTTATATTGAACAATCAATTCTATAATAATGAGTCATATGTATGTAAATTCCAGAAAAATCCGAATTCCTTCTACTTTAATCCTACAAATGAGGATGAAATTATCAGCTTATCTAGTCAACTCAAAAATAAATATAGTGCAGGAAATGACGGAATACCAACAACAATATTAAAAAAATGTATTAAAGTAATCGCTGGTCCTTTAGCTCAAATCATAAATATGTCGATGCTAACAGGAATTGTACCTGAAAATTTAAAATTAGCACTCATTCTGCCACTTTATAAGAAAGGGGACATAAATAACTACGACAACTATAGGCCCATAAATATTCTCTCATCTTTTTCGAAGCTCCTTGAATTAGTTATAAACAATAGATTAATAAACTTTTTCTACAAACACTCGCTTCTTAATAAATCACAACATGGATTTTTAAAAAACAAATCAACAGAGACAGCCCTAATTGAATTGACGGAATCGATAGCGGCAACACTTGAGGCAAAGAACCAGGCCTGCGGAGTGTTTCTGGACCTTTCCAAGGCATTTGACACCTTAAACCACGAGATTCTTCTACAAAAATTGGAGACTTACGGGGTGAGAGGTGTTGCCTTGGATTGGTTCAGATCATATCTCTGTAATCGCCAACAAAAAGTTCTCATTGAAGAAAATGATGCCAAATATTTTTCAACATGTTTAAATGTCAATACAGGTATCCCCCAAGGAAGTATACTAGGTCCAATATTGTTCGTTATTTATATCAACGACATATCTTCCGCCATTCCAGAGACAAACTCACTAGTAAATTATGCAGATGACTGTTCAATTCTCATCCCCATTAATAAGAGTGACAGTGTGAATGATAAATGTTTAGAAGTTATAAGACATATTCATCTATACCTCATTGAAAATCAATTAGTGCTCAATTTTGAAAAATCTATGTGCATACTGTTTAATGCATCCACACTGTCTTTCCCTAAAGTGAATCCAATTGTAATAAATAATAAAGAAATTCATTTTGCTGAGAGCACTAAATTATTGGGACTATATCTAGACGGAAATCTAAAGTACAATATGCACATTCAATCCTTATGCACAATTCTAAGCAAATCATGCTATGCCATAAGAGTTTTAGCTAAATCTCTTAACTATATTGCCCTTAAAACAGCTTATTATGGTTTAGTATACTCACGCATTAAATATGCTATCTTATTATGGGGCGGCAGTTCGGGTTTGTCGAAAGTTTTTATATGGCAAAAGAAAATTTTAAGGGTTATATTTAATTTAAAATCTACTGATAGCTGTAGAAATTTATTCAAAACAAATGGGTATCTTACAGTGGCTGGGCTGTATATTTTTGAATGTATTATTTATCTTAGAAAAAACCAAAATCAATTCATAGACAATAAATTTGGACATAACTTTAACACAAGATATAGAGACAATATTTTCAGATTTACAAAACATAGACTAACACTTACCGAAAAAAGTTTACACTATTCAGCAATAAAGTTTTATAATAACTTACCATTAGACATAAAAGAAATTGAAACATTTAGCCAATTTAAAAATAAATTATTTAACTATATCTGTGTCATAGAGCCCTATACAATAGGTGAATATTTGAATTATTCATTAAGCAACAATTGAGATTTCTTGTATCAATAATTTTAAAGTGTTTAAATTTTAAATTTGTATGTCATAAATTTTACTATTTTACTGTTTGTGAAAATATACAAATATTTTTATTACTGGCAGGTATTTCATGTATTTTTTTTTAAGCTTGTAATTTGACGATACCATGTATAATCTGTATGTGTGTGTACGTATATGTGCGTATGTATATATGACATCTATACTTTGGTAAATAAAGAACTATTCTATTCTATTCTATTCTACATTACAAACATTTGGCACAATGCCCATCATAAAGTCACACAATCGATCACAGGTGGAGATTGATCGGTAACAAATATGAATCTGATTGGTTCAAAGGTGACCATTTACCACAATTGATCAACGATGTCATTATTCAACCTCCGCAGAAAAAATCAGGTATACAAATAAATCAAGGGCGGATCTGGACCTTGAGCTTGGGGGGGGGGGGTAACACTGAACCCAAAATTTTTTGATGGGCGGAGAGGAGAAATCCGAAAAACATTTTTTTTTTCATCACAAAATTTTTTTGATGAGCGAGGGGGGAAATCCGAAAAAAATTTTTTCGTTCGCAAAATTTTTTGAAAAAATTCTTTCGTCCCAAAATTTTAAAACGAAAGTTAATAGTTTACACAATCTTGGGGGGGGTAATTACCCCGTTAAAAATTTTTTCTTCCCAAAATTAATAAAAAACATTTTAAAACGAAAATTGGTCTTTTACAGAATCTTGGGGGGGTGATTACCACGTTACCCCCCCCCCCATAAATCCGCGTTTTCAAATAACATTGTCGGCAAACTTCATTGCCATTGATTTTACGTAAAAAAAAATTATTTTGTATTGTATATAATTAGGAAGTTTCCATTTTTCTCATTTTCTCATAATAAATAGTCGTAAAAATCTAAAAAATATTTGTAATTTTTTTTTTTAAATTATCTCTATAAATAAAAAAGTTATGGTCCTTCCAAGTTTCAAATGCTGCGATCATCTGGGCTGAGGTTTGATAGCGAGCGGGCGCGGGCACCTTTATACTCGCTGGTAGGCACCGGCAGTTTATAGCCAGCTTGCATTTGAGAGCCGAAAAAATTGCTAAAACATGCAATTTTGGCACATTCATATTTTTCGAAAAACACCATTGGGACGGTCGTATGATGTCGCGACGTAAAGAGGAAGTCTTCCAGATAAACCTGATCGTAAATTGCACGGCGAAATTCGAAAATTCGGCTCGGCACGAACGAATCAAAAGTGACATTTTGTGACATTTCAAAAAATCAAGCACATACATTAAATAAAGGGAACATACGGCGGGTCGCTGGCATGGCAAGTCAGCGCGTTATGTATTGTGACGTCACGGTGGACTTCAGCCGAAGCGAAGTATTCAAATAAGAAATTGAATAAGTTCGTGAGTTTTTCAGATATCGAGATAATTTTTTGTTTGTTTGACTAGTTATCTGAAAGACTACTAAATGAGGTTGAATGTACATGATATTTCTAAAATAGGAAACTTCCTAATTAAAGAAGTTTAGATTCTCAATCCGAAACTCAATCGGAAACGTCATAGCTTAACATTTCTGATCATGAGAGCGAAATTGACGAATTTGATAATTGGGAGGAGGAATTTGATTACAATGAATGAAATATTGTAATAATGTTATTTGTTATACATATTCTGTACTCATACAGGGTCATTCACGGAAAGCGGGTATTAGACGTTTGTTGGTATCTGTCGAGTTTAGAAATTTTAAAATTGGAATGAGGGGGTTTTTGGATATGGCGGATCCAACGAAAATATTTTCATGCTTGTGCTACTTCCGCTTATACCGGATGTAGCACCTAACTTTGTTATTTTAAATAGAACACCCTATATTTTATTGCATATTTCGAGTCCTCATAAAATTTTAGCTTAGGTTTATGTACCATAACATACTCTTAAACATACCGGTTTTCTAGATAATTAATATTTTTGGAGATTTTTGACGGTTCCCACCCTTCGGAAAAAAGTCAATATCTTCTATCATGTAGCCGATTAAGAAATTTTCTTTTCAAACTCTTACAAGTATCCTATGACCTAACTAAAAGTTCTCTTATGTTTTCACAATATCATACAGAGTATTTTATTTTCACAGTCGAACATTATTTTAGTTTAAACGTCAAAAAGTCATTTTTTTCAAATGGAACCCCCTGTATATTTTCACAGAATCTAATAAGGGATTGAATTCTGCATCGATTGATGTTACCATTCCCTATACCTATCTCTCTTTGTTTTCTTATTATGGACGAATATTTGTTAAACGTACAAACAAAATTAGCACTGTTTGTTAGTAGGCAATACAAGTCATAACTTGGTTCCTTTTTTATCATAAACGAGAATAATCATGTAGATAATTGATAACCATTTGTTTATTATCAAGATGACAGCTTCAAAAACGAGAGATTAGATTTATAACAAATAGTTTGGGACAAAAATTTACAAAATTAATGAACACTTTGAATATAAATATTTAATGCAGCAACTGTTCAAAATGCTCTCCACTTGCACCTACAGTGGCTTGGCTAATTCATGGGGATTTGTTAAAATGTAGCCCGTTCTCTGTTCTTTGGATCTTCTTTGGTAGTTGCAGGGGTGGCATAAACAGTATTTTTAATACCTCAAAGGGCCAAAGTCTAAGGGGGTCAAATCAGGGGACCTTGCTTGCCATCTCCAAGGTCCTCGGTAGCCAAACCACCTATCTTCGAACGTCGCTACTAATTCGTCAGAAACTTCCCGTGAACCGCAACCATTCATTTGAAAATACATAGAATTATAAATATTTAGGGGCAAATTATCAATAAAAGTTGCTGTTCGCAAAATCTTCGCATATTTATTGCTATTTAAATTCTCCTCGTAGATATGATACTATCAAAAATATTGTTTATGCCACCACGGCTACTACCAAAAAAGAGAATACGGACTGCATTTCAATAAATAAGTACCCACGAAATTCGCCGAGCCATTGTAAGTGCCGTAAATTCCAGGATATTGGCTTGTTTGGAGCAGAATGGAAGCATTTTGAACAGTTGCTGCATTAAATATTTATATTCAGTGTTCATTAATTTTGTAAATTTTTGTATTTGTTATAAATCTAATCTCTCGTTTTTGAAGCTATCAAAAACAAATGATTATCAATTATCTACATGATTATTCTCGTTTATGATAAAAAAGAAACCGAGTTATGACTTGTATTGCCTACTAACAAATAGTGCTGATTTTGTTTGTACGTTTAACAAATATTCGTCCATAATAAGAAAACAAAGAGAGATAGGTATAAGAAATAGTAACATCAATCGATGCAGAATTCAATCCCTTATTAGATTCTGTGAAAATATACAGGGGGTTCCATTTGAAAAAAATGACTTTTTGACGTTTAAACTAAAACAATGTTCGACTGTGAAAATAAAATACTCTGTATGATATTGTGAAAACATAAGAGAACTTTTAGTTAGGTCATAGGATACTTGTAAGAGTTTGAAAAGAAAATTTCTTAATCGACTACATGATGATATTGATTTTTTTCCGAAGGGTGGAACCGTCAAAAATCTCCAAAAATATTAATTATCTCGAAAACCGGTATGTTTAAGAGTATGTTATGGTACATAAACCTAAGCTAAAATTTTATGAGGAATCGAAATATGCAATAAAATACAGGGTGTTCCATTTAAAATAACAAAGTTAGGTGCTGCATCCGGTATAAGCGGAAGTAGCACAAGCATGAAAATATTTTCGTTGGATCCGCCATATCCAAAAACCACCTCATACCAATTTTCAAAATTCTAAACTCGACAGATCCCAAGAAACGTCTAATACCCGCTTTCCGTAAATGACCCTGTATAATGTTAAATATAATTTTTTACACAATTCATACATTTTTCAATATTTCTTTCATAATGGTCTATTCAATGTAATTAGGACAAATTTAATTGTTTACAAAATGTATATTATTCATATTTCTGTTAATTACTCTTTAAAATAAAGTCAGCTAATAGTTTGTTAAGTAATAATAAGGAAAAGAGCTAGCCGCCGCCTGCCACGCCGATCGTGCGCGCGACATTTTTTTTTGTTTCGCTGACTAACGGGAGTTGTCCCACAAAATTTATGATTAATATAGCATTTAATATCTTTACAAACATTTTGAAATTTAGTAAATGAATTGCACGTTATTTATTTTTTGTACATATATTGGGGCTGACTAACTGACTGACATAAGAAGTGTTATTTATATGCAATATATAATTTGCAAAACGATTTTCAACCTTAGTAAATTCATTTTATTACCTCCGTAATCATGACACCTTTGATAGAGTACCTGAGACACCCGTTCTCGATTTCGCTTGACTGACCGCAGTATGTTTGTGTACACAACTACTCTAATCAACTGGCAAAAAAGCAGGCTTAGTAAATTCAGAGAATTTTTTTGGCTCTAGCTCTTAGACTATAATTCATAAACGATGCTTCTTTCTCTTCTCCGATAACGTACTTCTAAATAGATGTCTAAATTGGCTGACCCGACCCTGCCTCGATCTGATTTAATCGCATGTTAAACTGGTAGAATGTTGAACAAATGTGACTGTCAACTATTTTATTAATTACCAAGTTATAGGAGAAGTTGTTGAAAACTTGACGCTTACCAAGTTTGCTTATAAAGATGCTGTTTTGAAGCAATGGAATGGACTGAAGAAACTCTGAACGATAAATTACATAAAACGTTAAATAAATAAATTAGCAGGTTGTATAACATTATCGAAAAAAGAAAAGTACAGGCTGTACTTGTCTAAAGAAAAATTAATTAATACACTGCATACTGGAAAAAAATAGTGAGGAAACTATTTATAACTTTTAATTATCGCGGGCACATACAAAGAAAAATGTCATGTACTAAGGACTAAAGTATGGTGGTATGTTATCATTTGAATAATTTCGCAACAAACTGTTATCACATTTATTGAAAAGAGGAAATATTTATCAAGGAATGTGGGTATTAATTTAATTCATGTTCAGAACAACTATGCTGTTTGTACATTAGCAAATACGCAGAAGCGTTGCAATTTTAGGCGAGGATTGCGTAGTGGATATACCATCCTACAGAGAATATGTAAAGCAGTTGGTTCCTCGTTTATTAAATGTTAGGGAAGTACAAAATATCTAATTTTCTTATGAGAGGAAGGTAAAATTTTTAGGTTGGGGGCAGCTCAACTTTTGGTGTCCATGGTTGTCATTTATCGGTCAGTCAGTCAATCAATCTGTCTACTGGCCTGTCTGTCTCTCTTTGTTCTCCCTAAAGAATTAACGAAGAAAAATAACGTTTGGCAAGTAGTTGGCGCTATTACCAAGGAGATTTTTAGTGAAAAATGTACATGGTGGACACCCTTAGAATATAAATAATATAAAAATGGAGGACATGATTATGTCTTGGTATATATTTGATACAACTACCAAGTATAAAACCTACTGTAGTGTCTTAGTGAAGAATATACAGAAAAAAATAACTAATTAAAGAAACGATGAAGGAAAACAATATTTAACTTGTTGTTAACACAAATAAATTAAATAAAAAATCTCAAAGAATTATTTACAGACCAATAACAGATAAAAGCTTGTTTAATCTACATGAATCTTTATCTACTGTAAACTGGACGATTATTACAGATTCAAATATCCCATAAAATAAAAACTATTGAATAAAGCATCTTCTCATAAATTAAACTGGTTTAATGATGACCTCAGGCAGGAAAGGGAAAACCTCCACTTACTACAAGATATTTATAAAGTTAGTCCATCTGAGCAGTTGAGAGAGTTTGTTAAGAACTGTAAGTTTAGTTATATAAATAATTTGGATAAAGCTGAAAAGCTTGCGCACAATAATTTTATTAACATCTCAAGCAACCCGCAAAAACTTAAAATCTCCAAGGTAGTACCCATACATAAAAAGGACTCCAGGGATGAGCCCTCAAATTATCGTTCGATTTCAATAATTCCTTTTCTAGCTAAAATTTTTGAGGGAGGTTCTAAAAAAACAAATAACAGAACATTTTGAGCAAAATAATCTTTTCAGTCAACATCAATTCGGTTTTAGGAAAAATAAATCCACTACATTAGCTATCCTGTCCTTAATTATTTCGTAAACAATGGCTTTGAAAAAGGTTTATACATTTATTCGCAACTCTTGGATCTTACCAAAGCGTTTGACTGTGTATCCTATGATATTTTACTAGATAAACTAAAGTTCCACGGATTTGACAAAAACAGTGAATACCTAATCGCCTCCTACCTTAGCAACCTTCAACAATTTGTTACCAACAAAAGTAAAAGCTCGGCCTTATTACCTATAAAATATGGTGTACCTCAAGGGTCTATAATCGGACCCATATTATTCCTGATATATATATCAATAATTTGCACAGTTCAATAGCTGACAGACACTTTACTCTATTTTCTGACCACACCACTATCGCAAATCCTTCTTCCAACCTTAATGAATTAATAGATAATGTAAATATATCGCAGTCAAAAGCTGAGAAATGGTTCTCGGCCAATCAGTTGTTTAAATCAAACTAAAGTTAAGAAAATAATATTTAGCCTAAGAAATGCAAATGGCATAGACAACTCTACCTTTAGTAATGCAATTAAATTTTTAGGGGTCTTTCTTAATACAAAATTATCGAGGGAACCTCAAACAATGCATGTATGTAAAAAAGTTTCGAAAAGTGTATATTTATTACAGAGTCTGTCTTACAAAGTCTCACAAAAAACTCTCATAACTGCTTACCATGGATTAATACATACCACCCTTTCTTACGCAATTCTGGCCTGGGGTCATGCCCCATCTGCCATTTCCCTTTTTTCATTGCAAAAAAAATCAGTTAGAGTGATCGCTGGTCTGAATTATAGAGATGATTGCAAAAACTTATTTATTCAACTTAAAATTCTTACATTGCCTTGTACGTACATTCTTCATTGTTTAATGCACATAAAAAAAATGAAAGCAAATATGCAACCCACAGCCAATTACATAGCTACTCCACAAGAAGGTGTAATTCAATTTTGCCGGACTATCTGAGCTTAACTAAATCCAGGAACAGCATTAATTACTACGGAATAGTTTTTTAACCCATATCAAACAAACTGTAAAAAATTTAAAGAAACGGTGAAACCTGTTCTGTTCGGGCAAGCGTTCTATTCATTTAAAGAAGTTCTATGTGCATATTTTAGTAACTTTGATGTGTGTCAGTTCTCGCCTTATGTACGCTTTTATGTATTTCGATTGTTTTTTTTTTGTCTGTATTATGATAATTTTATAATTTTTACCTATGACATCTTATGTGATATTCGATATTACTTGTTTTCATTTTTTCTGAACCTATGCCTTGACTTGTGTAAATACTTATTGTATACTAGCACCAATAATCTATTATTATTATTATTATTATTATCATTATCTTTGTTTTTCCTTGTATTTTCCCATAAGATCGGGATCTAGTGCGATCCCAGATTTTACAGTATCCAAGTTATAAGAGCCCGAGCCCAGTGTGTTTATCCAAGAAGATTTTTTTTTCGTCAGCTCATTTAGTCTAAGCTAAGAACTTTGCGCACAATGTTGACAGTGCCTAGGAGTGCAGCTTTTTGCATCAGCCGTAAGTGTCTCTCTTGAAGATTCAATTTATCTTTTCCTTCTGCCCAGTCTTTTGTGACTAGCCCATTTGTGGAGATTACCACAGATACGATTTCTACCGATTTTAACCTGTATATATCTTTGAACTCCACTGCTAGTTGTTGGTACTTGCGTTTCTTTTCGGCAACGATTCTCAGTAAGTTGTCATCTAGCGGTACTGCAATGTCCACAATAGTTGCTGTTTGTTTTAATTTATCAAACAGTACCAAATTTGGTCTGTTTGCTTCAACTGCTCGATTCATTACCAGAGTACTGTCCCAAAGTAGTTTTGCCTTGTTATTTTGTATTACTTGCTGTGGTTTGCACTTATAATATGGAACTTCATTTTCTGTGACTCCATAAAGCTTTGCAAGTGCATAGCATTATGTCGTTCCAGGTAGTCTTTTTGTGCCAAAGCTGGACATCCACTGCTAATATGTTGAATGGATTCCATTGCCTGTTTGCAGAGACGACACTTGTCGGTGATGTTTTTCTTCATAATGTGCCGTTGATAGTTGCGTGTGTGGATCACTTGGTCCTGAGTAACACAATAAATCCCTCCGTTTCTCTAAACAGGCCAGAAGTGCGCATCCATTCCGTTGAGCGTTTTGTGTCAATATGTTCTTGTTGAAGTGCTGACACAAATCTACCATGTGGTGTCATCGCTTTCCATTGTTCAACACGAACTTCCGCTGTTACAAAGCTTGGGTGATAGTTCTGTTGGTCCAGCCTCCTAACGGGGTGTATCCATGGTCTTCAGTACGTATCGCTCTATACATTGCTGAATTTTTAGCAGCGAGGGACTTCTTGAGATTTTTTTCTTGTTGTCTGCACATCATCTCCAAGTTAAGTAGTGCTCATCCTTCTGAGTTTCTAGGGAGGTATAGTTACTGAATAGAGCTTCGCGGATGATGATTTCGGTACTTTGTCAGAATCGTCCTAATTTATTATTATTATTATTATTGTCAAGAAAAAATCTGATATACTCTTAGGGACAAAGAACATATATTATGCCATAAAAAATACTAATTAATAAATGAATGTCTCAGGAAAGTCATATTTTTCACGTTTTTACCGATTAACGAATTAAAATTCAAGTGTTTTTTTGTGGAAATCAGGGACATTATCTATTGGGTACAACAATTTGAGGAGTGTGTTGTTTTGGTTTTACTTGGTAAAACCAACTTGTTTTTATTTCAGTTTAAAAGGAAATAAATACCTATTTAAGGGTGTGAGTAAAAATAAATAGAGGGTAGTATTTTAAATGATAGAGGCAAACAATAAATTCGTTCTATAAGTATCTGGTTAAGAAATTCAATATGTAATAGAGACTCATTCCCAAGTAAACCAAACTGCAAGGAATCGTATTTACCATGAAATTTAAGATAACAATAACTAAAACATTTCTTGTAGGTCTAACAAATTATTTTAATCAAACAGTGCCACCTCCTGAATGTAGTAATATGAGATTATAAAAAGTCAGTTTGCTTAATCTGTTTTAGAGTCTTCTCCTCGAAATGACAGGTGATGTCAGCTTTTGTAAAGCTAACAGTGAAGTACAAATTAAATATTGACAATCGTATGCGGACAGTGGCCAGCAAACATTATAAAACTACCTGTTCAAATATTGAGAGTACATTTTTTTCTGTCTTATATGGCTTTATCTAAGACACTGTGGTGAGCTGGAAGCAATTCATTTGTACAGACGAATGGGATGGGCCTTATGGCCTCATTGACTAACATGAAATAGGAATATTTACTAATCATTATTAAATAAAATTGTCAAATCAAATAAATTAACAATTTCTCGTACAACTTTCACATTCGATTTTAAAAATTGCTCGAAATATAATATTGATTTAATGTATTCGCCCCAAACTTTGTGTTTTTTTTGTTTTTAAATAAATTTAATAAAATAGAAAAACAAATAGCACAGCTTTGAAATGGATATCAACGAATTCAGAAAAAAATCTGTAATTTATTGAACACTAGGAGCCACCACCTTCCCATTTGAAAAAAAAAGTTTTCGATAAAAAATAGATATGTTCAATTTTGGAGGCTTCGTAAATAGTTATTAATGAAATTAAACGAAAAATTATATTTTTCCCTCGGACTTTACCTGCCTTAGAACAAATTTTGTTATTTCAAAGCACTCTAGACAGACGAATGTCTTAAAATGCTTAAAAAACTGAACATCGACTCAAAAACTCGCGAAAATCTCATGGTATACTCAGAATATAGTCTTGAATTCAAATATGTAAAAATATACAGGGTGTTCCATTTAAAAATCGAAAGTTGCGGTCATTTCCGGGTAAACCGGAAATGGTCTGATTTCGTTTTTTATGTTCAAAAATTTCAAATGGAGAAGTTAAAAAATGAAGGATATATATAGGGGTGACCCACTATTCTGTGGCACCCGGTATATACACACTTAACGTATATTTATTGCATACAAGAGATGTTAGATATGTTCCTTTGATATGTTTTTCTTAATGCTCCTGCCCTGTAGCAATAAAAGAAGGAAATTTAAGTTTACTAATATCCTTAGTCCTAAGATATTATTATGTTTTTATTAACTTGATATCATCAGCCTTTTCTTTACCTCTGTGTCCCATATGTCCTGGTATCCACGCCACTTTGCTTTGACTTCCGTCCATAAGGTCATTTATGCAATCCTGTATTAGCTTGAATCGACCTGCATGGAACTGATTGCCTTGAGATCTGAGAATATGGCAATCGACTAATTAACAGTTCCTTGCCTCATTACTCGTATTTCCCTTGCGTACCACTGTACAGCGGCCACTTCAGCCTTAAATACTATGGCGTATACTTCTAGATCGCGATGTTTGTTTTCACCCCGTAAATCCCAGCTCCGACTCCCTGTGCTGTCTTAAAACCCGCCATAGACCGGACTATTTGTGCGGGTATTGGAGGACCATCCTTCCAGTCCTCTCTGTCTAGTATTTTGATTTGATTTTTGTCGAAGTTATACTTTGGGACTACAGTATTAATGGGCATTCCTAAAATGGGATCTGCCTTCAGCTCTGACTTTAACTTTTGGTGTTCTGTTCAGTGTTGTTGACTTATGGGCGTTGTGCCTCACATTGGTGATATGTATAATTGGAATTGGCCAGATTGCAAGTCTACCATACTATTTTATATAGGCATCGAATTTGAAATATAAATTTCTAAGTCTAACAGAACTTACCATACAAATATACACCCACACACACCTACACATGAACTTATATACTGACACACCTATTTCCTACTCGATATTTGAGTCCAGCGTGTTATGAAACGGATTTCTGTACTTTTTTACGATCACTTTTAAAAATGTTTGGCCTATTTTACTAAACAAAATAGATATAATAATATAAAATTGTGTAATAGTTTTATCCCAAACATTGTACTCTTCAGTCAATTTTACTTCCACGTCCAGTGGAAGTACAGTAAAAACAAAAAAATTTTTGAAAATCTTTATTGTTCAAATAGGCTTAGAATGTTATGAAACGTCGAGATTTTAAGTTTGAGCGAAAAAAGTTTCTGTCTGGCGGTCTGTCTGTAACTTTTTTGTGCGCACGATTACTCTGGAATCGTTTAAGATATTGACTTGTATTTTAACGTGATCTGGAAATAGATTATATTTTCATCTTATTCCGTTGAATGGTTGGGGGGTAAATTAGGGTAAATGAGGGTAAATAGATAAATCAAGCAGGTAAGAGTACATAAAATTGGTGTATATACTTCAGTCAAATTGTGTTTTTACCAGGAAAGTTGTGGGGTACTTTTGATTTCTTCAATTCCATGTTTTTTGGGGTGCTGAATCCGAATCTGAGGTTTGCTAACAAAATTTCGTGACGCAACATTGAAAAAAAAATGCAAAAACGCAAGAGACCTCATTTTTTGACGGTTTTTTGCTTATAACTCGAAAACTATCAACTTTTCGTAAATAACTTTTCTATTTGAAATGAAAGTACATAAAATTTCCTACAAATTTCATTATTCAGGTTTTTTCTCCGACGAACCGTTCGAGCTCAAGTGCTAGTTGAAAATTGGCGTATTTCGGCTGTCTCCGCAAAAACCCACTTTTTCCACTCCGAAACTCTAATTTATTGTTAGATTCTCTCCCGGCCTCCCAAAATGATTTTATAACTGCCCCGTCTGGTTTAAAAGCCCTATATCTATGCTAATGGAAAAACCGCTGCCCAAGGAATCACTACTTCCACATCCAGATTTTCTATCCAAGTCACTCACAACGAAAAAATTTTGTATGTGGAAATAATTGTTTATGGAACTTTAATAATATAAAATTTGAAATCCTCTACCCCAAAAACCCATAAAACGATACCCCACATCGGTAGCGAGGTGGGAGTGGTGATAGGGGGTGGTAGTGGGGGTGGATGAAGTAAAAAAATATTTTGCGGTTTCTGGTTCTTATACACACACTAAATCACAATTTTTTTCATCCCCTTTAATAATGGGGTGAGGGTGGTAATGGGGGTGGCTACTGCCAAATTTGTTTTTGAGACCTTAGCTTCTCTTGTACATACTAAATACCAATTTGGACTCTTACCTACTTGATTTACCTATTTACCCCAAATTTACCCCAATTTACCCCCCAACCCTTAGACGGAACAAGATGAAAATATAATCTAGTTCTCGATCTCGTTAAGGTACATGTGTGTACCAAATTTCAAGTCAATATCTCAAACGGTTCCAGAGTAAACGTGCGCACAAAAAAAAGTTACAGACAGACAGACAGACCGACAGACAGACCGACAGACAGAAATTTTTTTTTTCGCTCAAACTTAAAATCTCGACGTTTCATGACATTCTAAGCCTATTTGAACAATAAAAATTTTTAAAAATTTTTTTGTCGTTACTATACTTCCACTGGATGTGGAAGTAAAATTGATGCAAAAATTGATTCATAGCAAGCTCTTTCATTTTCCAGATGAACAAGCCCCAACGCTAAGGACAGAACAACCCGAACCTGTGCCAGGACCCCCTAAAAGATAACAGCTCATATATGTGTTGCTCATATAATAATGTAACACATAATATATAATAATTTTTCAAGATTTTTCGTAACTGAATTTGTACAATTTCGGACTTCATTAAATAACTTAAACACTATTATGTAAATAATAGCAGAGAACTAAGAGAAATTCACTAATTGATAGCCTTTAATAATAATATAGAGATTTGGAGTGAAAAGAACAGTGGGTTTTTGCGGAGACAGCAAAATACGCCAATTTACAACTAGCGCTTGAGCCAGGAGAAAAAAACCTAAATAATGGAATTTGTAGAAAATTTTATGTACTTTCATTTTGAATAGGGAGGTTATTTACGAAAAGTTGGTAGTTTTCGAGTTACAAGTAAAAAAAAACGCAAAAAAATTAGATTCTCTATATTTTTTTGCATTTTTTTTAATGTTGCGTCACGAAATGTTAGCAAACCTCAAACTTTCCCGCTAGGGGCCCTTTTGAGCACAAATTGACTGCATTAATAGTATATACAAGAGAAGCTACAAGGTCTCAAAAATTTTTTTGAAATTAGCCACCCCTACCCCATTATTAAAGGGGGCGAAAAAAATTATGATTTAGTGTGTTTACAAGAACCAGAAAACTCAAAATATTTTTTACTTCATCCAGCTCCACTACCTCACCCTATCACCACCCCCACCATATTACCGATGTGGGATATCGTTTTATGGGTTTTTGGGAGGATTTCAAATATTATATTATTAAAGTTCCATAAACAATTATTTCCACATACAAAATTTTTTAATTGTGAGAGACTTGGATGGAAAATCTTGATGTGGAAGTAGTGATTCCTTGGGCAGCAGTTTTTTTTTTGACGTCTTAACAATTGCTGAAACTTTGGTTTTAAAATTAAATATTAATTAAATATATTTTAGAGTAAAAGTTTGTTTAAATAGTGACAAGTAGTTTACGGGACCTCAGTTTGATTACCGAAAACTTACGAACAATATTAGTAGTATATCGGTTTTAATAAGATTTGTAATATATATGCCAGCATATCTTCAATAACGATTTTCCCTGAGAAAATTATTTTGTCATTAATACCCACCAACTATCAGTATTTTGCTGTTTCTATCATTCCTCCATTTACTCCGGCAATAAATCAGTGGTAAAGTGCAAATACAAAAATAATTAAGCACCACACTGACAGTCGTAACGATTCGATAAAGAAGTGTTAGAAGGGTTGCATTCGGATCTCTTGCCCTGAGGCATTGAAGCGCGCATTAGGGTGCTAAAGGGTTACAACTATATAGACTTATAAATTCTACTACAAAGTTAATTAGGGAGAAAATGAATTCTTTTTGACGTTATTAATGGGAACGAGAGTGTTTATTGTTGCATTATTTTGACTTATGTAGCTGCATTGTGTGCACTTTTATGCATCTGAAATTTTCATAATCTTATTTTGATTATTTTTATTTCGTGGATAATTATTCTAGGCATCTGTATCTCCTGAATATCATTATATATTTCAATTGTTTTGTGTTTAATGAATAAAAAACAGGAATACTATACATGTCCGGAAATTTAGAGCAGAAAATAATTGATCCATATAAAATTATTTATTTTATCGACTATACTTACCAGCAACCATGAATTATGTTACACATATTCACTATATTATCCAATTATATTTTTTTCTTTTTAAGTATTTACTACCGAGTGCTGCTGTTGCCTTTTCTAGATTATTAATATGAGTTATAAAATAAGACGGACAGAAGCAAAGTAAAATATCTTTAAGGTACCAGTAAACTCTTTTCTTGATCTGAAATAGAAATTCTAATATCCGATAGGCTTCTAAGATTAGTTTATTTATGTATAATATAAAAACGTTCTAATTTCATACACACAAGTGTGTATGAAATTAGAACGTGTTAGAAATTATCCCAAGATCCTTGAAAGTTTCGTGTCTTTGAAGAATCACGTTATCTATTCTACAATTTAATAGATGCTAGTTTGATTGTGTAGGATATAACGTTGCATTTGGTCATACTTAAAATTGACTTATTTTGACAACACCAACTGGATACGTTGGAGCAGCAGTCATAAAAAGTTTTAGGTTACCTGAGTAGAGTAAGCAGTCAACTTGAATAACTGCCATAATATCATTTACAATTAGGTTAAAAAGCAAAGGCCTGAGAATTGATCCTTGCAGAACACCAGATGTTACCAAGTATCCAACAGACCTGAACTCACTATAAACTACATATTGTTTTCCAACTAGAAGACAAAATACTAACAGGGAATGGGAGAAATATTGTGATCGAGGGAGTTAAATGCTTCAGAATGATCTGTGTATATATTACATGAATTTGTTTACTTTGGTAAGTGTATTAAGTTTATGAAATTAAAAAAAAAAAATGAGACTCACTAAAACGACTTTCACGCTCAACTTAGACTTTTAATTATTTTTTCAAAGCAGTTTATGGCATTAGAAATCCAACAAAAAAAACCATTAAAATCCATTCACTATAGCTGTGTTCCGAGGTATAAACCTAATTGCATTGGACTAATAAAAGAAATTGAAGTATTTACAACAAACACTAAATAAATTTAAATTTTACTTGTAGAAAATAAAAGTTAATTCAGAGTTTTAAAATCATTGTGAATGTGGCTGAAACAAATATTGTTATGAACGATCAACTTGGAATAAATTGTTCACTACTTCTCTCTTCTGAAATCTTTAAATTATGTTAGAATAGTCTTGTTCTGTATAAGTAATTTTGTTTTACACCCAACTTGATCAAACACCATGTGATGAAACAAACGTTATGTAAAAAACAAAACTGTTTGTGAAAATCAGATGCACAAATTTGTTTTTGTGTTCAGTTATTTTCACCAACATGAAACAACGCGGAGAACTGTTAATAGATTTCGTCAACAACATTTTGTCAAATATTTCTGAGTAAATAATAAAATCACACCTGTTAGATAAACTAAACAGATGCCTCCAATTTTCAAGAATTAGTACCCACCCTGGTCAACTAAGGATGTGAGCATTCTTAGTTATTAAAATTTCAAATACAAAGATATCAAAAATAAATATGTTATAAGGATCATTTACAAGAAATAAATATTTCGTGTCTAAAGTATTATAAATCTTCAATTAATGTGTAAGAACTCTTAATAACTAATAACATTGGTACCAAAATGTTTGTAGACTATAATATTTCAAGGTAAGTCTAAGCTTAAATTAAATATTTGTTTGGCCTTGATCTTGACAGTTCTCCGTTCTAGCGTTGAAGAGTATATTGGGTGGTCTGTAAAAACTCTTATAATAATTACCTTTCAATTGAGTAATTTATTCTAAGTATTAATCCTTTGTTGCTCATGCCAAAATGAAAAGTCAATGGGTGAAAAATTTAAGGGACGCAGAACGTAGAACTAAATAGGAAGTTATCGCAAAAGATAACGTATTTGCGTTATACGTTATTTTTGACATCTAAGCAAGCGCATATTGGTTTTCACGTACAAAAACAAACATGCGCAAGCGTAGATGTCAAAGATAACGTTTAACGTACATACGTTATCTTCCGCGATAACTCCCTAATATATAAAAATATACCGCATTCATCTAAAAATGGTGATAGTACACAAACACTGAACTATAGATCTATATCACTAATAACCAGCATTGCAAAAGTATTTGAAAAGGTAATCAAAAAAAGAATAATAGAGTTTTTAAATAAATATAATATACTTTCAAGCAAATAATAATAATAATTCATTTATTTACTATATGTATACATATCTATAAAATCTTGTACAATTACAATGTCTTCTTATTCAAGGAACAACACTTAATGGAATTCTGTTGGCACACTCTATAGAATAGTAAACAAATAAAGTTTGAGCTCCCACAAAAATACAAAGTACTGTGCGTGGGCTTCACAATCTGAATTTTTTACCTATTATTGGACACAGATGAATTGGACTACTGTCCACACTATTATCGAAACAGGCAACCTGCTTCAATATATACATTTTTTTTTAATATTTAAATACAATCAATATACACTTATCGTACAACATATAAATACATACATTTGCAACCTAGTTGCGATTAGAATAGTATATTAAAATTAAAGTTGAAAACTAATCTACTTACATCTATTTATATTCAAATTGGACTATTTATTAATAAATACAAAATATACGATATATACATGTATTCACACATAAATAAACATACACCTACATTCACGCACATTATAAATAATAAGTATTTTTAATGTCAATCTCTTTATGTGCATACGAGCGGGGCTTGGATAGAAGCCACTGCTCTAGTTTTACTTTAAATAGGTTTAATGCATTAATCTTCTTTAAATTGAGAGGTATTGCATTGTAAATCTTAGGTCCAAGGTAGGCGAAACATCGCTGACCTATTGTTTTGTAGACTTTAGGGATTTTAATTGCGTCTATTTTATACCTCGTAGAATGTCGGTGAATAATGGGATTTTCATATCGCGTTTTTCTCTGTTGATAAGCTATGGTAACATAAAATAATTGGTTCAAATCCAAGACATTTGCTAGTCGGTAAAGGGAGTCACTAGGGTACAGAACATTTTTGCCGTATATGATTTTTAATATCCACTTCTGAAGTACTTCTAAACTTTTCAGGTGAGTATTGTAGGCTCCGCCCCACGCAACTATGCCATACCTCAACTGAGATTCCACCAATGCATAATACAATATTTTTAGATTAGGAATGTCCAAAATTTGCTTTAGATATTTGAATTTACATAGCAGACTCCTAATCTTTTGAACTATTCCATTTATGTGTATATCCCATTTTAGGAAACTATCTATGATTATATTATATTTCATTTGGGTTGCTGGTAAAATCTCAAACGTTGCATGTTCACAGTTTATTAGTAGGGGGGGTAGAGGGTTTGGGAAATTTGGTAATTTCGTTTTATGTGTAACAAATGGTATGTATTTCGTTTTATTGAAATTAATGGTTAGTAACCTTGAGTCGAACCAGGATTTTAATGTTTTGAAATCTTCCTCAGCTGTACTTGTAATATTATCCCACGAATTGCCTGTGTAAAATATAGCCGTGTCGTCGGCAAAACTAACAATTTGTCCTTTTATTTTTGCAAGTATAGGTTATTTACATAAATAATAAACAGTACCGGGCCTAATACTGTCCCCTGAGGCACCCCGTACTCTACTGTTCTAAATTTACTTAATGTTTCATTAACATTTACACACTGTTTTCTCATTAATAAGTAACTTCGCATTAGTCGCAATGTGTTACCACGGAAACCAATTTCCTCTAATGATACCAACAATTTTTCGTGAGACACAGTGTCAAAGCTTTTGCCAGATCTACAAAGATGCAAAGCGCGAGCTTGCCTTCATCCAGTGCATTATAAGCATTAGCAGTCAGCTCGGCAATTGCATCCTGCGTAGATCTGGCTTGTCTAAAACCATATTGGGACTTACTTATTATTATAAAATAGTTTGGGTTTAGAGAAGCTAAATCGACAGAAGATGCAACGGTAAATCTAACCAATACAATATACAAACTTTAGATCAGAGCACACTATCGCTGTGCATCTTCGTCGATTTGGCAAAAGCATTCGACACAATCAGCCATAAAAAACCTTTATTAACACTACAAAATATCGGCTTTCGAGGTATAGCACTTGATTTAATGACTAGCTATCTAACAAATCGAAAATAGCAAGTAGTTATAGACGATACAAAAAGCATCACAAGGACAGTAGACTACGGTGTACCCCAAGGAACAGTTTTGGGGCCCATCCTATTTAATATTTATATTAATGATCTGTTCACTCTCTCTACAAACGGCGAAATATTAAGTTTTGCGGATGATACCGCAGTATTTTATACGCGTAATAATTGGTCAAGTCTAAAAATGAAGGGTGAGAAGGATTTAAAAAAAATGTTTTATGGATGAATCATAGGCTCTTAACTATAAATTAAAACATTCTTTATGCCGTTCACTTGTTATAAAGATAAATTACCTAACTACACGCAACTCGAAACTGACTTAGATATAAAAGCAATACATGTGAATTTAACAGAGAAAATGAAATATCTGGGTGTAATTATAGACTAACATTTAAGATAGAACCACCACATCGACCACGTGGTAAAAAAATTAAAGTGTAATGAATATCTATTTAAAAAAATTAAAATCTATACAGAAATGGTTACTCAAAATTATATATAAAAAAAATAGTATATTGTGTATTTAGGTGTGAAAGCAATACATTCCCGGACGACGATGCAAATTGTTGGCCGAGGCGCTAGCCGAGGCCAACAAGCATTGAAGTCCGGGAATGTACTTTCACACCGAAGTACACATACTATTTTTTCTGAAATCACAATCAAAATTATTATAAATTAAGGAATTTGTATTAATGCACAACATTTCTTCATTACAATCTAACTGCTTACTAATAAATGCAATTTTAATGTGAGTTGGTTTGTCTGCGTGTATTAATTTACTGTATAAAATATACATAAAAAACCGTACGGGAATGTTACTTTCCCGGCCTAGGCCGGGAAAGTAACATTCCCGTACAGTTTTGTTGATCGTTGCTTGGCAGCGGATCTTTTCCGGTCTGTTTTGTGATAGTTTCTTAGCAACGGACTAAAATACTGGAATTGTGCATTTTTCGATCTGAAATCGCGCCGAAAATGTAGACATTGCCGATCAATTTCAGAAAAACAATATTTACCCAACAAAAACATTGAAGAAACCGAAGTATTTGACCAGATACAACTCTTCTTTCTAAGCATGGCCATTAATTTATATAAAAATAAGGAACACATTAGTCTTGCCACCCACACCATTGAAATAAGGTCAAGAGTCAATTTGCAGCCTCCCTAAAATGAAAAAAATGGTTAGTCAAAGAAGTTATAATTATTTGAGTTCATTTGTGTATGCAATTATTCCAATAAATTTAAGAAACGCTAATTGCCTTACCGTATACAAACGAAAAACCGCTGCCCAAGGAATCACTACTTCCACATCCAGATTTTCTATCCAAGTCACTCACCACGAAAAAAAATTGTATATGGAAATAATTGTTTATGGAACATAAAACGATACCCCACATCGGTAGTGGGGTGGGGGTGGTGATAGGGGGTGGTTGGTAGTGGGGGTGGATGAAGTAAAAAATGTTTTGAGGTTTCTGGTTCTTGTACACACACTAAATCACAATTTTTTTCATCCCCTTTAATAATGGGGTGGGGGTGGTAATGGGGGTGGCTAACGCCAAATTTTTTTTTGACACCTTAGCTTCTCTTGTATATACTAAATACCAATTTTATGGACTATTACCTGCTTGATTTACCCCAAATTTACCCCAATTTACCCCCCAACCCTTCGACGGAACAAGACGAAAATATAATCTAGTTCTAGATCTGGTTAAAGTACATATGTGTACCAAATTTCAAGTCAATATCTCAAACGGTTCCACAGTGAACGTACGCACAAAAAAAAGTTACAGACCGACAGACAGAATTTTTTTTTCTCTCAAACTTAAAATCTCGACGTTTCTTGACATTCTAAGCCTATTTGAACAATAAAAATTTTTAAATTTTTTTTTGTCGTTACTATACTTCCACTGGATGTGGAAGTAAAATAAAAACTGGCTAAAGTTAACATCAAGATCAAAGATTGATGAAATCATTGACAGGAAAAATTATACAACTCAAATATCATAGAACATATAATTTTAATGTCTCAGAGAAGTTAGTGAATGTTTTTTTTTAAAGTTCTTTAAAATTTTACTTGTAAATATATATGTGTTCCTTTCTTGCTACTTTTCTATTATAGTTGGTGGTAATTTCTTGTTTGTTTGTCAGAAATTCTATATATATATATATATATATATTGCACTGTACTGTGTGTGTATGTTGTAGACATACGAGGTAGTTTTGGGGCGCCAGGCAGCACGAGGGCTGTCAAATTTATTTTCTTACCTCTACATGCACCACACAGGCATTCGGAGCACGATTTCCACACCAGGAGGATTGACTCCGCTCAGGGAAGAAGCCGGTTCAAGTTTATTATTTTTTTTTTAAATATCAGGAAGCAAATAAATAACACACAAGTTTGGTCAGAAATGTTTGAACAGAAACCTTTTATTAAAATTTTAAATTTTGACCTGGATTGAATTTCTTAATTACAAAGTGGTGAACAATATCTCTTAAAATAACTTATGCTAATCGGCCTTTAGATTTTTGATTTGATAATAATCAGTGTTTTTGCTTTTATGAAAATTTTATATTCAAATTGAAAATTTTATTTTAACGAAGACGAATTTTTAATAGAAATAAATAAATTGACACTTTTGTGTCTAGTATTCTTTATTTAGAATTTGATAAAAGCTTTTACCTTTGTGCTAATCCCAATTGACGACGAAAGTTGGTTGCAACCACGCGACCGTTCTTCACAAGCGAAAAGTCCTGTCGAAACAGCCTGAAGTTCTCTGTTGACACGCTGTCTTCAAGTCGGTAAAGTGACTCGTTACAATGGTGATGTTTTGTTTTGATATAATCAGGATTCTTGAATATTCCTCTTGAAAAACCAGGATACTGATTGCGTTGCACTATTTGGCACTTTAATTAGACGCAGGTAGGTGTTTTACCCTTACCTTTCGGAGCAAACACTTTTTATTTTATTTTCGAAGACGATACCTTTTTTGTTGTTTACAAAATTTTTATTTGCATTTTAATTTTTAATTTCCAATTTATCAGATGTATTTATTTTGAGTCGTGACTAATTTTCAAAATTATAATGTTAAAACTTGATTTGACCAATCACAGGTCACAAAATATATTTTTCAAAAACTTAGGTTATAATTTCAGCAAATTCTGATTAAACCTCTCCCTTTGAATGATAATTAACGACTGAATGCTAAAATATGGCTTCTAATTGGCCTGGTTTGACAATTTTAAAAAAATCTGGATTACTAGATTTTGACTTTTGATGTTTATTTTTGGAAATTTTATGATTTTGAGCTTATTTTTAATACAATGCTTATTTTTCTTTCTGTACTTTATTCCTAGCTTTAAGCTGATCATTTTGGTATGCAACATGCCTAGTTTGAATGATGTATTTTGAGGTTACCTGATCAGTTGGAAATTTCACAAAAACACTCTTAAAAACTAATTACAGCTATAAAAAACACTTCCAGGTCAAACATAAAGCTATAACGAATATTTTCTTACATAATAAACATAGAACAACATTTTATTTAATCTAACATGAACAAATGTTTTTTCAGAGTCTCGGAGACCCTATACTGTGAAGTGTCCAGCCCTAACTATGGACAGTGCATGTAGCAATTTGCACTAAAACAACATTGTGTAACATAATCTAACTTCTAGTAGTGAAATTACACTGAAAAAATCTTAATTTATACCAATTTGACAAGAATATATGGTAGCGTCCCATACCTAGAAGTTTGAAAGTCAGCTGTGGCCCCCTTTTCAAGTCTTTTGTTGGAAATAACCACGCTGTTAAGTGAACTAAGGTATGTAACTTTATGTTTTAATGTTTTTTAGTCTATTACGATTAACATTTTACACAATTTTTGACATGATTAGAATTTACCGTTGGCTGTCCGAGCCTTGTTTTGACCAAATTCATAGGAGCTTAAAATGTTTGTTTGATTTTGTTCCTTATGAACTTATAAGTTTATTATGAGTAATTTCTCACTTTTTAACACATGTTTAGTCTATTTGGAATTTTAATAGTAATGATTTTGTCTATTTTTAGGCTGTCCTTGTAGCCAGAAAGTACCTAGGTAGGTTCTACACTGCTCCAACAAGCAAATCCCGCACTGTGGTCCTTTTGCCTGCCGTTGAGAGTTTTCGAAGCACTAATTTTACAATTAGATTGTACAGAGTGATTTTCTCTATAGGTATGTTACAATTTTTATACAATATTTTACAAAGTACATGTTTAATTACAAAATATGGCAAAGCATTTCTAAACCAAACCTTGCCTATCATTTCACTGTTCCTTCTGTGTAGTTTGAACATGAGGAAAGTCAATACACCCTGCTATGGCTCTCACGCTTAACGTGTACACCATTTGCGATTTAAAGTGTTGATAAATTTTTATAAAATGTTTTATTTTTGATTTAAAATTTTACTTTGTGTTTTTTCTAAAATCGAGCATTGTCCATTGATCGGTGGGCTATGTCATGGCATTCCCCCTTTAACTAATAATAATTTTTGACTGGTGACAATTTTGTTAGTTACCAATATGGCATGACATGCACACAGTCAAATTAAAATTAAATTTTTATAACATTCTGTCTAGCCTGGCTCATATGGATACATCAGACTGACGTGAAATCTTCCCCTTATCGAGTTGTCATAAATATTCTTTAATTCATAGGTATTTTCATTCAATATTTTGTGTACCACGTACGGTCCTTCGTATGGGTACTGCAATTTAGCGCAAATATCGTTTTTATAGTCCGATACCCTTAATCTTTTGATTACTACTTTCTCCCCTTCTTGGAATGAAACTTTCTTCTTAATTTTTTTGTTTTCCCGCTTTTCATATCGCCTCGCAGTGCGATCTAATCTTTGTTTGACATTTTTGTGTACATTTTCTAGGCTTAAATTTTCATTATTTGTCCATGGCCTGACTGGTAACTGCCCAAGCATGGTTACAATTGGTGATACTTGTGTTACAGTACTTGGCACATTATTCATATAATTTTCTACATCGTTTACCGCAGAAGGCCATTCTCTATGATCGTATTGGATAATTATACGTAAAAATCTAATAAGTTCCTGGATATAGCGTTCTGCTGGGTTGGCATTTGGTCTTCTAATCGTTGTAAATACCAATTTTGTCCCCTTTTTTTCAAGATATGTTGTCAACCTTATATTATTAAAATAGGTTGCATTATCTGCCAATATTTTACATGGTTTCCCTATGTTTCTACTATAGTGACTCAATTTTTGTAGTACTGTAGTAGTATTGCATCTTTTTGTCGGGTATAGTTTAATAAATTTAGAAAAAACGTCTACTAGTATTAAAATGTGTTTATAACCGTTTTCATCAGGAATTAGGTTACTGACAAAATCCATAGCTACAAGTTCTAAAGGTTTACTGGTAGTAATGCTATAAACTATGTTCTTATTGACATGATTCTTTATTTTTGCCATGCAACATTCGTGGCATTTAATTATTATTTCCTTTGCCAAGGATAAATCTCGCTTACAGAAAAAGGTTTCCCTGAAAATCATCCAAGTTTTCCGAACTCCGATGTGTCCGAATTTAACATGCAGATCTATTATAATCTCTGCAGCTAAACTCTCGTCTAAAACATATTTTTCCTCGTTTGCAATTGTTTTTAAAATGAAATTGTTTCTTATGATGTAACCTCTACTGTGTGGGTATGTCGATATGTGGTTCCTTAATTCGTGTAATTGTGCTTGGCTGTCTATTACGTGTTGATATGTGTACAAAGTGTTGTTGTGTGAGAGTGCGTTTAATCCTACTGTGAAAGTGTTCCGCTTGTCAACTGTGTCGATTTGTCGGTTACGTGTCAAAGCGTCTGCAGTGACATTGTATCTACCCGGTCTGTGTTTAATTGTAAACGAGTACTCCTGTATGAGCAGAGACCATCTGTAAATTCGGTTATTGGCGAATCTATTCTTCATTAAGAAGCACAGAGCTGCGTGGTCTGTTTCAATAGTAAAATGGTTTCCTGTTAGGAAAAACGATAGTTTGGCCACACTGTAGGTGATCGCCAACATTTCTTTTTCGGGCGTTGAATACCTGATTTCATACGGCTTTAAGATTCTAGATATGAAACATACCGGTGTTTCAATTCCTCCTATTTCCTGTGTGAGTTCCGCGGCTATTATGTTGTCTGACGCATCGGTCCTCAACGTGAAAGGTAGCGAAAAATCCGGACTGTGAAGAAGTAGATTGTCGTGAAAGTTCATCTTTACCTTTTGAAAAGCTTCTTCCCTTCTTTCATCCCACTCCCACTTGACGTTTTTGCGAAGAAGTTCAAGTAGTGGAATCTCGAGTTCTGACAATCTCGGTATAAATTTTTTGTAGTAATTTAATATCCCCAGAAATCCCCTTAAAGTTTTCAAATTTGTCGGACGCGGATAATCTTTTATTTCTTTTACCCTTTCTTGCCCTACGCTTATGCCTTCTGGTTTAATTTTGTACCCTAAGTATTTTACATAAGTACGGTAAAACTCACATTTTTCAATGTTTAACTTTAAACCCGCTTCATTCAATGCATTCAAAATTATGTCTAAATGTTCATAATGCTTTTCTTCTGTTTCAGAAAACACTAATATATCATCGATATAATGTACGCAGAAACTATCATACTTGTCTAGTATGTTTTGCATCGCCCGGACAAGAGCTGAAGATGCTGATTGCAAACCAAAGGGTACCACTTTAAATTGAAATATGTGGCCATCTATGCTGAATCCTGTGAACTTGCGTGAGTCTGGATGCAAAGGAATCAACCAAAATGAATTTTTGAGATCGAGCTTTGAGAAAACTGAATTTTTGCCGATCCTGGACAAAAGTGTGTCGATCGTTTGAGGTGCATCGAACTGTGATTTTGTGATTGTATTTAAGTTTCTAGCATCTAAACATAAACGTATTGACTCGTCTTTCTTTTTTACAACAACTAAAGGATTGATATAATTAGTTTTAGCTGATTCAATAATGTTAGAATTAATCATATTTTTAATTTCTTGCTGTACTTGTTCTCTGTGTTTATAAGGTATTGGATAAGTTTTGCACTTAAATGGTTTATTTTCGTCAACATCTAACTTGTGTTCATAACCTTTTGCAACTCTAGATTCATAATTAATTAAAGAAATGTAATTTTGCAGCATGTTTTGTATTATTTTATCAAACTTAGCAGGACATCTTATCAGTAATTCTTCGGGCTTTTTATAACTAGTATTCATTACATATGTGGTACTTTCCATCATATGTTCTCCGCAATATTTATTCTTACCGCTGGCATTTTCGCCTTTTATAATATTTCCGCTGGCACTATCGCCTTTTTTACCGCATTTTTCATTTTTACCGCTGGCACCTTCGCCATTTATATTCTTAATATTAAATATGGGTATTTTTTCACCCTCAACAACTAGGATTCTTTCTCCTAAATCAATAATTGCCCTTAATTCAGATAAAATATCTTCCCCCAGAATGACATCATAATTCATTTTTGCCACAATAACAAAATCACCTTTAAATGTTTGATTTTTAATTTTAAATTCTGTACTTAATATTTTGTTGCATTCTGCGAACTTTATACTGCTTAAATTAACCAATCTTATTTTTGATATTTTTATACATTTATTTTCACCATTATTAAAATATTCATTAAAAATCTTTTCATCAATCAGACTGATCTCTGACCCTGAATCAACCAGTGCCCTAACATTTATATTATTTATTTGCATATTTATTATAGGTAATTGACTAATTTTTACATTTTTAAATTCATCATCCATCTCAGTTCCCAAATATTCTCTCATGTGTTCATACGTAGCTTTCGAATTTAAAATTTGCCTAACTAAAAATCCTGATTTTCAGGCCTAACATTAATTTGTGCCTCCGTTTCTATCCTATGCATGTGAGCCTGTGAATTTTCACTTCCCCTTTGTACAGTGGTATTTGCCACTTGCGAGTACGTTCTTGTATCCCCTTTTCGTTCATCATACGTTGGCTTCTTTGATTCCCAATGTACCTGTTTCTTTTCCTGTATCTGCTTACCCTGTTCCCTGTTTTGATTCATAGTTTGTTGCCCCCCATATGGCATATTCCCATTGAAATTTCTGTTTTGCCCTTCATTTCTGTCATACCTGTTATAATTATTATAGTTATTTCTGTTTTGATTGTACCTGTCCTCATTATTCCCCCCTTGATAGTTGAAATTCCCATTTTGGCTATAATTGTTCCCCTTGAAGTACCTGAAATTATTTGTCCCCTGCGTATTATCATATCTATCATATTTGTTATCTTGATTTCTGTTTCGATTTTCATTATTACCGTACCTATTATCATTGTTCCCATACCTGTTATCGCTATTTCCGTACCTGTTCTCGTTATTCCCGTATTTATTATAATTGTTCGACGAACCTTGGTGGTAATCGTCTATTTCCCGTAAATATTCTAGGAGACTGTCCATCGTTCCTATCCTTTGTGTTATAATAACGTTTTGAATGCTATTTGAAAAATGTCTAGCCAAATACCGAACAATTTCACTCTCAGTGAACTTAGGTTCTAAGTGTTTTATGTTGTACACTTTTCTTAGTACATAGTTTTCCCTAGAAATACCTGATTTGTCATTATACCTTCCGTTGAATAGATTTTCCCTTACCTTTTGCTGGGTGTGATCAC
The DNA here is from genome assembly GCA_936432065.2 of Rutpela maculata. Taxonomy (NCBI): domain Eukaryota; kingdom Metazoa; phylum Arthropoda; class Insecta; order Coleoptera; family Cerambycidae; genus Rutpela; species Rutpela maculata. The sequence continues at coordinate 139,043,147 of OW386289.2, forward strand.
TCCAGTATTGTTTCATCAATAAAACCTCGAACTCCTGGAGAGATTCGAACCTATTTTCCACAGATTGGTACCAATATTCACATTCTCCTTTTATCATATTTTGTATATTAGTCTTGAGGTCGGCAGAGCTATGCAATGTGTCCATGTGTTGCTTTAGGCGTGTTATGAATATTTTTGGATGTGTTCTGTTGTCTCCGTAGAAGTAAAAAGGTGTTTTGTTACATGTGTATGTGTGTAGTGGCGTGTGCGTTCGTGTACTATCCCTGATCATTCTAGTAACTTCAGATATCTTTCTCTCCTGTTCTTTTTTGTGAGTGTCAACCTTTTCTCCTTGTTTTCTTGTCCTTGCGTCCATTACATTCATTCCTTCTTCGAAAATTCCAGCCATTTCCGCTCGTACTTCTTCCCTCACTTCTTTTGTTGCTTCACCAACTTTCTCACAAATCGTTTCATCGATTTTTTCCCATTTTCCTTCCAGATTGTCACATCTGTTTCTCAAATCTTGCGTGCTTTCTTCGAATTTTTTCATCCCTTCTTCACTTTTCTTGTTCAAATTCTCCGTGAACATTTCCATCTTTTCTTCTAATTTTTGTTGTGTTTGCAAAAGTTCTGTTGCCAGCTTTTCTTCCAACCACTTTGTCCTCTGTTCTATTTCTTCCATGGTTTGATCGATTATGTTTTTAATGTTGCCTATCTCATGTGTGTTTTGGTCTAGTTTTTCTTCTAATTTTTGACTGTTTTCTTCCATTCTTTGACTGGTTTGTTCCATTTTCTCTTCCATCCTTTGACTATTTTGCTCCATTGTTTGTTCTAATTTTTCTTCCATCCTTTGACTATTTTGCTCCATTTTCGCATTCATTCCTGTCATCATTTCCATCAGCTTATTTAGCATGTCTGGATTTGTTTGTGTAGTGGTTGCATCACCTGCTTGTTGTGTTTGTTGTGTCTCTTCTGTCGAAGTTCCAGGTGCTGGGTTGTCTCCTGCCATGTCAGTAGTCTTACCTGATCTTAATCTCATTTACCAAAATATGTAGATTATCTCTACCTTACCAATAGTCTTTTATAAAATTACCTTGTTATTTACCTTTAAATCGACAATGCCTGATTTTAAATTGATTTTAGAATTTTAAATTTTGTTTATTATTGAATTTATTTGCTTTCCTGAGCTTGATATACAAAATGTGTTACAACACGTTAAACCTCAAACGTTGCGTGCTTACAAAATGCTCACCACGTTGGACGCCATAAAATGCACTGTACTGTGTGTGTATGTTGTAGACATACGAGGTAGTTTTGGGGCGCCAGGCAGCACGAGGGCTGTCAAATTTATTTTCTTACCTCTACATGCACCACACAGGCATTCGGAGCACGATTTCCACACCAGGAGGATTGACTCCGCTCAGGGAAGAAGCCGGTTCAAGTTTATTATTATTTTTTTAAATATCAGGAAGCAAATAAATAACACACAAGTTTGGTCAGAAATGTTTGAACAGAAACCTTTTATTAAAATTTTAAATTTTGACCTGGATTGAATTTCTTAATTACAAAGTGGTGAACAATATCTCTTAAAATAACTTATGCTAATCGGCCTTTAGATTTTTGATTTGATAATAATCAGTGTTTTTGCTTTTATGAAAATTTTATATTCAAATTGAAAATTTTATTTTAACGAAGACGAATTTTTAATAGAAATAAATAAATTGACACTTTTGTGTCTAGTATTCTTTATTTAGAATTTGATAAAAGCTTTTACCTTTGTGCTAATCCCAATTGACGACGAAAGTTGGTTGCAACCACGCGACCGTTCTTCACAAGCGAAAAGTCCTGTCGAAACAGCCTGAAGTTCTCTGTTGACACGCTGTCTTCAAGTCGGTAAAGTGACTCGTTACAATGGTGATGTTTTGTTTTGATATAATCAGGATTCTTGAATATTCCTCTTGAAAAACCAGGATACTGATTGCGTTGCACTATTTGGCACTTTAATTAGACGCAGGTAGGTGTTTTACCCTTACCTTTCGGAGCAAACACTTTTTATTTTATTTTCGAAGACGATACCTTTTTTGTTGTTTACAAAATTTTTATTTGCATTTTAATTTTTAATTTCCAATTTATCAGATGTATTTATTTTGAGTCGTGACTAATTTTCAAAATTATAATGTTAAAACTTGATTTGACCAATCACAGGTCACAAAATATATTTTTCAAAAACTTAGGTTATAATTTCAGCAAATTCTGATTAAACCTCTCCCTTTGAATGATAATTAACGACTGAATGCTAAAATATGGCTTCTAATTGGCCTGGTTTGACAATTTTAAAAAAATCTGGATTACTAGATTTTGACTTTTGATGTTTATTTTTGGAAATTTTATGATTTTGAGCTTATTTTTAATACAATGCTTATTTTTCTTTCTGTACTTTATTCCTAGCTTTAAGCTGATCATTTTGGTATGCAACATGCCTAGTTTGAATGATGTATTTTGAGGTTACCTGATCAGTTGGAAATTTCACAAAAACACTCTTAAAAACTAATTACAGCTATAAAAAACACTTCCAGGTCAAACATAAAGCTATAACGAATATTTTCTTACATAATAAACATAGAACAACATTTTATTTAATCTAACATGAACAAATGTTTTTTCAGAGTCTCGGAGACCCTATACTGTGAAGTGTCCAGCCCTAACTATGGACAGTGCATGTAGCAATTTGCACTAAAACAACATTGTGTAACATAATCTAACTTCTAGTAGTGAAATTACACTGAAAAAATCTTAATTTATACCAATTTGACAAGAATATATGGTAGCGTCCCATACCTAGAAGTTTGAAAGTCAGCTGTGGCCCCCTTTTCAAGTCTTTTGTTGGAAATAACCACGCTGTTAAGTGAACTAAGGTATGTAACTTTATGTTTTAATGTTTTTTAGTCTATTACGATTAACATTTTACACAATTTTTGACATGATTAGAATTTACCGTTGGCTGTCCGAGCCTTGTTTTGACCAAATTCATAGGAGCTTAAAATGTTTGTTTGATTTTGTTCCTTATGAACTTATAAGTTTATTATGAGTAATTTCTCACTTTTTAACACATGTTTAGTCTATTTGGAATTTTAATAGTAATGATTTTGTCTATTTTTAGGCTGTCCTTGTAGCCAGAAAGTACCTAGGTAGGTTCTACACTGCTCCAACAAGCAAATCCCGCACTGTGGTCCTTTTGCCTGCCGTTGAGAGTTTTCGAAGCACTAATTTTACAATTAGATTGTACAGAGTGATTTTCTCTATAGGTATGTTACAATTTTTATACAATATTTTACAAAGTACATGTTTAATTACAAAATATGGCAAAGCATTTCTAAACCAAACCTTGCCTATCATTTCACTGTTCCTTCTGTGTAGTTTGAACATGAGGAAAGTCAATACACCCTGCTATGGCTCTCACGCTTAACGTGTACACCATTTGCGATTTAAAGTGTTGATAAATTTTTATAAAATGTTTTATTTTTGATTTAAAATTTTACTTTGTGTTTTTTCTAAAATCGAGCATTGTCCATTGATCGGTGGGCTATGCAATATATATATATATATATATATATATATATATGTATATATATATATATATATATATATATATATATATATATATATATATATATATATATGCAATTTTTTTTATTATATTTGTATTAAATTGATACTATTTTAAGCATAATTGCTGTTATAAATTAAAATAATTTAGCTGTTACCCACGACAAGGATAATCTTTGTGGGTTTGCTCGTTTATTTACCTTTATTTATATTTTTTTGGGTGCGTGTATTTTATATAATGATCTTTTTGGCAAATAAATATTATTATTATTATTATTCAGATCTCAATTTATAAAACGGAATTTTTCTTTCAAATCGGGTATTGGAAATCATCCGAATGAGCATATAGTCGTCATCAACATAAGAGTTAAAAAAATTCAAAACTGGATTTTTTTGTTTAAACACTATTTGAATGCTCAAGAAAAGATTCTGAGTTTGTGTTTTTAACTTAAATTTTTTTCTTAAATTCAAAAAATCACAAAGTATGGATTGCGCAGTTCTGTTGCATTCTACGTTAAAAGTAGCAGCTCTATGAGAAACAAAAGATCTGATAAAGTTCTGCGCAAAATAAAAACAATGTTCTTGTCCTAATAACTTCCAAAATATGCGATTTGTCATTTTTAACCTCTTTATAAAAAAAAGGGTATAGCCGGATAAGCATAGTCAAATATGCCCTTGAGCCAAATTGGACTTTGCATACATGGCTTGTTAGCTCTCTATTAATTAACAATTTCTGCCGAGTTTTAAATCCTACGGTTGGGCCAGTTATAGAGGGAGACGTGATTTTCAGTTTCTATTTAATTTCGCTTTTCCTGTTGCATTGAAAATTCTGAAAAAAATCAGGATCCATACAGTCTTAAGGGTGCATGTCAGGATTTTTTTTCAAAATTTTTGGCTTAAAATTCGGCTTGCTAAAAATTTTTTAAATTTTGAAAAAAATTTTTTTTTACGATTTTATCAAGTGACTACCTTTATTTTTTTACAGTAATAACTACTTCATATGCTTGTTGGTTTGTAATTTTTTCAGATTTTTTAAAGTGGTGGGCCATGGTGTAAAAAATTTCGATTTTGAGATGTTTGGGCTCTTAATCTTTATTCTTGAATATATTGTAATTTGTAACATCAAAAAGTTTACTTTGCATTTCTGCAGGTTTTACAATTTTGGAAATATATCGAGCGTGAGATAAATAATAAATTATTGCAGCTATGTGTGAACAGCACCCGACTGGCCGTCTACCATTTGCACACTCGCAGTAGTATCGTCTAACTCCTCGGAAACCAACGGAATTTGGCTCATAATCAATAAAAGACTTATAAGTTCTGCTACTAACATGTTGCGACCTCACTTCTACTTTAATTAAATTATTATTGTCTTTAACATAAACTTTAACATAAACCATAATAACTAACTAACTAACTAACATCTAGAGAACCACTCCTCTAAGGACCCGTAAAAAATTTTGAAAAAGCAGTTTGCGAAAATTTTTTTCAAAATTCGGTTGCCCCCCCTAGGTCTAGAGACTCCTGTTGAAAATTATTTTTTTTTTGTCATATACATTTTACTTTTCATAAAAGTACGACAATAGGTTCTGGAGTTTATGAAAATATTTTCATTATTAACTGAAATACAATGAACTGAAATTTTGTAATTTACAATTTAACAAATTATAAAATTTCGTTGTACTTGTATTATTGCATTTTTATGAAAAGTAAAATGTATAAGACAAAAAAAAATAATTTTCAACAGGAGTCCCTAGACCTAGGGGGGGCAACCGAATTTTGAAAAAATTTTTCGCAAACTGCTTTTTCAAAATTTTTTACGGGTCGTTAGAGGAGTGCTTCTCTAGATGTTAGTTCCCATATTTCGTATGGGCCCATGCGCCAGAGACGAGAACAAAATTATTGAAATTTCACCATCCGCCACTCCTTAGAATCCGTGCATACTTTCGGATAGCTTGTTTTTTAATTAATAGATTTGGAAAACAAAACGCCTTTCAGATGTTAGCCTTTCCGAAAACATTATTTTCCAAATGACATCGCAGCAAACTGTGAAGAATACTTTAACTTTAGAGATCGAGATGAAACATTGGACTAGGCAAAAGGTTCCATTTCAACAGTTGAAATCCTCATACCTCCTTGATTTCCCAGAAATGACACAGAACGACTTGAAAATTTTATTCACTGGATCGTATCAGTTATTATGGTTTTTGTTAAAGACAATAATAATATAATTAAAGTAGAAGTGAGGTCGCAACATGTTAGTAGCAGAACCAGAACTTATAAGCGTTTTATTGATTATGAGCCGAATTCCGTTGGTTTCCGAGGAGTTAGGCGATACTACTGCGAGTGTGCAAATGATAGACGCCCAGTCGGGTGCTGTTCACACATAACTGCAATAATTTATTATTTATCTCACGCCCGATATATTTCCAAAATTGTAAAACCTGCAGAAATGCTAAGTAAACTTTTTGATGTTACAAATTACAATATATTCAAGAATAAAGATTAAGAGCCCAAACATCTCAAAATCAAAATTTAATTTTTTACACCATGGCCCACCACTTTAAAAAATCTGAAAAAATTACAAACCAACAAGCATATGAAGTAGTTATTACTGTAAAAAAATAAAGGTAGTCACTTGATAAAATCCTAAAAAAAAAAATTTTTCAAAATTTCAAAAATTTTTAGCAAGCCAAATTTTAAGCCAAAAAATCTGAAAAAAAATCCTGATATGCACCCTTAAGACTGAATGGACCCTGATTTTTTTCAGAATTTTCAATGCAACAGGAAAAGCGAAATTAAATAGAAACTGAATATCACGCCTCCCTCTATAACTGGCCCAACCGTAGGGGTACGGATTTAAAACTCAGCAGAAATTGTTTATTAATAGAGAGCTAACAAGCCATGTATGCAAAGTCCAATTTGGCTCAGGGGCATTTTTCACTATGCTTATCCGGCTATACCCTTTGTAGTTTTCAGGTTTCTTCAAATTCCATTGATCCCGATGATCAGAATTAAAGAACACTCAATTTCTTATTAGTAAGAAAAAAAAAGAGCCATCTAACCTGAATTGGGCGCAAGCTATTAACTCTCAAAGTATACCACTTTCGACCTTTTTCGTTGACGTTTCGCTGAAATACAGTTTGTGGAAAATATTTTTTCAGTGCATAAAACGTAAAGATGCGTTGAATTAAAATGTATAAAATTGTAAAATAACGCTAGTCATAAAGTGCCTAATTAAAAATAACCCAATCTTTATTATTCTAATTTGATATATTTAGATTTAAGAAAATTTCGTATTAATATTTTGACCACTCTTACATACAATAATTACGGACAGGATATTTAGAGTACGATTTTAGGGCTCAAAATATAAAGAAAATGAGACTCTTTAAGATGGGGTATTTTGAAAACTCTTAGGACACGATCTTCATTTTTTTTTTTAATTATTATACACTATACAAATTATTCTCATTTTAAGAGAACACAACTTTTACATAAAAAACAATATATTTAGAATAATCTACAAATGTTTTGGCTTTATTAATTACAAACATGATGCATACTAAAATTATAAAGCATTTTTTCTAATATTTATACATGAAGATTGTGACTTCGTTCTTAAAATTTTCCGGCTAGAAGACAACCTGATTATGTAACTTAATAAAGAAATTCTAGTGATTTATTTATTACCAGTATATTTAAGAAATTTTTTTGGTTATTACTGGTACAAGGATTCGTTTTAACAGATTTTCCAATTTCTAATTGCTACATTTTAAATGTTTACCTTTACTCTCTGCATGAATTTTTATACTTTCTGTGGTCTCTGGGATAATATTATTTTTAATATTGAGTTTTCTGTTCTCTAACCCTGTTGTATATACTTTTAGCATTCTGACCAACATAAAGAGCACTAGATTTTGTTTCATATGCACTAAATTCATTAAGTTTATTTATTTCTCCTTCGTTATTGATCAACATTTTTCTTAAAATTTTATTCACACTTCCCCTAATTATTGTAAAAGTGCCTAAATTATTTACGTATTTATAAACGTTTTGAAGGGCGTATATCACAAACAATTAGAATGAGAAAATTATTATTTTTTTGTAAAAATTTTTGTCAGCGTTTTTTCTCTTAGATCTACTTTTACCGAAAAACGAACTAGACTCGAACAAACTATTTTGTTATTTACTCTCTCGTTTTCAAGAGAACTTTCCAGGTTTCCATTTTAGTTAGAGTTCTAATAATCAGAGTATTTTGTAGACCAAATAAAGGTTTTAACCAAAAAAAAAAAAAAAAAAAATCTTACAAAATTACGTTCTTTACACCATTGCGTTGCTTCGTTTCCTTCGCTAAGGCGTTCGGCAGTTTCATAAGCGTTTTTCTCAAAAAGTACTAATCCTTAAAATAAATAAGTTACCTCCATCCTTTATCCTTACCTTTTCTTCAAGAGAAAATTATATTTTAGTCTAAGAGATAGCTATCTGGGGCCTGGGATATAACATGTTGGCATTGCATGTTTTATCAAATATTTTTCTGAGTATTTTGTCTTATGCGAGTCGGACCTCCCTCCCCTGACCGTTTTGGCGTTAGCCGCCCCAGAAAATATTCAATTGTGGAACAGAGCATAACACATTGGGGTTTGATGTTAGTTGAACAGGGTATCTTGGCGATCAACATTCGATATGTGCCAACATTTTCTTTCCGTGCAATTGGCAGCACTGGCGACATCAATTATTGCCAAAATTGGAACCAGACGAAAAATTTTCGTTATCAGTGCTCATTGCTGGAAATCCATATGCCAACATTTTCTGCCTGCCCATTTTCCAGAGTTTTTGGTAAAAAATTTGACTTTTGGCTCAAAACAGGCTAAAACTGGTGCGTTTAAAAAAAATGTTGGCACCATCTCAAACTTGTAGCGTGTGTTTTGTACCAAAGAATAGTCTCTCATTTTTTTCTCAATATAACCCTCCAAAACTCCCAAACATTCAAATACCGATTATTATGCCAAAAAGGATACCTACAAAAAAGACACATTTAGCGAGTAATGACCGAGAAATTATCATTTTTAACATAACAAAGTATTTGAATATGTGGGGGTTTTGAGGGTGGTTTAGGGGGTTAAATTGAGAAAAAAATGTTGGTACTCACAGATACTATTTTTTGGTACAAAAACTACAAGTTTGGGAAGGTGCCAACATTTTTTTTTATAAAGCACCAGTTTTAACCCAATTTTTAAAAGTCTAATTTCTGGCCAAAAATCTGGAAAATGGGCAAGCAGAAATTGTTGGCATACGGTTTTCCAGCAATGAGCATTGATAACGAAAATTTTCCACCTGGTCAGAAAGTGTTATACTACGATCCAATTTTGGCCATAATTGATGTCGCCATTGCTGCCAATTGCACGGAGAAAAAATGTTGGCATATATCGAATGTTGATCACCAAGAGACCCTCTTCAACTAACGTCAAACCCCAAAGTGTTATACTTTGTTCCACAATTGAATATTTTCTGAGGCGGTTAGCGCCAAAACGGTCAGGGGGTAAGATAAAATACTCAGAAAAATATTTGCTAAAACATAACAGCCATGTCAACATGTTATATCCTACGTCCCATATATGTAGCTATCTCCTAGACTATTTGGTAGATATCTGCTTCGAAAGATTACCTACAAATTCTCATATATCATCGACTTAGTCTTAGAAAAAAATTATACTTTCTGCACTTATTAAAATTTGACATTCATATTAACACATTTTTGTTAACAAATATGTAGTCATAATACAATAAAAACATATCAATTAATTTTTCAGTTTTCAATTAAAGTAACCGAAAAAATAATTGTTTTATTTCATTTTTAATTATTTGCCCAATAGACACCCAGAACGAGACAAATGGTCAGCGAAAATTCGTGACGGTATTAATTTGTAATAATTAAATACTTGACTTTGTGTACTTCAGTGGCGTAACACACAAAATACGGGTCCGGTGAGAAAAAAAAATTGATGAGCGGGGGGGGGGGAATCCCAAAAAACATTTTTGACAAGTGAGAAGAGAAATCCGACAAACATTATTTAACGAGCGGGGGGATCCTAAAAACATTTTTAATGAGGATGGAGGGCAAATCCCAAAAACATTTTTGACGAGCTGCGGAGTATATAATACAAATTTTCATCATTTCAAAACCGGTCCCCTCAGACAAGTCCGGCGCGATCACCCTTTTACTCCCTGCCTCCTCTCAACAGGCCTGCCTGTTACGTCAACTTACTGACTCACTGGGCTGCTACTGTGCTGTGCATATCTGCATTTGGATGTGCACCAACGGCCAAATGCAAAAAAGCTTCTTTTTCGGGTACTCAAGAATTATTCTGGTAGTCCAGTCAACGGGGAGTTTCACCTTTAACTTGAGTGCTAATGAATGGATTCTGATGAAACCTTGTGCAATGTGTTTGTAATGACGTTAATAAAAAAGTTAAAAAAAACATTCGAGTAGGAAATGATCTGAAAACACCCCTTTTATGACGGGTTCCGTAACTTGTAGAATTAGGTCAAAAATGAAAAAGAAAACAATGTGGTCACTTTTTTGGCCCAAAATAAGAAGTTTTTACTCTTGTGAATTTTTTCGAGAAATGCATATTTTTCGAGATATGACCACTCGAAAATTCCTAAAAATGGGGAGGGGAAATGTAAAAGTTGAAAAAAAATCTGAAAAAATTCAGGTTAATCGAAATACATCGAAATACAATACTTTTTTATTTGCAACTTTTCTGTAAAGTGCATTTTCACCGAGATTTTCTGGAAAAACATGAAAAACTACCATCTTTGATATTGTAGAGCTTTAAAAATATGTAATTTTAAAATTTGAAATTCAGACGTATGCATTGAGGCCTTCTAAAAATTTTTTGTCTCTTGGAATTATTTTTTTAACTTGCTAATTTTCGACCCCTTCCGATTATTTCCTACTCTAATGTTTTTTTTTTAATTTTTTATTAACGCCATTACAAACACATTGTACAGGAATATTTAGTAGGGCCAAGCCATTAAGGCGACTTGTGATTGTTATATTTCTGAGGTAAGTTTTCAGTCTTCTTAAACTCGAAGTAATAATCAGAGAGTTGTAGCTCGGGGGGAGGGTATTTGCCCCCTTGCCCCCTTCCCGATACGCCACTGATGTACTTATTTATGTACAGATTAAGGCGGATGGTAATTTTCAATAGCAATTTGAGAACTTTACAAAAGTTTAAAACAACCTAAAAATGGTACATTTTTTAAACGAAAATCTTTCCTTTTCAAAAAGCTACACTTAAAATCGAATCCTGTCAGAATACACTTTAAAAGCGATTTTTATCAGCAAAACTGAACGCTAGAGTACTGAGCGAGAATAGAGCAAAATACCAAAGCATTTTATTTAAAATGAGATATTCTCGTTTTTGGTTATCTACTGTGATTAGAAGAAATTTGGCAGCGATTTATAGTTTTCTCTTGAAAAAAAATACGAAGGAAATAGATCTGACTTGTATTCTAAAATTGTTAAAACCTTAAAATGGTTGTTGCAGTAATACATACCTTCAAAAGCAATACTTCTCAAGGAAAATCATCGAATCGTGAAAAGTACTCCTTCAACCACATCATGTTTCATGTTGTGTATGTTTGTCGTAAATGTTTGCTCACGTCTGCCTAATGTCCTTTCGATAGTTTTACACCAAAGTAAAGTGGTAAAAATGTTAAATGGAATGTTAGTAGATTGCGTAAGCATTTCCACACATTCATGTGCCCACGTAAACAATGGCATAGAATTGTCGAGGAAAACGGGTTACAGAGCGCCGAATGGCCTTATTCTACTCGACCTCCGATCTGATCACTATACACAAAGGTGTGTATTAACTGCACAGAGGTAAGCTATCGACAACTATTATAATATTGTTTCACTGAACACTGACGCAGAAATTGAAAAATAACATATTGGGTACACCAATTAATCTGTATTATTTTGGCAAGTGTTATTATTGTTAGTTAACATAAGCTACCGAGAGTTGATTAAAATCTTTTAGATTGGACCAATCATTAGATTTTTATACAGTTGAAAACATTGGAATACAGATTACGAAGTTGAATTGCTACGAATGATTGATTTTTTGATCAATATTTTCCGTATTGTTTATTTCATTTTTGTTTTGCCTTAAAATGTTGTGAAGTTTATCATATTGTAATTTAACACGTTCTAAGATTAACTGAAAAAGTTGTTCTCTCCGCTAATGTGTACTTATAATGTTATTTTTAGGCCCGCGTACCTATATTAAGTAGGGTGATGTATGTAGATAAAGCAATAATATATGAAAATAATTCTTTGTAAAAAAGTTGACCCACCTTCAAAAAAGTCATGCAAAACTTTGCTTTGTCACCTGGTTAATTAGACCTTATTCCCTAATGTCGATATTACATTCTGTTAAAAATGTGTTTGGTTTAATTACCGGTTCATTTTTGCCCTTATCTCGATATCGATATTAAGTGATAAGGTTCAATTAATGGGGTGAAATTTGATTCCATAGATTTTAGCGACCCTTAAGTGGTTCAATATTTTACAAAAAATTGTTTCATATTTTTTAGTGGCTTCTTATTCTTCTATATAATAAAAAACGTTGTAAGATAATGATATGCAAAAGATATCATCATAACGGCATACTTATTATACTAGGTTCATACTTCTGACCATGAAAAGCAAAAGTTGAGAATTCTGAATGTCCATATTATGCATTGATTTCTAAAACCATTTCCAAGCTTTTCTGGAATGCCTTTTCACTTTTTTCCGTCACAGTAGTCGCTGTTTGACTATGGTTTCCTAGCTCATCCACCCTCTGCCTAAGCTTTCGACTGAATGATTACGTGTTCACAACAGGTTTAATCCTGCACGTCTCTCTCTCTCTGCAGACTCTTGGGTCTGAAATTCAACAGTGAACACTCCCCTCCTTTGCCTCATGTCGGAGACCCCCACTGAGGCGATTTTGCGTTTAGGATGATTTTCTCGCCGGTCCAGTTTGTTATTGTTATGTGCTGTTTTTTCTCTTATTTGAATCCAAATATATCCAATCAAACAGTTACTTCAATATAATGGGCTGTATTCAAAGAGTAGATAACGTTACATTGAAATATATACATATACAAATATTGGTCTGACCAATTCAGTTCAAAACCAGATACATATTTTATAAAAATTATAATGTCATAGTAACAATCTTTTTTATAAATCATGAACAATATTATAATATATTAGAAAACATTAACAAATATAAGAAAATCTTCCTAACAGTTATCATATGCATTATACTATCCATGTATTCTCTAAACACTTCATAGCGTGCATTAGGGGAAGCGTAACAAATACCAGCAAACACATCTTCATGTCGATGATTAGATAACCTGCGAATTTCGAAGTTCCTATTAATGAGGTAACCCCCACGTCCTTATTTCTGTTCTTTTTATCCACCATGACCCCTTAGCCATACTCATAATAAACTCGGAAGCAACGATTATGTTCACACCATTCCTGTGTGCAGCGGTGAAGGCCATATCGTAGGCTCGCGAGTCACGGTGCAGGTGAGCCTGTAGGATCTTAATGTTGTTTTTATCCAGTACTAAGGGGCTTACTCGGGCCCTCCTTCCTTTTCTTCCCACTATCGATTAGCCTCCTAAAGTTCGAGCATCTAATCGATTCGGCTTTATGTCCCTCCCTTTTACATGACGTGCAGAACTCTTCGTTCGTACACGCTTTTGCCTTGTGGTCCTTCTGATCACATTTCATGCACTCCACACGTCTGTCGGCAGATTTTTTTTGTGACCGAATTCCAAACACCTAAAGCACAGTAGGACATTTACCTTTTCTCGGACTTTACAATATACCCACCCTATTTTGATTCTTCCCGCTTTTAGGAGGGTGTTAGCCACTACCTTTTCCACGATAACTAACACAGTTTGTGTTCCGTACGTATTCTTTCTCGGACTTGACGTCTGTTAATTTCTTGTAAGAAACCTCCTGCCATATTCATGATATTCGATCTCCTACGTAGTTGCAGCAGCATCAATGTTCTAGATGAAGCGGTGTCCGCCTTCTTCGACTCAACGCGGTTTTTTCAAGCTTATCTTGAATCTCCTTTCTAAGGACGCCGGTTTTTTCGGTTCCCCCCCTCAACGACTATTAGAAGATCGTCCTTTTTCGTATTCCTCATGTTTTTTATTTGGACTTGGATGCCATTTACGTCAATTTTATTCTTTACTTCTCATAGTAGGCCCGCATATGTCTTACCGTTAGACTTAACAGTTATTCCTGGTGCTTTGGTTTTGGAGGCCTCTGATCCCCCCCACCCCCCAGCCCCTGAAGTTTTTTTCCTTTCCATAAAACTCTGTCTTGTCCAAAAAACTGGAAAGACCCACTTCCAGTTTTATGGAGATGACAGAAAGGAGGAATAAAAACTATGGAGGCTGGGGGCTTTCACTTTTATGAACATGATTAAGTATAGTGTGTTTACTCCTTCCTATTGTCCATGCATTAAGCACTACTAGCTAAAGTTCACTTAACTTTTGACAGATGAGGTTACTTTATTTGTTATCGAAGTGTGATAATTTTTTAAAATAAATTCGAGTATATTCGAATTCTTCTTCCAAATTAAATATATAACGAAGTTCACTCACCCACATCATTACTAAAAATTTATCAAGAACCGAATTCATAATAGGTAGGTATATTCATATGCGTTTGAAGATATAGATTATATTTACGTCCCTCTGTGCAATTCGAACGTTCCGTGCACACGACACTCTCCTCTTCCCCGTAACCACCTTTCTATAGCCAGTCCTCTGCACATGATTACATCACCTTTGGCGACAAATTCAACTTTACGTCCTAAGACTTTTATTTAATGATGTTCAATCTCATTAAGTTTTTTATAGCCTCGAATTTAATTAGATTCCAAAGATAACGCCGAGCGATGATATCGTATCAGACATCTGTCATAAAATTAAAATTAAGAGGTAATAGAGTATTAAAATTTCTCAAACCGTTAAACATTGACTATAAAAGATTATGTGGTAAAACAATTGCAAGCATTCCCCCATAAATTTGTATTTTAAATGAAAGTAAACTTTATTGATCGTCAAATAGCGCTTATTATAATTTATGTAAAATATGGCATGCAGTATTGATGAATATGGAATGAACTCATCAATCATTTCAAAATCTGTACGTTTGAAAAGGTCAGTTGTCACTTTGAAGTACATTATTTGTATCAAATAGTATATATAACCTTTTAAATACTAAAACTTAAAAAATTTTGGATCTAACTGAGGTGCCTGGTTATTTGAATGGGCATTTTATTTGTTCAATTTCTAATGCTTGTAAGTGCACAATTTTCCGAGTTTCTGAACTTGGTGACAAAGAAAATAACTTTGAAATTTCACTCTTGAGACGTCAACGGGCTAACTCCCGCTAAAATATAAGCCGCTATCGCTAATGATACACACGTCGGAAATGTCGTGATGGTAAATCCACGTCTGTTAGGCTGATCTAACTTCTCAGTTTATATTATCCCCGAATATTATTATTATGGATTCCCTTCAGATCGAATAAATCTCTTTATGTGGTGATACCTAAAATTTATAAAGTAAGGTTGTTGATTTATTATAAGATATAAGAATGAACTCAAAAATTATAAAAATAATTTTCCTTTATATTACGGGAACCCTCCCCAAGTGCCCATGCACCCCCCCCCCCCCCCGATCCTTGGGGACAATATTTTTCATAAAGATTAAAGAATAATTTAAGACATGTCCTAAAAAAAAAAATTGGCTGCACTTCCAAAATGGCGTCCGTTTAATGCAAATATGGTTTTTGTAATTTAACACAAAAACTAAAAAAGATGGAGAAAAACTTTATGCACAAAAAACAAAGTGCATACAATTTTCTACAATTTTGTTCCTATACAATATTTGGATAGGAGTTACCATTTTCCAGATAAATGATTCAACCCTTAAAATAAAATATAAAATTCAATATAAAACGTAATACTACGGGAGCCCACCCTAACAGTCCGTGCACCCTCCCAATCCTTGGGGACAATGTTTCTCATAAAGATTAAAGCTTAAGGAACAATTTAAGACATGTCCTAAAAAAAAAAAAATTCAAAATGGAGTCCGTAAAAAAAATGCAAATATTATTTTTGTCATTTAACACAAAAACTAAAAAAGATGGAGAAAAACTTCCTGCACAAAAAACAAAGTGCATAAAATTTTCTATAATTTTGTTCCGATACAATATTTGGATAGGAGTTACCGTTTTCCAGATATCATTGTTACCGTTTTCGAGATAAATGTCTGCGAATTACAATATTATTATTATTATTAATTTTTTTCAGTATATTTATTTTTTTTTGTTATGTTAATAATATAAAGTTATATTATACGCCTTACAATAATTGTCACAGTTATTTCCCCTAAATGATTTACCGATATATGAATTTCCATGTTTTCTTAATTTTGGACTCATTTATCTGGAAAATGGTAACTCCTGTCAAAATATTGTATAGGAACAAAATTGTAGAAAATTGTATGCACGTTGTTTTTTGTGAAAAAAGTTTTTGTCCATATTTTTTAGTTTTTGTGTTAAATGACAAAAACAACATTGGCAACAGTTTTTTTTTAACATATGGCCGCCATTTTGAAAGTACAGCCAGTTTTTTCTTTTTTTAGAACATGTCTTAAATTGTTCCTTAGGCTCTAATTTTTATGAAAAACATTATCCCCAAGGATTGGGCGGGGGGTGCACATACAACTAGGGAGGGCTCCCCGACTATTATATATCTTCTGCACTAACCAGCCTGATAAACGCCTCTGTTCAATCGGGTGTTTTTCCTCAGATAATGAAAACGGCTTTAGTTATTCCTCATCATAAAAAGGATGATGTCCAAATTCCTGACAACTGCCGACAAATTTCATTACTGACAGAATTCTTTAAAATTTTGGAAAGAATAGTCTACAACTTAACAATTTCTTAATAATTTCCTTCAAAGAAGACTACAGCTTATTAATAGAATCTCAACACGGTTTTAGATCTAAGAAATCTGTGGAAACAGCCTCATACCATCTTTTAAATTATGTGTACTTGAAACTTGATCGGGATAAATATGTTATATCTTTGTTGTTCGATCTGACGAAAGCTTTCGACGGTGTACATTCGGATTTTCTATTAAAAAAAACCTTGGTATAAGAGGTATGATGTTAAACTGGATTAGTTCCTACTTGACTAATAGAAAATTTATTGTGAAAATTGGACAGCAAACATCCAATCAAGCTAACGTTCTTCTAGGAGTTACTCAAGGGTCAGTGTTGGGATCTTACTATTTATGCTATTTATTAATGACCTTCCCGAACAACGATAAATTACGTTAAAACCAACCCTGGTTTTTTCACTACCAGTTACAAAAATAAACATACATTAGTAATATCCGCTCTAACTGTTTTGCAGTTGAACCTTTTGAAATATAACTTTTAATTTTTATCGAAATGTCCCTTACTTTGTGACTGTACAACAAATTGAAATAATACACTGTTTTACTTTGTTAAACATGTCACTATATTTTGAAAAAACGGGAGTGTGATCGCGGTTTCGTAGCTTCACTACATTACCATTACCTGCAATTGCAAGGAATATATCTTAAAATATTTTACTTGCTGTAGCAGGTCAAACGAGTAGAGGTTGCAATCGGGAGTAGCCGACTACGAATACGTATTTCATTCATATTTTGCATGAACATGTCGCAATTCACTTTGAAAAGGTGACACTGAGATTAAGTACACATTCTACATATATTTTATTCTTGTCTTTGAAATAGGTTTTCGAAGTCAGCAACCTCTGACTACAACTTTCATTCGTTTCGTAATAGTCTACCATGCTATTCTACATATAAAATTTTTATCTCAGAAGTCATAGTGACTATTAGTGCCTAATCTATATTCGATCCGCTGTAATTTTTAAACAATAGGGTTTTCCCAGAAAAAAAAATTATTGCTGAAATACTTAATTCACGTAAAAAAATGATTTATGGCATATTTATTATCTTTTTAATTTTACTAATAGTATCGAAAAAAAAAACTTAAGTTCGAAAAATATTGAGTTCATTTTAAACAGCCATAAATTAGCGCGATGTGACGTCAACGCCCTGAAACCCAATAAAAAGTCGGCATAAGATAGCCGTGAAAAATCAAGGAGGTTGAATATATTATATTCTACCTCCATGTGAAAAATATAAAACATAACCTCTATTTATTGACAGCACTTTTTAATTATTACGAGTTGTAATGGATTATCAATATGCCTAAAAAAGCTTGTTTTGTACATTTGTGTAATACTACTAGTGAAAATGCTCCCTCAATATTATTTTTGACAGTACCAAACAACAACGTATAAATAAAGTTTTAGGTTATTCATCTGATGTGAACTGTCAATGCAGAAGCGGGTGAAGGTTAAGCCTAAACTACAAAATATCAACGTCCGACGCTTTTACGAATAACTTGTGTGGTATTTATCTGGATTCTGATTGGCCAATATTTACAAGTCCACTGCTTTAGACCAATTACAGTACAAACAATAAAAGAGGAGATTCTGAGGAGTTTTAGAGGAAAGCTTCCTTTAACACACAGTTAGAACCTATTATCAACTAATTATATCCATAATCTCATTGGTTTTCCGGGCAGATACGTCATTCTGGCGCGTAAAAATGCCCGTTTTAAAAAGCCCTGAAATTATCAGCAAGTTGTTTAACTATATTTTCTTAGAAGTAATTCTTATTAGAAAAGTAAATTGTTGTAAATTAATAGAATGTTTTATTATATCATTTTCACGAGATAAAATGTTAAAATAAAATTAGTGGGAAAACCCTATTGACGGCTGAAGAAAATTGTTTTAACAAAATTTTTAGGAAATTTTATGATTTACAATGTTGATAATAACTAATTACCACGTAGTAGCAATAGAGGCAGAAATAATTGCAAAAATCTGCAGTAAGGCTGTAAATCGTTAAATATTAACAATAGAGAAAAATAGTTTAAATAAAAGTTGTGGCTTTTTCATTTTCTACAATATTGGTAATACCTAATTTTAGGAGAGAATTAACAGGAAAGGAGATAATTTTGATCATCATTTTTCAATATTGCGGTCGTAGGGGCAACGATATTTTTGTGGAAAACATTAATAAACGATTGTGTAATCCCCCTAGATTATACAAACAAAAAATTGTAGGAACTATTCCCAAGTTAAATGGCAGATTGACTATAATAATTCAGTGTTACAATGTTTCGATGGTCCTAAATATTGACACAATATTTCATAAACTTTCATAAAAAATAGTGGGAAGACAAGATTATCCTTAAATGAATATCATAGAATACACAGGCCTAAGGTTCTTATCTAACTTTTTAGAAGTATCTTGATGCGCTGAAGCCACTTTGAGGAAAACATTTTTTCTTTCGTCTCATTTTTTCTTTTATCCCCTAAAAAGGACAAAAAAGATCTTGTCCTAAGGTTCTGATCTAGCTTTTAAATTGGCTTCAGCGCATCAAAATACTCCAGAAAAGTTACACTCAAAGAAATAGTATGGGTAAATTCAACAAAAAAAAAAAATGGTTAACTAACAATATCGTTAATTTTGTTAAACCAAACTATGTTGATGGTATTTTTAAACAAGAGGTGATTGTTATTTTAATTAATAAAAAGTTGTCGTACAACAAAACAAATATTAACTTAAAAAATAGATGAATAAGACTATTATTTTGTTCGTCTGACTATTATTTTGTTGAATTCTGTCAAATTAAACTAGATAATAGTATATTTTATTTTTAACTATTATCGAATTGTAATTCTAACCCAGTATTAGTTCGCTGTACTATTGTACTTGGTAGACAAACCAATATTATTGTCGTCTTCTAGAAGTTCTAAAAGAATTACCATAAAATTTCCTTGCTTACCACGTAGTCCATTACAGAAATTATTCCCAGATGACGCCACATACAAATCACTAACAATAATCCATCATGCATTATCTTGCACTCTTATGAATTTATAGAAAATTAATAACATGATTGCAGTGTTCAAATTCTCTCAGGGATCATCGATATATTTGGATGAATCTTATAAACGATCTCTAATCTTTGGTTTGGGTGGTCTGATGTCTCAATACTGAGATTTTGGCTAACCAAAAAAAACTTCATCATACAATAAAGTGTAGATCAACCTAAAAATTAGTTGGTGAACAAAAAACAGAGTCGTACTATTTAATTGTAGACCAAATTTGTTACAAGAAGATATGATTATTAAACTACTATTTGTTTACGAAAACAAATAAAGTTGTATGACTATTCTTTACTGATTGATTTAACTATGAAACTAGATAGGCGCGATTTCATATGCTCTTTTTGGTTGAATTTACCTATCATTTTCTTTGAGTGTAGATTAAAACCTTAGAACAAAACCTAGTTTTTTCTGTAGACCTCTGTTATTATTTATCCAGTTAATTATTTTATGCGATTAAAAGATAATATCATAAATATATCCTTAGTATTAAATATTACTTAGAATTATAAATTTAGAGGTTATGAACCAACAAAATGATTACTATCCATTCATAGCAACACATTAGTTTTAATTGTTCTATGTATTTTAAAATAAAATATTTTATCGATACATAATTACTAGAATCAATCATAAATCGTGAATCAAAAACTGTGTTTAATTTTTTTTTAACTAATTATTAATTTCATGCCTGCGATAAAAACATCTGAACAATATGGACATGAGATTATCTTTTTAGCAACTAATTATATGAGAGGAATATTATTGATCATTAATTTTATTCATAGCATTATATTATTGTTTTGATGTGTAATTCCTGACTGTTTTGCGTGATTTAGTATTTTTTTGTCATTTATAAAAATACATAAAAAGGATTGGCATTGATAGGTTCTGAGCGCAGTAATCTGTAGTTTTATTAGATGTTTCTGGATTGCAGTCTAAATATGCGAATGTTATACTATTGATAATGATAATAATAATCATAAATCTAGTTCATTGTAAAAGAAACAAGCTAAAAACGTACTCTTCGCCAGTTTACTGAGCTTTTTATATAATTGTTACACATTCTATACTCTTCGCAGTTTTCTTGTAAATAATGTTAGTTTTTGGACATACTAAATTTTTTGGTACCATCTTTGTTATAAAAAAAATTATATGAAAAAAAAAAATGAAAAAAAAAATGAAAAAAAAATGAAAAAAAAAATATCCAACCTGTGTGGGATTCGAAAACACGATCTTTGGATTGCAAGGCAAAAGTTTATGGAGATAACATTTCGCAAGATTTCTATTTAAGTTAAATAATTAATAACTTTTTTATTTACTGATCGATTTTCTTCAAAAACAATAGGGTTCTTCCTCTACCTAACACTAACTTACTTTCCAAATTTCAATAGAATCGGACTTTTCTTTCTTAAGTTCGAGGAAATTCAATTATACCTAAAAGCGGTTTTCTTATCTAGTAGGTGTACGTCAAGTATGATGTCTTGAAGTTGTCAATAGTGCTTGTTGTAGATACGTATAATCTTCTCCGAGATAGAGGCAAAATATGAAAACAATTTTTTTATTGTACCACTCTGTATCTTTAAAACGAAAAGTGTTAAATCTCTACTTTTTGGGTTAAATCAACTTGTTTTGATGTCAAGAGTCTATGCTAAGCGTTGTCCCAATCTTTTCAAAACACCCGGGGCGTTGAATTTCTTCGAACTGGTGTAGGACAAAGTTGTAAATCGCGCATTTCTCTGAAAGGGTGCATTTTATCGCGTTTAAACAAGTACACCTTTTCTTTAGGAAACCAAATTGCGTTTCGATTATAGTAGAAGGCGATGTCCAAAACCTAACCTCAAAAAAGTTAGGGCTTAAAGTGTCACGTAAAAGTCCTGCAACTAGCGCCATCTATAAAATATGGCAGCGGCAATATCACCATTATAATTAGCGACCTAAAAAACATATCGTTACCAACTTTGAAGTAGATACGTATAATAGTCTCCAAGGTAGAGATAAATTACGAATACAATTTTTTTACTTTGCCACCCTGTATCTTGAAAACGAAAATAATTAGACCACTACTTTTTGAGTTAAATCGACTTGTTTTGATGTCAAGTATCTACGGCTAAGCGTTGTCCCAATCTTTTCGAAACACCTTGTATATCCTGAAATGAATGAGTGCACACTCCATACTTTTTTATTTAATATGAAATTATCTACTTTCTGTATATTGGTACCTTAATTGAGTCACGCTAATATACTATTTAGGAGAACACTTTAAAACACTCATTATTGGAAAAACAATCAAAGCAACTACTCTTCTAGCTAATACTGACGAAGTATTGAATGACTAAATGTAAATAAATGATTTAAGCATTTTCAGTATATATTTTTTCTTTAAAATGCTAAGAATCCTCTCATGTAATTCAATACTTCGTCAGTATTAGCTAGAAGAGTAGTTGTTTTGATTGGTTCTCCAATAATGAGTATTTTAAAGTATTTACCTAACTAGTATATTAGCGTGCCCAGATTAGGGCAACAATATACAGAAAGTAGGTATTTTCATAATAAATAAAAAAGTGTAAGTTGTGATTTGCATAATACCTAAATAATATTCTCTAATCATGATAAAAGCAAATACATAAAAAATAATCAATTGTAAATATGCCTAACATAACTATCTTTTTTTTTGTTTTTTCTATTTTAGCAAATCATGACGTTGCTTATACAAATTTTTGTCTTCAAGAATTATGAATTTTTAACTTGAGTTGATATGGAAAACCGTATGTAGGCATCTCAGCGAGATAAGACTTCGAAAATGGAAAGTACTATAAAATCTCGACGAAAACCCATCAAGATTAAATTTATCTTCTCTGTCTTTCTCAAATTTCTTTTTATGGCGATTTTAAAATGGTCACTAGAACAAAATTTATTTCACAAACTCGCATTTTTATTAGACTATAAACTTTCACGTTATTCTAGCAAAATATGTAAATCTATAAGTACAAGAAATGTGTTATGCGGCTACTCGATAGAATAATTAAGATGTAGTATCAAGTGTATTAAGTAATAAAAAAAACAGAAATACGTTTTATTGGTATTTTATTATCAATTTATATGGGAGCGCCTAATGCGTTTTATTATTTTATTTCACATCACATAATCAGTTTAAAAACATAATAAAATATTTGATCTTGATTGGAGTAGAAATAAAATCCCTTTATAGCAGCTTTTGTAATAGTAGTCTTTCAAAGGAAAGGTAATATTTGTAAAAATATTGTCGGTTATTAACCAAAGTTGCGACATAGAGACGGACTCATATTCTTCAGTCAAAGAATCTGATGTTGAAGAGGGATTATGATTACCAATATTTTAATTCCAAGTCTAGCTTTTAAGCATTGATGAGAGTGTATACTGAATACCTGTTAATTTGACATATTGGCTATTAATTATATTATAATCAGATTAAACTAAATATTTAATAAACAAACTGCTTTAAAATTCAAATATTTGAATAATTTCGAAAACGCCACATTATTGGGTAATGGTCCTGGTGACGTCGTCTCGTATATCACGTTTCTGACAGATCATTGTCAACTAGTGTTGGGCGAATTCGAATTAAAATACTCGGTTAATCCGAGTATCAAAATACTCGGTTAATCCGAGTATCAAAATACTCGCTTGATTCCGAGTATTAAAATTTCATCCGAATAGAATATACTCGGATTAATTTTAAGTACAAAACAAAAAAGAACCTCGAAAAGAACTGTCAATCGTGCACTTGGATAATAAAATGTTTTTTAGATTTCTCCCCCCCGCTCATCAATTCTGAGATCTGGGGAGAAAAATTACTAACCTCAGTGCCACTTACATTCGCTTTAACCACGATCGCAATTACTGTTGACAGAGTGATGAAAAATCGCGATATCACATCATTAATACCTATAGTGAAAATTTAATTCGACATCGGATGATTAATCCGAATATTCTTGTCATCCGATTCCGTGTAATCCGAGTACCGAAATCATCCGAATATCTGCATCACTTAGATGATTCGTATATATACACGGAGTTCGTTAGTTGCTAGAATTTTAAGTTGGTACGCTGTGACATCAAAATATCACTAGCGATTACGTGCACCGTATGATATATTGGTCAGAGAACTTATACCACAGATAAGCGACAGCAAGGCTTCCCGCGTGTACCATGGCATGTGCCAAATAGGTTGTGTAGTTGTCAGTTCCACATGTTTACATTGCGTCAAAGACGACCCAACCACCATTGGTCTAATTCTCTGGGTTAGAAAACACAGCATCAGTGGTGTGTCCCTGGCTCTGAAAGTTACCGTCAATCGGGGATATATCTATTGATTCCTAAATATTTGTTTAAATATTTCAAGAACGAATCTGTGTAATTTAAATCTGATTAAGCACGTTGTTAGAGGTATATTTATGGAACTTATTTTAATGTAAAAAAAGTAAATTAAGGTGAGCACTATGTTTTTTTTTATTATTTTTTAAATGTGTCCGATATAACCTCTGGTTTGGGGATATATAGGAAAATTGTATTTTTCCATTTAAAATGTGTATATTTTAATATTTTTTCGATGTAGAATTTATTATAACACCCGAGTCGGATAATTTTGTTTAAAAAAATATAGGTAAATGTTATTAAACCTCCTAAAGCCCTTGTTCTTCTTGATTATAGCTACACGAAAGAAAATGTACCCACGCAAAATGCTTTTACTTATGTTTGCGGATATCTTTTGAAAAAAAACCTTGAAGTTCACTCTTGCGATATTTGTAAATTTTTTGGGAAACAGCGACAGTAAATATAAATAACTTATTAGTTTATTTCAAAGCACCGAAAAAAATATTTACGGAAACCTGCTATCACCTCCAGAGGAATTTGTCAACTTTATATACAAATTAGATCATATATTTAATTCTCAATTTGAGGAAATTTGTACTGAACGAGCAGTTTCTAATATGTTATTTAACATAATGAACAACACAGATTTTATTCCATGTTTAGAATTCCCAAAAGTATGTATTAAAAAGTTGTTTATAAGAATGAAGATTTTTATTCCATTAAATACACAAATCGGGATTTAAAAACTACTAACACCGACAAAAAAAGTAAACAGAAAAGTTAAAATTGTGTCACATTTATAAATATAAATCTTTTTTGTAAAACATGTTTGTCTAATTTTCAAAATTATAAACAAAAAAACATTAAAATAGAATAAATCGTAATATTATGTACAATATATTATTCTAAAATATGTTTTGATAACGTATACCTATACAATACATTCTATTATATGTGAGTGTAAATATTTGATATGTAATATAAGAGGGGCATTTTACTTTTTTTTACGTTTTTTAGCCTTTTTTAGAAACTAATAGTATTTAAAACATAAACTATTTCTTAATTATATTTAATATGTGATATAGTAACATATTATACTGAATTACTTTCAGTGTACATCAAACTTTAAAGTTCTCTCAGTGTAAGAGATTGTGTTGAGTACATATTATACTGAATTATTTTCAGTGTACATCAAACTTTAAGTCCTCTCAGTGTAAGAGGTTGTGTTTGACTCATATTCAATGTCATTAGAACCGGGGTATAATAATTAATAAACATAAAGCAAAATATCATTATCAATGTTCAATACTAGAAGCCATATTTTATATTAGTTTCAATTCAAAATAAATCTCGTACCGTTAAAAGCATAATTTTAAGGTATAAGTATATATGACCTATTTGCAATATTGGAGGTAATAAGCCGTCTAGCTTTCATCGATTAGTTTTACTTCCACATCCAGTGGAAGTATAGTAAGGACAAAAAATTTAAAAAAAAATGTTATTGTTCAAATAGGCTTAGAATGTCATGAAACGTCGAGATTTTAAGTTTGAGCAAAAAAAAATTCTGTCTGTCGGTCTGTCTGTAACTTTTTTTGTGCGCACGTTTACTCTGGAACCGTTTAAGATATTGACTTGAAATTTGGTACACATATGTACTTTAACGAGATCTGAAACTAGATTATAATTTCATCTTGTTCTGTCGAAGGGTTGGGGGGTAAATTAGGGTAAATTTGGGGTAAATAGGTAAATCAAGCAGGTAAGACTCCATAAAATTGGAATTTAGTATATACAAGAGAAGCTAAGGTTTCAAAAAAATTTTGGCATTAGCCACCCCCATTAACACCCCCAATCCATTATTAAAGGGGATGAAAAAAAATGAGATTTAGTGTGTGTACAAGAACCAGAAATCTCAAAATATTTTTTTACTTCATCCATTCCTATCACCACCCCCACCCCACTACCGATGTGGGGTATCGTTTTATAGGTTTTTGGGGTGAAGGATTTCAAATATTATATTATTAAAGTTCCATAAACAATTATTTCCACATACAAAATTTTTTCGTTGTGAGTGACTTGGATAGAAAATCTGGATGTGGAAGTAGTGATTCCTTGGGCAGCGGTTTTTACCATGGCGAGAAAAGATAAATTATACTTGCATTAAAATGATCTTCAAAACAATAAAATGTCGATTTTGATTTGAGAACATCGCGCCTTGCTGCTTTAAACCATTGCACTTTCCGCGAATAATTGTTTATAGGAACTGTTAGAAACCTTTTACTTGGAGCATTTACGGAAGCATTTCTGCATCTTGGTACAAAACACCACTTATTTAGTGTTCCACTCATGTTTCTGACTTATAATAATAACATTAAGAGTATTTAACGATTTATAAACGTATTAAAAAATAATAGTTTTATATAGTACCACTACCACTATAGTATGCAATGCTTTCCAACTGCCTAGGTGTTTTCATAGGAAAACAGAAACTGCTTTCGTCTTCGCCAACGTTTCCACTTTTTATTTAGCCATACCAATGGTCTTATAATATGGTGAAATAACTTGACATTGACCTAAGAAATGATAGGCATTTTTTTCATATTAACCCAATTCCATAATATTTTTTTTGAGTTGCCAATTTTAAAAAAGCTTTAGCCGTTTAAAATATTTTTCCGTCAAGACCCTATGGTCATACTTCGTACTACTGTGTGTAAAACAACATGCGTTCATGAATAGAAATTATACACTTTTTTATGTATTAGAACTTTAACTAAGCACCAAAAGTATCTAACAGAGGCAACATCATTAAGTCATCATTATCGTCCAATCAAAATTACTTATCATTTACGAGCACAAGGTTGTTTGATTAAAAATTTGATTTATTTTTCTGGAACTGACAAAAAGCAAAATCTTACTTAAATTCATCACATATTCTCAGCCTACTTAGTCGTGCTTAGTTGAGCTTGAGACGTAATTTTTAAAATCAGCGTTATCAAAAAAATATATTTTGACTACATGCATAAAACCAGCCAAATTTCTCGTCCTTGCATCAAAGAGGGTGGCGAAGTTCAAGAGATTTTTTTTATAGTGCTGAACCACCCTATCACTATTACTGGTGGATTTTTCCCGAGAGAAACCGTATTTCTAAGCTAATTTAGATATTTTATCCATTTTGTATCATATTTCAACCATGTATATCTTCCGATCTATTATTTATTCATTTCATTTTATACTCAGAATTGTATACGGAACAAAAAAGTAAATAAACAGCTTTGATATGCAACTTTTACCATTCTTCTCATAAAAGGCACAGTTATTTACGTAATACATTTTATAAATAAGTAAACTCTTTTATGAAATAATAATTTGTACTTTTTTCCTTCTTCATTACACAATGACTGGTCTAATCGATATTGTTATCAATATTATCTAAAGTATTATTATTTCTGACCATTCTTTTCATATTAAGTACTCCGGAATCATTCAGAGTTTGTAGAAAAAGTATTAATTTATACCAACTGGTTACAGTATCAAGTAGGTACTTCAACATTATTGTTATTTGGGCAATATCAGTAACTATTAGGCTAATGTCCAGCTAAACTATGATAGTTCCTCTAAGTGTTTCATAATTAAGGTTCTTAATGAGTAAACAAAACGATTTTATTTGCATAGGAATTCCTTATAATGTGCCAAAGTAGCAATGTATTAAATTAATGCTGTTGGTGTAATAGCAAAAGCTGTTATTTTAATAAATCCAACATTCTATTTAGCAATTTTCATT